>CM041217.1:10823720-12028008 GCA_023065735.1 Coffea humblotiana
ATATAATAAAATAACGTATACATGAAGGATGTTTCAAAGATTCCCTTAAAGTTTCAAGTTAAGAGTTGCGTTTGAGTAAAACGTATACTTTAGAAAATACTTTCAAGAAAGATAAGTAGACATGCAGGTTCATATATGTGTAAATTTCGATCCAACACCTGCACCACCTTTCACCTCTAATCCAAGAGCTAATTCTAGTGGTACATAAAGCTTTGTCATTTTTTTTTTTACTCTCCAATTCACAGCAAATATTCATTCTTATTCCCCACAAATGGAGATCTCAAGTCCTTAGGGTTGCCCTCAATTCTCAAGTACTCGGGTACAAGAATCCGAAATAAGATAATTCACAACTCAGGCCGTACGCTCCCAAGTGTAAATCATCCAAGTTAAGATTCCTACCCAACATACGTATCTAATTTTTCCAAGTATCAAAATGAAGGGTTTATGCTCATCACATTCATGATTCACAGCTTACACTCTAGAAAAGTACTTAAACCTTTACTCATCCACATAGTAAGAACCATAACACTACTTGGCCCAATCTCACCCCACGCAGAGACCACGCGAAACGATTTTGATTTTTTTATCCCGAGCGGTCACTTAACTTTCAAACCAGTCCCACAGTCCGGCATTCTAAACTTTTAAGCCTAGGATACTCTACAAAGATCTGAAGCCTAAGCTCTGATACCAACTGTGACGCCCCCACTTCTCCCTAAGGCGAACCAAAGGGTATCAGCGGGACGCCTGCCCAACTCTCGCCAGGACTCACTACAATCCACAATTCAAAAGCTCGAAATATTTCAAATAACTTCGATATATAATTAACGTATTCCAAAATATTTTACGCTTACAATTACTTAGCTTTCAAACTTAATACAATCCAAAAGAGTATGTACTACAACCATCCGTTATAATACAACTTAAAATATTCAAAAGAGAACATTCTAATACTATTCAACGAACACTCTTGGTCTCGAACCCTGTTAAGGAAAACAAAAACGTGGAATGAGCTACACAGCCCAGTGAAGTTCCAAGACACTCTAACAGTTCTAATAAATCAGGTAAATTGAACATACCACATGTATAGTTCCAGGTTGCATATTGGCACATTAACATGGAATAGTTATCATTGTACGAGTCATTTGAGTATAATACAAGCATGGTTCAAGATTGCATCTTGGCACATTAGCATGATACAGTTATCAATATACAAAAATAAACACACATTGAAGGATACGGTGTTCCAGTAGAACCATTTCGGTCAACTTCACCTTATGACTCCAGTGAACCCCTCGGTTGTCTGGCCATCACCTTATCCCTCCAGTGGTAGTACTCGAGTATACCGAAACGGTGTCCCAGGGTTCCAACCTAACCCGACCGAGCCCAGTCCTGGCTCGAATAGGTTAGTAACCAAGGGCAGGGCCCAGTTCAGCTTAGAGCTTACAACATGCACAAATAATCAAGCAAATTGATAAACGGTAATAATTTGTCATTTTAGTAGGTCGAGTGAGATAAAGTACACACTCGCCTTAAAACGGTGGTAATTTTATAAGAGTAATTATATGCAACATTTACACTTAAACACATAAGCAATATGCGGTAATTTTATATGAACATATAATTCACCATAATCAAGTAATCAAATAGTCATGTAGCCAAGTAGGCAGATAATCAAGTAATCAAATAGTCAAGTAAATCGGTAAACGGTAACGGTTAACGGTTAACGGTTAACGGTTAACGGTAAACGGTAATGGTAGTCGGTGAACGGTGGTAATTCATGGTTAATCAGTAGACATTTATCATATTAATAGGCCGCCTATTGGCCATCTATTTTTATCACTTAAGAGTCGAGGAGATTCATTCCAATCGACTTATGCAGCCATAGCATAGTTAATCATTGAAACGCTTCATGTAAATATGCATTTCAAGTATTTCATATCGAATAATTCAAGTACATTTTACTTAAATGAGAACGAGTACGGAAACACATAACACATAATGACCATGGATTGAATATATCATAGGCTATTCAAATCACGTACTCCTATATGGAACACTCACCAGATCAAAACAAGTGAGTAAGTGCTCAAACAGGTGTTTAGGCGTCCGCTTCGAGTTCCTCTTGAAGGTCCCCTTGAGCGCCTGAGCAAATAATAATTTGCGATCACACACTATCATCTTAAACCCCTAGTTATCAAGGAAGATTGCACACTTGTACAATCTAAGAAAATTATCATGAAAGAGAGCCTAATTTACTCGTAAATCGAGACTCAAAAGTGTAGTTTAATAATACAAGGAAAATTGATTTTCATCTTTGAAATCAAGTGTAAAACGGTCAAGCAATATCGAAGGAAAATGGAGAGTTCTAAAAACTCAATTTCCTTTAAGTTTTGGAAATTTCAGATTTGGGGTGCATTCTTTGAAAAATCGTATCTCACTCTCTGTAAGTCTAAAATTGGAAAACTTGATACCGTTGGAAACTTCTTCCAAAGTACTAAAATTTCCTAGAAGACACTTTTCTATGATTCCTAATGGAAGATATTCAAAATTGGCTCAAAGTGGCTGTTTTGGACCATTAAGACAGTTTCGGGGTTGGTTTTCGGCTAACTTTGAAAAATTCGTCAAAAATCACAGAATTCAATCTAGCCTTTGAATTTTGGAACTCAATTAGAGTTGCAAGAAAGGTTTAAAATACAACAAACGGAACAAGAATTGGAGTTTTGAGCACCAAGATATAGTAGCTCAAAGTTGCTGAAAAATGGAGACACTTAGACAATTTTCCAGGTTGAAGTCATGAAATTTGGGACCTTGTTTGAGCATCGAAATGAACTCAGAATGACACCAAATTTGGCAGTATTATACTACCATATGAACGCTATCCCTCTACCAAATTTCATGGGAAAATTCATTTGGGAAGCTATTGAACCAAGTCAAGAAAGTTTGCAAAATTTCTAAGGCAATCTGCCTTGCATTGGTGTTTTTCCCTTTTCCAAACATTTGGCCAATAAAATTTCTCAAACATCATCCATTTATGAAGACAAGGTCTAAGGAACATCCAAGGTGTAATTTGGTAGGTGATTAACACCAAGAAATTCGAATTAACAAGTCCCAATCAAAGCTAAGGCATTAACTAGCCAAAAGAGGGTTTTCTACCTCTGAGTCAGTTTCAAACTGTGGTCACAAATCACTCAATTCAACTCGGAATTGAGCGTGGTCAGTGGTGTTGGAAACTAGATTCATAAAGCTACAATTACGTAGAAGAAATCATTTTCAAAATCAGTCCACAACTAGGTCGTTTTTGGACACTAAGTCGCTGCACAGAACAGAGTTCCCTGTGAAAACGTGGAACAGAGCAGTCGACTTTACAAGCTTGGTACAGATCACACGGATCGAATTAGAACCTGAATTTTATACCGTTGGAAAGCTGGGAATATCTAGTTTCCAGTGCCACAAACGGCACTCAATTTCGACATCGGAGCAAAAAGATATGGCAGAAACAAGAACACTGCCAGGGTATTGACGTGAAAATTTTCCAGATTTTGCTGTCATACGAAAATTCAACATTTGGCCAACCAAATCATGGAATTTTTTGATGAAACTTTCTACACATCTCATACAACATATAAACATCATAACTAATCCATTAGATCCACAAAAATCACACTAAAGGGGCTCGGCAATCACAAGGGCAGAACTGTCCAAAATCTCATTTCATCTCCTTTGAACTTTCTTCCACAATACAACTTATTTTCACTAGATTAGACACTAAATCAACACAAATAACGTATATAATCATCATAACAGCCCAACAAATCCAATGTGGGATTTCATAGAGCCCACTCACAAGATCTACAATAATCCAAAACTACCCACATGAATCTATTACCGTATAAGTGCAATCTAACATGTTTAATCGAAGATTCAAGCGATGGATCGTGTGTTACCTCTTTGGATGACAAAAACAGAAATTTTTGGCCCTTTGAGTTCCAAGAAAAACCGTGAGAATGAAGCCCTCTTCAAGCTCAAGTGAATCTTCAAGTTATTTGCAAGATGGGTTGAAAGTTTGAGTTGATTTTGTGAAGAAATGGTGTAAGAATTTGGAGAGCTTTTGGTGTTCTTTTCTTCTAGTGTTGCACGGGCTGTTTGAGAAGAAAAATAGAGTGAAATGGCTGATGGAAAGCTTCTAGAGTAAGCTTAAGTTGTTGGCCAAAAGGTGCCTTAAAAGTCAACTCTCGCACACGCGCGTTTCGTGCTCGATTCCTCTCGAGTTTGTTTCATTTGTGCATTAAACCTCTAATGCACTTATATTCATACTAATATTATTTACTCTTAATAGTCTAGAGGTAATTTCTAAAATCCTCCAATTAGTCGCGCGCGCGAAAACGCGTATTTCTGACTTGTGCGCGATAAAGCGAAATCTCTAAGAAATTCTTATAACGATAGTATAACTAACTATCACTTGAGTATTTAATCATAAAAATACTTATTTTAAGACTAAGGTACAAGTCTCCAATTTCCAAACTTATTGTATTCTTGAATCGATCATTATTTCCAAACGCGCATTCACTATTCTCACTTATCTAACCTTCAAAAATTAATTTTCGTAACAAGTCATTTTAAGAATACGTGCAAGCCATAGTTCCATGTAATTGGGTCTAAAAAGATCGGAATAAAATATTTGGAGAAAATGAGTGAGTAAATAATTAATTAAGCCAGTAAAATAAAATAAAATAGGGAAAATTGCGGGTCCTCACATATTGGATGATTAGTTGCCATACTAAATTACTAATGACACTGATCGAGACCAGTAAAAATAAATTTTATGAGATCTAGCCATGTTTACGTTACATTTTAAGTGACGGTAATTACCATGCGATAATGTAGAAGTATAGTGGTCAAAATATGAAGCTTTTGGACACTTAAATTAACTCCAGACATATACCTTGCCAAATTCCATGTAAATACAAGAAAACACTTTTCTAAACTGTCTACCTCATTATATTTAAGATGATTACCTAAAATAAGAATAAGAACACAAAACTAACAAAAATGAATCAAATTACATAAATTAAGCTATAAAACACAATCTTAAAACAAAATCACCTCAACAACAATTAGTTCCCTGTGCTTTTCACAAATGACGTATTATGGCATCAAACCACAGAATAAAACTAAGAAAACTCAATGAACACCTTCAATAATGAAACCCAGTGGTCAAAATGACTTCATCTCATCAGCTTGATCTAAAAATTAAAAAAAAAAGTAGATAAAATGCAGAAGCTAAGCTCGATCTAAATCTACATACCTATTTCGCTTCTTCAATAATTGATCTGGAATTAGAAATTGCTTGTTGCTAGCCCTTGCTTGCTGCTCAGACCTCAGAGAAGAAAAGCCGTTGCTTGCTATTAACCGCCGTCTGCTAGTGACAGGTGAGGTGAAGGGCAAGGTAGGCCTTTCTGGTTTTGCCGTTTAGACTTTTAGAGGAGAAAAGGGGAAGAAAGGTTTAGGGTTAAGTGAAGTAGTGAATCATTAAGAGGGAAAAAGATTTCGGGTGAGCATGCCAAGTGAATTGTTGTTCTAGTGTAGTGGTGTAATGGTATTTACTATTTAGTCTTTAGCTAATTTTTTAATATTTATTTATTTATTTTATTTCGGAAACGGGCTACCGGGTCAATTCGTTTTGACCCGATTTTGACCTATTTTTTTTAGGTTTATCGTGCCTAACCCGATTCTGATCCAAACCCGTGAAATCTAAATCCGAACCCATTAATTTCGTGTTATGTTCATGTCATGTTTTCAAGTCATGTCGAAAATTGCCACCCATATGTTTGATGATGAAAATTATACAAAAAATCCGATGAAAATCACTCCAATTGACTTTCAATTGATGAATTTAGATCCTATGAACCCTAACTCCCAATTTCTTTAAAACTGAATTTTTGATTGTTTTTCTTAAATTTCAATCTGTTAAAAAGGCTCTAAGAGGGTCAAAGGTATTATGTTGATGATTCTAGCAAAGAAATGGACTAAAAATGAATTTTTGTGAATTGTGTGTGAGAGTGTGTGCAATACGTGACCTTGGAGAAGAAGAAGAGAATGAAACAAGGAACCTGCATTTTCTGTTTTTAAAATAACCACCAGAAAATGCAACCTGAAGACGTGGTTAGGTGGTGTATTCTGCCTTAAAATTGCAGAAGACAATATGCAAGCTCACAAAAACATGACTGAGGTCGTGTTTTGGAGTCTGTGTTTTTTGTTGAAAACGTGCAAAAGGGAATACACAGGCTCACGAAAACGTGACCTGAGGTCGCATTTTTAAGCTTGCATATTCTATTGAAACTTTACAGAAATGAAAATGCAACCTCCAGAAAATGTGACCTGAGGTCGCATTTTCTTCTACAATTTTTCTACAGAAATTTTAAAATTTCTAAAATTACACATGTTAACCCATTTGTTCAAATGCATTTTAGATCATTCTTTTATCAAAATAATCAATGTGCGCATATGCAAAATAATCAAAACATGCATTGTACCCCTCTTTAATGAATCAAAAACAACTTTGATTCAAATCGAGGATTGGAGTTTCTTGATCAAAATTTGCCGTTATTACCTCAAATGGTTATCTTTGCTTCCATTTTCAACTCCTACAAATGAAAAATAACAAACTAATTTAAACATAAAATCACACTCTATTAACATCAATAACCAAAATATTGAGTTGCCTCCCAATTAGTGCTTTTGTTTATAGTTGTTGCCTTGACTTGAAATAATCGATTCCTTAGGTTGAAGAAGAATCACTCAAAAGACAGATGAGTCCCTTAGGGATGATTTCACCTGCCAAATAAGGTTTTAATCTTTATCCATTGATTTTGAATTTCTTATTTCTTACATTTACAACCTCCACTGCTCCATAAGGAAATAATTAAGTTATTTCAAATGGTCCCGACCATCTCGACTTAAGTTTTTTCGAAAACAATCTAAGACGAGTTATATAAGAGCACTTTTTCTCTATCTTAAATTGTTTAGAGATAATATGCTTATCATACTAATATTTAACTTTGTCTTTATAAATTTTGACATTCTTATAAGCATGTAGTCGGTGTTCATCTAATTTGCTCAATTCAAGCAATCTTTTACAACCTGCAAAATTAAAATCCATGTTAATTGTCTTGATAGTCCAATAAGTCTTATGTTCAATCTCTACAGGAAAATGACAAATATTTTCATTTACTAAACAATATGGTGACATCCCCAAGGGAGTCTTAAATGCTTACGATACACCCAAAATGCATCATCGAATCTACTTGCTCAATTTTTCATGTTTTGTTCACCTTTTTCTCCAAGATGAGTTTAATCTTCTGATTTGCTAATTTTGCTTGTCCGTTGGCTTGAGGATGATATGAAAGTGATGTCTTATACTTACAACCATACTTGAGCAATAAGGAATCAAATTGCTTATTATAAAAATATTTTTTCTTATCACTCACTATGATTCTAGGTATACTATACTTACTAAAAATATTCTTTTAAGAAATTTAAATACAACTGTAACATCGTTAGTAGATGAAACAATCGCCTCTACCGATTTAGACACATAATCTACGACTACTAAAATATACTTATTATTAAAAGAATTAGAAAATAATCCCATAAAATTCATACCCCACACATCAAAAAAACTCAACTTATAAGAAAGTAGTTAGAGGCATCTCATTTTTTTAAAAATATTCTCAATTTTTTTGACATGCATCACAACTTTTAACATATTTGCTAACAACTTGTAACATATTTTTTAACGTTTTGGTATATCATTGGCTAATAAAACTCCGATTGTCATACCTTAACTACGGTTTTTGAAGTGCTAAAATGACCATCTATTTCTAAATTATGACAATATTATAAAATATTACGTACCTCATTTTCAGAAATACATCTACGTACTATACCATCAGTACAATGCTTATAGAGCAATGGTTCCTCCTAAAAATAACTTTTAACATCATGCAAGAATTTCTTCTTTTGGTGATAATTTAAACCCTTTGACATTACTCCACTTACCAAATAATTGGCAAAATCCACATATCACGGAGAATCAGCAAGTGCTAAGACAAATTCATCCAAAAATTCTCCTTAGTTGGAACTTGATCCAATAGGAATGTACTCTAGTCGCGAAAGATGATCCACCACAAGGTTTTTCAATCACTTATTATCTTGTATTTTCACATTAATTCCTGCAATAAGAGAATCCATCAAATTAGATGAGATTTTGCATCTTTTTTATGAAACAAATATTTAAGAGTGGAATGGTCCGTATAGATGATAAATTTAGATCCTACTAAATAGGATTTAAATTTATCCAATGTAAATATCACTGTTAATAGTTCCATTGCCATGGTTGCATAATTAAACTGCGTCTCATTGGACAATTTGCTCGCATAATAAATCACATGCAACCTTCCTTCCCATCTTTGTCCTAAAACGGCTTCTACCGCATAATCACTTGCATCACATATTAAATCAAACGACCAATCTGGTGAAGTAATTATAGGTACCGAAATTAACTCTTTTTTCAACCTATCAAACGCAATCAAACATTTATTATCAAAATAAAAACGGGTATTCTTATATAATAAATCACATAATGACCTAGATATCTTGAAAAATTTTTTAATAAAATGTATAAAAACTCGCGTGTCCAAGAAAGCTATGGATCCCCCTGACATTGTTTGGAGGTGGCATCTTTTCAATTACTTCTATTTTTGCCTTGTCCACCTCAATTCTTTTAGAAAAAATCTTGTACCCCAAAATAATTCTTTCTCAAACCATGAAATGACACATTTTTCAATTGAAAACTAAATTGGTTTCTTTACATCTCTACAAAATTAAGTCCAAATTATGAAGACAATTATCAAATGAAGAACAAAATATAGAAAAATCATTCATAAATATCTTCATAATTTTCTCAATATAATTAGAGAAAATTGCCATCATACAACGTTGGAATATGGCGGGGGTATTGCAAAGGTCAAATGGCATCGTTCTAAATGCAAAAGTCCCATATGGGCATGTGAATGTTATCTTTTCTTAATCCTCGAGCGCTATAACTATTTGATTGTAACCTAAAAAATTATTAAGGAAATAATAAAATTCATATCCGACTACACGCTCTAATAATTAATCAAAAAAAGATAAAGAAAAGTCATCTTGTCTAGTAACCACATTAAATTTTCTATAATCGAAGCATGTGAGAACCCGTAAATTTTCTTTATTTCTAGGGTTTAAATTATTTATTTGCACCCGTTTTCCACATTTTCTTTATTTTATAAATTTTCTGGACATTTTTATGAGTAAATAGGGTTTTAAAAATATTTTTCTAGTATAGGTCAATTTACGAGATTTTTGGAGTGAATAGTGGACGTGGGACCCGCTAGTGCGTTAAGTGAGAGAAATTCGACCGATTAGGTCAAGTTTTGCGTACAGGGATTAAATTACTAGGTGTTAGTAGGTGATTAGAGGTTACCTAGATGAATTAACCTTGGTAAGTAAGAGGATAGGAATGAAACTTAAAAAGGTGCCACGTGTCGCGAATTTATTGGAAGTTGGACTTTGACCACTTTCTTACAACTTTACCAAAAGGTTAAAATTGACCAAAATCATCTTCATTCCTTAAGCATCTTGGCCGAAAATTTGGGAGAGAAAAGAAGAGAGAAAAGCTTCTACTTTGGTTCCATTTCTTGCTCAATCTTGCAACCCAACCATTAAACTCTCAAATTACTCCATAAAATCCATTTGCTAAGGAGGTTAGAGGTGATTGGTAGAGCTATTTTGGTGGTGGAACACTTAAGCTACAAGCTTTCTTGGGAGTTGAGGTATTTTACTTGGAAACTTCACTTTTGTTTCTAATCATGCTATATTAGTGGCCTATGGTGGCTTGGTAGCTAGATTTATGGATGAATTAGTGGTTTAATTGAAAGTTGAGTAAATTTCTGATTTTTGGGGAATTTTTCTGTTTTATATAATAAATGTTAGTTAGCCTTGGATTGAAGGTTTAGTATTGAGCCAATTGGAGCTCTTGTATGTGAATTGTGATTAATTGTGGAAAATTTCAGCTTTGAACAAAAATTTCAGTTTTAGGGTTTTGGAAATTGGGGCTTTCTATAATTGATGATTGGAATGGCAATTGGCTTGGAATGAAGGTTATTGAGTAGCCTATGAGTGAATTGTAGTAATTGTGGTTGAATTGGATGGGATTTGATGTTTGTTTGTAGGATGGAAAAGCTGGAATTTAAGGAAGTGCTGTCAAAATTTCCGCAGGAATTCCTGAGCAGTCTCGGGAAATCTGTTATAACTCGATGTAGGAATATCGGAATTAAGTTCCGTTTGTTGCGTTTTAAACTAGACTCCTAGGGCTACAAACCGTGAAAATTTCAGACCCTAGTTCTGTCTGTGTGATTTATGGTGATTTTCCAAAGTTGACTGAAATTACATACCTGTTCTGTCTTTGACTGGACGATGCTGCGACTTGAGGCTAGAATTTAACTAACTTGTGATTCGAATCTTGTAAACATGTCTTCTAAGTAATTGTACCCCTTTGAATGTATTTTCCGACGGTACAAATTTTATCAATTTTGGACTTAAGACTTGTGAGATATGATTTTTCCAATGAGGGGTGCGCAAAACTGGAAAATCCTGTTTTCCTAGAATTATTCTTACTTTCCTTTTACCTCTTAGGTTTGAGAGTTTGTTACACCTTTAGCCTTCAAATCGAAGTATTTTCCATTTTAAAGCTATAATTGAACTTTACTTGCGTGAATCATGAAAGAGACGTTTGACTCGTATTCGAGTATCAATGGTAGTTTCTTGCTTCTTGTAGGTCGGGTTGGTGATCCCGGACAACCGTCGTGCGAGAAATTGTGATTTGCTTGCTTAAGTGGTGAGTGTACTATGCATGGCTTGTGTTTACTTGGTTGTGTACTTGGATCCTTGAATTGGATAACTGTGATTATGTGCTTGAGGCGAGAGTGTACTTTATCGCTCTCGTTCTCTTATGTGTATAATTGATTACTGGATATGTGTGAATTGAACTGAATACTTGTGAATTGGATTCATGTCTGGCTTCATGTCGTTTTGAGTATGAGCCCTACGACTTTACTGTGATAACTGAGCTCAAGCCTTAATGGCCGTTTATCGAGTCGAGCCGGTAAGGGCCGGTCGATTAGGTAACGTGCCGTGAGGTCACTGTGTGTCGAGTGGAGCGTTTGCTCCTCGACTTGTGGTATACTCGAGTATTACCCCTGATTACTGTGAGGTGTTCGGGCCCGGTAGGGGAATGTATGGTGGAAGGTATTGGGAGTAAAGTGGTGATCTACGGTCGTACGTGTCCGTTGGACGTTGACGGAGTGTCAACGGGAAGTGATCAAGTGTCGCAAAAGGAAATTGGCTCCCGAGAGCCACCCGTATCCTTTCACTTGTGAAACTAGTTTGGTATTCTTCCTATGTGTGTTATTTGAGTATGATCGAGCATAGCTATTTGTGCGCTTTGAATGCATGAATTTTAGTACCTCATTGGGCGAAAGCTCACACTCGTACTTTTGTTTTCCTTACAGGGCATGTTATTGGGAACCATGAGTTTTGGTGAAACGAGTAGAGCTTATTAGGCATTCTTTTGCATCTTGTATAGCTCCTCGACTTTTAGGAACCCTAATGTGGGACTTGAACATTTCATTTTGAATTGGAAAACCCTAGAGCGGGTTATGTGTACATATTTTCTCATGTATATATGATGTACTTTCTTGGAAATGTACTTGTCTATGCTTAATTAAAGTTTAGCCGTGTTTGGGACGCGTTCGTTCCGTTTTTTTCCCGTTTTCGTTTTGCGCGCTTGTTGTCAAACTTACTTGTTGGTATATCTCCCGAAATATTTATATTTGCGTGTATGTGACCGTTAGCAGTCCTGGCGAGAGCTGGGCAGGCAGTTCGCTAACCCTTAGGGTACGCCCTACGGGGAGGTGGGGCTGTCACAAAGCACACTCTCCATCTTACCACTAGTTTAGAAGGAATAAATTCATCATTTTTTCCTTTGACTATGGTAGTTTCACATTTTTTTGGGACAACATAAATTGGACTAATTCATTTATTATCAAAGATAGTAAAGATTATACCTGCATCAAATCACTTGATAATTTCTAATTTTACCATATCTTTCATGTTCGGATTGAATCTTCTTGTAATTCTACCATCGGTTTGCAACCATTCTCCAAGAGAATGCTAATAAGTGTGTATTTAAGTGATTTAAATGTATTTTATTATTTAATTTTCATGTGTTTTAATCACTTTTATAGATAATTAACTAGGATTCTAATAAAAATATGTATTTTATGATTTAAGTGGTAAAAATTATATTTCTATGAATTTTAATGGTGAAAACTTCATATTTTTATAAGTTTAATGATTCAATCATCAAATAGAGTGAATTAAGAAAATATTTGGATGATTGTTGATGATTTGAAAGGATTTAAAGAAAACATGAAGTGTAAAATGTTTAAAGGATGAAATGCAAGTTAAGACAGTTTTGACACCTTGTGGTATTTCGGCTATATCTTAAGTTACACACATTGGATTGAGATGATTCTTATACTATTTTGAATCTAACGCATAGCTCTACATTTCTTATGAAGATATTGAAATCTATTTCAAGAGTTTTCATAGTCAAAATATCCAAATACAGAAGTGTAATTTTGTTGTTGAAAGTTAAAATAGAGTTCTGACCATTCGAGGGTATTTTGGTCATTTATGAGTCTACAAAACTCCAAATTGGATGATTCTTGATGCATTGGAAAGTAACTCAAAGGGATACAACTTTCATGTTTTACAAAAGAGTTAGTTTAGCTTTCATCATCGAGAAAATATCAGGGAAAGTTGATACAAAAATAGAGCAAAATTGAATACTGACAAAAAATGAGTAAACCTGCAAATAGGCAAAACAAGGGGTATAATATGCGAGGTAGGTGGTGTTTTCAAGGCCATGTATTCTTGTTTTGTAGCTGCAACTTGCTTTGCAACTTGTACTCTGTTCACACAAACTTTTTAATCAATTTATTTGCAAGAAATCCAGTTAGAAATGAACAAGCAAGCATAGAGAATTCAAGAAACAACTTTTGGTGATTCCAAGATGCATCTCACATCAATTTTAACAACTCACCTTGAGTTTGAATTCTCTATAAATAAAGCCTTGGAGGACATTTTAAGAACTTCTAGAGATCTACACAAAAATGTAGACTTTTACTAGAATTTTCTTAGTTCTTTAGTTAAGGTAGATTAGAATAGTTAGTGTAGTTTATCCTTATTGTACTTGCAGCTAAACTTGCATGAAGATTAAGGAGCAAGATGGAAGTTTGATCTCATGTGACAAAGGTGATATCTTTTCTACTACTTTCTCTCTTGTATTTGATTTCATGTTTAGTTATTATACAAGTTTATATTTGTGTTTCAATATGTGTTGCTAAAATTTATGCCTAGAGTATCGATGAACTTTCTATATTTTATTAGTGATATTTATTTGATTATTTGATAATATTATTTTGAACAAGTTATTTATCACTTTTGTTTATTAATCATGATTAATAGGCCATTAATTGTGATATTCTTAAGGTGTTAAATTTGCGATGAGAATTGAAATTTAACACTAGTTCAAAGAAATGATAAACCTAAGAAGTACTCTCACGAGAGTAGAGGTACACTTTTGTGACTTTACTGACTTATTTCATGTAATTTCATAGAAGAAATGAACTTGTAGTTGATTTTATAACCATGAGAGTAGGTATGGTTTAGTTACAAGTATAGTTGATTCACTATGAGAATAGGTTTCACATATATTAGGAAATTATACCATAACTGACCAAGATAATCACATTCAATTAACTGGTAACTTTATTTGCAAGAGTAGTAAGAAATTGCATACCTCTAGGAGTTTTCTATTGTTATTTGTGTTACTTTTATCTCATGCTTATAGTGTAGATTTAATTTCTTACGCTTGTGATAATCTAAATAATAAAAGAGTTCAAAAATCATCGGCAATTGACAATTTTCCTTGTGGGTTCGATTCTTAATACTTTATACTCAATCTCCACTCATATACTTGTGAAAAATGGCCTGTGAGGCTTTTAGAAATTTATAAATGTAAAATTTGACTCTAGATGAACTAATTGTTATATGTAGACCCGGCCATTGTCAAGTGTTTGGTGCCGTTGTCGGGGAAGATTTTAATCAATATCGGTGTTAAGAACAACTTTATTAATTTAAACACTTTTACTTGCTTTTTTTGCTTTTGTGGTATTCAGTGCCTTGTTTGTTTCGTTTAGTGTTTTGTCAAGTCGTTTGTTTTGTGTTTAATATCTTATTTTTGTATGTGTTGAGTCACTTATTCTTCTTAATTAAACTTGTTTTTGAGTAACTTTGAAAGCATGTTTGGGGACTCAAGGTGAGTAGAAAATATGGATTGCTTGAGAAGTGAAAAATTGGCAATGGATTGTTACCAAGTGCAAAGTTTCATGAATAGAGATAACCAAGAAATTACTGAAAGTATGACATTTGAAGATAGTTTAAGAAGTTTAAAGGCTAAATTTGATTATATAACGTTAAAAGTTTAATTGGACACCATTACATATAGGCTAGAATAAAAGAAGAATGACCATGTTTTTAATTCTTATCATATGATTTGTGACTTGTGTGGAGGTTATCATGCTACTCATACATGTAGGTAAGCAAAACATGTGAATTATTTTGATGAATTTGGGCATTGCAATTCTTATTTTGATCAATATGGTGCTAATTGGGGTAATTCTCATGCTTATGGTTAGAATAATCAATATACTTATAGTGATTCTCAATGTTACCATGACTATCCACTCGAGTGTATCCAATATGAATTTAAGTTATCTTGGAAATTAGCTATAGAAAAACTAGCAAATGCAACCTTACTTTGATAGAGTTGATGAAAGATTAGATGATAGGGTTAAGAAAAAATTAGATGAATTAACTTCTCACTTTAATAGAATACAAGATCATTTACATGTTTTGTGCGAAATTATCTTCTAATGATATGAAAAATGACCCTAGCATAAATGGTGGGAATGTTGCATGTGAAAATGGATTGCATTTTAATGAAAATGATGTATCTAATGTGTGTTTCAATGAGGAAATATCCATTTTACATGATAATGCATTTGGAACGAAGTTTAAATCTCAAGAGGCAAGCATAAATGTTGTATATATAACCCTTCTTGAGGAGTATGTTACAAATGAAGGTTCCAAGGTCATAATCGCCCAAAAAGGTTACATGGACATTCCTTTGGCGAGTACTTAAATCACACACATTCAAGGTAACATCTATGAATCACTTGGATTAGATAAACCACTTCCACCTCTCATATCATTTGAATATGTGACTTTTACTATTAAACCGCCTTTTAATAATCCACCACAACCTAAAATAGTGGATTATTCATTGACAAAATCTCCTTGAAAAATGAAGATATATAGTCCAACCAACAACTATAAACAAAAGTGCTAATTGAGAGGCAACTCAATGTTTTGGTAATTTATATTAATTTGGTGTGATTTTATGTTTAAATTATTTCGTTATCTTTTTTTGGGAAATAGAAACAAAAGTGATAAAATGAAATGAAAAGGACGAATTTGATCAATGATCTCAAAACCTCAAATTAAGTGATTGTGGTTTTTGATACATTAAAGAGGGCTGGAATGCATGTTTAGATTATTTTACATATGCGTGTATTGTTTATTTTGATAAATGAATGATCTAGAATGAATTTTACAAAAATAGAGCATGCGCGTAATTTGTAGAAAATTGCAACAATTTATGCACTAAAAGTGTAGAAGCATAAAATGCACCCACTAAGACACGGGCTAGCCTCGTGTTTTTGAGTCGTGTTTTAGTGTATCTTCAAGGCAATTTGATAAAACACGGGCCAAAATGCGACTTACCCCACGTTTTGTCCCCGCATTTTAAGCCTGATCAGTTTTTGTGTAAAAATTTAAAACACAGGGAAGAAAAACACAACCAAGGCCGCATTTTCAGTCCATGCATATTAGGTTCTGCAACTTCCTTGAAGAAAACGCATGAATCAAAACGTGACCAGAGCCGCGTTTTGTGCCCCACATTTTCTCCTTCTTGTTTTAAAACAAAGAAAATGCAACTCTTTTTTTTCTTCTTCTTCTCTCCTTCACCCGCATTTTCTTACTCTCACACACACTCTTTTACAAGTCACCAATATTACTCCATTTCTTTATAAGAAATCATCAACCAAATATCTTTTAACCTTCATAGAGTCTTTTTAACCAATTAAAATCCAAAAAAAACACTCAAATATTCTGTTTCAAGAGGATTAAGGGTTAGGATTTCTCAACTTTTGTCCAACCAATTGAAGGTCAATTAGAGGGTGTTTCATAGGGCTTTTTCCATCATTAGCATCACCAAACACCCTTCTACTTGATTGAGGTAAGTTTCTTCATTAAATCTTTGTATTTTAGAAGTTTGTATTTTTCAATTTCCTGAACTTTCTAACATCTTCTAATTTCGAATTGTAGATGATGTTATTGATATTTTTGACCTCTAATATGCTTATTAAGGTTGTTTAAACATGTTTACATATTCAAATATAGCAATTTGATAGATTATTAGTTATTAAATTTTTTTTTTGCTATATGTGGGTAAAATCAAAAAAGTAGTTTAAATTGTTATTTGAACCCTTTTGGTCGTTTATTATGACTAAAAATGGTTTGTTGATACTGTTTTAGTATGTACATTGTGTATAGAGAGTAATTTTGATGAATTTTGAGATTTTTGAGATAATTTTTGCTTAATCATGTTTATGACTAAATGTGGATTATTATTGCTAATTAAAGTTTGCTATAAACTTGGTTATTGCCAAATTCATTAACTAGAACATATTTGTTGTCTATTTTAACAAATTGATGATTTTGACAACTTTTTATAAATTTTTTACAATTTTAATACCATGTCTCTCATGTTATAATATTGGATATTGTTGAATATTTAATTAATTCTTTATGACATAAAGATGTGTATTCGTGGTTATTTATGCCAATTTTAATCTTTATACATGAATGATAATTCGATAAAATGCTTACGGTTATTATAAGTGGAAAGATTCTTCTTTTAAGTATTTTATAGGAATTACTTCTTATATATTGTGTGAGTGTGTGATAATTTAGTTAGGTGTATAAGGAACTTAAAGATTTTTTTTTCTTTTTAGACACCATGGTAAGAAGATGATGAGCTATTATTCGCTAATCTTCTAGTGAAGAAAGTGTCGAGCGAACACCATCTCCAATGCCTCAACAAATGAGGTCGCGAAGAGGTTCATCTAGGCAACCACCTCTTCCGAGCGATGATATCGAGCGATTCACATTGAAAGATAATCATGACTGGTTCGAGAAACGCGAACACATGGAGTTCATATATGAAATGCACATAATTCTGGAGATTGATGTCGTATATTGCATTACGAAAACTTTTGAGCTATTGAGATGGGCGCCTATTCTTTCTCTCCCTCACCATGAGAGTAGGTATAGTTAATTTCATAACCACGAGAGTAGTTATAGCTTAATTATAAGTATAATTGATTCACTACGAGAGTAAGTTTCACATACATGAGAAAATTACGCCATAACTAAGATAATAACATTCACTTAACTAGTAACTTCACTTGTAAGAATAGTAAGGAATTTCTTACCTCTAGAAGTATTTTATTGTATTTTTGTTACTTTTATAGTGTAGACTAAATTTCTTGTACTTGAGATAGTCTAAATAATAAAGGAGTTCGAAAATCACTGGTAATTGAAAATCTCCCTGTGGGATCGACACCTAATACCCCTATTCTCAATAAACGATTCGTATACTTGTGAAAAATCGCGTGTGAGGTATTTAGAAATTTATAAATGTAAATTTTGATTGCGGATGAACTAATTGTTGTATGTATACCCCACACTCGTCAGCACTCACAATCACCAGTAAAGTTTTGTTAGATCCAAGAAACTCATATCTTAAATGGCTAGGAAGTGGTTTAAACTCAAGTTTTGGAGTTTCAATCTTCAAATGCAGTGGAAGTCCTTTTCCTTATCCAAAACTCTCATACACATGGCCTCTTTTATAAGGCAGTTGAGCATCCAAATATTGGGTCAATTCTTCAATTTCCTCATTATCTCCCTCTTGCCATCCTACATGCATCAAACAAAGTTCAAGAGGATCTAAACCAAGATTGACTTGACTTATCTCTTGTGTTAGTTTGTCAATAATGCCAATAGAACAAGTATGATCGGTGAAAGAAGGGTATTTTTTCATATTATTCAAATTAAATTCTACCTTTTTTTCATCTACTTGAAACTTAAGTTTGCCATTTTTTATATCAATAATAGTACCTGCAGTTGCCAAAAATGGTCTACCAAGAATAATTGACATAGAAATGGCTTCTTCTATATCTAATACCATAAAATTCATAGAAATGATAAACTTTGCACTTTAATTAACATATTCTCCAACACTCCAAATGAATATCTAATAGATCTATTGAATAATTGCAAAGTAGTATTAGTGCATTAAACTCATACAAACGTAATTTTCTAGTTACCGTCAAAGGAATTAATTGATACATTAGTACTAAAATCACATAATAATTTTGAAAAATTCAATGTCACTAATGGTGCATAGTATAGAAAAACTCCCCGGATCTTTCAACTTTAGTGGTAATTTATTTTGAATTATGGCACTACATTCTTCCGTTAGCGCTATTGGTTCACAATCTTCTAATTTCCTCTTATTCTTGAGAAATTTCGCATACAAAGGAATCTGCAAAATAGTATCGACAAAAGGAATATTAATATGTAATTGTTTTGAAAATTT
Organism: Coffea humblotiana; assembly: GCA_023065735.1. NCBI lineage: Eukaryota > Viridiplantae > Streptophyta > Magnoliopsida > Gentianales > Rubiaceae > Coffea > Coffea humblotiana. The sequence goes on from CM041217.1 coordinate 10,842,664, forward strand.
TAACAAAATTTTTAAAATCATTATTCAAGGTTATTTGACTTAAACCCTAGAGGGAATGAAACTGCTGGAGGAATAGGGATGGTAGTAGGAGGTGAAATTGATCTACACTTTGCTTTTCCCTACTATTCTCCCTCACACTTATCTCACGGTCCATCTTCTCATCTTCTTGTTCCTCACTTTCACTTTTCCTCTTCCTTTCAACTACCGGAAGATCTTCTAATTGTTTATCACCTACGAAGAGTAATAGTTTTAACATGCTTCCCTCGGATTCATCTCTATTTTATTCAGCAACTCTTCTTGGTTCCTATTGTTAATATAGTTAGCAATTTGACCTATTTGGATCTCTACATTTCTATACATTGTTTGTAAGTTGGTCCATTTTTTCTTCAATTCTTTCGAATCTTTGGAAAGTAGCACTAGTTAACTTATCATTTTTGGCATTAGACACATTAGCTAGTCTTTCGATTTCGACATTTGGTTGAAATTCTGGTGGATTATTTGGCCTTTGTTGCATTCCTTGATCCTTCCATCCAAAATTTGGATGATTTCTCCACCCCGAATTATATGTGTTGGAGTAGGGGTTATTTTGAGCTGTCCGATTGTAGTTATTTACAAACTATACCTGCCTCACTTTCAACACAATGTTAATATCATGATCTTCTCCATATATATTACTTACATTAGATGTAGAACTGAACCAATACCAGTTTGCTTTACTTAACAATTTAACCACAATTATTCATTTAGGCAGTTGACATGTTAAGAGTGTCCATTTCAATCATACCTGCTTGTCGTCTAGAGTTACCTCGCTCATTAGTTCATTAGTAATTATTTGCCATCATTTTCTCTATCAAGTTTTGAGTTTTCTTGCGGTGATTTACCCATTAAAATTTCACCTGCGACTGCATCAATAGTAGTCTTAGTCGAGAAAGTTAAAGCATTATAAAAAATATGGACAATTAGCCAATCGGAAAGTCCATAGTGTGGACATTTTCATAGCGAGTCCCTAAACCTTTCCATGCTTCATACAATGATTCACCCTCGTGTTTGGTTAAAATTAGTTATATCCATTCTAAATTTAGCCATCTTATCCGGTGAAAAAATATTTAGTCAAGGAATGTTTAGATAAATCATTCCAAGTAGTGAAATATTTGGAACATGAGAATGTAACCAAAACTTGGCTTTATCTCACAAAAAAAGTTGAAATAACCTAACCTTATAGGCATTCTCACTCATTCCATTTATTTTAATTATATCACATATCTCCAAAAATGTGGTCAAGTGTGCATTTGGATCCTCTATAGCAGTACCTCCAAATTGAAATTGTTGAACCATTTGTATGAGAGATGGTTTAATCTCAAAATTATTAGTATTTACCGCCAGCCTTGCTATGCTTGTTTGTGAACCTTGCGTCTTCGATAGAGCAAATCTCTATGAGCTCACCTATTTGTTTCGTTGTCCGTCATTTCTTCTTCAAAAGACAACTCAATAGATATTCCCTCTATATTTTGTTGTACCTCTTCCTCCTCTTGTGGTGTATGCCTTCTTTATTTTCTTAATGCCCATTCAATTTTCGGATCAAAAGGTGCGACTACGTAACGCTAGGTGCATACACTACAAGTAAGAAGAAAAGAGATAATGTAGTATTTATATCACAGAAACAAATAAAAATTCTAACATATCTATTAACAAAATTCAACTAACTAATAAAAAAGATGTCTAAATTAATAAAGTTTGTTAGACCCTAATATTACCGCTCCCCGACAACGATGCCAAAAAAATTGATGGGTTCTTGATATAAGTGCAAGTTTAATCCAAAATACACCCATTTAACTGCAAGTATACAGGTCAAATAGTAGTTTAAAGCATATATTTAGTTGATCACACGAGAAGCAACTAATGGAAATACTAGGTCCTTACTTACTCTGTTATTTAAACTTACTATCAAATAAAATAATAGAAATCACAATACTTACTAATTAACTAACTTAACTATATAACTTGCCAAGATAACAATGAAGAAATATCGCTATATACTTGAGTTTAGGGATGTAGAATCCACTTATGGTATCAAAGATACAAGTGAATAGATTTACCTCTTGTTACTACTCATGTTTAATTAGGGGTTCATTTCTATATTTACCAAAATTCATTCTCATGATGTAGTGGTTTAGACTAGTCTAATTTTTACTATTCTCATGGCGAATAACTAGATCTACTCTCTAGTTCTCCGTGAAATACAAAGATAATCCATTCAAGTGTATTCTATTCTCATGAGTCTACTCCTTAAGTTTCATTTATGTTGTTCCATCATTATTATCAAATTTCATTGAATAACAACAACTAAAAACTTGCCATTAATGATCAAGTAGTAACAAGTGATAAGCATGCATAAATCGATAATTTAATACTAGAAGTAGCAAGTGTAAATTATATTCAACTCATATCAAGTAGTCATAAGTTTCATCTACTCCCTAAATCTAGAAATTTAGCTACTCGTGTGATATAAAACAAGAAAGAACATAGTTTCATTGCATGAACACATATTGAATTACAAATAAAGAGAAAAATAAAGATAATTTAGCCAAGGTGATCAACAAACTGCCAAATCTTCTAGTTCTTCCACAAAATGAGTGGTACAATGAATTCTCCAATTGTCTCTTACAAGGTCCTAGTTAGAGAGAATAAGAAAAGACTAAAACTAAACTCTTAAACTAAAATCTGATAATAACTCTCTCTAATGACTAACTCCCTCTTTCTTCAATGATTCTTACATATATGTTGTTAGGAGAGTTAAAAAGTGGTGAACGATATGACATAAAACTCCTTTTCTCTTCCCTAAGGAATCTTGAATAGGCGCAGCCAAAATTCTGAGTTAGAACTAAGCTGGAAAACAATGTGAAAATAGAGTAAGTTACAGAGAAACAGGGGATAATACGCAAGCTCCGAATACGCAACCTAAACCTACATATTCGAGGTCGCGTATTCCCTTCTGAGACGTTTTCTTCCTTCTTTTCTGCTTCAATTGATCACTAATATCATAAGTAAGATGTCCAAATATTTGTTCATGTATTTCACCAATAATTCTTGCGTTTGATGCCCTTATACTTTCCAAATTACCGTTGAATCAAGTACTAAAGAGTTCAATTTGAATCCATCTTGATCCACCGTCGATAATTCTCCTCAAATCCTGGAAATATAACCAAGTTTGCACATTAAATTGCTCAAACAAAACTTGTAAAATTTAGAAACTTATAGAGTAAGTTATACCATAAAAAATCCTAAATTATACTAAAAATACACACATAATGCTAATGAAAAACACTCATAATAAACTCTTATCATTCAGCAAGAATCAAATCTTAGCAATTGAATATAGGATTTTACATTAATTATAGCAATCATACTAAGGGTTTAAATGTTTTTTATAGAATAGATCATTTCATTTAATAAATCAACACTAATGGCAAAAAATACATCAAACAAATACGACACAGATACATATAAATCTGAAATCAATAGATACTACAAATCTAAAAAATCAATACAAAAAACGATAATATTGATGCTCTTACATATCTTCCATTCGAATGAATCATTGCAACCCAATATATTGTGCATGTCTTGTAATAGTTAGATCTGATTAAAATTAGTTCAAGTCCAAAAAGAATTTAGATCTAAGGGTTCAAATGTTATATCGTACATTAGTTACTTGTGTACAAAATGCTAGTAGTTGTTCACTATAATTCAGTTGCATGCGACTAGCATACTAGCACACACGTATTAATTGGAATGTGCTTTTCAATCTAATCAAACAGCCCGCCGAATCGCGTGCGTTATGCTTGGAAAATTTTATATTTGTCTGAAACAACTATTCGACATGCCTAATATTGTTTTCGGATCAATGAAAGAGTTTCATGTGAACATACAACAGTCCCACTTGATTTCATTTAACATTCTAAGAGTGCCTCATGTAGCATGTAAATTAGCAAAGTGAGATGTTTGTATACCCACATGAAACTTTTCTGTTGGTTCTGAACCAACTGCTAGGCATGCCAAGTAATTGTCCTGATCAATATAAAATTTCTCATTATGCTTGGAAAATTTTATAGGAAACTTATTCTCACCAATCAATTTTTTCAAATAATTATTTTACAAAAGAGACAACTCGAAGAAGAATGCTACAATAATACTCCCAAAAATCTTTCATAGAAAAGGTAATGTAAACGGAGGCATGATCATTACCCTTTGATGGTGTCATCCATGCGCAGTTAAACTAGTTTATTATTTCAAATTATAACCTTCAATTTGTAAAGAAAGAGAATGACGCCATACCTTTACACTTATAGCCAATGATCAGTTCAAGATTTTAGTTTACGGGGCACAAAAATTTGCTAATATTATAGCAAGTAAAGCATAATGAAATTAAAATGAAAGTTCAAGAGACCATAACTAGTAATTACCGAAACAAACAAACAATGCAGACACCATTCACTGAAAAATAAACACGTGTAACCAACTGTTAAACAACCTAAAACCAACCATTAAATAACCTTATAGCTAATTGGTTGATATAACTAGTTTTTTCATGATTCGAAATATTACAGTTACTTCTTTTGACCTAACAAATCATAAACAACGCTAAAAAGCTTTCTAATAGGACAACACTACCCCAGCTAATCGCAGCAATTATTTTAACCAAAAAAAAACTGAATTGACATTGAAAGTCAAGCAAGAATCCTCTTCCCGCCAAGCATTTGATTTCAATTTCAATTTCAATTCAGTTTGTCAAGGACAAGGCTACATGCCATCCTAGTTATCATTTTTTGGTCTAATTAAATTGAGTTTCAACTTACGTTTGTCAAGCTCAACTTGATTGAGCATCTAAACTAGAATTCAAGCTTGATTAACCTTAATATTAAGTATAATATTTTTCAATAGATAAATATTTATCGTAATGAATAATCAAGAATGGAAAAAACTTGTCAATATTATTATTTCTTGTTTTTTCTCTTCATTTCCTGTCCTTTCATCTCCATACCTTTTGCCGCCGTCATTTCAATTCCCAACCCCTCTAGCAGTCAGCATCTTTGATAGGTGCAAGGTGTGTACATAAAAACAATCTCTATTTCAAGTTTTAAATTGGTAAATTTGTAAACACCCCATACACAACTGTAAGTATACAAGTCATGTTTGAGTATAGAGTATTAAGGGTCGATCCTACGGGGATGAGTGATCAATTACCGATTCTATTTGAACTCCTTTATTATTTAGATGCTCACTAATATAAGAAAGTAAATGTAAACTACAAACATATAATAAAAACAGAGAAAATCAACAATATAAAGCTCCTCGGGAATGGAATTCCTAACCACTCTTTGCTACCAATATTATCTAGGTAATTGAACACTACTACCTCAGTTAGTTCTGGCGTAATTTCCTTATCCATGTAAAACCTACTCTTATATTGAATCAATTATACCTATAACTAATCCATAACTACTCTCGTGGTTATGAAATTAGCTATAAGTTCATGAACTTCTATGAAATTACTGTAAAACAAGTCACAAAGATACACCTCTACTCTCGTAAGTATACTCCTTAAACTTAGCACTTCCTTGAACTAACATTGAATTACAATTTTCATTGATAGTCCAATATCTTCAAATAATCACAAATACTGGCCAATTAATCATGATTGTAAGAAAAAAAGTGTTAAATAACTAACTCCCAAGTACCAACTCCCAAGCAAATCTCACAAACAAATCATAGCAAGTTTATCTAACCCAAGGCATGAAACTTTAGCTGAACATAAAGAAAATGAAAATACAATCCAATCTTGTATTAAAACTAACAAAGGAATCAAATACAAGACTTAGAGTATTAAAAGAGATCAAACCCTTGTAACTAGAGCTCAACTTTTCCATCTTTATCTCCCTTTGCTCCCTTTTTGAGCTAATACAATAATTGAAGAATAACCCATTAATTATACACTAATCTAATCTAACCTAGACTAAGAAAACTAAGGATTTCTAGTTTTAGATCTACATTTTGATGGTGTTTTTCTTCCCTTTTTTCTCTGCAAAAATCGTCCAAGAGAAGTTCCTTTTATAAGGAAAAGGAAAGGCTTAATTGTTGTGCAAGTTGTAGCACTTCTCTTACTCGAATCCGGCCGACAATCCATGTATGGATTGTTGGCTAGATTGCTCCTCTGTTTGTGCTGAAAAATTACAAGAAAAACAGCCTCCAAAGTGGATTTGTGATGAGATCCACGGACTGAGGGTCTGCGAATCTTCCCACAGATCCGTCATTTTGCTTTGTTCTTCATTAGCTTTTTCTCTCTGCCTGCAATCCATTCAAGAATCCAGGCCCAGATTGAGATGAAAATTTCTCTATGAAGAAATCTGAATTAGCTCTCTTATACAAACATAAAAATTGTAGCCCCTTGAGATATCTTTCCAATGGCTCAAGAATCAAGTCATTTTGAGATCTAGGGATTGAGTTATAGTGAAAACTCTAATGACTAGTCAAAAAGCATTGTGGAGAAAAGTACTTCAGTAATTTGGACTTTTGGCTATAAAGGATTTTGGTGTCTCGTAAGAATTGTAGTCCTTCCTCTTAATTTTAAAATGGTTTAGGAATCATTTCAATCCAGGCTTTGTAGCTCAAGTATTGCTAACGTACCAAAATATATCATTGCTGCATATGCTTTTTTTTCTTGTTTCTTGATTGCATTTCATCCCTTGGTCCTTCATGTCATGTGATTTCCACTTCAAATCATCAACAATCATACAAATATCTCCTCACTTCCCTTCCATTGATGATTGAACTGTCAAAACCTATAAAAACATGAAATTTCCGCACTTAAATCCATAGAAATGCAAGTTTCCTCACTTAACTATAGAATGCAAAACTTAACTAAAAACCTAGTTATTCAACTTGAATTTGAATGAAAATACACTAAAATACACATAAATAACCACACAAAATATGCATTACAAACACTTATCAATCTCCTTGCACACGCATCACTATCATCTTTTTTTTGTACAAGTAGATTTTTCTTGTTTCGATACGATTTTCATACTTAAATTGGAAAGTAGTTGATTTGCTACATTAATAGGCTAGAGCAAGGAGAAATATTGGTGTGTTTCTTTGATTTCATTTGCTAGGTAAATCAAAGTATCATCATTCTCCTTTTTCCTTTTATTTTTTGTGTGTAAGTAAATTTTTTGTTGTTTCCATACGATTTTTATACTTCGATTGGAAAGTAGTTGATTTGCTATGTTAATAGGCTAGAGCAAGGAAAACTATTGGTGTGTTTCTTTGATTTTTATTTACTAGGTAAGTCAAAGTATCATCATTCTCTTTTTTTCTTCCATCTAACTTTTCAGTTCATTTATTAATTAATTGTAACTTTTCAGTCCATTTACTGGGTAAACAAAAGTACCTCTACTGAGAGAAAAGATTTTTGTGTTAGTGGCACCAAGTCATTGTTGGTGTGGAAACATGATTGTTGGAAAGAATTGGACGTGCTATGGGCGGAAAACACAGGAGGAATCATGCTGCTGAGAACATTGACAATCAGTTCTTAATTAATTGTAACTAAAACTTAGTGACTTTAGATCTTGATTCAAAAGGTTCTTCTTAGACCAACATGACAACTGCAATAACCACACACAAAAAAATTTTTGAACTTGCAAAAAAACAAGCATACTACGCAGGAAAAAATAATCACAAACTAATGCTTAATAGAAAGGAAGGAATCAATGAACTCAAAGACAATACATACAATTGGTACTGGGCTAAAATAATTATATAAATAACAATAATTTCTCTAATTAAACTTAACAAGCAAAATTAACAAAATTATCATACCTCAATATTGCATAAAAAATGCAAATAATTTGTAGCGTTAATGTTTGTTTGGTATGGGTTGAGGCATAGACTAAGTTACTCTTTTTAAAACTATTCACGCTCCTATGAAATATCCTCCGATATGGTAGGTTTTAGCACATCCTAGTCTTTTTCACTATCCTAGTCTTTTAGCACAATATCCTTTTTCACTATAAACCACCCTAGTCTACATAATTGGAATAAGACAAAAATCTACCTCAACACTGTACTTTACTATAGTTCTCGAGTAATACATTTATTTAATGTATTTGTAGTAGTAAAAAGATAGTAAAAGAATCTCTTCATAGGATATAGATTTAAAATGATAGTATATACAATAGAAGTAAGTATTCTATTGCCAAAATCTCTATTTATAGGTTTGAAAAACAAGAGTTATAAGTAGGTAAATTAAGAATAGTCATAATAAAATTTTGGTTACAAAGCATAAGGATTTAGTTTAATTGTATAATGGTTAAATTCATAATTTATATAACTGTTATAACTATTACATGCGTTACATAATATTGTATAAAATTCATTACTAAAAATATTAATAAATAATTATCAAATATTTATAATTTTTTATTAAAATACCCCAACACATACTGAACAAGAAACTCTTTCAAATGATTGCTACCTCTTTGTCTTGGCTATTCCAAGTTAACTTCATCAAGGACATTCTCTACCATTAAGTACCTAATCCACAATGTATTATCTAACAAATTCATAAGTCCAGTTAAGAAAAGTTTTTTTTTTTTGGGTAGGTCCAGTTAAGAAAAGTTGCAAAATACAGGAGAGACTTTATTATCTAACTATAAGATGCCCTGACAGCTTGCCTTCAAATTTGTTATATTTAATTACAAACAATGGAATATTTCTAGGTGCCATGTAGACAAGTGATCCTTACAATTTGAAATTATTATGTATCTTAATAGTATTTTGAGAACATACTGTTATACTTTGACTGTCTTAATTGTTATTTTTAGAATAGTAACTCATATCATTGACGATTTGGTATAGTATGAAATATAAAGAATATTAAGTAATTAATAAGGATTTACCACCTCTAATAGTAGAGAAGTTATCTATCCCTTGGCCATTTGCCATTAGAGTTAGCACAAACTTCATTCTCTAAATTAATGTGAGATAAGTTTTGGTGAAAGATATTATCAACATAATACAAGTCCATAGAAAGGTGAAGTCATTTACTTTAGGGCAAATTACACTTTACCTCCTATGATTTAGTGCTTTTCTACATAACCTTCCTATGGTTTCAAAAACTATACATAACTCCCTCATGGTTTGGATTAAAGTATCAAAATGATGAAAATAGTCATTCGTAACGGAACTTTTAAAAATATTGAAATTACCCTTATAAATAAATGATACACTAACCCCGTATGATTTTTATATTTTACCACATAACCCCCTTATGGTTTTCAAAATATACACATAACCCCCCCTTGGTTAATAAATAATTTTCAACTTTACATAAGGGTATTTTTGACATTTTAGGTGACTCCGTTACGAATGATCATTTTCGTCATTTTTACACTTTAATCCAAACCATGAAGAGGTTATGCATAGCTTTTGAAACCATAGGGGGGTTATGTAAAAAAATACTAAACCACAGGGGGGTAAAGTGTAATTTGCCCGTTACTTTACTCTTCTCCTTATTCGGATAATTATAATATTTCGCTAGAAGCCAATCATAATCTATAAGTATAACTTAGTTGATTAAGTGTAATCAATGATAAATTGAAAGAGTTTAATTTATCTAATTTTTATTGTTTAGAATTCTAACTTTTACATAGCCGACCTAGTTCAGAACTTAATAGGTTAATACATCAAGAATTTCTTATACACAATTAAAAAAAATTCAATTAAGGACTTAAATAGAAATTTTAAAAAATGTCAAAATTATTAGACTAAATTAAACTCGACGGCCATTCAAACTGAGTTTACCTTAACGCTCCAAAGTATCAACTGAAATTAGTTTAGAATTGCTTACACTAAATTTAGAGTGTTCTCAGGCTCAGTCCTATGCTAAATCGAGAAAGTTAATTTAGTCTGATTCATTAGCAACCTAGGTTGGCATAAAATGATCTCATTCTCTGAACACCAACCAGCCTTGAAAGAAAGTGGATTTTAACATCAAACTCGAGAACCCTACTTATGAAGGCAATTTACTGATAAACAACTCTAGCTTGGTCGATTGCCGCCTTTAAGAACTCTATTTCAAAAAAATTGACATGCACCAATGAATGACCTCACGTGTCTGAGAACTACTCAATCAAAAGTAGAGAAATCCAATGGTGGATTCAAGAAAATTTTTCAACAAGGCATAAATAAAACAAATTTATTTTGGTTTTGTTAATAGAAGTAGAGACTTGTGATATTCACATACCAATGTAATAACAAATATATTGATATATGTATGCAACAAACAAACGTATTTGCATAAAGAAATCCACTCAATTAAGTGGGTCTTTATTAACTCTACCAAGAGCAGCAATGGCATGACAACATGAAATGCCACTCAATACCAACAAATTACATATGCACTTACTTTTCTTAGGCTCCTCGTGGTCCTTTTGCCTGATAACCAATTTTTGCATTCCTTGTTATCTTCTATTGTGCTACACATTTGACCCTTTTCTCCACATTAATGAGTGGGCCACTAGGTAATTTTTATTTTTCCATTGCTGCCCTTCATTTTTGAATCCTGTACATCAAATATTCTCTAATTTCTCCATCATAGAATTAATGGGTTAGTCCCTAGCCTCTAAAATATGGCGATTAAATGATTCACACAAGCTGTTAACCAATATATCATATTGTGTATGTTTGGAAAAAAAAAAGTCATTACACCAATGACTCAGGTGTGGTGCCTTTTTCAGCCATGAATGTGCTTCTTTGTCATTTTCTTCAAGTTCCTCTATGGCTTTGTGGAAAAGATCAACTGTGGTATAGCTTGCAATATTTCATAATCTGTCATTTAATTCGAATCTTGGATGTTTCTTCTTGAAATTTCTATACATGTGTTGAACACAATACCTATGCTCAAAGTTCGGGAGAACCTCAACAAATGCTCTATCCAGTCCCTGCAAAATTACAAAATCAAGCATAAGCTGAATGAGTAAGGTATATCATATTATACACATTTATCTAGCCCTAAATTTAGTTATTTTATACATTTACCTTCTGCTGGTCATACATGAAGGTGTAATGTCCTTGATTTTCTATCTCCAAGTCACCACTCAAAAGGGTTAAGAACCATTTTAGTCACTGAACAATGTTAAGAACCACTCAAAAGGGTTAAGGACATTGTAATGTCCTTGATTTAGTTATTTTAACATTGTTCAGTGACTTTCCTCTTAACAGCTACCCATGTTGCTGGCTAGTACTCATTATTTGGGTCTACTGCAATTGCAATTAGTAGATGTCCTGAATATCTATCTTTAATATGACATCTATCTAAACAGAAAATAGATCTGCATCCATCTTTAAAGCCTTACTTCAATGGGCCATGACAACAGTACGGTCTCATGAATCTTGGATTACATCCAAATTCTCTAAATAGAGTGAAGATAACCTTCATTGTGCTACCAGAATGAGTCATCTTAGTCTCTTTACAATACTATCATAGTTCTTGTATTGTGCTTCAGCTAACCCGGCCCTTAATCTTCTCAATGGCTAGTGTCTTCGCTTTAGCTACAACATGCTTTGAGATTTTTCTCTTGTAGTCTTTATATACTGTTTGCCTTAGTTCTTTAGCTGGCAAATTGTTGTTTGATCTCATTCTCACCACATACCTATTAGACAACTACTTGGTAGTAATATTCTTATTTTTACATGCATGGTTGCAAGTTTCATGGACATCATGCATGGTCTTTACTACTAAGTCCTTTGTATTGAGATCCTTCTCTATTGAAACAAATACAAACCATTCACATGGTTTCCTACAGTTGGCCCTCACCCTAGTGGATTCATTTTTGCATAGCCAAATAGGTTTACCCATCCTAATCCCATACGCAGCAATAGCAGATTTGAATTGTGCTCTTGAGTCAAATTTCATCCCACTCTCAAACTTGGGATTTTTTAAGAATTTCTGAAGGACAATGTCTTTGTATCTCCCTTTGAATTCATTGTTTTCTTCATCTAATGAGCCATTGTCACTACTTAGGTGATTAGGGATGTAATCTTGCTTAAGTGGATCTATATGATCTCCCTCCTAGCTAGATTGATGTGCTGGTTTAGTTTTTAATCTTCTTACTTGTTTCTTCCTTGGACCTTGCTATTGTGATTCTAGGTTAGTTTCTGGTTGCTCGTCTATAACCTCTAGCTGTTGGGGAGGGTGGGTCTGGTATATTGTGGTGTCATCTTCTTGTGTATGTGAACTATGTGATCCCTGCCTATATATCTCCTGCTGCTGTGAGGTTTCACTTACTTGTATATTAATGCTTTGCGCTTCACCACTGCCATCAACATTAGAAACTAGCATATCTAGCATTTGCTTATCACCACCATAGTCATTAGCACCACTAAATCTATCTTTTTTTTCATCTGGTTTTGATTCCAGTTCATCTTCAACATCATCTGTTTCATGGAAAACATTTTTTGTACCTATTGATTTATCAACCCCAAGATTAGTAGTCGCACGACTACATTTTGCTTCATTTTGACCCACTATTGCCCCAAGATTAGTAACTGTATGACTGCATTCTACTCTGTTTTGACCTCCTACTGCCCCAACAATGAAATTCGTCTTAGTGTTTGTCAATTTAGGACAAGGTTCTCTGATTATGCAATCTTGCTCATCCAATTCTTTTATGATAACTCCAAATTTATTTGTGCCCTTAGTTGGTAACTCCATTGTTGACTTATTCTTCAAGTGTTCAATTTCCATTGGTGTTAAATGATGACAATACACTTCCGTCACTTTGAAATTATATGCCTAGTCACAGAAGGCCCTTACATGAGTATCATTGCACAATTCTGTCAATCCAGTCAACATATTTGCAATTGGCTCAAGGTAATAGTACAACATGGCTGCTTTACTATGAACAAGTTTCTCAACCATTTTATTTAACTCATGATGTAACTGATGAGTGCGGGGTATACATATAATAATTAGCTCATTTCACAGTCAAATTTTACATTTATAATACCCTAAATACCCCACACGTGATTTTTCGTAAGTATATGAGTCGAGAGCGAGTGTATGATATTAAAAATCGAATCCACAAGGAAAATTGTCAATTACCGGCACTACTAAAACTTCTCTATTATTTAGATGACCAACAAATTAAAGGAAATAAAAATATGCTAAACTTAATGCAAGAAAATAGCAAATAAAAGCTCCTTAGACTACGGTATCCCTAACTACTCTTACAAGTGCTATTTTTGGATCATTGAGTACTACTATCTTGACTAGTTATGGCGCAATTTACTCATGTATGTGAAACCTACTCTCATAGTGAATCAACTAAACTTATAACTAATCCATACCTACTCTCGTGATTATGAAATTAGTTACAAGTTAATTACCTCTATGAAATTACATGAAATGAATCACTGAAACTACAAAGGTACACCTCTACTCTTGTAAGTGTACTCCCTAGGTTTAGCACTTCTTGAACTAGTGTTAAAACCCAATTTTTATTGAAGAAATAGCACCTTTAGATTATCACAATTAATGGTACCAAGTTAATCATGATTTAAGGAGCAAAAGTGCTAAATAACTTGCTCAAAATAAAATCATCAAATATCCAAGAAATTAACACAATACAATCATAGAAAGTTCAACCAAAACCTAAGGCATAAACTTTAGAAAGACATAATAAATATAAAATCCAAACTCGTATAATAACTAAACAATAGAATCAAATACAAAAGATAAAGAGTTTGGAAAGAAATGTAACCCTTGTCACATGAGTTCATCTCCTCCATTTTCGTCTCCTTCTTCATCTTTGCCTAGCTAATAAACAAGAAGGATAAACTAACTAGTTAAATTATCATATACTATACTAACCTAACACTAAGAAAATGTAAAGAACTACATTTTAGTAGTATTTCTTGCACTCTCCCTCCAAACTCTTCAAAATGAAGACACAAGCTCCAATTTATAGAGAAATCTTCAAACTCTTCACTTGCATCTTCAATGTGAACACAACTCCAAATAACTCAATAATTTTGGCTCCAGGTTATATCACATCATTATGGAAGAAATGAGTCAACAATTGTAGCTAGAATATTCCTTTTTACAGCTGCAAATTTTGTACAATTTGTCCTTCAAAAGGTGAGAAAGAATAGAGGTGAAAACAAGATGCGCAAGTTGGAGCTGCAAAGTTTGACCAGAATCCCTCCAAACAATCCCTCCAATTGTCGACCGGATTGCTTGGAGGGATTCGTCCCCTGCTTCACCAAAAATTCTCTGCCTCGAATCCCTCCAAGCAATTCCTCCAAAAACTAGCCGGAGTGTTCAGAGGGATTCGAGTTGACTTCCGTTTCGAAAAGTTTCTTTGTTTTCTTCTTCTAGTGACTTGAACCACTTTTGAAACTCGTCATCCTTGGAAACTTTAGGACTTTAATCATCATATTGTAAGCCTATTTCTTGTCCAAAATGAAGTCCATTTTCAACTTCTACAAAAATAACCAAAAATATGCAAGTAAAAGGGACAAATTCTCATTTAAGCTTTGGATTGCACTTAGAACCAATTCTAACCAATATTGACCATTTTTTATGAAGGGCTCAAGGCTGTGCAAACTGCACATGCTCAAGTTGTTCAAGTTCCAAGTGGTTCAATCATGAGGTCTCATGCAAGAAAGCTTAGAGATTCGTTACAAGCACTTGTTTGTGCTATTCAAGATTGCATTGGTGAAGATATGCGAACCATCGAAGGCTTTCAACTTGAAGAGTTTCCATGTGTTACTTTGCTCCAGCTTGTTGTCTTAAATGAAGAGTAGTTTAGTTAGTTATTTTTCTTACTTAGTTGAGTCATTTGAGCAAGGGTTTAAATGTCAATTCTCTTGCTAATTTTAGTCATTTATTTAGAGCTTAAATACGGCCAAAATTTGTCTTGTTTTAGCCAAATTAATTAGTCATTAGTTTAGTGAATAAGTGAATCCAATTCACATTAGGGTTTCTAATCATATTAGTGAATAAGTGAACCCATTGTATGGGAAATACTTCAGGAAGTTATGCAGGGGCGAACGAGAATTTTTCCGAATTATTGTGAGCTTTATTCACTTTCTCTTGTCCAAGAGAACCTTTCTTGAATACTTGAGAGTTCCTTGAGAGTATTCAATTTGAACTTATCAATCAATTAATTACCCTTGGTTGTGGCGTTCTTCTACAAACGACTTTGGTTCGCTAAGTTATTAAGTTGTGGGTTAAGAATTTTTCTTAGTTCATAGCTTCGTGGCTTAAAAGGGTCAAGAGTTTTCGTAATCTAACTTGATTCTTCATCTAGGTCCAGGTCTTTGTGGGATACAAATTCATACCATCGGGCGGGTTCGTATTAGCTTGGTAATCAGAGCTAGATTGACAATATCAAGTATATCTTGTTCGTGTCTTCGTAAGTTTTCGCTGTTTCAATTCTGTCCATGTTTAATCCTTATAGAATTCTAGGGTTTCTTGTTCTTCGTTGTTGTTTGCGTGATTTATTCGCTGTTCAAACTTCCATTCTTGTTTGCATCATGTTTCTCATCTTGTTGGAGTCTTGTTGTCTTGTTTCTTGAAGTCGCTTAGAGTAAAATAAAAAAAATACTGTTCATGGCACTATTCATGATACTGATCATCGACTGTAGGATACTGTTCACCGTCACTGTTCATCCGGGAAAAAAATTTCTGGTCAGTAGTTGTTCTTGTTGAATCTGTGACTGGTTTATTGAAGTTAATTCATGGCTGCCTTTGTATTTTAGTGTCAAAATGTGGCTGATCAATCTTGTTCTTGAAAGTGCTTGAAGTTCTTGAAATTTCTTAATAAGAATCTTGAATTTCTGGAATTATTTTGGATACTTTATTGACAAATCTTGAAGTTCTTGGGGAAAATATTAGGGTTTCTTGAATTCTTGAATCAAAAGTGCACAAATCTTGAACTTTGAAAAAACCCTAGTTCATACTTCTTATACCAAGTTGCAGCTGTTGGAAATTCTTGATCTTGTTGCGGCTGTTAATCTTATTCCTCAAGCATTGATCCAAATTGAAAAGCAAGGAAAGAAAAGAGCTATTTGGTGAAAAAACACAGAGAGAGAGAGAAGAAAAGAAAGCAAGAATCGGATCACTCTTGGATTGAAACAAGAAAGCAAATCTGATTTGGAAACCAAGTTGACTTGGGATTGTTAACAACCCTAGTCACAACATACTAGCCAATTCGGACTTGCTAGCTGCTTGCACACATGAAAACCCTCAAAATCAGTAGCTTTTCTCTTCCAAAATAAATCCAAGAACCAATTGGATTGAGCTTCTAAAGTTCCGGCCCAAGGGACAATCAAGTAGAGTGAAATTTTCTAGGGTTTAAAATTTCTGCCAAGTTGTTTCTTGTTTAGCTCTATATACTTGTGTTTTTGTGTCTTTTTTCCAGCTTATACTCGAGTCTTGAAGTCAAGAAAGAACCCAAATCTGTTTAGGTTTTTACATGGTCCATAGTTTCCTAAATTGAGTCTTGAGTCAAAGTGACAAACTTCGAAAATCTGGTGTAGTATTTCAGCCATAAATCTAGAAATTTTCAGCGTGCCTTTAGTGTCCTTTTGAGTCATTATAGTGGACCATCCCACTCTAAATTTCCAGCATTTTAACCGCACATACTTGCTAATTTCTTGGTGATAGTTTGATTGAATCTCATTGAGAAAATTCTAATTTCTTCAAGAGAGGTAATCAAATAACTTGAGAAGTGATTGGTGAGATCATTAGAGTATTAAAACACTTGAGTGATACACAAGTACGAGTGCATACGTGTGAGGGTGTGTTGTGAGGAAACTTTCCTTTATTTTATTTTATTTTATTTTTTTGCTAACCTTTTTGTAGATTAAGGATGTCTACCAAAGGGAGTTCACACCACTTTGATCCTACATGTATGATGGAATCCATATTGAGGGAAGTTGAAAGGGAGTTTAACAAGTCAATCGAACTCATGCATAAGGGACTTGATAGAATTGAGAATGAATCACTCAAGAGGAGTGGCTCCATACAATCTACCTCTTTAAAGCTGATTTATACAAGAACTGATAAGAAGGCTCAATCAACATCTCCTAGGCCTAAACCTAGAGCTGAACCATCTCATTAGTCATTTTTGAGAAGCATATCAACGTCTATTATGCCAAAAACAAATTGAGTCAAATAAATGCCATCAAAGTGAGTCTTCTAAGGAGGAAGTAGTTGAGTCTATTCCTAACGAAGGAGTATCTCATTCCATTGGACCATTTGTTGAGGAGGTTGACAAAGAGTTGAAGCCGAGCAACGAACATGCGCTTGAAAAGCTTGGAGTTACATCGACATTAGAGTCTAGTCATGAACTAGTTGGGAAAGTTTGTGAGAAAATTATTGTAACCCATGAGAGTGAGAATAGTGCTGTAGAGCTTGAATATGAGGTAACAACCGAGGGCATTAAGCTAGAAAACGAGATGGGACAATCTGATGAGAGGATGAAAATAGCTCTTATGTGTTCGGCCAAGGGAATAAACAAAGCTAGGAAACATGGCTTGTTTACTAACTTATTTGCTCCTAGTTTCCTTCCTTTTTCGCAGGTTAAGCAAGGCCAAATGGAGATAACCATACAATGTTCTATCCCAAAGTCGCTTGTACAATTTACCGGGTTCCATGGAGTTTGTCTTCGAGGAGTTAAATCAATATGGTATCCTTTCATGGAATTGGTTAAGTTCAAATCTGTTAGTACCTTTAGAGAGTCAATCTATGTTCATCATGAAGGGAAGACTCCAAATTCTAGTTCTAGTTTTTTAACTATGGTTCATTCATCATCTTTACCTTGTTTTGAGCATGTTTCTAGTCATAATTTTTGCTTTTCTTTTGCCAATTTTCAAGGGAAGTTTGATGAGCCAGCTATGAATAATCTAGTGGAATTTGATGCCTATGTTTTTGCACCTTGTCTTTGTGACAAAGTGTAGCTGAATTTTGTGATCATTCAAGTCGTTTCTAAGGGTTTATTTGCAGCTGAAATTCATGAATTTTCGTGTTTGTTTCAACCTATTGAATCTCATTTTTAGGAATATACATTCCATCGCTATGAAGATCCCTATCTAATGGATGCTAATAGTAAGTATTCAGGTGGTTTTATATCTAAGCTTGCTGATAAAAATTTTTCTTGTGTAGGTTCTTCCTTGGTAGTTGATTTTGAGCCAAGGAGTATGCTGTTAATTAGATCATGCTTCGCGTTGTTGCTCATATGGATTTTACAGTTATCCGAGAGACACATTGCTTCGATCTTTTTCGTGAAGATTGACATTGTGTCGTCTCTTTCTTCCCATACCTTCGATTTGAGACAAATCACCTTCAAAAGGAGGAGAATGATAAAGGGCTCAAGGCTGTGCAAACTCCACATGCTCAAGTTGTTCAAGTTCCAAGTGGTCCGATCATGAGGTCTCGTGCAAGAAAGCTTAGAGATTCATTACAAGCACTTGTTTGTTCTATTAAAGATTGCATTGGTGAAGATATGCGAACCATCGAAGGCTTTCAACTTGAAGAGTTTCTATGTGTTACTTTGCTCCAGTTTGTTGTCTCAAATGAAGAGTAGTTTAGTTAGTTATTTTTTTTACTTAGTTGAGTCATTTGAACAAGGGTTTAAATGTCAATTCCGTTGATGATTTTAGTAATTTATTTAGAGCTCAAATTCAGCCAGAATTTGTCTTCTATTAGCCGAATTAATTAGTCATTAGTTTAGTGAATTAGTTAATCCAATTCACAAAAGGGTTTATAGTCATGTAAGGCTATAAATAGCCTCTTTTTTCCAAGGGTGAATGAGAATTTTCCAAAATTATTGTGAGCTTTATTCACTTTCTCTTGTCCAAGAGAACCTTTCTTGAATATTTGAGAGTTCCTTGAGAGTATTCAATTCGAACTTATTAATCAAGTAATCACGCTTGGTTGTTGCGTTCTTCTACAAACAACTTTGGTTCGCTAAGTTATTAAGTTGTGGGTTAAGAATTTTTCCTAGTTCATAGCTTCGTGGCTTTCGAAGGGTGAAGAGTTTCCGCAATCCAACTTGATTCTTCATTTAGGTCCAGGGTTTTGTGGGATACGAGTTCATGCCATTCGTTGTGGGTTCGTACCAATTTTCTTCCTATAATATTGCCAAATTGACTAAAAGTGGAAAAATATCATCCAAATATAGCACAAAATAGTCACTTATCAACTTGCCTACATTTAAATCATTGCTTGTCATCAAACAATCAAACATATAATCAATTACAATGATTCAAGAGGTGAAACACTATATGCACTTTTTCAAATTTAGTTCCTCATGACTCGACAAACACTCTTTATACTTTCATTTAAATTACACTAAATACTCATAATATCAAGTAAAGGAAGGATAATTAGCCCCTAATTTTAACAAGTTAAACTTAACCTCTCATCCTAATCTAATTTCACAAGTAAGCAAATCACATAGTCAATTCATAGCTATCCTTCTCCTTCAATTATCTTTTTCTTAAATTTCACAACTAAGAAGGATTTATTCATAAATTGTTTTTACTCAAATAGTGAAAATGCCTTTTGATGTGAAAATCGATACTTTTAGGTGAAAATTTCCGATTACTCAATATTTCACTTATTCAATTTGTTATGCATACTCTTAATTCAAGCACTTTTTACGCAAGTGTCAACATTTGTAGATGCCAACCCCAAGTTATTTGGTACAAGAATCATTGGAGTAGAACAAAAACTCTTATTCTCTCTCTCTCTCTCACTCTCTCTCTCTCTCTCTCTCTCTCTTAAGTAAAAGATAATAAATAGACATTCCCTCTTAGAAAATACATAAGAATAATCAAAGGAAGAGTATAACTTTTATTGACTATATCAATTACTTACTTGTAAAATTAAATAAAAAGGAGAAATCTCATTAAACATGTAAATTATAGGCATAATTCTCCCTACTTTACAGGATATACTTTCTAAAATGCAAAAATCCCAATTGCATAATAATCATTTCCAAGTCAAATGAGAATTAAATCTTCCAAAATACATATAAAGTTTCAACAAATAGGAGAATGGCAATGCTTCCAGTTGGAACAATTTGGCCCGCTTTGTTTAAAACAAAATTGCAAGATTTGGAAGAATTTCTGGGTCATAATGAAATTTTGAAAAGATTTTGAAAAAATTTTGACAGAGTTTCCCCTGGATGAAACTCCCTGCCAACAAACCCAAATTTAAGAAAACTTTCCACATGGCAAGTTTTTCAAATACAATTCCAACATTTCTAATGAATTTAAATCCATAAAATATCATCACATGGCATAAAATAGCAAGCCATTTATTCTCCTCCCCCGCACTTAAATTTCACATTGTCCTCAATGTGAAAAAAGGCAATTAACTAAAGAGTAAGAGATAATACTCCTCTCATTAACTTGTGCTATCCAAGTGCAATACCTTGTGATGTTGTTCCAATCCCAATAAGTCTTCAGCACTATGACATAAATGAAGGAAAACTTGGATGAGTTCATACAAAAAGAATTAATAAAACACTAAAACCACTAAAAAGGAAAACTAGAGGCAATGATAAAGTAAACATGCAAACTTGAGAAAATGAACGGAGGTGATGGTGATGAGCACTCCCTCAAGTAGCCACTTGGTCATGTGAGAAAGATGGAGTCAGTGGAGTCTTAATGCCAAGGGTAGCCTCAATGCGACGAGAACGCTCGGAGTTCCGTTTATGCTCTTTTTCACTCTTCTTCACTTCGACCTCAATATAAAACAGTTTATCTATCATCTTTTGGAGAAAAGATCGATTGTCTTGAGGTGACGATGGAGGACGTGAAAAGGAGGGATCGGTTGATACTAGCTGGGCAGTTGTCTCAACACTTTGAGCTTCTTCAAGACATGCAATTTCAGCTTCTTCCTCTTGCTGAACATCACCTTGAGCATCTTCTTGAGTTGAAAGATCACCCATATTTTTTATTTTCAAAAGAAACTTGCAAAAATCCAATGTAAAGATATTCTTCTTCTTGAGGCGCGTAGGAGTAGCATTAGAGAAATCAACTCCATCCGTTTGAAATATCAAGGTCGAAAAGCAAGCATATGGGAAAACGTGTTTGACAGCGTTACTACAAACCACAGTCCACATGTGGTCGGTGATAATGCTTCCAAATGGAATACTTGGAGGTTGCCTAATCTATGCTCCATTTTGTTTAAGAAATAGATGTCACTTGTGCACGCCTCATTAGTACCACTTGCTCTTGGAATTACATTGGAGGCAAACAGGTAGATGAGAAGACGATGAGACTCTGGAAATGAGGAAGTTAACACGGAATATCGCCCACTTTTACGAGTGGCCTTGTACTCAACTCCCAAGCGTACAAGTGCCTCTAACATGTTCCATGAGTCTAAATCTCGAGGTTTAAATGCTTTTTTCAAATCAACCTTATATCCAAAGTTGGAAACTTGAAGAAAGATTTGCAAATAAGGTCTAAGGATTCGGACGCTGGTTCCTCATACTGTACTTGTAATTTCTTCTGTGTCAAAGTGAAAAGACTGCTTGCCCTTTACAATTGCATAAAATCTATGGACAAACTCTTCATAATAAAAGTTTAGGAGGTCAAAGAAATTTTTCCATCCCAATTTAGTAAAGTAGGCCTTGTGATGGTAAACTTACTCGGCATCAGAAGTGACATCCTTCTCCACCAATACCTTACCTCCCCTACGAGAATTATACCAAGTTTTATTTTCAGCGGAAGTGAAGCGCAACTTATCATATGGAATTTTCTCCTCTTATTCCCCTTGTTTTTCTTCTTCTTCTACTTGTTGTTGAATCTCCTCTTCTAATAATGGTTCATCTTCAAGCACAAGTCGTCTATTTGCTTTTCTTTTCATTCGTGGTGGTCTAGAAGTAGACATTGAAACTCCTCATTTTCTCTTGGGAGGTGGAGATTTTACCCCAACTTTCTTAGAGTGAGCCATTGTACCTAAATAAAATTACTAGTTAGTATCGATCAACACCATAAGTAAGTACCAAGTTTCACTATTGACAACAAATGCTCTTGTAATTTCCCAAATGACACATATGAATGCAATGAGAAATAATGTCCAAATAATTAGAGAAAACAAATAGGCGAACACACAACTCACTCACTTCTTAATGACCTAAGTAAGCATAATTAAATGCTAAATAGTAGTTAAAACATGAGATTTAGGCTTAAAAGGTCATCAATTTATTATTCACCAAAAATCATAGAATAAACATGCAAAAATCAAGAGATAAACAAATGAAGCCTAAATTTAGCATGTTAGTATCCTAGAGCAAATCACCTATCTTACAAAATTTTCTCCAATCTAATTAACTCAAGAAATTAGTTAATAATTATCAAGTCACATTAACCCTCAAAATCAGCTAAAAATTGCTAAATTCACCAAATAATCACAAACCCATGAGTTAATCATCACCAATAATCATCAATAACCTCAACAAGTACAACGGAAAATACCAAACATCACAAAATTAAGAAATTCGAAATTGCCCAAAAATTAGAAAAAAAAAGTGAAAAATGGCAAAATTCAAATGACAAAATTTGGTGAAATTTTTTTATCTCAAACTTGTTTATTGATAATTATGGATGCATATGGTGAAGAAACCCCTTAAAATCTCACTCCAATACGGCCTCAAATAAAGAGTTCAAGAAATTGAAACCCTTATTCTTGTGATACTAGAATCTGAATTAAAACTTGTTTTTGAAGAAGTTCTTGTTATGAAATCTTCTCTAGAGGTGAGGGGAGTGTTTTGGTGAAATTAGATGAAAGATTTGACGGTAAAAAGAGGGATTTAGTAAGTAGTGTGTGTTTTAGGTGTGAGTGCATGCGTGGGGTTGAAGAAGCAGGGAAGAAAAAAATGAGGAATTTGTGAATCTGATCGCTTGCTAGTAATCCGCTAGAATTCCTCTCTTTTGCTAGTGATCCGCCAGAATCTAGTCACTTTCTAGCTAGATATCCGGCCAGATTTTTTGCCGAATACGAACTAGAGAGCCAAAAAGAATTTTCAGCCTCTCCTATTAATCCAGCCAGAAATCTAGCCAAATCTTGGCCTAATTTCTGGCCGGATTTACTGCAAAAATTTTCTTATTTCTGCAGTTTTTCCTCTAGTTTTTTATGTAGCCAAATTTTCGCACTTACCCGATTTTTAACTGTTTTCATGTTCCTAAAGAAAATCGACCTTTAACCTTAAAAATGCACTTTTCTCAATGAAATACATCGAGAAACACAAGATCATGCATTACTATATCACAAACATGAATCACACTAAATGCACGAATTGAACATGATAACTCCCTTGTTGCCTCCTTATCAGCTTTTTTGCACTTGAAACAATTTGCATCAACCCTTGCCATTGCTACCTACAAAACACACAAAAATACTAATCAAACCACTAAAACCTACTAAAAACAAGAAATCATTAGGTTGCCTCCCAACAAGCGCTTCTTTATAGTCATTAGATTGAGTATATCATCTCATTTTTCAAGAAAGTTTTGTTAACGAATAATTCACCATTAAAGGATGTGGTGGATCAACAAATGGTGGCTCGATAGCAAAAGCCACATAATCAAATGAAATGAGAGATGAAAGAGGTAAACCTATCTCAAGTGATTCACAAAGATTACCTTGAATGTGTATTACTTGAGAATTAACCAAAGGAATGTCCATATAACTTTCTTGGGCAATTATGACCTTGAAACCTTCATTTGCAACACACTTCTCAAGAGGGGTTGTATATACATCATTCAAGTTTCTCTCTTGAGATTCAAACTTCATGCTAGGGTCATTTTTCATATCATTAGAAGAAATAACTTCACACAATGCATGTAATTGATCTTGAATTCTACCAAAGTGAGAAATTAATTCATCTAACCTTTTTTCAATCCGAGCAAAACGATCGGATGTTGCATTAGCTAACTTTTATATAGCTAAATCAAATTGATTAGAAGATTTTTCTATGGCTAGCTCCCAAGGTGGTTTAGAATCATTAACTAATGTTTTACTTTCTAATTCCCAAGGTAAAGATGTATTAGTTAACCTTTCTATTGCCAATTCTCAAGATGGCTCAGATGCATATTGGACAAATTCGGACTGGTAATCATACAAACTTGAATAAGCACTATAATTACCTTGATTACCCCAACCATAAGCACAAGAATTACCCCAATTAGGACCATTTTGATCAAAATAAGGATTATAATGTCCCAATTCATCATAATAATCCACATTTTGTACTTGTCTACATATATGAGTTGCATGATAATCTCCACACAATTTACAAATCACATGATAAGAATTGAAACCATTAATATTCCTCTTTTGCTCAGGCAAATGTGTAATGGTGTTCAATTGAACTTTTAACATTATAAAATAAAGTTTAACCTTTCAACCCCTTACATCATTTTCGAATAACATACCAACGGTAATTTCTTGGTTACCTCTATTCATAGAGCTTTGCACGTGGTAATCATACTACTCTTCTTGAGTTCCTAAACATGCTTTCAAAGTAACTCAAAAATAAATTTAGTCAAGAAAAATAGGTGACTCAACACATACAAAAACACACAAATACAAACTCAACAAACATGCAAGATACAACAAAAATAATAAGTAAAATGTCTAAACCAATAAAGTTACTCTTTACGCAGATATTGCCATAATCTTTCCCGACAACGTCGCCAAAAAACTTGACAAGCACGGGGTATATATATAATAATTAACTCATTCCACAGTCAAGTTTTATATTTATAACATTCTAAATACCCCACATACGATTTTTCACAAATATACGAGTCAAGAGCGAGTAT
The DNA here is from genome assembly GCA_023065735.1 of Coffea humblotiana. NCBI lineage: Eukaryota > Viridiplantae > Streptophyta > Magnoliopsida > Gentianales > Rubiaceae > Coffea > Coffea humblotiana. The sequence goes on from CM041217.1 coordinate 10,867,567, forward strand.
AGGGTATTAAGAGTCGAACCCACAAAGAAAAATTGTCAATTATCGACACTACTAAAATTTCTCTATTATTTAAACGACTAACAAATTAAAAGAAATAAAAAATACGCTAAACTTACGCAAGAAAATAGCAAATAAAGCTCTTAGGCTATGGTATCCTAACTACTGATGTAAGTGCTATTTTTGGATCATTGAGTACTACTATCTTGGCTAGTTATGGCGTAATTTCCTTATATATGTGAAACCTACTCTTGTAGTGAATCAACTATACTTATAACTAATCCATACCTACTCTCGTGGTTATGAAATTAGCTATAAGTTAATTACATCTACGAAATTACATGAAATTAATCACTAAATCCACAAACGTGTACCTCTACTATCGTGAGTATACTCCCTAGGATTTTGAATTAGTGTTAAATCCCAATTTTTATTGAAAAAACAGTACCTTTAGATAATCACAATTAATGGTACCAAGTTAATCATGATTTAAGGAGCACAATTGTTAAATAAATTGCTCAAAATAAAAGCATCAAATAACTAAGAAATTAACACAATATAATCATAGGAAGTCCAACCAAAATCCAAGGCATAAACTTTAGAAAGATATAATAAATATAAAATCAAAACTTGTATAATAACTAAACAATAGAATCAAGTACAAAAGATAAAGAGTTTGGAAAGAAATGTAATCCTTGTCACATAAGTTCATCTCGTCCATCTTCATCTCCTTCTTCACCTTTGTCTAGCTAATAAACAAGAAGGATAAACTCCTTCTTCATCTTTGTCTAACTAATAAACAAGAAAGATAAACTAACTAGTTAAACTATCCTATGCTATACTAACCGAACACTAAGAAAATGTAAGAGCTACATTTTAGTAGTATTTCTTGTACTCTCCTTCCAAACTCTTCAAAATGAAGACACAAGCTCCTATTTATAGAGAAATCTTCAAACTCTTCACTTGCATCTCAATGTGAATACAACTCCAAATAACTCAATAATTTTGACTCCAAGTTATATCACTTCATTATGGAAGAAATGAGTCAACAATTATAGCTAGAATATCCCTTTTTACAACTACAAATCTTGTACAATTTGTCCTTCAAAAAGGTGAGAAAGAATGGAGGTGAAAATAAGTTACACAAGTTGGAGTCGCAAAGTTTGACCAGAATCCCTCCAAGCAATCCCTCCAAGTTTCAGCCGGATTCCTTGGAGGGATTCGTCCCCTATTTCACCAAAAATTCTATGCCTTGAATCCCTCCAAGCAATTCCTCCAAAAACTAGCCTGATTGTTCAGAAGGATTCGAGTCCACTTCCGTTTCGACAAGTTTTTTTGTTTTCTTCTTCTAGCGACTCGAACCACTTTTGAAACTCATCATCCTTGCGAAGTTTAGAATTTCAATCATCATATTGTAAGCCTATTTCTTGTCCAAAATGAAGTCCATTTACAACTCCTACAAAAATAACCAAAAATATGCAAGTAAAAGGGACAAATGCTCATTTAAGTTTTGGATTGCACTTAGAACCAATTCTAACCAATATTGACGATTTTCTTCCTATAATATTGCCAAAGTGACTAAAAGTGGAATAAAATATCATCCAAATATAGCACAAAATAGTCATTTACCAGTAACGTTATGCTAAATAGTTCAGATTTTGGAGTTGCATGACAATATGTAGGTTTTTCATTTCATTACAAGTTTAGCTTACAAGAATTGCAGATAAATAGGCTATTCAACACCAAATTGTAATTAATCATTTTTCAATTTGTGCTTCACATGTTTTTTTTTAAATAACCCTAATCCAATACCAAATCCCAAGGTGAACACTAAATAAATGCGAACTTTTAATAAAATGCTAAAAAGTTATTAATAAAAATTGCAACTTTTTGAACAACCAAACAAGAAAGTTAGGTCCCCACCAGTAAACCCCACATTTAGGACCACCACCACATCATTTTGAGGACCCATACAACCAAAATATCAAACCCCACAAAAGCCTACCCATATTTCACAATTATTTCTACCCATCCAACCCCTAAGTAAGACAGATATTTCACTTTTAAAGATACAAAAGTGACATATATAAGCAAGGACTGGATCAAAGTATTCATTTTGCGGCCCAATTTTCCACTCCATTGTTGCTTCAATGATGATGACAGCCATCATATTTTCATGCCTAAAGTGCAAATCATCTCTTGCTATTCTCTGTTAACTAAGACCGTCAAAGAAAGAGGAAAAAGGGTGTTAGTTCAAGGGCTTAGTTTAAGGGGCTAGGTTTTTAAGTATCTTTGTTCATTTTTTTGCTTGCTTTTGTTTGTGTGACGACAAAAAGGCCCTTCTACAAAGCGTGGTGCCTATCTCATGATTGGTCTTTCCAGTTGCAAAATCGAATAAACTGATCAAAAAGAGCCACAAGTTCACTATTTTATCAGGTTGCGGGCTAAAAGTTGACCCTTAAAGTTTGAAAGGCTAAATTTTATCTATATTAAAAGTTCAAGGGGCAAATAGATAATTTGTCCAACTCTATAAAGCATCGGGTTATTTGTAACCAACAATTACAATGATAGATTGTAGTTATTACTTTCTTTTACTAAGAAGTGTTATGTATATAACTAATTACTTCTCTTTGGTGTCAGGTTTAGGCCTCGAATTCTAAATGTGGCAGTTTGGGATGGAAAGGGCGTAACGGGAAATATATGTGTGTGTGTGTGTATGCGTGTGCATGTGCGTGTGCGTGTGTGTATATATATACACTAGTTGAGCTACGCTATGCTACGCACAGCCAATGCCCACTGAAAAGTATTCACTGTATCAATTGATCAAGTAATATATTCGTGGTAGTTGCAATCATATATTTTGGAAGAAGTAACAAAACATATAAGTGTTTTCATAATTTAGAGGTAACAATGTAGTTGATGCTTAATAATAAAAAGAAAATTGTGCATATTTTTTTCACAAAAAAACATTGTTTTTTTGTCACCTTTTAGTAGTATAAAGGAAAATGTGCATGGTTAAAAAATATACCAATTTTTGTTAAACTCTAAAGAAGTATTTATTTTAAACTCTTTATTTTTTATAGTATAGAAACCATTCAATTATATATGAAAAATTAGTTTTTTATTTCTGTTAGCTTGGAATAGTATAGTCCTGTTATTTTTTTTTTTTTTTTTGCATGAGGTTGCACTATTGAATTATATTGTGAAGAAAACAAATAATTAGAAGACTGGAAGCTCATTATCTAGAAATTTTTCTTGGCTCATGGACATTATATGATAGAAATCTCTTTGATTTTCATCTCAAATAAGCTTGCCGCCTATATATCTAAAAATCAAGGACAATATCTAAAAAAATAATGGTCAAAGGTTTTAAACTCTAACAAAGTGCATCACAAAGTTAACAATCCAACAGTAACTATGAGGAGAACAATTGATAAATTCAAATCCAACAGCTCAAAATTGACAATAAAAAAGAATTCATTTAATAAAATAAAATAAAATAAAAGAGTTTTTGTTTCTCTTATACTTTTTTTGGAGCCATAGCATAAGTTCTGGTAGATTTGTTTCCTCTAAATCCCAAACAAATAGAAAAAACCTAAAATATAAATTCAAACACATGATATAGTTATATTTACTTTCTAAATAAATAAGCTTGCATTTACACTTACTGTTTGTAGGCTTTTTCTTTGATTTTAATACCATAAAATAGATTGTTTAGATCATTTTCCATTTTTTTTCTTCATAGCAAGTGGCTGGACTACCCTTCTCTTACCATACTTCATATCATATTATTATTTCATGGCCCAATTTTTGCAGCTCGTTTGGATTCTTATAATGGTAGAATAAATGTCAAGGTAGCAAAAGAAATGCAAACTTTACCTCCCATCGTGCCACATGGTAAAAGGAGATGTGGCACGAAGGAGTTATAGTAGAACCAACTGATTCTTATATTATATACTAGTTGAGATTGGTTGTGCTATGCACAGCAATTCCCCCCTGCCTGGGTGAAAGCATTTAATTGCAATCATATTTTTGGAAAAATATAATAAATTGTTCATTGCCCTTTTGCTTTTACATTTATCGTATAAATAGTTTTATAATTTTGGAGTTGATAATATAGTCAGTGTTTAAAAGTAAAAAGAACAATGTGTATATCTATACATAAATATTCTATTTTTGTTAGTTTTTAGTAGTCAAAATGAAAAATGGGCATGGTTGTTTTAAAAAATTTTAACTATTTTATTAATTTTTGAAGAAGTACTTAATGATTGTTAAGCTATGTATTTTTTATTGTATAAAACTATTCAATTATACCTTGAATTTTTGCTGTTAATTTGGAATAGTATATTCCTTTTTTTAATGAGATTGCACTGTTGGATTATATTATAAAGAAATGAAATAATCAGAAGGTTATATCTTTAATAGATTAATGCAGTCACATGAAGAAAAAAGATAAAATCATCAAAATGATTTTTTACTATTTATTTGTTTTGTACCTATATATATATATATAGGTAATTGTAGAATTATTAAATTGCGAGTAATATATAAATTTATAAATTTGCTTTGTGCTAAAGTTTTTATAAGCTGGTAAAGAAAATCTTTATATTTCTTGCTAGTGTTTTTGTATATATATGATAGTAGGAAATAAATTATCAATTTTCCAGTGTTTTTTTTTTCTCTAAATCCCAAACAGCAGGAAAATCTAAAAGCAAAAAACTAAAACATAAAATCTCATAATGCTACACTCATATGATGACCAGCCTACGTGAGGAACTTTGCAGCCCATAGCCGAAGGCAATCTCATTACACTCCATGATCCAAAAATCATTCAAGCGTGCCACGTGGTAGCACTGCCGTTTGAAGGTAGAACAAAACATTGAAGTTCTCCTTCTAGCGTGCCAAGTGGTAGCGTCGGAGTAGCTACAGTAACAATGAACGGATTCTTATATTATAGTTACTAGCAGAAATATACCGTGCTTGCGCACGGTGAAGAATTTATGTAATGCCCACAATGAAATTTGGTAACCAGTGGATTGCAATTATAAACTAACGATATGGAGAACATTTGTAGGCAAAATAATTTGGTGTAATTAATAGAATTAAAGAACATTTATTACAATTCATATATTTACATATTATTTGGCTTTCTACAGGTGAAAACTTTTTTGAGTTTGGATAGGATGTCACAGTAATAAAGGTCACGTTTCAAAGTCACGAAATTGCATAGGATCGACTCCTCACACTATCAGTGACCAATTTGGTCAACATGTATGGAAGGACGTTTTATACACACACTTGTTGATTTTAAATGTATTTCATGTTTTGGTGTGTGTCATGTAATTGTGAGCATCTATTGGAACAGCTTAACTTAATTTTTTTATTAACGCATTTTTTGTTTGATAGCTTTCTTGGTTTATGCTACAATATATTTGAATTGTATCATAGTCATATTAAGTATACCGTTCTTAATAAAAGGCATAAGTTTAAAGATAAGATGTTATTTTGGTTTTTTCAAGAAGCCACGTAAAATTGCATATTATATGAGAATAATGAAGCGTTGAGAGTTGAAGTTGTAGATTTATTCAAAGCTTTTTACAAAAAAATCAAGCACGGTCCTGAATGGTTGAAAATAATTCTGCAGCATGTTGTTGATAAATTGCTAAGTTAAATTTATATGGAAAAAGAATGGACAATAAAAGCTGGCATTCATATGTTTAAAAACAATAAAAACAACGTTTCTTGCAGAATAAATTTAAAAGAAAGGTCTAAGTTCTACCGGTTGGTGTATCAGAGAAGATGTAGAACTTATTATACCAAGGGAATAGTTTTTCGACTCCATGTTTGTTGAAGATTAGGACAGTATAGCAGGACTTTGATTTAGGGATAAATACTAAAGCGTCGTCAAATTGTAGTTGATGCTCAAACTTAAATGTGTTCCAATTATTTGTAAACTGTCTCTGACGCATTCCAAGAGTGACTGTCTTGTTTCCAGTTCTGATCAAAGGAGTTTTGTCACCATGCATGAAGAAGGATACAAACTTGGGCACTTTCTGTTGTTCATCGACAAAAAAAATTTATTAGTGGGAAAGAAAGTAATGAATGATAAAATAAAATAGGATATAGCTAGAGCTTACAAAATTATGCTGGTTTTGCTGAGTGAAGATCTCATAGAATGATAGCCCATCAGAGATGTCTTGAATGAAATTCGGTTTCATTGCTGATGCTGCTTTCTGGCACAGCATTCTTTGTTCTGTATTTCATACACAAAAAAGTTAAGTGTACGAAGGTGAGAAATAAAACAAGAAATATGGTAATTTTTTTAAGTGTTTAAGCAGGAGAAAACAAACTTTTTGGGATAATATACAAAAAATGGAGAAAAAAAGCGTTTGATCAAAGGAGAAGAACAAAGATGAATGAACTATTAAAGATAAGGGAAAATGACATGTTTCATCCTTCACATTTCATAAAAATATTCTTTTCGTCCCTCACTTTTAAAATGAAGCAATTTCATCCCTGACATTTAAAAATTAAAGCTATTACATTCCTGAACCTAATTTTCAATCTGAATCAAACCATCCAATAACCCAGTAATAAATTTCGGAGATAGAATTGATAGGTCACTCGGTCAATTTCATCATATTCACATGACATTTATCAAACCAAAAAAATAAATATTATAACATAAAGGCCATTATTTGTCTTGGAATAGTAGGGTTTTTCTTTTGGGTAAATCTTTTCATGCACCGTTAGTATATTCACTTGCGAGTCTAGATGTGTATCATAAATACAAATTTTGGTATTTAAATTTAAATTGAAATGATATGGTAGGTACATAAAACTATCACTGTATACAATAATAATATAGGAATTCAAGTTGAGTTAACCAAGTGATCTACCAATTATACCTCCAAAATTTGTAATCAGGTTGATAGGTGGTTTGATTCATATTGAAAATTGGATTCAATGATGTAATAGCTTTAATTTTTAAATGTCAGGGATGAAATTGCTTCATTTTAAAAGTGAGGGACGAAAAGAATATTTTTGTGGAAATGTGAGGGATGAAACAGGTCATTTTCCCTAAAGATAATGCTTCAATTCCAATAAAAAAAAGCAAGTACCTTTTGCCGCAGCAAGAAAAATAAGCAGCAGCTAGTAGTCAGCAAAACTTGGAGGAAATTAAGAGGGCCATGTAAAAATGGATAACAGGAAAATGTCATTGTCAGATAGGAATAAATACAAAAAAAAAAAGAATAGCAATAAATGCCACTAAACTGCAAAGCGTAGAAACAATAGCAGTAAATAAATGAATATGACCAAGAAAGCACACGAAGCATACAAGCGTGGGAGAAAAAACCTGTGTTTTAAAAACTCGGACCGGACCGGCCGGTTCGATCGGTCGAACCGGGAACCGGCCAAGTGTCCGGTCCGAGTCATGTCTAAAAACTGGGGCAAACAAAAACCCGGTCAAACCCGGTCAAAAACCGGGTTTGACCGGGAAAAACCGGATTTCCCGGTTTCAAACAGCATTTAAAAAAAGAAAAAACTCAAACTTTTTTAATATTATGTTTTGACCCCTAAATTGTTAAAAATTATTAATATACCTCAAATATTTTATACTTTATCAATATTTTTCTTAAAGTTTGGTATTATTTTTCAATTAAGTCCATAATTTTAATTCTAAACTTGTTAATGCTCATTAAATAATATAAATTGTTACTTAATTGTTCTAATTTCTTTGTATTTTCTTGTTAAATATATTTAAAACATCAAATATAAATGAATATACCTTTATTAATATTAACATGTTATTAGGTATTTTACATAAAATATTTAAAATTTTAAATAATTTTTATTTATGACATCATCCGGTTCAACTCCTATCGAACCCGGTTGAACCCATTGACCCCTGACCCCTGAGCTTGACCGAGTCGCTAACCGGTCCGGTTCTGAAAACATAGGAAAAAACAGGAGAAAAGAGTTTCTAACAAAAGCAAAAGCAATGTTTCAGCAGGAAAGCTGAAAAAAAAAAACAGAGGCAACAAAAAAATTGGGCAAAAGGAAAGTAAAAAATCGAACTTTAAACAATAAGAGACAACAATGCAATGAGAATGAAAAATGATAGAACAAAGAGAATCATAAAACAAAAAAAATGCAAAAGGAATATTAATAATAGTGACAGGTAAAAAAAAGCAGTAAGCATGGGAAGTAGAAGAATATGAAAAACAAAATAATGGAAGGGGAAAAAATATAAAGACTATTACAAGAACAGGGGGAGGGAAAATAGAGCATCACTTACAATAGATGTAATAGCAGACAGCAGAAAACACCAATAACAGTGAAATGAAGAAAGACGCACAACAAAACAGAGGGAAGGAAAAGCTCGAGGAAGAAGAAGCGGAAGCAATACATAAAATGAAGCAAACCAAGAAAAGCAAGCTGAAATGCAAGGGAAAGAAATTTACATGATTACCTGTCTTCTATTCGGTGCATGAAAACCCGGGAAAGCATGTTTAAAGATGTGCAATCTTGCATGGAGACGCCAACATTTAATGAATTGCAGATTGTGTAGGGTGAGAGGTGAATCCACCGACCAATAGAAAGAATGGGCAAGGCGGCTGCTTATTTTGTATAGCTTGATGATGACGATGAAAGAAGCAAATACTGGATAGTGACCGATCTGAATTGAAGGGGATGGGCGGTGCAGGGGCATGATGATGACGACGGAGCAAAAGGCAGCAACCCACTTAAGAATGTCATTCCCAACACACAGGCCACGTGAGTTCCGCATGAGAAGGACGACGAGACCAGCAAACAATTGAAGTACCATTCCCACTTATATATAAAGTTCTTTGGTATACATACTTCAAAGTTAATTAGATATATATATATATATATAAAGATATAAAAAACCAATTATTCAGGATAAAAGAATTTTTCGTAAAGATCAATTCCTAATATGAACAATTTTCTTTGATTAGTGGTGACACAATTAGAAATTAGCAGGGTCAAAATAAATTTCTCAAAAACTCTTTTTCCTAAAACTAGAATTTTTCATTTTTTAGGAGCAGGCAACCTGCCCTAAGTAGACAGTGTAGCCCCGCCTCCGCAGAAACCCTTTTCGCTGGTCCATTGTTCTTGTTCTTCTTTGTTTTGCTGCCTGCAACAGCCGATTTGTGTAAGATATGGCGTTGAACAACGGGATGAGATCATGCGCCTCCAAGCTCCTCACCTCCACCGAATCACTGCTTTCCAAGTCCAGTAAGCTTCTACTGCATCTTGTTTTTTCCTTTCTCCTTTTCTAAGAGAAGAAATGTTTTATTCCGCAACATGTCATGTAAAATTGCAATCCTTGTTTCTGTATGTGATTTCTTCAGATCTGGTTAATGGGTTTCTGATTTTATCTATGGATTTTTATGGGTTTTCTGTATTCCAGGGAGTGTTTTGTCTATAGCTAGGATTTTTATCTTTTCTCGAGTTACCCGGAAAAAAAAAAAGAAGAAAAGATTGAATCTTTTGTTATGTTGTCTGTGCTTTTGTGCCATAATGGATGGAATGGACAAAGAAAGCCTGATATGAACTGGGAATTTTTAGGAAAAAGAAGTGGAATGGTTAAACTTTGCTTGAGTTTGGGAACAATTGCAGCAGCGCCTTAGGCCGAGCGCTTTCCTCATGAAAGAAGGGGGGTGGCGTGGTATTCCACGGAGAGAGGTTACTGGACTTGGCACATTTTCAATGCGATTGGTGCAAATTTGGTGTTTATCACGGGGTTTCCATTACTGCCTTGATGCTTAGTTATGCTACCAAAGCGAGGGGATTGCCCCTACATTTTGAAGTGAAATATAGCATATTTTTAATGGAATTGAGCGTATCACTAAATTATCAATAAAATGGTTTGCTTGAGAGATTAAGAGTTTTTTTAACGTTTACTGAGGTTGTCAAAGTTTTGATGTCTTCTCTTCAATTTGTTTTCTGAATATCTTAAGGAGGATGGTGTGTGAAGCTTTTTGGATTCTGGCAGATGTAGCGTGAACTTGGTTGCTATTCAGCCCATTGAAGTCTACTGAATGATTTTGGTTTTTGAGCTATGTGCTAAGTTTGAAGTTACAGGGATGTGGTTACAACCTGGACTTTTATTTTTTGACTTGATAGGGAGTATATTTTGGTTAAATCAAATACTTTTGTGCTACTGCAAAGGTGTGTGATTCTTGAGATATATTTCCTGTTCTGTCATTTTCATGTACTGGTAACATTCAGAAAGCAAACAAGGTCTCATGTCTGCCACTGTCAAAACTACAGGACTTTGGCTAGTTTTTATGGTTAATTGAGATTCTAAGGGGAAATTTCATTGTGATTCTGTTTGAGAATGTTATGAAAGTTTTAATGCAATTTTGTAATACTTCGATTGATGTTGTTGTTGACGATGGTTTAGACTCTGTATGACAGTATGATATTCTTGAATTGGTGCTGTTTCCATTATTTTGAAGTTTATGATTAGATGTAGAGTTTTCTTGTGGTTTGCTAAATCTTTGTTTACACTTCAGCTTTGTGAAAACTTGTATGATACCCCATTTGTTTTAAGGTGTTTCTTTGCACCTTTGTAATGAGTGAAAATATTTTGCTAAACTTTTATTATTTTTCAAATGGTTAGATACTTTTATTGGTTTGTTACAACGATGAAGAAGTTTATTAAGTGACATCAGTTGATCTTTTGATGCTTAGAAAATTTAGGAGCAAAAAAAAGTCAGTTTTTTTTCTGGGGTAAAGAAATTATTCCAGCGCCTTAGGCCGAGCGCTTCCCTCATAAAAGAAGGGGTGGCGTGGTATTCCACGGAGAGAGGTTATTAAACGTGGCGCATTTTCAATGCGATGGGGCGCAAATTAAGTGTTCTATCACGGGGGTTCCATGGCCGCTTTGCTGCTTAGCTATGCAACCAAAGCGAGGGGATTGCCCTATATTTAAAAAAGTTTCACAATATAACTGGAGTGGTAGGATAGAATATCCTTGATGAATTGGTTTGCTCAATTGGTTTACCTTAATGTTCATGTTTTGTTGGGTATACAAGTTTATGCCTATTCTTATGAAAAACTTGGAAGGGAAAGAGTATGTGGAATTTTTTATTTCTGGCATATTTTCGTTTCAATTTGTGTTGCTGGTAAACCAGTTTATTCTCTATTTGATTCTGACCACTCAATTCACATACACTACATAGCTCTGAATGGGAACTAGCTGCATGCTAAATTCTAAGTCAAAAGTAAAGGGCAAAACCTGGTATTATTTCACTTGACCTTCTTCTTCTTCTTCTTCTTTCCTCCACTGTTTTGAAAAGATATACTTTTAAGATTCTAAGGAACATGGTTGGCTTGGACTCTCTGTTACACAGTGTTACGAACTTTCATATCTCGTTAATTGCACTGTTTCCTTGCATCTTGCACTTGAGTTTTGGATGACAAAGTTGATCTTTCGAGGTTTTTGTTCTGGCAAAAATATTGATAGAATATGATATTCTTACAACTCCTCTTGATCTCCTAAATTACAAAGGTTGACAAGTAGATGTAAATTTGTTGTGATCTGCCAAGTCTTGCTGCATCTATAATTTATGTGATGCTGGTATGGCATTGCCATTTGCTTTTAGTTGAAGTATCAAATGTTTTTAGTTTGTCAAAATAATAGCTTTTTTTTGAAAAAATAGAAAGTATCATATATTAATTACTTCAGTTATGTAGGAAGTTCATTAAGTTCCATCAGTATTTCTGCCAGTTGCTGCCATTTCTCTAGTTTATCATATATGTTTTCTTTTTCTTTTTTCTGAATGTGTTTTTTGTTGAAAGTAAAATGAATTTGTGCTACATTGGAACTTTTACTTTCAATTTGCATCGGAGGAAAGGAGTGCAATAATCTGATTTTCTTACCGAATAAATTTTGAAATATAACCTGCATTTCCATAATGGAACAAATTTGGGATAGACTCTTCCACAAGTTGATCTGGTTAGTTGAACTATGCACATTTTGAAGTAGATGTTTTGGGTGTGTCTGGCATTGTTATGTGACAAGTTTTCCTTATTGGACCCATTCTGGTGATATAATCTTGGTGCAACTGTGGCAAAACTTTTGTTAATGATCTTCTTACTCCTCTTTAGATAATCTGTGTGCAACTGTGCATAATACTGGTATCCTGGTGTTGTGATAGACTTGTCTTTGGAAACCGTTTAGTGCAATGTGAGTCCATGGATCTTGAAGGTGGTGGTTAGACATGGAAAATTAAGAAACTTGATGGCATATTGGGTAAACAGTGATGTTGAAATGAGGTTAAGGCTTCGTTCCTACCAAACCTCAAACTCTGTCCCTCCCCTCCATGCCTACTCAGTCTTCCTTCCACCTCTTGCCCTTTCCTCACCTTCACCTCCTATCGAATTCAATCCTTCTGCCTCTATAGCCTCCTACGATGCCTTTTTGTCCCCACTTCCCCCTCTTTCTCCTTCCTCACCTAGACCTCCAATCTGATTCAGTTCCTTTTGGCCTCTATTCAGGACATTGGCATGTAAGGCATTTTTTTGTCTACTGTTATGCAGTTTTGCTGATTTGCTGGAACTGCTCTACCGCCTCAGCAAGTTAAATGACTTTGCTTTGAAGTGATCTGACATCCTCCTTGTCTCGCTGGACCTCCCCGTGTTATGTTTTATCATCCATCCTAACCCTGCTATTGGCTAGTTTTGTAGGTGTTGTATGTTGTAGGAATAAGATAGGAGATGCGGATGTGGGAGGAGGAGAAAATTGCAGAAAGAAATGGAACAGTTCAATTCCTCTAGAAAGAGGGTATCAGTTATATATGTCTAGGCAGGGAAGAGAACAGTTCTATTCCTCCTGGAGTTTCTTTTTTTTTTTCTTTTTTGAGGAAAAGCAATATATCCTTGCGTGATACCTTCTTTTTCATCTTAAATAGTAAGGTGTTTTGTGTTCGTGTTAGCGTCAATAGTTTATCTGAAAAGGAACTGCAACTTATCTTCTCGTTATCACAAGCAAAATCTCGAGAAGTTAAGCTATTAGTGATGACTGCTTTCTTTTTGGTCATACATCTTTGTTGTGATGATATGCCTGGTGACGTTTCTTTCCTTTGTTGTTTACTCATTTGTTGCTTGTGACGTTGAAGTTAATAACCACTCCTTTTTGGGAAATGGATGCTATAAACTTTTCCTAGCAACCATGACAAACTACCATATTGGCAAAGCACTTCGTTTCTACCTATTTAGTGCCGTGATTCTATGTCATATGAGCATTCCGAGACAAAGTCCCTAGCAACTATGACAAACTTCAAAGCAAGCTAAAGCACTTTGTTCTCTGTGTGAGTCCCAATTCTTCACGAAATTTGAGTATACCTTGAATCCTTAAGATTAGCATTATTTTACCTCTGTCACTTTGTAATCTGCATGAATTATGCTTGAAACTTGTATTTATGGAACTGTGAATTCCTTGATAAATTGTAGTCTTTGTACATCAGAACAATGAAATTCAATCTTGTGACAGCGAACAGAGGAATTCCACTCAAGTGGTGTTAAGAGAATGGGAGGAGGACATGCTCATCGGTCATGATGAGCCTTACTACCTTCATGCTAAGCACATGTACAACTTGGACAGGATGAAAAACCAGGGCTTGAAGATGTCACTTGGAGTTTTCACTGCATTCAGCATCGGTGTTGGTGTCCCAGTTTTTGCTGTCATATTCCAGCAAAAGAAGACTGGCTTCTGGATAATTTTTTTTCGCCTTCTCCACCTTCTCTACCTTTGAGGCAATAATAGAAGCTACTTTTGCCAATCCCTCCTTGTGCAGACAGTAGACATGAATCTATTGCTTTCAAGAACTGACTATATTCATGTTTGCTTTGATTTTGTCTTGCTTTTTGACATTGGTATAGTTCTCGCATCCTGATTTTGAAATAAATTTTCTGAAATTATACTGCCTTGGAATTACAGATTGCCTTAACCACAAGTGGTTGTTAATTGGTCAAAAGACGGTGTATTTTTGGGGTGCAGCCATAGAAAAAAAGTACAATTGAGAGCCTTTTATAGCAGCCATATCTTTTGCTAGTCCTGCATTCGAAGAGAGTCCTTTCAGGGCCCAAGTTGTTACCCCAGAGGAATTTTGGTAGACCATAAAGGGCTGTTGGTCGGAGCATTAATGTTAATAATAACTTTTATGACTGGAAAAAGAAAACTTTTTCCATGTACAATGGAAACTGGAAATTTCTCTTCCTTATGCCTTTTGGTCTTTTGCTTAAAGAACAAAACATTGACTTGCCTTTTATGAAAACGATTTGCATTAGAGAAAGGTAAGAGAGTCCTGGTAACGTATAAGCAATCCACCGGAAAATGTTGCTCAGAGATACATCTGGGTCAATCCACAGTGGACAATTTGTCCAAAATTGTAGAAAACGTCTACGTTCATGTGGGATTTAATTATTTATCCCAGAAAGACAGGAAAAATAAAAATTGAAAAATTTTATCCATGGTTTTTTATTTTTATTTTCTGCAGTAATATTTGTTTTAACATGCATGCATGCATACATAAATTTATATATTTTAATTTATTTTTTCCTCCGCAAGAGATGATGAAATCATAGATTATAGGGAGTGTTTTGGATAGAGTGTTATTTTGAAATATTATTTGGAATAATTACTGTAGCACTTTTTGTGATGTGATGTATGTGAGATAAAAAATTGGTTGGAAATATAAAAAGGTGAGTTGGGAAATGTGTTTTATGATGCAAGCGAAATATTATTTGGAATAATATGTGTATCCAAACAAACCATATATGTTTCCCATGTTTCACCATACAGCATAATTCTACTTTTCTGGAGACCTTATGTAACAGTGAACCATTTGGCTAAGGCCTTTTGTTTGTATGTGCTTTTTTCATTAAAAAATTTTACATTTTTCATAAACATATTTTTCTAAATCACCTTTTTATCTCACAAACATGATATATATATATTAAATTGTTATATATATTTTCCTTACAAAAACTCCTAAAAGTAAATCTTTCTATATTTTCGAGTTTAAGGGGTATAAATAAAATCAAAAAATTATCTGGCCTTCTGGATAAAATTTTGGGTGGTTTTTTCCCCCTAGAAACATACATGACATATTTTTTTTTTTCCCTACCAAAAAGAGGACAAGACTAATACTTTTTTAAAGTAATGGCATACAAATTACTGTGCCAAAATAGTTAGTGATACTGGTCCATTTTTGTGAAAGAAATCAGCAAAACTGAAAAAATGTGGAAGAAATGTTGTCTAAATTGGGGTAAAAGGATGATAGACAACATAAGAAGCCCATACACACCTAATCGCTACCCTGAAAGAATATTGGCTATGGCATATAATGGGCAAGTGGGAGGTCCAATTATTGAAGTGTTCTTTCTGGAGAATCAAATACTTTAAAGATTGGTTGCGTGTGTTAGTGTGTGGGTTTCTGGAAGAGAAAATAGTGAATTTATAAAGGAATGGTGAGTAAATAATTGTCAATTTCTAATTGAAAGGGTGAAACAAACTTCTCTCTGTTTCACTGATTCTACCCCAACACTCCACAATAAACACAAAATATCAGTTCAAGAAACTGCTCAGCCCACCAATACGAGGGACGGAATTTTCAAAGATAATTAATGTTGTTAGTGGAATAATTTGTACCTCACTTCATTCTTGTTTTTGGGCTGCAAAGAAATTACTATTAGCTTAATTTGAAATCATTTTCATTTATTTAACCTAAGTGTTTATAGTAGGATGCCTTGTTGTTTAGCTTTTGTCCTCTAATTTCCTCGTCTTAACTGAAAATTTTTGTTTGAATTGCAAATTTTTTGTGGAAAAATTTCTTTATATTTTTTTATTACATTTTTATCTCGCAGACATCATATCATAATCGTTACAGTATATATAGTTTACAAAAACTCTAAAAAATTTGCACTCTAAACTGGCAGGAACATCTTCCGTTGTCCTAACATTTTTCGGACAACCATAGCTTAAATTCTACCAAAGCATTATGGCAAAAATGGTATTGAAATGTAATTTTGAAAACTCAACTTCAACCATGTCTGTCCCACAGCCCATTAAGTAGCTATCCAAGCATCCATGGATCTTTGGATAATTCAAGGTGTAGGACAGGTGTTAATTCACACAGAAGTATCAAGTCAACAAACCAAAAATAAAAAATCTTATGCTTGTAGCCCTAGCTTGGATTGCTTCCTATGAAACAAACACAGAATAAGAAAGAAAAGGACCAGATTGTCAAGAATCAAATGTAACCAATCATTAATCCAATCTCCATTATGTACAAATATTTTGAAAGCAAAGGAGGTTGGGAATGACTTCACTCAATACAATTGTCTAGTGCACTATCAAGTGGACTTCATGTTACTCCAAATTGAATGCAACCAAAGACCAATTCAACCAAATTCTTCTTTTACAATTCAAAAGCAACAAACCCCTTTCCTCCTACTACTCCCAGAACACACTAATTAGCTAAAAGAGCCTTGAAAAAAAATTGCAGAATTTCAAACCTTTTGTTCCACAAAAAAAAAAGGAAAAAAATAGGGGACCAAAATAAAAATATACAATGAACATCATCCTCACCTAGTGACACTAAATTCTACAATCACTCAACTGAATCATAAAAAAAGAAGAGAGAGGGGATGTGCACACTCAAATTAAAAGGAAAAGGAAAAAGATAAAGCAAAAATAAAGGATCATGGTGAAATTATTGGGAATCTTTTGGATTTTCATCACCACTATCACTACCTTGAGGCTGGCTTTGACGGTGATGTTGCTCCAAATTCATTCCCAAGTCAACCCTACTACCTCCACCACCACTATAGGCATTTATAGAAGCCAACATTCCCATATTAGTCTCTGAGACACCTAGACCAAGCTGCTGAACCGGCTGTGATTGTTGCAATACCATCGACCCGAGTTGAACCGGAGTGAACCGGCCTCCGCCCGAAAAATCATAACCCCCAATTCTCTGCATAGCTGTTGGAGCCGCCTTATACTGCCACAACTGGTGGTCCTGCTGACTCCCACCTCCGCCGCCACCACTACCAGCAGCTGCCGACATGGTGGTACCTGCCGGTAGCATCCAGAAGGTGCTCCCCACGCTGGCAGCAGCAGCCGGTGCAACTGCCCACATGGCTTGAGCTGGAATAAACCCGGAAGGCTGAGCCAAACCGGTTTTTGCTTCTGAACCCGGTTCATGATCTTGTACTCCGGCTCTCTCCGGTTTATTGGCTGATGGAGAGGCAGCGCCGGTTGTATCCTCCCTGAACCTCTTTTTCATGTAATTCTCATCTGGGTCTTGCCCAAAACCGGTGTTTCCGAGCTGGTGATGAAACCCCAGCATAGCGGTCGCGCTCCCGCCGTGTAGAAAAAGTGGTGCAGACTTAGAAGGTGGAGCTGAAATAGTGGTGCCACTACTCCTCAAAGAAACGTTAAGCGACGAGAAGTTCGCCGGAATTGTACCGGTTCCAGTTGCAGCAACAATCGACGGTTCAGCTTGATGTAACAGCCATTCAATAGTTTCACCATCGGACTTATGGCCTAATTCTCTAGTCAGCTGGAAAACTCTAGCAGCACACAAGGCAGGCATCCGTATCCGCCGCCCGCGGCCGTCTACCTTGGTGTGCCGGTCTTTAGAGGGTTTCTTGGCGACTTTATTGCCACTCGAATTATTGTTATTGTTGGAGGCGGTGGAGGGAGCCGTGGTAGTGGTGGGAGTAGTGGTGGTTGAAGAAGGGGTGGAGGAAGAAGAGAGCAAGTTTCTTGAATGCATGGACATGGAGCCCATGAAGGGACCATGCCCGCCAACTGGGGCCGCCTGACCCGACCCAGGTCCACCGGGTTCTTGTTGTTGTGGTGCATGATGGTGGTCTGAGGCACTAGTATTACTAGTATTGGCTTGGTTTTTGCTATGAGGTTCCATAAATTCCATCTTGGTTTTTGGTTTGTGGGGAAGGGAGGTTTGAATACGGAGTTTTCTTTTTTTATTTTTTGGTTTTTTGGGTTTTTGGGGTTGGTTGATTCTTTCAAAACATATATGACCAATCCAATTGCCAAAAAAATTGGATGTGGAGCACAGCAGAGAAACAGAGAGAAAGGAGAGGAGAAAAGCTTGGAGATCAAGTTGCTGTTTTTGCTGTTGTTCTCTTGTTTGTGCAAAGTCTTTTGAGCCAAAACTGAATTCCCAAGTGGAAGTAGTGGGGTTGTTTCCTACTTTTCTTCCCTTTCTTTTGTGGTTGACTGCTGTCTCCTGTGTCTTATTTCTTTGTGTAAGTGTGTGTGTGAGAGAGAGTGAAGGAAAAGAAAGGAAAGAAAAGAGTAGGTGTGGGAGCCTACACTGCAGCACAGAAGAAGGAAGGAGCTCATACTAATCATACTAAAAACTAGAGAGAATTATTGAGTTTGTTTGGATAGGGTATTATTTGAAATATTATTTGGAATAATTACTGTAGTACTTTTTGTGATGTGATGTATGTGAGATAAAAAGATGGTTGGGAATATAAAAAGATGTATTGAAAATTGTAATTGTGATGTCAGCAAATAAATTTGGACAAATAATTTGCTGTCCAAACAAACCCATTGTTCGATTCGCACCTTATGTATACACTTACTTATTTGCATCGTGACCATATTTTTTTAATTATTTTTTATTTTATAAATATTATATTAAAAAATATTACAGTATTTTTGTAAAAGAAACTATCCAAAATAATCTCCTCTAAAAGCTCTGAATTAATTTTATGTTTAATTTAAACATATGGAGCTTGTCTTTGTTTTGGTATCGTTTTTGGTAAACATACTTGAACTAAAGGATGCCATTTTCCATCTGTTCTTAATCACCAATGAAATACACCACTCTCTTGTCGTATAAATAAGGTAATTTTGTCAGCGGTATGCATATATAATCGTACGAGATCAGTTTAATTTGTTATGTATTATTATATCGTATTCCTTTCGATTCGTAATTTTGATATATCGATAATTCTTCTCAAGCAAAACGTAATTTAGTAAAATCACAATAAATAAATACGCTTTGTTTTGATAATAAAACATGAATAGTGAAAATTAGAGAACAATCTAAACACGAAACAAGAAAATTAAATTGAGATTAGTTCTATACAAAGTAGACAATGATGAAGACTGCCTCTCAAAAAGAATCAGTAGTGTGTGTGCTGTGTGTGTATCTGTGGGGTGCTGGGATGGGGTCCAAGTCCAACTGGTGGTGGCAGGTGGGGACCTGAAGCAATAAGTAAATGTACAGCAGAAGCTGGAAGCCCACTCGTGGGGTCCCTTTTGTAAGGAATGTTATAATTAGCTAATTAGCTGGCTCCAAGAATTGCGAATTGCAGTCACCATAGCCACACATGACAAGCTGTTAATCCTCTTTTCTTCTACCTTTCTACTTTAAGAAATCTGCCTTCATGTCATAATTATTTGCAAACAAATTTTGAGTCTAAGTAGTCCGACAATAATGTCCCAAGTTTCATATATGTGTTGATTATCACAATGAATCAAGAATTTTAAAATTTATACAAGAAATTTTAATTATTTATATTCGATTCCTCGCCTATATATACCAAAACTTTGAAACGGTTAAATATATATAGTCTAAAAGTAAACAAAACTTCAAACATTGGATGAACTTTGAATGATCTAAATCGTATTCTAACGCACGAGTTTCTAAAATATTATTATTGTCAGGCTGACCAGAAAGAAAAAGGATAGTGAATGTATCTATGGTAATATTTTCGTATATTAGAACATTTGAGAAGAAATATTGAGCCCGTTTGGTTTGGATATTTGGGAGTTTTTGTTAAAAATATATATATATATTGGAGTAATATGATATGTGTGAAATAAAAAGACAATTAGAAAACATGTTAAAAGAATATTTTAAAATTTTTCTCTCAATAATAACTCGTGATCCAAGAGGCTCTTATTTTTTCAGTTACACTAGTGTAAGCTTTTTTATTTAATAATATACTCCAAAGTTGTTAATTGGTAGAAAATTAATTGAAAAAAAAATTGGAGTAACAATATAGCATTCATTATAATGTCATATACGTGAGATAAAAAAAATGATAAAAAATACATTTATGATACAGATAAAAAAAAATATACTCCAAACACTTGTTTACGAACAGTATCACTATGTATGTGAATAAAAAATGCTCGAACATTAAGGTCTTTAAAATTTCATGGCCCTCAATTTGGTCCCCAAAGATAATTGATCATCATAAAAGTAAGGCCACTCTTTACGAAAAATGCAGCCCCAGAAGGCAGAAGATATTTCCAGTGTGAAAGGGTTGACAAGAGAATGGAAAACGTGGGAGCCGACATTCTTTAATCGAAAAAGCTTTTGTGCTAAAGTCTATTTCAAGCCCTTTTGGCATTTTGCTGTGATATGATTATTATCCACTTGCACGATACTGTATTGCTTTAGTTTCTCTCACTACACACTCATTCAATTAATGCAATGTTGCAATGTTGATAATGACGATTATGATGACGCTAATCAAGTCCAAACCTCTCTTCTCCCCTACGTCTAGACATATACATATGTATGAATATATTGTAATTGCTAATATAAGTTGGTTCAATTCATAAGAACATATTCATTTTTTATAAAAAGTGATATACTTAAATCTTACGATAAATTTAAAGACCGTATTGATGGACGATCTATAAACGTCTTATAAATGATCTATAGTTTGAGAGGACATCCTAGTCTAATCCATTTGAACCCACTCGAATTTTTTTCTTACATACATATACAGAGAGAGAGAGAGAGTAATTAGTGGTGGATGTTTAATGGGTTGTGACCACAAAATCTGAACAAGGCCACCTCACGCTATTATCTGTGCATTTCTGATTTCTCAAACTCACACAAATACTACCAAGTTTTGAACCCTTCTCCCCCAGCACTTCCGCCCCATCACTCTCCAAAAGTTTTGAACCATTGCCAATTACCACCCAACCTTCTCCCCCAAAAAAAAGGTTGAAAACTTTGGTTGAGTTATTAATCACCATTTAGCACATAATTTCATGATATAATCCATATAATGCTCGTTTCTTTATCTTTAGATTGTGTATGTTACTATAGTATTACTTTAAGGTACATTTTTAATAGATATTCGCAAGTTAAAAATTTATACTCTTGGTTTTGTGATTAATTTTCATACCGATATGTACGTATAAAAGATAAATTCTTGATCTTTTGCGCAATAGTAACATTAGCTACGTGATGCATGTGGTATTATACATAACAATAAGTCAAAACTTTGGTTAACATAACAATAAGTCAAACTTTAGTTAACATAGGATATGTTTGATAACTCAATTCAGCACTTAAACTTAATGGATTCAGATGTTAATATTGTTCAGTTGCATTTGATTACCAAAAGTAGAACATTCGAATTAATTAAGTGGCACTGAATTTTCTAAGTAAAACTTGATCCTAAAAATAAGTGATAAACTATTCACTTATCACTTAATGTGACATACATTTAAATGTATCAAATTTAGTACTTCACTATTCAATAACTTATTGAATTCAGATTTCAGATTTTATATTTCAATTTTCATATTTCAATTTTATCAAACGCACCCATAGTAAAAACAACATATTGTGTAATTGTTCTTTCTTATTTCTAATCTCCTTTGAGGAGACTTTGGTGGTTAGAACTCTTAGCACTTCTATTAATCAAAACTGGCATTGTCCTATATATGATATTAAAATACTAAATGAAGTCAGCAAGAGCATAAAGTCCATGTATCTTTCATTGGCTAAGCAATTTGCTGATGTCCATCAATAAACCAGCCAACTTCAAGCTCAATTATGCTGAGCTTTGCACAAAATGTGAACATGAAGATGAGCTGAGTTTCACCAACACGTAAAATAGATCAACACTGAGAATATATATGTTCCTCTTTTAGCTCGACTAGTTTATAGAACAACATAAATTAGGACTTTGGAAATTCTATTTTTGGCCGTAAAAGTTTTCGATAATTGTCACTTATGTCCTATTAGAAGTACTTGCACATTAACCACCCCCCCCTCCCTCCCCCCCCAAAAAAAACCCCAAGTAGGTATAATTACAAGTTATGCCCACCAAATTATCACAATGTATACGATTCTTAAACCAAATAAACTGAATAATGTTCAAAAAAAATATTGATAAAATGTATACTAAATAAAAATGACAAATCCTTAATTTTAGTCGGTCTTGTCTCTTCATGCGTAACTTTTTCTTTAATTTAAAAAAGAATATTAAGTATTATTGTCAAGACTCTAACCAATATTTTATTAAGTTTTATAGTTTCAGAATTATATTTATTATTTGGAAACTAGATTAGAATTAGTATTAAAGTTGGTTTAAAATAAAGTTAGGTTGTGTTTCGGAATTAGAATTAGAACAGGTTTTATGATTATATTTTTCTATTTAAGGATTTGAAGTCTGCATTTTCGAGAGAGTAGTAATCCATGAGTAATAAAATTTATTTTCCTCTCCAATATTGCCTTTGAATTGTCGGCATGGTGTCCTTATGGTGATTAACAAGATTGTGTAATTCTGTTCTCCATTCTTACGTACTGGTAACTAGTAGTACAGCTCGGCTTTCCTCTGTTTTGAGAGATCGTATTCCTAGTCCAAACTTTTATCGTTTTTGGCCTCGGGTAAGTTATTCCTCCTTTCCTTAGTTTATTGGTTCGTGAGATTTCATTATTACTTTCACTGCATGAATTTTTTGTGCTAACACATTTCAAAGAGGTCTTATCGCTATACGTCTAGGAAAAGATACGGCTTCACAATCTTGATTCCAAAGCTATAATGCATAAAATCAATTTCCACAAATGAATTTTAATAACTTGCACACACCTCGTGCTCCATTGTTACAAGTATAAAATTAGAAAGGTCCCTTTTGGCCGTATTTTCGCCAACATTTAATTACAAGAAGTTGTGAAAAATAACCAAAAATCCTACCCTTACACATGGAGTAGTCATTCTCATGATTCTATAAATGGACCAACGATTATAATGTCTGATAAAATACACCATTTATATATGTCTGTGTACATATATATATATATACACTCAAATAATGTAAGAAAAAAAATAGTTAAGCTACATCTATGGACTCATTTGTTCGCTACGTAACATATATATATATATATCATAATCTCAATATTATTTATCATAATGTATGAAAAGTGACCATAAGTGTTATATAAAAATCTAAAAAATTAATATTAATCTTGTATTCATTGATACTGTATATATTGATAAATAAGAATGGATGTCACGTATACAAAATTTGAATTTCAAATTTAAGTTCGAATTAATATTTTTGATTAATCCAACATATGACTATTGTCTGTACCATAAGATATACAAGTGAGTCCATAAATATTTAAATGGTCAAAACATTTTTTTTTTTTTTTTTTGCAGAAGCTTGCCACATGCCCTACTCATAGTATAATGTATCAGATATACAGTTAATAAGATCGGTACGGAGTTCAGAAGAGGGACCAAAAGAAGAAAGTGATCGCTAAGAGGTTATTTAATGGGGGGACACAGAAAGAGAGAAGTTTAGAGGACTTAAATAAGAGTGGACCTGGAGACCGGGCTGGAGGACTGGGTCTGGCCTGGGACAAGGAAAGGACAAACAATTAAATGGTTCAGACTCGTTGTGCAATTCAGCAAATTGGACAGCAGGCAGGAGCTAGCCAGTTAGGTCTCTGACATGTGACTTATCCATTTCTTGATTGGTCCCATTAATTCTATCAACCAACCAATGGAGGAAAATAATTAAGACTGCGTTTGGATTGCGATTTTCCACAGAAAAATTACACATTTTTCGTAAACACATTTTCCTATCACCTTTTTATCTCACATATATTAAATTCCTACAGTAATTTTTCTACAAAAAATCTAGAAAAATGCAATCTAAACAAGAATGTCAAATTACTTCTTTAGACCCTAAAGTGTTTGCACTATCTTGATTCTGTTTGCAGAGGATATATAGCTATGCAATTTAGTCCCTACCATGGCAAATTGGATCAATTGATGCATGTCTTCCCTAGATTTGGAGGCACAATTTCTATCACAAGACAATGGAACATAAATAATACAAATTATCTGCTTTTCAAAGGCAAAGCTGGAAGATTATCCACTCTGATACAACTCCATGCCTTTCTTTTGGAAGAAATTAAGCTTCTCGCTTGTAAATCAGACTAGACGGCCAACACGATTTTGAAATGTTCATGTTGTATTTCATAACTATATTGCTAGTCGGCCTAAGTTTGAATCTAGATGTGAAGCAAGCAAATTACATAATTTCACTTGCGAGAAAGCACATGCAAGAATTTGTTGCCGATGAACTACCAAAAGAGTTGGGTACAATTTGGAAGAAGGGAATAAGAAGAGTGGAAATTTTAGGAAATTTATAAATGGAGTATCTATTTACAAATTATAAGAAATAGATTTTGTTGCGAGTAAATTTCCAAATTTTTCCTTATGTGAGCATATATCATATATGTCCATTCCATATATGTGCACTTGCATCGGTTCAAATGTACACATTAGAATGTCCACCTATAGTCCTATACAGCTACACTCATCAAAGTACACATTTTTTTCATTAAAGTGCACATTTCTATTCAATAAAGTGCGCATTGTTATGAGAGTAATTTAATCATTTAGAAATAAATTTGTTAGTTAGTTTAATTTATGAACAGCAACATATAGCCTATACAGCCTACTTATTAATTTTCAATTTTCTGATTACCTTCTTTTTTTTTTTCAAAATTTCCCAAAGAATTAATTGCTTGAATTAAGCTTTAAAATGTATAATTTGCGAGGTAAGTGGAGGAATTCATTTACAATATTTAAAGCTAAAAAATTGTGCATGAATTATTTCGTAGCAATTCGTTTTTTTCTTTTATACTCGAACCAAAAAAAAGTCAAGTTTAATATATTGGTTTTATCACTTTTAGGGGTCATGTTTTCATTTCTTTGAAGTAATACATATTGCTCAAGTGATGATATAATCCTTGATGAAGATGACAATTTAGCATAATAAGACGCAAAATCTTGATCATAAAATTAATCGGCCCTAAATCTCTTAAATAAATGGAGTATTACACAATCTCTTCTTTTAGATTTTAATCATTTAATAGATGTAAATGGGCAGGTATAAAGATGATGCAAATCGGACTCAACCAATCTGGAAAGAGTCAAGACAGCTCAAGCAAGAGGAGCAGAGGCTCTAAAAGCATCTACGTGCAAGAAGAGATACAGCTCATCACAACTCAAATCCACTGTTCATTCTCTACCTAACATTACAATTATAATGTCCATTTATTACTTTTTTTTTTGTCAAAGTCCATTTATTACTTCATTTCCTCCTTTTTGTTGTGCTACAAAATTTTCAAACAAAATACTATCTATCAAGACTTGGTCATTCAGTCAACTCTCAACCCCACCACGCCCCATTTGCTCTTAAATCATCATTTGTAATACACTTAAATCAACCAATAAATAATTTCAAAAAGCAGTCTCATAAAGTATTGTGAATGTACTAGTTTAGAATTTTACAAATGCCCTCAAATTTTCTATTTTTCACATTTAGCTTCTCATATTTAATGTAATTTAGAGTCCTTACCTTAAACAAATTAAAAAAATTAGGTTGGCGTCCTAACATCAAGCAAATTCAAGTTAGTTGTCAAACATCTAGCAGTGATAGCGTATATACTATCAATGTCTATAAGATTGATCCGCATTATATTCAAAAGGTAATGGTTCTATAGCAAATCTATTTCTGGTTGCCTTTTTTTATTAGTGTCTGCCCAAAGCACTAAAGTGTCCTTTAAATTGAGGGCAAACAATGGAAGGCTCAAGTTTCATCTAACTTTGTACAAAGACAAATGATGTGAACATATGCTAAATTTATCTCAGAACAAGTTGTGTACTAACCACATTTTGCCTCACAACTTTGAACCCATTCCGATTGTTATCTTTTAGAGTTTCTACAAAAGAAAAAAGAATGTATTGTAGCGATTTGATATATATAAGGTAAAAAAAATAAAAAAATAAAATCAAGAAAAATGTAAAATTTTTCTTTAAAAAACTGCAATCCAAAAAGGATAATTACTACCAAGTGGTATTACCATAGTATTTCACCTAGAGTAATTTGCAAATGTGGAGGATCATTTATGCTATTTTCTTTTTGTATGAGTAGTAGGATTTGTCCTCCTATATGTTAATATCAGCTTTTTATTATAAAAATAACTTTAAATGAGTTGTATAATATGTTCTAAGAAAACTCCATATACGTTCCCTACATACCTTTTTATTCCAAACACATGTTTTGAAGAAGCGATTATAACAAGTTATTTTAAAAAAAAAAAACCCAAAACAACTGATTACCACACAAAAAGATTTGTAATTATATGGTCATTTTTAATACAATTTTTTCTTTTCTTTTCTTTTTCCAGAATAAACTTTTCGTGTACTGCATTTTCTCAATTCAACTGCAATTCCGTATTAAAGGAATAAATTATGCCAATTGATTTATATAAGAAAAAAGTGTATAAGTAACTTAACAATGTCCTCACAATTGTATATTGCTAAGCTATGTCACCTTTGCAGCTTTTTTCATATTCTCTGGATATAACAATTGAAGTGGCTTGAAATGATAAACATATCAATCTGGTTAAAGATATAACCCAAAAAAAAATCCTTATGCTGATTTTCGTAGCCAGGGAAGCATGACATCCAGAATGGAAAAACAGAACAGCATTTATGACTTTTTTTCTAAATCAGATTTTTTTCTTAGTATAAGTAGGAGGGTTCGAATTCTGGATCTCTCATTTACACTCCTTCCTCTCGAACCACCCTACCTATCCCTAATGACAGAGCCAGGGGGGTTGAGAGGGGCTATGGCCCCTCCTAAGTTTTGAAAATTTTAATTCATAGTGTAAATATATGTGTAAAATAAATTTGGCTCCCTAATTTTAAAATTTTAGTTCATATATATATATATATGAATTAGCCACATTTGAATTAATTTTTTTCAAAAAAAAGTTATTTATTTTTTATTATGCTAATTATTTAACTTTCAAAAAAATTAAACATATAATTGATGATCCATAGTAAAAAGACCCAATTCATAATTATCAATGGGTTAAAACAAAAATAGTTACTTTATTGGCCCATATACAAATATATAACTTAGCCCAATTGATGAAAGATTTAAAATCAGTGATCTATCCTCTTGTTAACTCATATACAAATATAACAATAATTACTCCAAGACTTGGTGAAAACAAGAAAATCAGTGATCTATCCTCTTGTTGACCGATTGATTAGACTTATTCTCACTCTTCTTATATCAACTGTAACTATAGAACATACATTTTCGATTATGAAGATATCAAGACAAAACTCCGAATCAAGATGGTAGATAATTTCGTGAATGATTGCTTAACTGTGCACATAAAAAAATAAGTTGTTGGAAAATTTAGCACTAATTCAATTATAAATGAATTTTATTTTATGACAAAGAATGTAAAGCTCAAAGCTCATAGATGATTTAGTTTTAAGAAAAAAGGTTGAAATTTCAAGGGCATGTTAACACAACTTTTTATCTTTTTTCAATTGAAAATAGTTATATTTATATTGCATAGTTTTGTGTATATTTTTTTAATACAAGTGACATATTAGAGCATCTTCTCATAATGTGCAACTTGCGGTGCTTTGTAATGTTATAAGATATTTAATCAAAATTTATTCTTATCTTAATTTTCGTTATGACGGTCTGCACATATGTAAATAGACATACCTTATAATCAAAGTTAATATTTGATATTTTTAGATATCATATATTAAATACATGTATATTATTTTAAACATAACATATTAAAATAATTTTATAGAAAAAATTTTGGCCCCCCGAAAAAAAATCGTAGCTCTGCCACTGCTTTCCTTCCCCCAAAATCAGATGTTGATAATTCGGAAACGCTCGTCTATTTAAATGATGAATTTTTATTTTCTATGTCAGGAAAAGTCAATCGTACTCGTCTCCAAATTGAAACAATCATGGGCCGACAAAAAGGTCAATCTCTGTCACTCATTTTAAGCAGATAATGTGGGTTCAACTTTGACGTTCTAAGGTATGCCATTTTTTTTTTTTAGTAGATTATCCACTTGAAGACTTTGCGATAATCAATTAATACAGTTTCATTCAGGTACCACAATTTTCTGAGGCAAAGAAAACGAGCTAAGCAAGAAACGGACACAATTTGTGTGTGTCTGGCTAAGTAATGCGTGCAACTTTGTCCAAAACAATTTGCATTTTGTGCGCATGAGAATTGGTATTTTTACAACTATGGTAACTGATATCATATGGCCCAGCTTGGATTGCAGTTTTCTGGGAAAATTTTTTACGTTTTTCATTAATATTGCTTGTAAATATTTTTTAATTACTTTTTTTTTTATCTTACATACATCACACTCTAAAAAAGTGTTAAAGTATTTTTTTTTCCCAAAAATCCTTAAAAAATTGCAATCCAAACATGAGTCCAAATAAAGTCTAAATCGGTTATTTTTTTTTTAATGAAAATCACTTACTATGGATCTATAGTGTTTTTTTTTTAGTGGGGTAAATTCCAGGTAGGAGTTATGTTCAGGGATCTTAGGGTAATTAAGGCTGTGTTTAAATTACAAGTTTATGCGAAAAAATTCTCTCGACGCATTTTCCAAGCACCTTTCTATGTTATATGCATAATATCGATATAGTATATTTTTTTATAACAAAAACTCCAAAAAACTTGCAATCCAAATGGACTCATAATTGCCTCCCGCGGGTAGTCCGACTAGTTCTGTGGTCTGGTAGTTACCAGTAGATCCCATGATCGATCCCTGTGTGCTATCTCGTTATGAATCCTTGGGACAAGACTCTACATAGACTTAGGGAATTAGTTTGGCCGAAAGACTGGGATACCCTTAAATTAAAAAAAAAAGGACTTATAATTCCCAGCTTTCTCATTCTTGAAAAGGATTTTCGTTCTTGGGACAAGACTCTACATAGACTTAGGGAATTAGTTTGGCCGAAAGACTGGGATACCCTTAAATTAAAAAAAAAAGGACTTATAATTCCCAGCTTTCTTATTCTTGAAAAGGATTTTCGTTTGTAGCACAAGTTCTGTTGATGGAATTTGTAGTAATGCCAAAGCTGAAGAAAAGGAGGCAGTGTCATTTGGTAATGGGCAAACTCTTACTGCCGAAATTGGTTCAAAAAAAGACGGTAAAACTTAAACTGTGACATAAGAGAGTCGATTCAATTGGAAAAGGCCAGATACTATACCCAGAAGAAAATCAAAGATGAGATTTATTACCCAGAAATGTTCATTAATTTGTAGCATTTGATAAAAATTACTGTGGTCATGGAATGAGAAAACTAAAGAACTTTCTGGTCTTGGAAATCATTAGGTCTGATAATATCTAATATCACATCCTTAAATGCAACCCTTTTTTGTTTCCTATGATAAGGTAGACAAACACAACGAGAGTTTTAATGTTTAAGTTTCGTTTGTTATTATACTGATCCAATTTTTCAGTTCAGAAGTTCGAAGATTAGCCATCATATTAGTATGTTTAAAACAATTTCTAAGTAACAAAGGCAAATACACAAATTAAATTATCCAGACTACAAGTAAAATGTGTGCTTAACGTTCAACAAAGAACTGTAATAGGTTCTCCGAAACATGTACATAATTCCGATGAAACTATTTTTCTAATTTCAGGGACACTTGGTGAATGCGAAAATCGGTGAAGATCATGTGATAGCATGATGATCAGAAACCAATTCAAACAAAAGAATGTTCTTGTCTTATTTTCTTCACTCTTTGAAATTATGTGCAGAGGTAACTTTGCCTTTCACATTTCATTGACATTTTGGTAATTGAGAAAGAGCCATTGACCATAGAGGTCCTATTACGTTCATAAATTTCAACTGGACATTCTGATTTCTTTTGTCTTTGGATATTTCAATAGGAGCAATTGGATATAGGCCTTATAAAACCATCAAGTTATGAATGACAAATATCAAAAGCAGTTTTTCTTTGAAAAGCAAGATGCTCTGAAAGTTGCTAATGTACACAAAACCAAACTTAATAAGGAAGGCAAGAACGAGATATGTTGCCAAAGAATTGCTAGTTCTTTTGTCAGAAAGAAATGTTCTCTCACCTTTAATTTTTCTCTACTACTTTCTGCAGTTTTTCTTGCTTCTCTCAGGTTTGTCAGCAGGTCCACGAGGAGGATCTCTTAATCAGAGGCTTCATTTGCTTGTCTTCTTCAAGAGAAATCATCCCCAAGTGTTGAAGGATCCTCTAACATCATCTTTGCAACCAGATATCCGGCGATTGACCATGTCTGGACCTTTCTAGCTTGTTTACCAATATATCTACCAAGTTTGCCATCATAGTACTCAGGCCAACTGTCCTTGAGCAAACGGCTCTCAGCAAAGATCAATTGCACGTCTAGCAATTTGTATTCGTCCGGTCTTGATGCATGCAGCCGTTAGCAACCACAAAAGCACTGTATATGACAGACAGAAAAGTGTTCCATGTATTAAGAAAAGAACTAGTTTAGGTGAAGGGCAAATGAGGAAAAGCAGTAAGAACAGTTTCGCAGCTTCAAAACGTCAGATAAAGAAAATAATGAGAAGCCAGTGGATTGTATTTCTATCAGAAGGTGCATAACAACATAGTGCTTCAGGTAAAAATGAACTAAAATCGATCAAACCAGTAGTTTTTAGTGTACTGTTGTATTCTCTAAGAGATTATAAACTTCCACATAAAAGCACCATACAAAAATGCCGAGTCGGCTCTTAACATGCTCACAGGGGATTAAAATGAAATTGCTGCTGTTCTCGTGGAAATATTACGATGAATTTAATATAATTCTCACGGCAAGTTTACCTTCAAAGTATTTATAGCAGGCAAGCAAAAAAGTAAGTTGGAATTAAATGAAGACAGAAAAGTGGAAGAACCTGGCCAAAGATCCACCATTGTGGTAACTCCATCTTGTATTCTTTGGATCACAGCCAGTAAACAATTCTCCACTCATGACTTTCTATTGCAGGATAACATATTTTCATAGGCATTTCCCCAACAAGCTTCTTCCCAACGAGCCTCTATAAGATCCATAATAGCAGCAGCTTGCTCAGCAGTAGCTAGACAAGATAAAATAGCAACACAATTTCCCAATGCAAACCATCTCATATCCATTCTTGCAGGACTAACATTGCCAATGAAATAACCACCACGTGTTGGCATAAATCAAACACCCAATCTGAAATTGAATCTGGAATAACATTAAACTTATTTACTGCAGTTATGTGAGTATTCTTCAGTTTTTATAGCGATATATGTCATTTAATTGTTGGAAGTCAAGCCAGAAATAACTTCTCATGTGAAAGCTTAAAGCATGCAAGCGCTTTACTATTCTCTCAATGAACTCTTTCCCTTCCGTGTCATGCTTCAACATCACCAAAGCACATCTCAGTGCCATAAAGAAAG
Organism: Coffea humblotiana; assembly: GCA_023065735.1. Taxonomy (NCBI): domain Eukaryota; kingdom Viridiplantae; phylum Streptophyta; class Magnoliopsida; order Gentianales; family Rubiaceae; genus Coffea; species Coffea humblotiana. The sequence goes on from CM041217.1 coordinate 10,899,186, forward strand.
AGTGCTTGGATTTCAATAGGATAACCATAAATCCCCTGTAACATCAGAATAAATATATAAAGACCATGAAAAACGTTATATTGCCATCAACTACTGTGAATAAAACAAATTAAATAAGTAGCTCTGTTAAAGATGCAGAACAATTGAAAGAACAGCACCATGATAGTCTAATCCTTTTCAGTGAAAATTATCCTACATAATAATCAAAGTTGCACAGATGCCCATCTCTTTCTGTAGTATCTGGGTGTCTTCTAAATGTAATCAAAGGGGAAAACAGATGAAAGAAAAATATGAACATCTTAACAATGTAATATTTGTACAAATATCCTTTGACTTCTATTTAATAGCATACTTCCAATAAAGGATGTAGTGGCACCTATAATTAAGCCAAACAAAAATGCATCAAATCCAACTTTCAATAAGGAAAAAATATCCAATACTTGTCATCCCAAAGAAGGAAAAAAAAATGGCATCCAATTGAGGAGAACTAGGCAAGTGTGCTTTCTTCCCTTGACATTCCAATGCAGAACAAAACTGAATATCTTACAATGACAACGATCTCTAGAAGTCATTAATTCTGATAGCATATACTGGCTTATACAGTACTCTGGCTTGTAAATAGATTAAATAAAACCCCACAAATTTATTATTGTTAGTTTTAGACCAAGACAAAGAGCATCAACACAAGCCACACTTCTTGAACCGAAGAGGATTTATGCATTGAAAAATCATGCTTTTCAGCCATCACAAGACAAAAATGTTGGAAGGCATTCCAAAGCATCAAAATTTTTAGTGAATCCGTTACTGAGTTGCAGCTGGTCATTGACCAAGTAAGTTCGTTGATTGAGTTACAAAAGAAGATACAAAAATCATTAAACAATTCAGTATTGTTATTGAGGTGAATGGTATTCAATACTGCAATAAAAGAATTGAAAGCGAGTGTTCATCATCTATCTGCATGTACTTACACTCTGGAGAATTAATAGAACTGATTAAGTTCAGGACAGGTATAAAATACAGGATGATGAATTTACTATCGTATTTGCACATTGAGTTTTCGAGATAGGTATTCAGTTAGTAACATTTCATGATATAGATAGTGAAAATTGTATAGAGTATTAATATTGGATAAATATATGGAAACAAAACCTCAAAGAAGAGGATAGAAACCAGTAAAGCCAGAAGTGCTTAATGCAAAATTTTCTCCAAAGTTAGAATAGTATACATGCATATCACTTTGTGAAGAAGCACTTCCATAAAGTATCAAGGATGTTGCAGAATTGGATTACTGGGTACTGTAAATTATTGGTCAAGGAAAACTTGAACATTGCAGAACTAAAGAAAACACTGGAGAGAGAAAAACAGACAAGAAAAAAGAAAGGGAAAAAAACCATTGTCATGACTTCCAGACTGCTGATCTACCCCTGAAGAGTTTTTCACTAACGGGACTAATTAGAACTGCACACCTAGGTTTAAAACTGTTTTCTCAAATGGCGCTTACGAAAGGTATCTAAAGTGGAGCTAAGAATAAAGCAGAAAATACATGCACAGAAATAACATTGTGTTCCACTTGACAAATGTTATACTCCCTCTGCCCCATTGTTAATGCCATGTTTTCCCCTCTTTTTTGTTCTCCCCAAAATAAGGCTCTTCAAAGCCAACAAAACATTTTAGTTGCTTCCCAGTTTTGCACTTTGGAAAAGGTAACTGTTCTCACGTCCCCAACTTCACTCATAATGAATGAATACAATGAATCAATGGGTCACATTATTCAATTTACCCGAAGCTAACTCATAAAGATTAAACATCTCCATAAATAAGTCCAATTCCCCAGAAATGACTGTTATTTTGGGGGCGGAGGCAGTAATACTCATCCGAATTGAGGTGGAAAAGTCAGACAAATGGAGTTATAGGGTGTGGTCTAAAGCAAATTACATTACTCATCACCATTAGATCTAGAATGCCCAAGAACATTATTTTTTCCATTCATGATCGGTTGGATACAACAGGTATAAAAAAAAAATTGTCTTAATTTTCGCTATAGGTCATAATAAAGTGGTTGAAAGTTAAAACTTATATACATGCAAACTGGGAATTCAACAATATCAGAGGACTATGTGTTCATTCCTACATGAGCCTATATGTTTCTCAAATAAATCTAAACTGACGGAACCATCATAACTTAGGAACAATGCTCAAAGAGAACAGAAGAGATTAAAAAGAATATTGTTTCAAATTCTCTGTTCCAGAATGCAAAGCATACATCCCAATGGTGAAAAAACTCCCCTCTTTCACAAAAAGCCAGACCACCTTAAGCAGATGCTGTTGTTTCTCTCTACCTTTTCAGTAAACATTCTATCTTTCACAAAAATATGGTATTTGTTTTTCATTCATGATCTGTTGGATTCAATAGGTAAATAAAAAATTGTCTTAATTTTTGCTATAGGCCATAATAAGTGGTGAAAGCAAAACTTCTACACATGCAAACTGGGAAATTCAAAAATATCAGAGGACTATGTTGTTCTATTCCTACATGAGCATATATGTTTTTCAAATAAATCTAAACTAAGCGAACCATCATACTTAGGAACAATGCTCAAAGAGAACAGAAGAGATTAAAAAGAATATTGTTTCAAAATTCCGTGTTCCAGAATGCAAAGCATACATCCAATGGTGAAAAACTCCCCTCTTCCAAAAAAAGCCAGACCACCTTAAAGCAGATGCTGTTGTTTCTCTCTACCTTTCAGTAAAAAATTCTATCTTCACAAAATGGTATTTGATTCTAGCACTAGTCAATCAACCACCAGCAAGGCCATCCCAGTGCCAAAATCATTCAGAGAAGAATAGGAAAATTGAATCCAATGGAATATAGCTGGATAATTAGAGTTTTATATGCAAGTTTAGCAGTTATTTACATCGCTAATGGAAGTCATATTGCTCCAAATATATATATTGTGTGCCAAACCAAATTGATTTAGCAACTCCAAAGCATGGATTGAAGTGCGCAATTCCTGTTACCACATAATGGTTTATAAAAAGCATAAATACACATGGCAGCTTCAACAACAGTTGTAAACTAGCAACTATTCCTCGCAGTCAATCTTGACAATGCAATGCAAGCAGGATTGAGGTATAGCAAACACAACTGGTAAAATGAATCCAAGCACCTCATGCACAATACACTCAGATTCTCCAACAAAAAGGTGAATATTTTGTCAAGCAACATTCAACATAAACCCACCTTCATATCCCCTTCTTTCTGTAAGTCTCACATGGCTACTACTACTTTAAGTAAACATTGAATTATTCAAGTACAAGCAGGTGGCTAAACCCCAACATCAAGTGGAATCTTGCACTTAAAAAATAATTATTCACTTGAAACTCTTTCAAGAGAAACACCAGGACACATGCGATGCTGCTTGATAGTTTGACCATCCAATTGAGGCTAATGGAGGGAAGAGAGCCAAAAACGTGATGCTAATCTTCTGGATCCCTAACTAAAAAAGGCCTCCAAAACCACTAGATTATGCTGTTTTACTAGCAATGAACAAAAGCATGACTGCAGGCAACAGAAGACGATATATTACGAAATATCAACTGACATATTCATCATTATAGTTAGTTTTAGTTTCCTTGAGCTAAGAGAAAGAGCATTGCTATCCTTGGGACAATGCAAAATACCCACTGCCTAATTGAGAATCTTTACCATAATTAATTCAGCTTGCAGCATTGGCACCGAAATATATCTCCTCATTCTAGTGAAGACAAACATCTCTCCATCAGATTACTGTAATTTACCAGACAGGAGTGACTATATTAGAACTTATGGCATCATTTCTTTTGGTTCCTTTGAAATTTGGTGATCTTTCTTTTTCTAATTACAAAAAATTTTCACCAAAAGTAGGAGTAAGCAGGTTTTAGATTAGATAGACGATGCCCAAACAGCCATTAGCATCATCATTCACAATGATAAGAAATCCCTAGATTCCAAGAAGTATCTAGACAAGGATCTTACCATTTCTTCTATCAATCATGGAGCATCCATCAGCACAAAGTAAAGTTGGAAAAGTATCAAATCCTTCAGACAAACACAAGCTCAATATAAGCCTCATCCCTTTTTGGCACTCCGGTGTTTCAGCCAGACTTAGGTCTCCAGTAGACTTAGTATACGCACGTAGAAGAATGATCCACCAAAATCCAGAGGTCAACTGGAGCAACTCTTCCAATTGCACTCTTCACCAAAATCAGCTACTATTGTATCTGTCTTACGATCTGGGTCGTGTAAAACTTTGAAACTAGCTGGCATGGCCCCTTCCCCAAGCTTAAATCTATCAATTCTTTTTTCCCAGCCTTGAAGCTGAAGTGTCTTCAATAGAAAATTCTTTACAATTTCAGGCTCACCATTCATTAAAAATGCCAGAGCACTCGGCACAAAGTCTCGTACAAAAACCTAAGCATAAAAAGTATTAACAAATCAACAGATTAATTCTACATAAGATCAATTAATCAGAGACACTATTTGACTCTCAAACTAAGAATTTAATGTCCAGCATTATATAAATCACAGAATAAAAAATGCATATGAGTTTCAAACATTTAGCCAATAGCAGCATCTGACAGCTGCAATTCAACTAGTAGGATATCCCAGCACAAGTGAAAATACCACCATATTGATAAATCAACAGCAAAGAACAAATCAAAGCATAGAAACTTCACCTGGTCATAGTTTAAAACCTCCTCAGAGGCATGATCATACGCAGCAATTGTGCCAACAGGTTGGTCACGGGAAAAAACACCAAGATCTGCGGAGAGCTTCCCAAGCATCAGCAAAACCATAGGGTGGGGCTCAAAGGAATTCCTCGCAGATGAACCGGATGTGTCTAACGCAGACCGGCCTGGTGAATTAAGCTGTTTCATATGCATCTAACGCTCTAGATAAAACCAATAGACAACCTCACTCAGTGATCTCTCATCAAAGGATCTCTTGCCTTCTATGTTTAATCTGGGTTTATCTGGCTTATCAAGAAGCTTTGAGAGATCATAATCATCCATTTCCGAGATTGAACAATGCGAGCTAACATTCCTAAGTTGATATTCTTTAAACACACTCCATGCTAAACCCTCAGACCTTCAGCCCAAAAAGTGCTCTGCACTGAAAATCAATCTTCAGTTACAGACAAAAACAAAAACAAAATCACACAATTCAAAACAGAAAGATCGACATAAATATCTTATCTATGACATAGAACTAATAAGCTTTACTATTCAAGCCAAAAATACATTGCATTAAAAAGGATGTATTTTCAGAGGAAGGAGATGCATGGAAATACAAATGCACCTTGTAATATATGTAAGCATATATAAAGTCAAACGCTACAAAACATTATGCATAAAAAACCCCCAAATGAAACTTAAAAAATGTAAAAAGTCAAGTGAAGTACCAGAGCAAAAACCATCTTACTCCTTACCTAATCTTCATTTTCTTTAACCCTTCATCCTTTCTTATAAACATACGTGAGAAGAGTAAAGGTAACATAGAAAGAAGCAACCTAACTACCAAAACCAAATAATCTTGTCCCAGAAATAAGGTGGTTAGTACTAATTTTGAATTCTTGTTTGATTAGTAAATTAATCATTTTACTTTCCATATTGAAAGAAAAAAATGCCAGCTAGTATTTTTACGTAAATTAAGACAGTGTAAACTAGGAAAATGATTCTCACTAAAGAGATCAATCCCAGGGTTTAAAACACAAGTTGCATAGCATTACCAAAATCCCACATAAATGGAAAAAGCAAATAGTTACCAAAAAACGAGAAATTTCAAATTCCAAGATCCCAGTAAAACTAAATAATAATGCATAAAGCAACATTGGAAAAAGAAGTTTCAAACAAAAGGGTCTAAGAAAAAATTAACCAATCAGCAAAAGACAAATCAGATCTAAATCTCTTTCCTAAGAACACCAGTGAAGAGATAAAGAGAGACATGGAGAGGGAGAGAGGGAGAGAGGGAGAGAGGGAGAGAGGAAGAGACCTCAAAAGGGATGAGAGAGAACAATAAGGAGTCCGATATTCCGGCGAGAAATGGGTCAGAGGGCCGGCGGGACTGCCGGAGGGAGAAGAACAAGGGGGAAAAGACAGGAGAAATAAACAGGAGTGAAAAGTGGAAGAAGAGAGGAAAAAAGGAGGTCGTTGGCGGAAGCTGGTATTTATAGGCAAAAATGGGAAGAAAATAAACGAAAAAAATGAAACAAAAGAAATGCCAATTGTGTATTGTCCGTTTGCCATTTGGGCAGCGCACCAAGCAGGGGACCGTTACTCGTGCAAGATTACAAACCTTGCTTGTGTTAGGTGGGTGTTAACTACTGTACAATAGTACATCTTTGGTAAGAAGACTTACCGGTTTTAGCCGGTTATGGATAATTTTTTTATAGTGTTTTTATTTGATAGGCTTCTTATTGTAAATTGGATAGGCTTCTTATTTGTCCCTATTTCTCTTTGAGGAAAAAATTGTACTTAGATAGACATGTGGAACTAGCATGCTCATGTGATGAGAGAGATTTACTTTCCAATGACTTTTATTATGAACATGAATTATGTACATGTGCATGTAGAATTGCAAGAGTATAAAATTTTAATATATGTTAGAGGAGATTTTAAGTTCATTTTGAGTATCATACTTTTAAGTTAAATTTGCCGTTAGATGGTTAAATAAGCATTTAACTTTAATATTTAAGCCACTATCTTCATGTGGCATGCATGTTGAAGGACAGATACCGTGAAGATATAGAATTTTTATATGTTTAACGTTTGACAAAAAAACTTAAATTAGTTCCTTTTTTGAAAAGGTTGTATGTTGTGTACTTTAAAAAAAAAGAAAAGATAACACAGAGTGTTTATATCAATACAAAATCCTATTGATTTGAAAATTTTACAAAAAACCAACGTACTATATTTTGCCATATTTATGCATATTATTATTTGATAATGTATCTTTCGTAATTTATTTCAGTCTTTGCTTTTAAGAATCTTAATTATATAACTGACATTGGATTGCATTTGACTTTTGATGTTTTTCTAGAATCCTAATGATTTTAACATTTCATAACCTACTTTATTTCAACCTCAAAGCTATTTAAATTTGATTTATGTCCTTGTATCAAATTATTTCTTTCTTCTTAATATTGTTATGATAATTGTCAAAGTGGAAGAAAATCACCACACACACACACACACACATAGAGAGAGAGAGAGAGAGAGACAATATTGATCATCGATTTGAATATATTTTGAGGATTACATACTAGGATGTTTTATTGTAGGGGGTTATTTATATCATATCAATTTATTAAAAAAATGTATATCATATCAATTAAATAAATATAAACAGGAATACCAAATGCTTTCTGAAGGGAAAAAGATATTGATCATTTTGCTTAATATTGGATGCTTCTAGATATCAAAGAACATTTAATTATTACTTCTTGTTTCATATTGTTGTTAAGAAACCACCATAATAATGTTATTACTTCATGTAATGCTATTCTATTAAATTCTCTCTGAATTTAACTGTATCAACAATATGTATTAAAAATATGTATAAACAATATTTATCTTTTGTCTAACTACGCAAGTTTTTATCCTCTAGAATTGCTTCCTTTTCAAATATGCACATTTCTTTCTTTCTTTGCCATTAGCCCCATCTATTATTGTTAGAAATTTGGTTTAATTTCTTTTAGGTAGGTTTCTTAATTTGTATGAAAGTAACTAGTTTTCTACTTGGTTTTAATTACTTGAAATAGTAGTTAAGGAATTTTCTATTTTGTTTAATATTTATAAGTTATTTCCTATTCGGTACAAGTATAGAAATCAACACTGATTTCTTGTTGTTATTTGGATATTAACCAAATAATATTTCCTATAAATAGGTGGATTGACATACTACAAAGAAACATATAAGGGACACACAAGAGCGACATGTAACCTTATACATAGGATGTGAAAAAGGGCTCTTGAGAGATGAGAGATGGTATACAAAGGTTGGACTTGAATTCAAATTGTATTCTTATATAGGGTTTTTCTTCTCATAATAAAGAACGAGTTTCTCTCTGTAGATGTAGGTTCAATGATAGAGTCGAACCACGTTAAATATTGTGTATCATTTATCTTTTATGCTTGTGGCTTGTTTGTCATTAAATTGTTGTGTACTTGATATCTCAATAATCATGTGTTCCACACTTGAATCCTAACAAGTGGTATCAGAATTTGGTTGCGAGACTGGACTGCTCACGGGCAGTTGGACCCCAACAAACTGGTATTAGAGCAAGGTTCATAGTTGGATCCTGATTAACTACTGAGATGAAGTGGATTGGTAGCTGTTACTAATTGAACAATTTAATGAGTAGTATCCTTGTTTCAATGATTTGGCAAAAAGCATTGATGGTGAAGGATGAGAAACCGAAAAGCATGGAGACATTTAACGGTGTATTTAAGCAGATGATTCAAGGATAAAAAAAAGGTGGAGTCCAATGTTGATTTTAGATGTGAATCGGTGGAGACTTTCTCATACCTCCAATGCTTGGCAATTGGGCTGGTTGGGTGGGTTTTGGGCGGGTTAATGTTGGGTTTTCATTTAAATGGGTTACACCCAATCCGCCCAACTTTAGATTGGGTTAATCTTGGGTTGGATCATATTGGGTTATCTCAAACCTATGACCCAAATATGACCCAATAGATTAAATAATAGATTTTGATACATAAACTCTCTCAAATATATTTTCATATACAAAAAAAAAAATTCACATACATAAATATATTTTCACATACTAAAACACTTACAGATGCAAGCACACACTCACTTTTTAAGTTCTTTTGAAATACATTATTTTTACACATACAAACACACTAAAATACACACTAATGTACTTTCACAAATACACACACATACTAACTGTTTAAACTACTTGGACCCAATCACATTTTAAAGAAAGTTATAAACTGAAATTTTGACCCATAAATGAATCTTGTAAATAAACTATAGTCTCTCATATTTGTAATGTAATTTGTTCAACGAAATTACTTATTTAGTTCTAAATTATTATTTTATAGTATGTGTATAAAAATAAAAAAATAAAAAAATAAAAAAAATATATGTGTGGGGCAGGTCGGGTAACGCGGGTTTTTAATTATATGATCCTAGTTGTGGAATTGTAATTACTAACCACAAAAATCAATGTTTGGCTAATGAAATCTTGCTAATTAATATAATCAAAGCTCCTATTCATCCATGGCAGGACTCGAACAACCTCAGCAATCGAAACAGGGCCTTGTATTTATGTGGATTCATCATCTTAAATATTTGTCATTGGCGGAGCATATTGGAAAGTTAAACAAGCTTTTGGCCAAAATGGAAAACAATAATGTAGAATTCCTCAACGGGGTAGGTCGAGTACCACTCTAAATTAACTTGTTTATTTGTTTTTTTTAATTAAGTTGGGTAATGGGTGCCCAACAAAAATAACCAAACCGTCCAAAATATATATGAATTTTTATTACCCAACTCAAAATTAACCCAAAACCCAACTTACCCAACCCAACCTCTCAAATTAGTGGGTGGGTTGGGTGGGTTGTTGGGTTTTGGGTATAATTGCCAGCTCTAATCTGTGTAACTCTACATAAAATGGTGCTTTGAAAATGTTTCAACTTGATTTATTTATTTATTCTTTTTATGGATTAAAGAATAAAATCTATATAGTAATCTGAAATGAATAGTATTGAAGTCCAAGTGTTACCGGGTATAGCCGGTGGGAGAAGGAAAGAGATGAGTAACGTTTTCCGTGATGGAGTTACTTCCCGGAAATTGCCGGTGTCCAACGTGGACAAAACGACGCAGTTCTCATACAGTCTTCTGATTTAAACAGCTTTTCTGTGCTGTAGCTGTTGTATCCGACAAGACTTGTTCGAAATGGGAGGATTTTCCTCTGCTATTTCTTCCGCTTTTTCCTTTATACCATTCGTCTTCCACTTTTCTTACATGTCTCCCCTCATGGTCATGGCTGCCCCTTTTGGACTTTCACTTGAAGAATATGGATAAGATTTGTAGACCAGATATTGGCATTTATTCTAGTCAAAATTTAGGTAGAGTGATATTTCAAAAAAAAATGATGTTGAATTTATTTAGTTCTAAATATTCAAGAATAATGTAACGTTTATTTTACTAGACAAACAAAAAATATGATGACCCCAGTTAAATGGGCACATGGTTCTATTCTATTTACAAAGATGGTTAAAAATAAATTCATAAGCAAATTAAATAGATAGACATGCACATAAACATATGTGATTTAAAGTTTTTTTAGATTAAAAGAATTCCTATTAATTCATGTCAATATAGATTGTGTAAAAGATATTTGAATATTGGATCAATGATTTTGAGATTTATAATATGTTAATATGTGATTAGTCTTTCCTTCATTGATATTGCACATTACTGGATCTAAATGTATGTCCTTTCATCTCAATTTGAACTTAAATTCCAAAATATTGCATATGTGACATGCGTTCAAACTTATTAGTAATCACATTGTCACTATAGAAATGGTCAATTCTTTAATCTAATGGAGTATTAATTGTTATATTTTGGTGCTTATGTTAGTTCTTCGTCTCAAAAAATCAAAATGTCTCTATTCCATTGGGGGACACTCTTTTAATATAGTCCAATGATAAATTATTAATGAAATTAAGAGAATGATAGTATGCCATAACCTTAGAATCTTGTCACTTTATATTTTGTCGTAAGACGGGTAACGCTATATATCAGGTCAATTTGGATATATTATGCATATGTTTTTTGGGTCAAAGTATTGCTTCGGATATATTACTCATATGGCGTGGGTAATAAATAGTACTCTCTCTGTTCCAAAATTTTGATTATACTTTAGAAATTCAACTTTTTATCAATAGAGTGTTTTGATTGTGATATTTGAACTTTTCTTTCTAATCTCACCCCAGAAAATTCAAAATTTGATTTTGAATGTAACATGCATTTGATCAACGATTGGGAATGCTTTCATGGGACCTCAAAATATCCTAGAAATCAGTTGACATGGAGGAATAAAAAATGTATATTTTTTTAAAAAAAAGGTAGCTCACAATTGCCAATAAGTAAGAGATTAGCAGTTGGCTATTCGGGTAATACTCATATTCCAACTGTAAGCATCAGAATCTGAGATCCAAACAACTAATATGCCACCAACCAAAAAGTCTTTTGTCCGTCCCTCTTGCAATTCAACTATTTTGGAATCAAAACTACAAGAAGAAATTTGTATAGTTCTCAATAAAGAAAGTGAGAAATCTTTATAGTTTTTGTCGCCCTCAAACCCAATTATAAAACACAAGGTAACTGTAGCTTTGGAGGCTGGCATTTTGTATTCAATTTTGAAGGACTTGGTTAGGTGAGATGTTGGAATGGACCATTCCAGTATGGGAAAATGGCCAATTTAGTCCTTATACTTTCATACTTGTGCCGATTTAGTCCCTTTATTTTATTCTTGGCCAATTAGATACCTTAACTTAAGATGCATGTCCAATTGAGGTCTTTCGCGGCGACGCCACCAGGAAATGTCAAGCGGGAGTGAAATTGACCACATAAAGAGGGCTACTTTCGGAATATCACTTATGGGGCTTTAATAAAGCCAACTAATTCATACGGTAACAAAACTAAAATGAAAGTAAGAAACTTGCACTGTTCAAAGTTTCCCCCACCTACTTCTCTGCCATTGACCACCACCGCTCTTCAAAATGTAGACACGCGTAACTATAGTATCAAAATCCTTCCTATTAGGCCAAAAAATATCCCGCCCTCCCTGAGGTCTGAGCTGAGTCCCTGTTCAAAGTTTCCCCCACCTACCACCACTCTTCCCAGCATCATAAAGAGATTCAAAACCAAGTAAAAGAAAAAAGAAACAAAAACAAAATGGACAAGTTGGAGAAACTAAAAATGGCTTCATCCTCGTTCGGCGAGAGATTAAAAATTGGCGGAGCCCAAATGAGCCGAATCATAAGCTCAAAGATGAAGGAAATTCTCCAAGCTTCAACTCCCGAATCTAAGATGGTAGACGAGGCTGCCTTGGAGACAATGGAAGAACCCAACTTGGAGACGAGGATCATAAGCTCAAAGATGAAGGAAATTCTCCAAGACCCAACTCCCGAATCTAAGATGGTAGACGAGGCTACCTTGGAGACAATGGAAGAACCCAACTTGGAGACAAGGTTGCATGTTACTACTATGTTTTTTTGCATCTTCTTTTGGGTGTTTTCTACCCTCGGGGATGTGAAAGTTTCTACCTTATGAATTAGTTGGCTTTACTAAAGCCCCATAAGTGATATTCCGAAAGTAGCCCTCTCTATATGGTCAATTTCACTCCCGCTTGACATTTCCTGGTGGCGCCGCCGCAAAGGGCCTAAATTGAACTTGCATCTTAAGTTAAAGTATCTAATTGGCCAAGAATAAAATAAAGGGAGTAAATCGGCACAAGTATAAAAGTGTAGGGACTAAATTGGCCATTTTCCCTTCCAGTATAACACAGTTGTTCTTGATATCTGTCTCCTCTACAACCTACCTTACCGGGAATTGAATTCTTCCCTCATTTAAAGGCAAAGTCCAATGACCAAACTTTGTCCAAAAAGTAAATTTGAATTTGGCAGTCGTACGAAGTGTATATATATATATATATATATATAAAGAGAATTATTGGCCTAAATGAATTTTGACCCTCATAAAGTCACGAATTTCATAGCATAACTGCAACTATTATTGTTGCGTATTGTTTTAAAAATGTAAGGCCATTAAATTTGGGCTAAAATTGAAAACTTTTAAATGGATAAAACATAAGTTTATATTTCAAATTTTTGTGGGGGTAAAAAGTATCTAAGAGTCAATGAAGTAATTAAGTTGATTGAAGGCCTTTCAAGATTTTGTTTACTTTTTTATTTATTTATTAATACTTCATACCTCATTAGACAGATACTTGATGATAAGGATTAATCATAGGCTACAATATTTTGTGTGGCTAGCAGCTGAAACTTTGACATGTCTAAGTGACAAGTAAATGTCACCAAATGGTTGGAATGCAATGTAGCAATTACATGAGTTTGGTGCAATCATTGGAAACCAATGGACAAAAGAATCAGGAGAAAGGGTTGTATTATGGAGTTATGGTATCCCACCATCAAGAGTGTCAAATGGAAGCCTTCAAAATCAAATGCATGGAACGGATATATATGCTTATAAAGATGGATAAGTGAGTTGTGGAAAGGAAGAGAAGGACTTGACGAGAAGTTCTTGATTTTCCTTTATTCATCACCTCATACATTTGCCTAGCTTGAATCATATATCAATCATATCATTCAACCCTGGCAATGCACTTCATTAATGGCGTTGAAAATACCTAACAGTCTCATCTCCTCGATGCCCTTGAGGCACAAGTCATAGGGCACAGCACAGTGATAGCTACATGTGCCAGTTGAATTGTGGTTTCTAGATGTGCAAAAAAAAAATTGTGGTTTCTAGAGAATATATAATCAAATTAACACTTTTATGAAGTTCTAAATCATTTTAAAGCCTTCTAATGTATTTTTCATTCTTCATTTTATTCTTTTATATGAAAAAGAACTCGACGGAGCATCCTAGGTAGTATTTTCTTGGTCTCTAAAATTTGTAGTACTAGAATATTGTTTATTGTTTTAGGGGTTTTTCCAAGTATCACTCTTTTGGTGGTTCTAAAAAGTTTGCGGGACGCAAGAATTGGTCCTATGTCCATGTGTTCGGTAAGGAATGTTTAAGTATTGTCTCTACGGTATGCTGCGCAAGTTTCACATTTCATGTAAGTGGCAACTATGACAAGGACCACATGGTTCTTCATATATAGTAGTCTTTGAATGATAACATTAAGTTGAAGTCCGCTAACACAAGGTTGCTCGATTTGACAAGAATAAGTAATTTCTTCGCAAAAGATACCGCGTTCAAATTTTCCTGCCAATGTGAGAAATGTGTTGATGGATGATCTGTAAAAATCTCTGTAAGCAATCTATGTTATCGGAGACATGTCTTGACTCAAGATGGTGACCGAAACTGAACCAATCCAAAATTTTTTTTCTTAACCAAAAAAAAAGTTGAAATCCAAGAAAGAAACATATAACATATAGAATTAGATGCTAATGGGACGGCCCATAAATTTCTGCTCATTTTAGTGCCCAATGGTAAAAGGAACTTCAGAGAACACTCGAGGTGGTGATCGGAACTGAACCGATCCAAAATTTTTTTTTCTTACCAACAAAAAACAAGTTGAAGTCCAAGAAAGAAACAAATAACACATAATTAGATGCTAAAGGGACACCCCATAAATTTCTGCTCATTTTAGTGCCCAATGGTACAAGGAACTTCTGAGAACAAATTAATGCTAGAAGCCAATCGACATCATTGGAAGAAATTTATTTACTTTTACCTTTTCGGGGATAGATTCATAGGACCGAATTTAGTAGCATTTGGTTAATTCTCATGGAAAAAGGTAACGATGTAGGTAGTGGCAGAGACAAGACTTATGTTAGTGGACACAATATTGTACACTTAAAATGATGTCATTATTATGCGAAGAGAAATATGAATAAAGATTTTGTTTTTATTATGAGTTTTTTATATTGTAAAAGTATTAAAATAATTTTTTTATTCAAGTAATAATCAATTTTGTGATTTAATAACTTTAAAACATTTGTACCAAAGAAGAAATATCTAAATGACTGATTGTTTAGGGAGGTTATGTGGGGGAATGAGAATTTCACATAATAGAGAGGGACGATGTTATGGAAAAACGGTTTTTTTTTTTCAAAATTGAAGAGGAGCAATTATGAGAAAAACGTAACAAATTTTCAAAAATTTTAAGAATATTCTTTAAAATTTGCAAAGTTAGGAAGGGAAGGGGAGGTGAGGAGGAAGCGGGTCAATTGCCTACCTTCAATACTATTTGACATCGCCACTAGATGTAGGCAAATAAATATTATAGAAAATCACAATTCATGACAAATTTCTCTCTCTAAGTACCAATGGAAATGGGATCGACAAAGTCACTATGTAATGATATCAAAGAGTAGTAATCCAGAAAAGTAAATAAGTTCAAGACACCAAGAATCAATGTAGAAAATGCAAATTGGAAATTACTTTGAAAAGTTCAACAAATTGGAGATTTAACAGTAGTTTTTTTTCTTATTTTCTTGCTATCTAAATGTATTTTAGAGCTGAATTTTTTTTGGTATTTTAGATCTATCTCGACAAATCTCACCATCATTCAGTGGTGGAACCACATTAATCCCAGGGGTGCAATTGCATCCCCTCAATTATTAAAAAACTGTAGAATAGCCTATAAAATTTCGCATTTTTAGTATTGCTCCCCTCTTTCCTCTCCCGCCCCTAAATTTTGATAATATTCCTTCTAACCCTGTAATTGCCCTCCCAAAAGTGTTAAAATTTTGTTCAATTACTCTTACAATATAATGCTACATTTTTTTTTGCCATTCTAATTTTTTATTATGTTGAACCTTCTAAGATATCCAATAATACAAATTACAAGCGAAATAAACATTCCTTTAATAGTCCAGTTTTGTACATATTATTAGCCTAGTTTATATATTAGATCTTTACATCTTGTAGTCTTATGTATATTCAAAATCTCTATGCAATTTTATTAATAACATGACCTGATAACTATTGCAAATAGTTAATCACAAGCAGTAAATAACTTTATTTTTAAAAGGACTATATAATAGTAAATAAATTGATTTGTGTACTTATAACAAAATTTGATTATACTAAAAATTTCCAAAACAACATATTTTAAATTTAAGCTAACATTAATGTTGCACCTCATGAAAAAATATCCTGGCTCTATTACTGCTGTCATTGTCAGAGGTTAAAGCAGTTGATTAGTTGACGATTGTAACATGCACAGAAGGGAGTTGCAGCGATTTATTCTATTAAGAAATGTTTTGAAATTTCTTGAATTTTTTTTATATGTGTTCATAATTTTTTAGATCTTCATATCTGTTTAATTGCAAATATGTTATTTTTAAAGCATATTTAAGCTGCCATTAGTACAAATTTGTATGATGTAAATCAAATTTTGGATGATTTTAAGCAATCTTGTTAATAAAACATGCAAATTGCGTAATTGTATTTTGGAAAGTTTTTGGTAAACCAGCAGTTTTTGGAAACAATGTTGATAAGATTTAAGGAATGACAACAACTACTATATGAAACTCATCGACTTCTTCTAAGGTAATTCAGAATTTTTGTTAAGATATGTATTCACAAAAAAGCTATCATTTCTTTATTAGAAACCTATGTGCCTAACTTCACTTAATAAATGAAATGGAATTAAATCTGTTTCTAGACAGGCCCTTTATCTGCTTTGTGAACTGCCGACTATGTTTTCTATTTTCATCTTCGAGCTGCCGACATTTTATGTTATATTCTTTGGTCGGCAGAGTTTTGTAATATTATCTGTGTATAAAAGATTTATCCATAAAGTATAGCACTTTCTTCGAAAGTAACTAAAAATTGATTTTGAAACTATTTACAACTACATTATTTGAATTTTAGATTTTTTTATGTTAAAAAAAAGGACAAGAAATTTCATCTGTCTATAGGGCAGTTGGTAACTCCTATATCTCTTTTTTCCCATTTGCAAGCATGTATTCTATCCTTGGAATGAAAAAAAAAGAAAAGAAAGAAGACAGACAAAATATTAAAAACTTTCCAATAATAATGACGTAACTAGCAACAATTTCAAATTTTTGATTCTAATGATGAGCATAAAATGTCATACAAAAAGGAAAAAAAGAGCAAGAAAACTCTGCTTTCCAAATAACTGAAAGCATTAGGTCAATTTGAATACTTTTCAATAAGCACAATACCAGCCTTCATTTTTCCATATTTTTTAACAAAATCCTTTTTTAAAGCTTCCTCATTTCTTTAGATTCTTTTCTTTTCCCACAAAGAAGCTGATTTAGTTGAATTATTGGTCGAATTATTGATTTCGAGGTTGCAGCCAGAATGGTCTTTTCATTCAGCTGTGATGGTGACATAATTACATCCCGCCAAAATCATCTATTGGTCGCAAGCATCAAAGTAGCGCACCAAATTACTTCCACAGAATTAATTAGAATTTAAAAGTCAAGATTTATATTGTGATGAATGTGAAAGAGACATGTTTATTAAAAAAAAAAAAAACAATGAGATAACGTATAGGAGTACTCATTAAATTTCAATGGTAAAGTAGGTTGAGTTTCTGTCCCTCATGACTCAAAATGAGGTTTAAGCCTCGATTGCTGTGAGAAGCAGTTGGTGAATTCTGTAAATAAAAAAGAAAGAATTTGGATACGTTTCTATGATTCTGTAATACTTTTTCAAACAAGTAACCCAACAAAAATTTCTGAATTAAATGGAATTTGAACTAGTACATACCTATAGCACGCGAAAAAAGACCTTGACCGCACCAACTTATGTATTATAGAAGTATTCATTGGTTTCAAAATAAAAAAACATAAATCGAAAGTTTTGAGTTTCTGATGGAAAAGATTATTTTAGTTTCAAGTTAATTACTAATTAGGACTCAGCAGAAGTCGTTAACATGTATAGTTCCATGCAGTTTAAAGTTTTATCTAGTGGTGGCAACATGTCGTATCGTGTCATTATCGTGTTCTGCTATTGTTGTGTTCGTGTTGAAAAACCTCAACCTTACCCCAATCCATTAGATTTTTGTGTCATGTCATGTCATGACCTGCTTATTAATGCGTTGACAATCCGTTAAATAATTTAAGTCATAATAATCATTTGTAACATGAGCAAACCTATTTGCAAGATTAAATCATTAACCTCAAATTAAAGTTTTCAATTTTTTAACATAATACATAGAAAAAAAGAAAATTCATATAACATGTATTGTTTGATTATAGATTTTAAGATCAGGCTTGTAAATTGGAGCTAAATACTCTCACTATTTGATACAAAGATGAAATTTTTACTTAAGATTTACTAACAAATTAATGTCAAAAAAAATTAAAAGTTTTCAGGAAATATGTTTGGTCAACATAGTATGAGAATACATAAAAATACAAAATGTTTATACAACTAATATCAATTGTTCTTGTAAAAAAAAAGCATATTACTTGGACAAAGATAAACATATTAGTTGTCACCACTTTGGAACCAATGAAAACGAAAATCTATTGTTTTGAGTTTTCATCATCAGACCATGTAGCTTTGTATTAAGTCAAAGTTTAAACTTCAAAAACATTAACATTAGTACAACTCCAACTCCAAACGCAATACATTTATTAATTGGTATATCATAATGATGTTAAACAAACTTCAACTGAATCCCAGTCAAATCATCTTTTAAATATTTTCTTTTAAATTGTGACCAATATAAAACACATGGCTGACGTATAGAAAGATCAAATAAATCATCGTAACTATTAAACTTACCTACTCAAACGATATACTTGCAAGTTCCAAATTTGTGATTTAAAACTTGTGATTTAGGGGTTGGGTTTTAAGAAAAGATTTATGGCCGTAGGGGTGTGGGGTTTGGAATTCAGAGGAAGACAATTGGATAAATGATTTAGGGGTTGGGTTTTAAGAAAAATGCATGGCCATAGTGTGTAGGATTTGGAATTTAGAGGCAGACAGTTAGATAAATGAGTTGGAGGAAAACAAATGAGTCATCTTGCATTACATTGATAATTTATTAGTTTGTTTGTAGGGTTTTAGTTTTTAGAAACTACCAAAATTGCCTCTATAATTTATAATATTCTAAAAGAGCTATTTTTTTTTATCAGATTAACATGTCCACCTGTGGGCGCTGATCCAACCAACCCGTTTTTAGTCATGTTATTAACAGGTTGATCTAATAATGACCCACTTGAACTAGGGTAGTGTTAATACCTGCTAATTTTGGGTCATGTTCGAGTCGTGCTATCGCGTAATGCCAAAAATTGTCATTTCTAGTTTTATCTCTACAAAAATAACTAAAGTCTTGCGACCTATTACTTTTTTATTTTTTTTGGATTGGTAGGGGTGTTTAATGAAGAGATTTGCCCTAAATTTAACAGGTGATATATACAAATTAACTGATATATTTGGTGATCGTTTTGTGTATAATAGTATACTTGTGCAAGAAAAACCATCAGAACGACATGGTTACCTTGTTTTTGTTAAGGTGACTGTAAAAGAACTACTAAAAACTTTTCTGGACAGGCTTTATTTGGATTGCAATTTTCTGGACTTTTTGTAGAAAAATTACTATAGCAATTTGATCTATGTGAGGTAAAAAGATGATTAGAAAATGTGTTCATAGAAAATGTAACAATTTTTCTTTAGAAATATGCAGTCCAAACACAAAATAAAGTTGATTATAGATTTTGAAAACGAAAAATTGAATTTTTTTTGTTCTGTTTCCAATTGTCTTTTCAAGACCTGCTTTTAATTTTTTGGAAGTAAAAAGCCGATAATCAAATTAAAATAGCAAAATAGATGCCTTTTTATTCTAATTCTACCTTTGAGGATTAGATGCAATTGAGAATAAGCCCTTCATTTGTCTTCTTTGAACTAGATTTGTTGAATACTAGATACCTACTGCCTTTATTTTCAATTATTTGTTGAATACTAGATACGTACTGTCTTTTCATTTTTTTTTAAATATACGAATTCTATTAGTTTTTTTTCTCCCAAAGTACAAGTTTTTCCAACATGCTTCACGAGCTCATTTCTGATCACATGTTTGTTTGGGCAACACCAATAGCTATTCCATGACAAGTAGTTGGGTCTTTTGTTCCATCTGACTTGCCAACAAGAAGGATTACCTATATATTCTACATATGAATCACGAGGAGAGACTCATGCTTTTAGGTTTTTCTAATGGATACTCAACGGGCACTTGATAAGATATTTAAATTACACCTTTCTTATTATGAATACGTGATTAATAATTATTATCCTATTTTACATTTATAAACTTTTTCTAATTAATTTTTCTTTTTTAAATATTAAGAAATGAACTACATTTTAACAGGTACTTACTGGATACTTGTTTGACAAACCCATACTTTAATTACCAAATACTAAGAGATGCTACAAAACTTTTTACTTTGAAGAAAAAAAATTAACTGACAAATTTTATCAATTTATTCGGGTGATGCAATCCATTTATGACCCTTTTTTCATTTTGTAAAGCATAACCCTTGATGTTCCACAACAATGTTGAGAGCACACTAGAAAGAATTACCCTTTTCTTGTGCATAGCACAAAATAGGGTTCAACAATTTAACAAAGCATTCTCGTACTTTCCGTGGTAATTGTTTAATATCGTTAGTCAACATAAACTTCTCGTATCTTTGCTGCAACATCAAGTTGCTACTCATGATTTGTTTAAAAAAGCCAACAGGGCTTATTTAACAACTTTTTATTTTGTCTAAAACCCTAAATTAATCCTCATGAGTCATGACGAATTGCAAATGATGGAATCAAACAGCTGATTATCAACTCTCACAAATCACGCCGGATGATCCGGTTGAATGCTTGCTACATTTGCAAGAAAAGTGGAAATAGTAGTATTATATTGAGGATTAAATAGTCAAAGAAACTTCCCATGATGCTGGGATATGTCTAAATATTTTTGCTTATTTATTACAAACAAACAAATAATAATTGATAGTGACCAAAGAAAGTTTTTTGGGTCCTATTAATTTAGTGGAAGAGACTCCTTTTTTTTCTTCATATTTGGTATTTTTTTCTAATCTCCTTTTGGTGCTAAAGTGTTCTTCCTCCAAAAAAAAAAAATAAAAAAATCAATGTGTTTGGGTGGAAGATTATTTGAAAATTTTTTTAGAATAATACTGTATATATTTTTTTGATATGTGATGAATAAGATATAAAAGTGGTTGAAAAATAAAAAGATAATTGAAAAACGTGTTTATGATGCAACTTTCGAAATAATGGCAAATCCAATGCGTTATTTCGATTTTGGCGAAATATTGTTTTAAAAAAGAAATAAACAACCATGCAACTGATATAAATGTACTATGGCATTATTTTTAATGAGACAAATTAGAAAATATTCCTTGTAACTCATGCAAAAATTTAGAATTGGATGCACAAATTAAACAAGTCTATATCTGGATGAAGAACTGTATATAAATGGAAACTTTCTAATCAACTGGGCATGGGCACCTGTTTGAGACCTCACATCAAAATTTTTTATGTTCCCATCAATCTCTTTCGTCCCCCTTATCTTGCCTGCCTTCGTGTTCAGATTGTTCCATTTTTTATAGGATATCCATAAGATATTTTGATACACAAAATTGAAAAGGCAAGATTCGTATCAATTATTGGATGGATATGTAAAGATGAAGTGGAGATCTCATCCAAATGGAAGCAAAGACCTGAAAAACAAAAGAAATGATTTTGGGGTTAGGTTGAAAGCATGAAGCATGTCTAAACAAAGGGGTTAGTAGTCAATATGTCTACATTGGTCATTCTTTACAACAAATAATATGTCAAGGGGTTAGCATGTCTAAAGTTAAGAAACTATTATAATATGAAGTAGATTTCATTTAAAACAACAAATAATATAAATATAAATTATAGGCTTCGATTTTTTTTTCTTTTTTTTTTGATCTGCTCTAGCTATGTCTTATTAAGATTTGTTTTATAAGATTTTTATAAAGATTTGTGTAATTTCTATAAGATTTGATTTTTTTTCGTCAAGTTCATGTACAAAAACTAAATTTATATTTACATCAAAATTGTACGAGTTCGGATAAAATCTTGTAAGAACAAGAGGGAGGATGGTGGAAGGTTGGCTTTGACTTGAATAGAGCAAAAGCAAAAGATATCTGAAAAGTGCATTTACTTTGCGTATCAATATACCATCCTTTCTATCTATTTCATATGTGGTGATGTCTTTTTCACAAAAATAAAGAAGAAAAAGCAAAGGTATATGACTGGTGATGGTTGCAAAATCTAAGAAAAGCAATTTTATTCCTCAGTCATACGTAGTCCGCATGCTACCCGACGAGCCCTCAAACGTGTGTTTGAACATTTGGGTCTATGTAAGGTTACATTCCCATTTCCCTGCAAGTCATAAAGCATCAAAGGATGCTTTGGTTTCGATTTTTGACCAGACTTTTCTTCTTTCTTTATTTTTTTGGGCCAAATTTACCTGAGTTTTGGTCTAAATTGGAGTTTTTTTTTTTTTTTTTCATAAGATTGTTTAGAGCAGTTAGACAAACCATTGACTCAACTGGGATGAAACATTTTACCATCAAGATTTCTATGGTCTATTCTAGCTTTTTTAAATTCCCTTTGCATTAGATGGAGGTGTTATTAACTGGAATTCATGTTTAGCTGAAAAAGGCCAAAAGAGCTATTGATTGGCAAATTCCATCTTAGGCTACGATGCAGCTATTACTTTTTTGTAAGCGTTAGCTGAACATATATATTCTCCTTAATCATACCATGTCAGTTACCTTTTCCCCTAAAGTTAGTGCAAAAATTGTGGATTTCCTATGAGACATTTTTAAACACGAGGAAATCTTGCAAAGGAAAAAATTGACACAGAAAACTGAAATTTCATGTGGTTCTTGGAAGTCTTTCGAATTAGCTTTTCACTTTTGGACACTACGAAAATTGGAGCCACTGTAGATGATAGTCCTGGGTGGCCCTTTAGATGTATCCATGGTAAAATGCCCGCTGGAAACCAACCATTGGATTTGGTATCTGGGATCTAGAGTAACATCTTTCTTCACACTGCTTTCCAGAAAATAGATTTCAGGTCCCCTAGGTTCAAATGTCCACAAAAACAAAAAAAAGAAGCAAAATCATGCTCTTTATGGAGACCCAAGATAATAAGAATAAATCAATGTTTCTGACAAAGTCCTCCAAGTAGCTGCTTTATGGGGAAAAGCTCGAGCTTCTGATCAGTTCAATGGGCAAAAATGCAGTAAAATCAAGCCTGTAACTCGCAAGAACGTAGCAAAATCTAGCCTAGGATAGAAATACAGTAAGATTGCTAGACATGAATACAGTTGCACATTTTGAAGCACTTTTTTTTGTGGTTTTCTGGGAGGGGAAGGGTGGGGGGAGGGAGGAGGATGTCGGGAGCTTGCCAACATTTAAAGCATTACAACAATGTTATAACTCAAAAAATCCCTGCTAAATATCCAAATATTGCCTGAATATTTGCCTCTCCTGGAAGTGATTGTTACCACCATCCAGTAGAGGAAGATATTTTAAACTCTTAAATGTTCTTGAAACTCTGCACGTGTTGCACTTAGAGAAAATTGTGGTTCCTCATAAAATCCCAACGACCAAAAATTATATCCAAATGCTTCCAAAGGCTTCTTCCAGTGCTCTTTTCTTGCTTAAGTCTAGACTCCAACCTCCTGCCCTTGCAGCTTTTTCTCCTCGCAATTTTATTTTTTCTTCGTCTTCATCATGCATGAATATATCAGGACCAGACCCAAGTGGGACGGGTTGGGGTGCCATGCCTGTTGGGCGTGGCTGGGGAATTGTTCCTCCGGCAATGGCTGGGGCATATTGGCCTTGTGCACCAGTACTTGTACCTGCTTGAGAGCTTTGGCTCATGAGCTGCATCATTGAAGACGCAAAAGCTAGTCAACAACACAGCAAGCATGAGAAAATAATGGGGTTACAAATAATAAACTAAAACAGGACTGCTCCTTGTCCAATATAGAAAGAACAATACAGCAAATCATTCATGAATCCTTAAAGACAGTACAAAGAAGGCATTGAAACACAGAAAGTAACTCAGAAATCATATCCTGCATTAAATAAACCAATTTCTTTTGATGGACGTGGTAGTTTCGTCAGCTTGAACAAGACTTCTCATATGCACAATACATAAAGAAAGGCCTATAAGGTATTTGGCAAAGGAAAGCTTATCGTCATGGTCATAAGTTTCTTTAGAAGTAGAATAAGTCATGCTGATTGCAAATCAACTGGCTATACTTGAGTTGTAATAGCCTGGTTGTAAAAAAAAAAAAAAAAAAAAAACTAAATGTCAACATGCAAGTTGAATTCTCCTGATAACACGGTGTGACCAAAGCAACACTGACCCAAGCAAGTAATAAGGGCACTCATGGATATGTGGATGCACTAATTTTGGCATAATTTAGTTGGCACTAGTGCTGCATTTTGAATGAAGAGGCTTCATGGCTGCAGACTAATGAAATGAGATGAAAGCATATCATACAAGTTAAATAGCCAAACATGCAATCTATGTAACGGAATAGCTATAGATCTTTCAGGTAGTGTTGTGCACAATGTTGCACCCTCATTTCACAAGTTGCACTCTCATTTCACAAGTTCTTTCTTCATCTCTTCCACATTTTTCACCCATCTATACTGTTTATCTCTGTCAATCTAACTACAGAGAGTTTGCTTTCAACTTGACTTACTCAGCACATGAAGCATCACCTCACAAATACCATAATAAATCTTTCTTCTCATTCATTTTTCAAGAATTTCTTTCTTATGAGCTAGCCTTTAACTTTTGTTCCTGGTAGAATCAAACCTAACTAGGTTAATAGTGCATTATCTATCTTAGAAGTGTAAGATAGACCAAGAAGTCCATATTACACAAGAATACTAACCCAAAAGTTCAAAATGTTGGGACATATTGGAGAAAACATGCACATGCATGCACAAAGAGTACACATAAACCAGAACCATGTGTCATGCTCTAAACATGAACTGAATGTCTACTTGGTAGTTGGTTGATAGCATACACAATAGATATAAAACATGACAAAAGCTAATAAATCGGGGATGTGACAATAGGTACAAGTAATGGAAACCCGCAAAAGAAGCATCATAAGTAGTTCATACATTCATGTTTTTAACTAGAGTTCCCCCAACATAAACCAATTCTACTTTGACTTTGTTGGTTTCAGCACAAAAAATTTTCTAGAAAAAGTTTTCCAAGTTTTCTAGTGTTCGATTACATTTTCATCTAGGAAAACATTTTAGAAATGTAAATCTTTTACTGATCTCCGTAAAACAACTTCTCACAAGAATCTGCTGAAGTTGTTTTCCAAGCTATTTACAATTGGCCTTGTTCAACTGTCCATGCATATTCAATCTAGAAATATAGGAAAGGCTGACTAGCACTTTCCAGTTTCCAAAATGTAATAAAGCCTTCAAGTCTTTCACTAAAATAACAACCAGTAACTACCTCACCTGAGGCCTCTCCTCCTCTTTGCTATTCTTACTCCCCCTCCCACAAATGCAGGCAGATCTAAATGTAATATCAAGATGGTCCTTAATTGATGTTTTAGTAATCCGGGTAAACTATAAAGGAACCTTCACTTTAATCTTTTTTTTTTTTTTGGCGAACTGATTGTTGCCTTCAAAAAGTTTTTAATTTGGATATTATCTTGAATTTAAATGTAAAAGATGGTGACATGGTTGATTGTGGTCGTGGTGGCAGTGGAGGTGAAGGGTGCTGCAATTGGGAAGGTGGGAGGGAGGAGTGGGAGCAGGAGTATTCGGTGGTAAAAGAGGTGGGTAGTACCAATCACCTGAAATATAGTGGGAAAACCAAATATTTTCTTTTAAAAAATGGCTTCAATGAAAAATATTTCCAGAAACACTTCACATTGAACCAAACGTTGATTTTCCTCTTTTTTTCTTTGTGCATTTTATCTATTTGCCCCCACGTCACTTTCTTTTTCCCCTTATCTATCTCTTTTCTCTGCTGCTTACTGTTGCCAATGCTGCTTTAATTATCACCTCTCTCTTTCTTACTCACTTTCACTCACTGTATGTTGAGTGTGTGTCTCCATCCCACTACATCATTGCAATTCTAAATCTGCAGCTGTCAGCATCCCACCATGTTATGCCTACATAGAGGGCAAGCCACCACACATAGCAACAGAACAAAGTTTACCTCGTAGCACATTGACACATCAATCACAACACTTTATGTATCAGGAAATACAACTTGAATCTCCTATAGTCCATAGTATACCAGGCCTGGGTAAGATAAAAATCAATTAGCACTAATCTACTGTGCACCTCTGGCATCAACATCTCATATAGCCCCAAATTTCAGAAAACTTAATCTTAAAAGCCACCAGGACTACTGGTAGTAGTAGAACAGTCTTAATATATCTTGGCAAACCAACAATACCAGAAAGAATGAAGTTTCGGCATTAGTTCATTCTTCATTTAGTAGACTTGAGATAGATCTTTCCCAAGCTCAAAACCTACAAAACCAAGAACGGCCACTAACAAGTCACACCACATCCATACATCCACTAACACAACTTCATGAATCTGAAAAATTCAACTTGCACCTACTTAGGTCCATACAGCATTGAGCCTGGGTAAGATTAAGGATGATTCGTACCTTCTATCATGCACTTTTTGCATAACCATCTTACATAGCCCCAAATTTCAGAAAACTCAGGCTCAAAGGCAACCAGGACCACAAGTAGAACAAGTCTTTTTATAGGTTGGAAACTTAACAAAAAAAAAAAGAAACAGCGGAGCTCAGCATTGAGTTCTTTCTCCATCTAGATTATTTAACATAAAGCATTCACAAGCTGGATCACTGTGATAATTTTGGTAGACCATGTCTAGAAGCCCAGTGCATTACAGTAGTTCTCTGTAATGCAATTGACCCTCTTAACCTGCTTGTACGCGTCATTTCCCTTCAAAATCATTGCAAAGTGGTTAAGCAGAATAAAGGAGCAGAATGATGAATTACTGACTGTTCGTCATTTTTCATGACTAAGAGTAAAGCTTCACATGCAGCTAATGATTTAACAGCCTCCTCTACCAATGAAAGCATAAGATAAGCTCTTGATGTCCCTATCAAGTCCCAGCTCGTCCAGCATTTTTAAATTTTTACTTTCACTACAAGAATCCACTTCTATCACCTTTACGCAGCCCAACGGAAAGCCATTTGGCATAAACAAATAAACTTTGAAACACGAGAAAAGAAAGGGGGGGGGGGCTACAAGAAAGCACTTCTCTGGAGAGTGAAGGAAAAGAAGATGCCAGGTTGTACAAGGACAGTTCTACATATACAAACAACCACAAGGCATTTTGAAACGCATAGCTGAAAAGACTATTCTTCATTCACTTGTTCTTCCTTGTCCTTTTTCTTAGTCAGTGTTTCCATTCTACCTTTTCTATCAACAAATAAAAGAAATTGTGGGTAAATCTATCTTGCAATATGGTGGTTGGTTATGGTTAAAACATAAGAACTCTATGACCATTAAGCGCTACCATTTGCTGTTGGTTCAAGAGTTAATGAATGAGTTAGATTCAGCAATGCAGTTGAGGAAAACCTTTGATAGTATCCTTCATTAAAGGAAAAATTACTTCAGCTCCAATGGATAAGGAGTCCCCAATAAGTCCAGTCAGTTTTTCTTTAGCCAATGAAAGGTCACAATGGATCGCAATTGTCTCCAAAGTGTGAAATTCCATGCGTCAAATGCTGTGCCTTATTTTTTGAGGAGATTACAAAGGGCTAGTCTTTACAACTTGCAGAAGATTCAAAAACATCATATAAATGAAGGTATCCCATCAAAGATAAGCATCCTCATTTTAGGAGTGAATCATTATAAGGAGAAACATACCATCAAAATAGGATATATGAGAGTGCTTCTACTACACAAAACTCTGGTTGACAGGTAAACACAAAAGGGGAATGACAACTCAGGACCAACCAACTTAATTTTCACTTTAAAAAGTGAAGGCATTTCAATTTGAATTTACAGAAGAAGAGCACCAAATTGATCATCAGTCAAGACAAAGAGCTCCCACCTTGCCCCACCCCACCAAACCCCCCCTCTCCCCAAAAAAAAAAAAAAACTAAAAGGAGGAGAAGAAAAACTAACTTAAGAGAACTAAATGGCATGCCAAAAAAGAATAAAAACAACCAATTACTCAGATCACAGCTACTGACTAACTGTAGAAGGTAAAAACAAGGTATTAAGCTTATCTTTGAAAGAAACTATAAAAAATGCAACGAGTTTGAAACTCAATGAAGCTAAAATAAGCTATCAACAGCTGATGATGGATGAGAAAATAGAAGACCACGTTCTATTGCACATAATTCTCCAATTACTACATAGTGTAGAAAAAAAAGCTACAATAGATCTTAGCCAATAGAAAACTCACCGTATCATTGTCAGCTTGCCCATTCTGCCCCTTGCTTGCTGTGAGAGCTGCAGCATACTCTTCAGCCTACTAGAGCAAAAAGACACAAAAGAGATAACATAAATTACTAATTGGTAATACATTAGATGAACTATATCTACCAACCTTACGAGCTTGAGCAATCATGATCTGTTCAGCATTCTCTCTCTGATATTGAGCAATCTTTGCTTCAATAGCAGGAACATCTATTCCTTCAATCAAATTAACTACTGCAAGAAAGAAGAGAAAAATCTTGACTACAATAGACAACAGGTTCAACTAAGAAATAAAAATAAAAGAAAAAAAACTCCTTTTGTGCTTGATGGGCCACTTGAATTTAACTTACTCATATCCTCCACTTCTTCTAAATAATCATTATACTCCCTTAAAGAAGGAAAATCTTCTTCTCTTTTGTTAAATCTGAGATGTTATAAGACAAAAAATCTAATCAATAAGGGATAAAAATGATAATTAAAACAAGTAACCAACAAAGCAACATCAAACTGAAAGGAATGAAAATCCATAATAATAACGCTCAGTTATTCGAGAACAAAATCTCCATTCTATAGTATTATTAACATCCATTTACTTACTTCTCTCTCTCTCTCTCTCTCAACTAGGCCGTAATGCCAATTGTTCTTTAGATACTCTCTCTCTCTCTCTAAACTAGGCTGTAATGCCAATTGTTCTTTAGATTCACAAACAGAAAGGAATAAAATATATTTTGGAAACACAAAAAAGTAGGAATGCATATCACTTGAAAAGCTTGTGCCTCAAAATTGAAATCTCAACCAAATATAGCGAAGAAAAAAGAGCCCCTCTTCCTCTACCCGTAAAACTGCCTAACACAAAGCCAACATTTTCTCACAATCCTAATGATTTTTCCCTTCAATTCAAGTCTGCTTAACCAAAGAAAAACCAAAAAGTTACTACAAAGAGGGGAAAAAATCGAAAAAGAAAAACAACACTCCAATAAGGGCAGGTCATTCCAATTAACTTCACTAAAACATCAAAAGTTTCTTGCTTTTGTAGAAACTTTAACAATGCGAAAACTGAATAATTTGAATCAATTTGCAAGATGCCAATGCAAATTCTTTATCTAATTATTATTCAATATTCACCATTAATTCAAAATCTTTCCGCAAAAACTCATTTAAAGTATTATAACAAAAGACACAAGAAACAATTAGACTAACAATTTAAGTAAATAAAATAATAACATAAGATCAATAAATTCAACTGAAGAAAAAAGCCAATTAACATTATTAGGGAGAGATGATAACTCGAACATAATTACATAGAAGAATAAATAAATAGACAGAAGACGGGGTTTTAAAGCGTACATTCCGGCAATACGTCTTCTGATAGCCATCTCCTTAGCAAAGGGATTGGTTCCCGAAGCCACGACCATTATTAATTCACTACTAGTCTCTTTTCTTCACTCCTTTTTGGGGGGATTTTCTTTATCTTTCTTCCTGGGTTCAAGATGGAAATTTTACTGGAGTATACATGATGATTGAAGGGGTTACTAGGCGACACAAAGCGGTGGCGGAGGGGTATCGGAGTTGCTGCTAGGCTTATGATTGTGGTGGCTATTTGAGGACGAAGGATTGGAATTCTTTCCAGGTTGAGATGGTGGGATCTAGTAAGGGTTTGTGGACTGAGCAGTCTGTTGGGGGAATGAAGTGCAACCTATATGTGGATGGAGGTTCTACAGGTTCATAAGAGTAAGGTGGCGTTTGGTTCAAACTCTGGAATCGGAATCGAATTAAGGACCATAGACTCAATAGGAATATTGATGTTGGTCATGGAATTTTATGTTGTTTAGTTTGGAAGTCTGGCGTTTTATTCCATTAAAGACTTACGCTGCATTTCATAGAATTGAAATCTGAAAATGAAAGTCTCAAATTTAAAATCTGAATCTGTTAAATTATAAATTTATCAATAAAACTGTTAAAGGGGTCGGATCAACTTGACCTCGGTTCACTCGGGCCACTTGGTCTGAGAAAAATGTAATGAACTTAACTTTTCATTAAACTGAGTTGAGTTGGGGACTAAATATTAGGTCCGAATTAAATCTGAGTCGAGGTTGGACCTTATTAGGCTCAAACATGATATAAGTTTGGTCCTTTAAGCTGCATCTATGTATATAATTGTATATAATATATTCATATATATATATATTACTAATACTAATACTTTATACCTATGAGTTATGTGCCAAATATTAATATATATAAGAAATATTATATGTATAAAATTATGTCAACAGATTCAGAAGGACAAATCTTAGTACAAGCAAATTGAGGACTTTGAAGATGTATTGACTGTTCATCATATTTTATTATTATTTTTCATGTACTTTAAACTAATTGGATATATTATTGATGAAAAATTCTTGGTTTATATATTTTTTAATGAACCATTACTAGTTCGTGTATAATTTTAATGTTGTGATTTTGTGGATATTAAATTAACTTTATAACTTAATAATTATAGTAATTATATTAAGAAAATTAAGGAGCAATAAGTAAGTTTGGGCTAAATCCAAATTCGGCTCACAGTCCAAATATTTTGTGAGTCAAATATGAACTTCACATTTATCAACTCGAAACTCATAGCCTTAATTGCAAAAGTGGCACCAACTATATGAGTCGAGTTTGGATTTGTTAAAACTTGGGTCAAATGGTTCGATTAACAGGCCTAATTGTTAAATACTAATTTGATACATTTGAGTATATATCACATTAAATGATAAGTAAATAGCTTATTACTTGTTTTTTAAAGTAAATTTTGTTTAGAAAATTCAGTGTCGCTTACTTAATTCATATATTTTATTTTTGGTTATCAAACGCATTTGAATAAATTAAGATCTGAATCAATTAACGCCGTCCCATGAGTTTCTCTCTTGTGGGTGTCCTTCCTGCGTTTGCAAGCCTTAGTCTTTTCGAGGGTTTTGAGTCCTCTCAAAATCTAGTGAAAGTTTAGTTTTCTGTCATGTGATTTCTTTTCTCCATCCCATACTCTGCGCCGCTTCCATACTTCTCTTCTTGTGGACTGTTGCCCTTTCTTCAGTTTTGGTCTCTGTCTTCTCTATTCTATAGTGTTTTATTTCCTTACTAATTTTTCCTTTTGCAGTGCAGTCTCATAGTTCAGAGCATTTCTTCATCTCTGTTATTCCTTGGCTTAGTGCGTTCGTGCGATTCATAATCCCTTGATGGCTAAGGAATTGGAACAATTGTGCGCTAACTTGTCAATCCGGGAAGGCGAATCAAATCAGATTGTGCTTCCTTCCTTATCACAATCTGCCATACAACATAAGGGCTCTCTATGCCTTCTTGGTAAGATTATTTCCATGAAGCCCGTTAACATGGGAAGTCCTAGCAACTACTTTAAAAGGAGTTTGAAGCCCTCCGCATGGTATGTTGCATACCATAGTCGGTGAGAATATTGCTATCTTCCAGTTTTTTCACCCCACAGATAAAACCCGAGTGTTGCATGGTTCACCATGGTCGTTTGATCAGAAATTGCTTGTCCTCTCTAAATACAAAGGAGATGTTCCTGTTGGGAAAATTCCATTCTTTCATTGTTGTTTTTGGGTCCGAGTTTTCAACGTCCAGCTGGACCTGAAGTCCATTGAATCTACAAAAGTAATTGGTGACTGCCTGGGCTCTTTTTGTGGAAGTAGATACTGATATAGATGGGTTTCTATGGGGTAAATATGTGCACATCCGAGTCTCCTTCGATATCTCTCAACCACTGAGGCGAATGATGCTGATCTCACATGGAGGGGAAGAGTTTAAGCTTCTCCTGCAGTATTAAAGACTCCCGAACATCTGTTTCTATTGTGGCCGCTTTGGTCATGGAGATTGCGACTGCGAAGAGCGCCTTTCAGATCTTGCTGCTGATAAAAAGGAACTTCCGTTCAAAGCTTGGGCCAAGTTCAACAATGGTGTTCCCTCGTCTGCTCATGCGAAGATGATGGAGAGGTTTCCTAGCAAAGGAGGAATTAATGCAGCGAAAGGAGATGTCCAGCAGGAAATTTGCGAGATTCAAAATTCAAAGTCTGCCGATAAGGGTGCGAATGCTCAAGCTGTGCATAATTTCATATAGAGGATGAGGCATTATCGTTGCCTATTGAACAGGAACCAAACATCTTAGGCGGGGATAAGGATTTGGCTATAAACAAATCTCTGCAATCATCTCCTAATCATGACAGTAATGAATCAAGCGCTATTATTAATACAGATAAGGACACGATCTCAAATTCTGACTTTGTTAAAGAGAAAGGATAGAACCTTACTTTGGAAACACTTGAGGATACTTCAAATACTATGCTCATCGACGATGGGCCTAGTAATGGTTCTCTTCAGCAAATTCCAGCTGCGGATTCCACAAAAACTCATTTAAATGGCCAGTTTCTTGTTCTAGTCCCTTTGAAAGTTGATAGCTCAAAGCGCCGAACATGGAAGCGAAGACAAGCATCTGCACCTCGCTTAACTCCTTCGAGGCCTAAGACTAGTACCTCTGGGAAAAGAAAATCACTCTCATTGATAGTCTCTACTTCGGTTTCAAAAAAACACAAATTGTGTGACGAAACTGATCCTAATGCTGTAGCCCCTTCCGTGTCTAACCCCATGGCCACTTCTCAAGAACTGGTTCTTATGGACAGAATTACAGCAGCGGAGATTGGCTCCACCAGCCAGTCCTGTCGAGACCAATGCATCTCATCAGCTGTAACTGCCGAGGGCTTGGGAAGCCTCGGATGGTTCATGAAGTCTACGATATAGCCAAATAAAAAGCTCTCAAAATTTCATTTTTATTTAAAACTAAATGCAGTAGTAGTATAGTTGATCAGCTAAAGTCGAAAACAAATTTCTTTGGTATCTCTGTTAATGCTATTGGTCGCTCTGGTGGGCTTGCCCTTCTTTGGGCTAAAGATATTGATATCTCCATCTTAAGTTTTTTCCATTGATTCATTGACGCGATTGTCCGATTTAATCCCGACATGGAGCCTTGGCGAATAATTGGTGTATATGGTGAACCAAACACCTGTCTTCGATGAGATGCATGGGCCAAGTTTTGAAACGTAGAACATCACTCACAGCTACCTTGGCTTTGTTTGGGGGATTTTAATGAAATATTGGATCAAGATGAGTTTGAAGGTAGCGGTTCTTGGCCAAAATGGCAAGTTGACCAGTTTTGAGAGGCACTTGCCCATTGTGAACTCTCGGATCTTGGTTTTGAAGAATATAGGTATACCTAGCTCTGAATACCATCTCTCCTCTCGCAGCTAAAGCTCGTCTTAATCAAGCTTGTACGAATCTTGCCTGGAGCTCACTGTTTCCATGGTCTTCTGTGCAACATTTGTTTTCTCATGTTTCTGACCATAGACCTATCATGGTGGTAGCAAAGGATAGACCCTCTGAGTTTCCTGACACAAGAAGAAGATGACCTCTTCGTTTCGAATCCATGTGGTTAAAATCTGATGATTGTGCTCGAATAATCCAACATGAATGGAATTCTAGTAAGGATGTTCCTCAGAATCTTAACGACTGTAAGCTGGGCTTGATGAACTGGAGTAAAGCATCTTTTGGTAATGTCAAAAAAGAATTGGAGCGACTCAACGAACGGATTGATATTCTTCATCAAGGTCCTATATATGATGCCTCAAAGGCTGAAGTTGGGAGTATTATGCAAAAACTTGATGAGCTTTAGGATATAGAAGATGTGAAATGGAAACAACGGGCTAAGCAGCATTGGTATAAATTTGGGGATAGGAACACCTCATTCTTCCATGCTTGCGTGTCCAAGAGACGTGAAATCAACACAATCCGAGGTCTTCATAATTCTGACGGCTTATGGTGTGAAGATTCGAAGGACATAAAGGCTATCATTCTTGATCATTTGGCAAACTTTTTGCCCATTCCAATCAATCAGAGAGGGACTTACAAGTTGTCTTAGAACGTACTCGAGACAAGGTAACTTAGAGATGAACGAACGCCTTCTTGAGACTTTCACGGCAAAAGAGGTAACTAAAGCAGTTTCTCAAATGCATTCTTACAAATCTCTTGGCCCTGATGGTTTTAGTCCAACCTTTTTTTCTAAAATTCTGGAATATTGTAGGCCCTGATATTACTAGTTTTGTCTTATTATTTTTATATAATGGTGTCTTTGATAGTCAAATTAATTTTACGCACATCATATTAATTTCTAAATATAGGAATCCTTGCCAACTTTCCCAATTTAGGCAATCAACCTTTGCAACGTTGTTTATAAGCTTTCCTCTAAAGTGCTTGCAAATAGGATTAGGTCTTTACTACCAAGCATTATTTCCTCATCCCAGTCTGCTTTCATCTCGGGATGGTTAATCACTGATAATGTCTTAGTTTCGTATGAATTGCATCATTTCATTAAAACTAAACACAGAGGGGGGGACTGCTTGATGTCTATTAAGTTAGACATGTGTAAGGCTTTCGACAGAGTGGAATGGAACTTCCTTATTCGGGTGATGCATGTCCTTGGCTTTGATGCTCAATTTGTCTCTCTGATCCATAAATGCATTCCTTCAGTTTTCTTTTCGTTCATCCTCAATGGAGCCCAAGTTGGGTCTATTTTCTCACAAAGAGGAATCAAGCAAGGTGATCCTCTCTCACCTTACCTACTTATTACCTGTGGAAAGGCCTTTTCTTGTCTCCTGGAGGAATCGTCACGTTACGCAAAATTGAAAGGGATTGCAAGCAATAAACATGCTCCATTAATATCACACATTCTATTTGCTGACGATACCCTCCTCTTTGGTAAAGCCTTTCTAGAGGAAGTTGTCAATTTCCAGCAGATCATCCAATTGTCTGAAAGGGCTTCTAGGCAGGGTGTCAATCTGGATAAATCTGCAATTACTTTCAGCCCCAACACAACACATGATGTTAGATTTGGCATTTCCCAACTTCTAAATGTATTGATAGTTGACTCGCATGAGAAGTACTTGGGACTCCCGTCAGTCATTGGTAAGTCCAAATCTCAAATTTTCACGTCTATAAAAGATCGTGTTTGGCAGTGTCTACAGGGCTGGAAGGAGAAGAATTTGTCTAAAGCTAGTAAGGAAGTACTACTCAAAGCTATCGTCCAAGCCATTCCTACATACACTATGTCATGTTTTCTCCTCCCCGACAACATCTTAAGAGACATTCAATCCATGGCATCAAATTTTGGTAGGGTGATCAGTCGAAATACACATTGGATCGGCTGGAATAAATTATGTATCCCCAAGAATCAAGGTGGATTAGGCTTCCGGAATTTGAAAGCTTTCAACTACGCTATGTTGGGAAAACAAGCCTAAATGATCCTTACTACTAGGGGTGAGCAAATTCGGTTCATACCGAATTCATAACCGATTTCAAATTCAATTCGGTAATTTGAAATCGGGTATTTGGTAATTTGGTACAAATTCGGCACATACCGAATTCACCGAATTGTAATATGGTATGAAATAGGTAATGAGATTATGAATTTGGTAATAACCGATTTCACATTCAAATTCGGTAATTGAAATCGGGTACCGCATTACCGCATTCGAATTACCAAATTGGTATATAAAATTATATAATATATAGATAAATGCTATTTAGTATTAGTATATACTACTAATACTTTATTATATTATATAGGTAAATGCTATTAATAATAATTAGTATATGGTATTATCATCATACCATGTACTTATAATAATAATAATGTACAATATATTATTTTAGTATTTGTTAATTGTTATATGACTATAATAATACATAACATGATAACAATATAAGATAACTATAATACTTATTATTTTATACATGAGTAACATGACTAGAATTAGATAATAATTAATACATAAATGTATAATACTAAATATTAAACAATAAACATAATTAGTAATTAGAATTTAGATATTGGTAATTTGATATATCATTCATGTTTGAAACTTTGAATTATTGAATATTTGAATGCGTAATCTGTAACTTGCAAGTATTAGTGTACTCTACATATTTAACATAAAAATTCATATTATCTATTCACTAATCTTAATTCTTAAGGCTTTAAGTATAGATAAGACAACTAAGCAGTTAGCAGTGTAAGTGAATGCATATGAATTACAAATCAATGTATTAGTGTATTGACTTTCACAATAACATATGTAAGAAAATAAGTTTTATTTTGATTGGAAATAAATTATAAGTTTGTAACTAATATAACTTATCACTAATCATTGTAATTTTTAAGTTTGTAACTAATATTACTTATTATTAATCATTGTAAATTATAAATTCATAAATTATCACCAATCATTATACAGTCTAAGGTTTATTCTAGTTTAAATTAATCACTTTTATGTGTTCCTTAAATCATAGACTAAGGATTCTAGGTATAAGTGATCAAATAAATGCCAATTAAACCACAAAATGATTAGAACATAAGTAATGTGTTCAATTATGAATAAATTTGAGAATCAAATTAGTAATAATTTTTAAATCATTGAGGAGCATAATGAATGTATTATAATTTAGGAGCCCCAATTTGTAAATTAAAAATTACACAATCACTTCGGGTGAATTTGGGAAAAGTTTTGAAGTTTTTTTTTTTAATAATAGATGAATTCGGTTAAACCGAATTCATTACCGTTTTCGAATTTGAAATCGGTTGCAGTATGAATTCGGTTATGTCCAATTCGGAATTGAAAACGGTTTAGATTTCTAGAGGTAGAATAACCGAATTCACCGAATTCAGTGCACCGAATTACCGAATTTGCACCGAATGCACACCCCTACTTACTACGCCTACATCCCTTCTTCATCGTGTACTCAAAGCCAAATATTTCCCCAAGATTGATTTTCTCCAAGCAAGATTGGGACATCATCCTTCATTCACATGGAGAGAAATTCTTGAAGGTCGTAAATCTTTAAACATTGGTTGCGGATTGCGAGTCGGTTTAGGTTGCTCCATTCGTATCTGGCATGATTGCTGGTTGCCTCGACCAAGATCTTTTCGTATCTGTCCTTTGCCTCGAGTGTTGGATGATCAAGCCTATGTTGCGGACCTTATCCATCAAGATCTTCGCATCTGGAACGTGGCCTTGATTGATGAAATATTTTGGCTTCTTTGATCAAGAGCTTACCTCTTTCCAAAAACTTGACAAGAGATAGATGGATTTGGCACTATACAAAGAATGGCAAATTTTCAGTTCGAAGTGCCTATCATGCAATTATGGACTTTGACATCCTTGTTGTTGGTCAGATGGTGCAAGGGTCCTCTAGTTCTGGTAATGATGCTGTTTGAAAGAAGATTTGGTTTGCTTGATATCCCTACAAAAAGAAGCATTTTCTTTGGTGTATCTATCAAAATTCTTTACCTACACCAGACAATCTTTAGAAAAGAAGGATTACTGTAGATCTCAAATGCGCAGTGTGCAACAGACCATTTGGTGATTTATCCCATCTCCTCTTTGAATGTCTAGCCTCAATTCAAATATGGGCACTTAGCTTTATGGAGAGGAAAATTCATGCATGTTCTCGGTCTCAGGTGGACAAGTGGGAAAAGGAGATTCTTCAATCCTTACCACCTAAAGGCTGCGAAGATTTTTCCGCTCTCAGTTATGAAATCTGGGGCAACAGAAATGATGCATTCTTTAATGGTAAGGTTCGGGATCCCTTAACTTTGGTGAGGTATGCTCTTAATAGTCAAGTATCATTTCGGGAAGCTAATCTCCAAGCTACAACTATCTAGTCGCCAAGGCACTCCTCAGTTTGGTCTTTGCCTCAAGCTCCCTACTTCAAAGTCAACTTCGACGCCTCTATTTCAACAATACACCAAATCGTTGACATTGGTGTGGTGATCCGCAGCTGTGATGGTCAGTTCATTGCTGGCTTAGCCAAGACGTTACGTATCCTAAGTAGTGCAAAGTTGGTAGAGGCTCTTGCTGCAAGGCTCTTGCTCTTGCTACAAGATATTGATGATCCCAAGCTTCATTCTTGAGGGGAACGCGCTCTCAATTATAAAGCATATTAGTAGGTCAGATGAGATTCTCTCTGACTTAGGCACTGTATTAGAGGATATCCGTATCACCTTGTCTGACCATCACCTTGTGGATGTAGTCTGGACTTCTAGAGATGCAAATAAGGTTGCGTATAGTTTAGCAAATTTTGCTAAAACATCCAACCTTCTTGAATTTCTTTGGAGCTTTCCCCCGACTTTTGTCAAACAGTTAGTGCTGGACAATTTCCAACAATTTTCGTGATTAATACAACCTTTAATTTAAAAAAAAAGATTTGAATCAATTAAATTTAAATGTTGAATTGGATTATCAAACATGCCGAATTAATTTGAACTCCAAATTATTAGTGGTAATTGGTAGGGGGTAAGACAGTGAGATATAACGCTTATATTCTTGTTGAATGATTCTCATAGTGGTCTACCAAATAAAAGATACAGAGTGTTATTAACTGTGATACCGATTTCTGTCTGTCATACGTACTTACCAAACACACTTGAATCTTTTAAGCTATGCTGGCATGGTTGTTTAAACGCGTACATTAGGTAAGAAAGTCACAAGCGGTTTAAAAATCTAAGAGTAACCTTGGATATATTGCTAGGCCTGGTTTACGAGTTTAAGGAAAAGAACAAAGAAATGAAAAGAATAAAAGAATTCGGAGAGTTCAATAGTTTCATCAAGGCATCTTACCATTGGTTTGACATAATCATCTCAAATTCATTAGATTAATATAATAATCTCCCATTGCTTTAATATATTCATTGAAAGAGTTTATATTCACCTAACTGTAGGACACCATAACAACATTGTAAAATCACGAGAGGTTAAATAAATAGAAAATATGATAATATAGTTTAGTGTTGAATGGGTCCTACAAAAACTTTCATTTAACAATTAAACTTGTATCTATGCAATTGGTTTATCTGTG
This sequence comes from Coffea humblotiana, assembly GCA_023065735.1. Taxonomy (NCBI): domain Eukaryota; kingdom Viridiplantae; phylum Streptophyta; class Magnoliopsida; order Gentianales; family Rubiaceae; genus Coffea; species Coffea humblotiana. The sequence goes on from CM041217.1 coordinate 10,938,417, forward strand.
GTTAAGGTTTCATTTAACAACTAATCTTGTATATGCACCACTAGTTGAAAAACGAGCGAATATCTTTAGATAGTATTTGTTTGTCAGTAAAAGAAAAGAAAAGTGAAGGAAAAATTTAAACAAGCAAATATTTTTAGATAGTGTTTGTTTGCTAGGAAAAGGAAAGGAAAGTGAAGGAAAATAACGTTTCTGCAAATGTTGAATGTTTGTTTGTCAGGAAATTTATGGGACTCACCACAAAATTTTTTTCCATAACCACTCATTTTCCTATAAAAATTTTCCTGCTGAAGTTGACGGGTACAGGAAAGTTTCAACTAATTAGATTTCTTTTACAACTCTTTCTAATATATATATATATATATATATATATATGCTTATTGTTAAAGAATGTGATTAATTTTCAGGTGAATAACTCTTCTAATATGCAAAATGTTATAATTATTACATGTTTTTATATATATTAAATACCAAAAATAAAGAAGTTCAATATTAAATATTTTCGATTAATGAACACACTAGTCAATTTTTTCATGACTTTCCAACTAGATAAACGCAAAACTATGTATTTTCTTGTTAACCAAATATATGTGGAATAGTTAGTTTCCCTTTCCTTTGCCTTACTTTACTTTACTTTTTCCACGACACACTTTCTTACACACCTTTTCCATCAAACAAACAGAGCCTAAAGAAAGATGCACGAAACATCTTTCGCTTTTCACTGTTTGCCTTTGCTCGTTATATACTTTTAAAAACATTCTTTTACGTTGCTCACTAACGAAAACGCACTAATTTACTCAAAAGTTCTAATTCTGATAACCTTTTTCACCTAAAACCCATCATAGGACCTACCTTTGATGAATTTTAAAGGGACTAAAAATGTAAAATCATGAATTTCAAGCCACCTTCATAACCTGACCCCTTTTTACTCAATGTTAAAACCCCTTATAATCAATTTCAATCCTTTCATTGGTAAAAATGAGGTGAAAGAACCAGAAATCTCGGCAAAGCCAATTAGGGTTCATCTGCCCAAAAATACCAGCAACAAACTGGTAGAAATGGCCACTATTTGTCTTTGGGCCAAGCCAGCGAGGGTGAGGACGTCTTGGATATCAAATAATCTAGCGAGAAGCTTTTATGTGTATGAAAATGGACTAATATTTCATACACTGATAATATATATACTGTCAGTGATAGATGAATAACACTATGCAAAATTTGAATTTGAAATTCAACTGTTGTACATATGTTATGAATTTAACGATAATAGTAGATATACTGTCAGTGTATATAAGAATTACTCTATAAAAATTACTAGGTAATCTTAGAAAGGTCTTGTTTGATTTCTCTGAGAAGCTTCTATATATTATTTACTATAAACAAAGGAAAAAGAATTGGAGCTCTTTGCTCTTCAAAATTTGCAAATATGAGTTTGGCGTGAAGCTGACTTTTTGGCTTATATGGATGACACAGATCGATCAACATTTTGGATTAACTTTGAAAATTTAAAGCATCTGTTTTTAGCTTTAATTTCGACAATAAATTATCGGAGCAAGTTACAGTTTTCTGGAACAAGAAGACATAACGGGATAGATTTTTTATGTGATGAATGCATACTAAACATCGAATATGAAATGATAATTGCATCAATTTAACCAATAATAAGAAGGAAACTGTGCCATATACATAAATGAAATGCTAAAAATTTTCTAATGACAGCATCAATGGGCTTAGTTTTAGACGAAGATAAGACATTTGATTTAGAAATGTAAAGGATTGTCAAGACCGTGAAATTTCTAACAGGCTTAGATTTAGAGGTATTATGTATAGAGAACTTTTAACCACATAGTCTTAGTATTTTTGCAGCAAAAAAATATGTATATATATACATAAATGACTATAGAAAAAGACCATGAGTTTCATGGCAGTTTGATTGCATTTATTTTGGAATGATGGCATGGCTGTTCATATTCTTTGTTTTTATTCTTTAGAGAAGGGGAATTGGAGGAAAATTAAAAAAAAAACATGTGAAAAGTATTACTGACTCGATTAAGGTTATGGCCTATTTGTTTCTTATTCATGAAACTCGGATGTACTAAAAACAACTATATGGCTTATCAAATAAAAAACTGATATATATATATATATATATATATATATTCTTTGTGTGTCCTATCAAAAGAGAATTATTATCGAAAAATCAATACACTCATACAAGAACATTTATGTTTCGGTCCAACTTTGGTCTTAGAGTATCATGGTTCTAATATCTTGTATGAAAAGCTTTTAATATCCAATAGGATACTTAGTCAACTAATATTCCATTACTTGCCATTGTAAATGTAAATTGACTTAAGCAGCACATTAATCTTCAAAAATGGTACATACTGCTTTCACTATTGATGATTAACTCATTGACAATTAAAATTACTGTTAGTATTATGTGAATTCAAACAAAATCACTTCCCGCCCGGGCTTCAACAAAGAATCTTTGATGCTAAAATTTGGAATTTAACTACTATAAAACCGTCATTAAAAAAAGTTAATCGCCAAAACTGAATTCAATCCTTAGTATACCCTACGAATGAAAAGTGAGGATTGCGGATATTAAAATATACTAAGAGAGATTGAGGATACGAGGATTTCCGATTAAAATCCTAATACCTATCTCCATCAACTGGGCTCGCTCTATGCTTCTAAGTCTGTTCCAGTGGTGCTTATATAAAAAAGATTGTAAATTTGTGCTTTCATGTATCGATAAGACTCTCTTTCTCCATTAATAGTTATCTCAAAGAAAAGGTTAGTTATGTCGTTTGTGAATTCTCATTATTTTTTGTTGTTATTATCTGCTTAGAAAGGCTAATTGGATCTATGATAATGATAGAAATAGTAATACAAAGGTGAGTTAGGTGTTCCTTTTTTAGTTTTAAATTTGATAAGCTTAGTATGCATACTTTAAGTTTTTTTTTTTTTTTGAAGTGTCAGCCAAAAAATGTTATTACTTGATATGAACTGAATATTTTCCTTAGGAGGCCGCAAAGCAATTAGGATGACCTAAAAATTTTCTATATGTTCGATTGAGCTCGTTTTAATATTAACGTACCAAAAAAATTAAATGCTTTCCTCCAAAATATTTGGATAAACATTTTTATATGTTTTGAATTAGGATTTTGCGGGTGGGAAGATTAAGAAAGGTTATGACTAGGGAATTCTTATTGAAATAGACTTGCATGGCATGCTCATGATTATTGGAATAGATTGAGATGGAAAGCAACGTTCAAGTGCATATTAAGTTCAAAAAAAAGGAAGTCGTGAAGGTGTCTTTGGTCCAACTCATTTGCACATTGCATCTTTACCGCTGCAATTAAATTAGTGGTTTTTTGCCATAGAAAAGATTATTTCATTCAAACAAATTTGTACTAATGGTAGAAAATACATCAAACAAACATGACACAGACATATATATATATATATATATATATATATATATATTTGAAATCAATAAATTTAATCGATATAAGAAAATAATACAAATAAAGATAACATTAATACTCCTATATATTTTCTATTCAGATGAATTACTGTAACTCAATAGATCAGTGCATGTCTGCTGACAATCAGATCTGATTAGTGGTGTTTGTTTAGTAACTCATAGCATAATTAGTGGTGTTTGTTTAATAACTCGTGGCATAATTTGTGATGTCCATCGGCAGATGTTGTCCTTGATTGATCTCATTTTGCCCATCGAAAATTACATCCATTGTACTTTAGCCAATTCACTTCCATTTGTTTTGTGTTTGTTTGTATTAAGAGTGCAAATAGTGTACCAAATCTTTCTTTCCTCTAATAACTTGCATCTATTTTAATTTATTCAAGTCCCAAATACTTTTGTATTGTGATCATATACCACCACCAGCCTGCCATGGAATAAATCAAACCAATAGAAGTTAGGATGCCAAAACCTAATTTAGATCCTTGTAGTCTCTAAGTGAAAATGCACGAAAACAAAAGGATTGAACATAGAGCCCAAAAATGATGATAAAATTAAGGGAAAATCGTCCAAAACGTCCCTCACATTTTATAAAATGACTTTTTTCGTCCCTCACTTTTAAAAGTGTAATTTTATGTCCCTTACATCTTCACATCAGTCAAATTTAGTCCCTAACTAGGTTTCCGATCATTTTTTGGCCGGAATCTATCACGTGCAAGGCACTTGATCATTTTTGAAGGATAAATTTGTCAAATTATATTTTACATAATCTGATCTATAGTCCTCCACATTTTATAAAATGATTTTTTTCATCCCTCATATTTCACAAAATAAATTTTTCCATCCCTCACATTTCAAAAAATGAATTTTTCATTTCTCACTAATTATGTGTGTGAATACATTTTTTTAAACACAGGTATATGTCTATTTGATTTTGCTTAATAATAATAGCATAAACACATGTATGTAATTGGGCCCAACTTGTGGGCTATCTTCTCTTTTTGTATGATTATGACTAATATTTACCAATAGAACCTTAATTTGCATATTCTTATTGTATTTTGATCGAAAATAGCTTTATCGGCCAACTTGACAATGAATGCAAGATTTTTTACTAGCTAATACCAAATGAAATCAAATGATCACGTATAATATATGGTATTCATATTGTTAAGTGAAATCAAATAGACACATACATGTGTTTATGCTATTCGTATTATTAAGCAAAATCAAATAGATATATACATGTATTTAAAAAAAAATGTATTCACACACATAATTAGTGAGGGATGGAGAAATTCATTTTGTGAAATGTGAGGGATGAAAAAATCATTTTATAAAATGTGAGGGACGAAAAAATTTATTTTATAACATGTGGGGGACTATAGATTAGATTATGTAAAATATAATTTGACAAATTTACCCCTAAAAAATGATCACATGCCTTGCATGTGATAGATTCTGGCCAAAAAATGATCGGAAACCTAGTTAGGGACTAAATTTGACCGATGTGAATATGTAAGGGACATAAAATTACACTTTTAAAAGTAAGGGACGAAAAAATCATTTTGCAAAATGTGAGGGACGTTTTGGACGATTTTCCCTAAAATTAATTGCAACTTTATGCTGCCAATTAACTATAGAACGTCAATATATATAAGTAATTGTCTGCAACAAATTAAACCCACATTGACCGGATAAACTAATAAACTAGCTCTATGAGTAAAACACTATTTGTCATTACATTATGAAGATCAAGTTACAACTCGATTACATTGTGAAACTTGCAAGAACATGATTAAGAATGCGAATACATTATGAAAATGGGAGAAAACAAATTGGCCAGGTAGAAATATCTCACATTTTTTCCACACCACACTCGAGTCCAAAATAAATCCATATGAGTAGATTTGTATCAGTTGAATCATATTCGCATACGGAATTTAAGTTACTTGGGACAAATGGATTAAGGCAACTCATGGCAACTTGCTAGGTCTATAATAACTAATAGCAACCTGCTAGGTCAAATATTATCGAGTGAGCATAGATGGAGGTATAAGACTTTGTGACTACCACAATCTAATACAATATCACAAGTCCCAGCAAATATTAACACTTAATGGACTTGTAAAAAAATGATAATTTTTGACAATTGTTGAAAAATATAATAAATGGATTAATGTCCATAATTGTTTAAAAAACATACCATATGGGTAAATAGTGGCGGATCTAAGACCCCTATACTTAAGGGTTGTCAAATTTTAATTTATTCACAAGGTAAGAACTACTATATTTCCTACCTTTTCTACGTTATATCTCCTTTAAAAAATTTACAAAATCGGTCACTTTTGTTAAAAGAATGTTTCTACTACCCATAAATTTTCCCAAAATAAAAAACAAATTTTTTCTCAATACTCAAACCCCCTATTTTATTAGTTACTAAAAAAATTCTAGTGATTGGATTTCTATATTTATTTTAATAGGAAATAAAATATTCAAATTCAAATAAAGAGTACTTTCTCCGATGTCATGTCAAATTTGCTTAAAAAATAAACTATTTGTTTTATTCTATAAATCTTTTTTTTAATAAAATCTCGTACAATAACTAACTAGGTTAATTACATTCACCTCCCTTGTGGTTTGGTCAAATTACCATTGGATCCCCTCAAATTTTAAATATTACAATTACCCCCTTGACTTGATAGTCCAATAACAATCATCTCCTCACCGTTACAAAATTAACGTGTAGTGACTGAGAAAGACTACAATTTGATTTTATATTTACCAAAATAACCCCAACTCTTAGCATTTCTTCAAAAAAAAAAAGAAAATAAGGAAAAAGAAGTCAGCTAGGAAAGATCATTTGTCAATTACAAACCATTGCTTTACACATATTGCCTACTCATTTCGGTGAGGCTGAACCCAATGAAGCATCTAATGATGACCAAATGTTAACCAATTAGTTTGTTTAACTATTTGGAGATTCCTTGGCAATGGTTTGCGATCGGGAAGATTTTGAGTGGAAAATGAAATGGGTTGAGAGACTCCCATCGATCTTTTTTTTTTTGTTGTAAATTCCTAATCTTTTATTGATCCAGAGAAGAATGTACACTATAGAAGGGATTGTCCTTAGTCAAATATATCAGATCAAGAAAAGAAGCTTGTAATCTATACTACAAGTTTATACACTGTCATCAATGAAACAAAGAAATATCAAGTTCAGCACTTAACTGTAAATTTTCCTGCTTTCTATCTACCTTTTCCATGCTATCAATAGGTCTCGAACACCCTTAAGAATCATATGAACTATATATTCAGGAAAATGCAATATTTTCTTAAACTTCCGTTGATTTCTGCTCCACCACAAGTGATATCATAGTGGCTGCAAACGTGATCCTTCTTACTTGAGAAACAAAGTTTTGCTGAGAGTAATGCATGATCATTCATTGCAATTTTCTATCCCACTCAAGAGCCTACCTGTAAACTAAACACTTTTGTTGCACATGTTCCCATACATAGCTGGAATATGGACACAAGAAAAATAGGTGGCCCAGAGTTTCGTCATATGTTGAACACAACTCCCATAGAGGATTAACATTCAATCCCTAAGAATATAGTCTCGTTTTTGTATTTATGCTCTGCCTACAAGCAAGCCATAGTATAAAAGAATGCTTGAGATAGTGTCTGTTACCCCATACCAGTAAGTGCCAAGACACTTTAATTCCAGGAGATGAAAATAGTTTTAAAGCAGATTTTGCTAAATAGAGACCATGAACATCACATGTCCAAATAGCATAATTATTAGTCAATTCCAAACAGCATAATCATTAGTCTCTGCAAGAGAAAGAAAATAAGAGGAGGTAAGGGTGGCATCTATCAACTGTGTCAATTCACTTCTCTGACATCTACCCATTGGCCAATTCCAATTCCCCTTTTTGATTATAGCAGAGACCTTAGAATTTTCTGAAACTCCAAGCAGCTTCAGTAATTGAGGAGAATAAAGAATTCCTATAGGATGCCAGCTATCATGCCATCATTTTCCCAATCTTTGATGCTGTCGTTTTCGGTTACTCTGATGACAGGTGTTTAGTTTGTACAATAATAAATTCCTACTCACGAAAATATATTAATGAGTATAATGGTAAGTAGGGTCGTCTTCACAGAGATTAGGAGAAAATTTGTTTCCTTCCAAGTGGGATTTAACTGGGGGTTTTGAGAAATTAAAATTAAAATAAACAATCAACGTATAATTAAACTAAGGCAAATTAAATTTAAATCAAGAATAAACAAGCTCTAGCTAAAGAAATAACTTCGGGTATGGTTCATACAACTGTTCATTGATGCAATAATTATTTCATCTATTCATTAATAAACATATTATAGTTGCCAAACACGCGATGCCAACTAGATTTTCTTTACCATCTGGATAGTTAAAGTACGCCTGTTAACTACTTCCCTAACCAAAAAATAATTCTAGGTATGCTAGTAGAATTTAATTTCTTGATTGCATTAGAAACTAGAAAAATCCTATTTTAATCAATAAACACACTACTAGGGTTTATTTATATTAGATCATATGTTTCCCTAACATGAAACCAATCACGCTAGTAGCCACTAATTTAAGATAATTAAACAATTACGGATTTAATTGTCTTAACTGACAATAGTTTTTTTAAGTTGAATTAAATATCGAGCGCTCTTGATATTCAAACAACAAAACAATCATGAGAAATTAAATTAGAAAACATATGAATACTAACGAATAAAAGAAATAAATAAAAGTAATTAAATCTCACAGTTATAGTTGAACCCAATCCTTGACTATTTCTTGACTAGAAAAGAAATTAGTTACTCTTCATTTAGAACAATCCACGTAATTTCATTGAATAAAGTTGCACGGACATTCGATGACAAGAAAACAAAAGAAATGAAGAAGCGAAGACAAAAGCCCGTCGTTTCTTCCTAAGGGCCGAGATTAATCAATCCGCCCTGTTGTCTCACGTTTCTCTCTTTTTTTTTAAACTACTACTACTAGTAATACTTCTAATTTCCTAAGGAAAATTTCCTAATTAATGAAAGATAATCTAAGTCGTTTTCAATACAATTTGGAAACATGTTTTTTAAGTATTCAACTTGAACTGGAAAACTACCACGCACATAAATCCAGACTTTTCTGGATTTGCAGGCTAGCTTTAGGTGCTACCCCACGGAATGGGTTAAGAATTTTCATTAAACCACTGTTTACTCTTTTCTCTTGTCATATTCCTAAAATTAGCTCTAGTTGCCAAATTTAAGTAGAATCCATCCAATAATGCAATAATTGGCCAAAATCAAGGAAAAATATTCATAAATTTAATAGCAAATACATATCCTATCATCTGATGTACATACTAAAAACTTCTCATTTTGGGTCAAGGTTCGAAATCTAGTTTTGGGTCGTTTTACGATGCTAATGACAATGGAATGCGGGGATTCAAATTGAATTGGGTTTTGATTTTTTGGATAATTGGCTTCTGATTTGAGAATCCTTTGATGTTTACCTTTTCATTTTTCCTAATTCTTTCACTAATTTGTGTCATATTTTTCACGAGGATTACTCTACTGTATATGGATGATGGCCTCCAGTGGTAAATGAAAAGAAGATCTGCCATTGATTTGGAATTTTTTGATAGCTTTTCAATTACTATTTGTCAAATATGAGGCTGAAGTTGTAACTTGATTGAAAATTTGAACCCATCAAGCAAATTTAGCTAAATTCCACCAATGAAAGATGGTTGCTGGAGATGGTGGTAACGGTGGAGAATGGCGGGTCCGATTGCACTGCTACAACTATTGCTTCCATTTGGGTTCTAATCATTATGGATGGTAATCTAAAGCTTTAAAATTTGTTAGAAGAAGGTGAAAACAAAAATCTTAAAACTATAAAATGGCATTGAGGTATTTCAAACTTACAACGCTTGTGGATAAGTGGTCTTTTCACTGATTCCGTCCAAGATACCTTGACAGAAGTTACTTACAGGGGGTGTTTGTTATTTAGCCAAACTTCAGGGTTTAGTTGGTATTTTGATCAAAACTCAAGGGAGATAAATGTAATTAATTCTAACTAACTAATAATAAGTAATAACTTAAGATTTTATTCCATAAATTGGAAACGAAAAAGGACGATATACAGGATAAGTATTGAATGGCTTGAATAACTAAATATCATTCAATCATCAATGTTCCATTGACTGCATAGACGCCTTTTAACAATCATTATTATAGAAAAAGTATCTCCACAAAAAAAGGGAAGAAAAAGTATAACATAGATCAGGCAAAGGAGTTAGTAGATGAAAGAACTACATACCACCTACCTCGACTGCCTAAATCGCTCAATAAATAAAGAGTTAGTGAATGAAATAATTTTTGAACATTTATAGTCCACCGAAATTATTGATGCCATATGTATTGTCACTTTCTCCCACTTGTATTGCTTAAAATATGCATCGACAAAAATTTTAAAGATATTCATATGAATTTCATGTTACCATTAAATTTATTGCCAAGTTTTGAAAATGGAGCAAATTAAAGGGGAAGAAGCACAGGTAGAGTTGCAATTTAATTCTGGTAGGTCAATTGAAAGAGAGGAACAACGTTTCTTTCTTTTGATTGCCGCATCTAACCTACATGATTCCTAAGTTGTTTGAAGGAAGGAATCAATGCAAAAAACCGTATTAATTAAAGAAAATAGCAAGGTCAACAAAGAGTTAATTTGGCAAACCATCTTTCTGGCAAAAAAAAAAAAAGAAATTTTTTTTCCGAGTATAATTGTGTTCCAAAAATTAGTCCATGTCAATCTTTTCAGATGCCACTTGATTCCTAATTGTGATTGGCGTCAACTGCCAAATTTCATTTTGGGAGTCATTTCTAGTCTTAATCGGCATCACATGCTTATTTAATGAGTTATCCTTTGAATTTAATTTCATGTCATATTTGTCAACAATGGTAATTTAAGAGATAGAAATCAACACATGCAAATTTAGTTGAATCTTGTTGATTTTATTTCTCTCAGTTGAGCTATCCGGTTATACTACTTTGTCTCAACGAAACAAGACTTGGAGAATTATCTCTATTCTTTTATTGCCTTTAACTAACATTTTTCCTTATTTTTTAAGAATTTTCAATGAGAGTGTGGAATTTGAAAAGGGCTGTCTTGCATTGGAAAGATTAAAACGGAAATAATTGGGAATGAAACTCGACTGCGACTGCAGGACAACTTATACAAGGAAGATAAACTATCTTATTACAATAGTTAGTTAAACAAAAAATTAAAATGTTGTTTAGTTGAACTTAAGATGAGAAGAAAATGTAATTGACTACAAATTTTAAATCTTTAAAGTTGAGAGTTATTAAAAGTTTAAGGTTGCTTTACGAGTTGGCAATGGTAATGCTATCCGATCCGTTGACTCGCAAATGAGATGAAGAGAATCAGGACTAAGTCCCCTAGTATATCTCTAGTGATCAAGTTAGTCTGGGTATAACAAATCGGGAGTCTGAGAGCATGAGTGAGTGATCAAATTAGTCTAGGTATAACAGATCGGGAGTTTGAGAGCTCGAGTGAGATGCCTCTTAAATGAAGATAGATGATGATATTTATAAGGGAGAGATGATGAACAGTGATTGATAAACCATTTGCTCTGAGATTTTGACAGAGCATGTGGCTCTAGTCAAGTCCTAATTAATCCTTTCTGTAGAGTCACAATTGAACCTTCCGAGAAGACTGGAGATTGATAAATTCTAGGTTGGATTTCCTGTATAAAGTCAGAATCAAAGGCGTGGTATTCCCCCAATTTGACTCTGATGCTTAAGTTAGCAAGAATTAACAGTTTGGGAATAAATTATCGAATAGGAGAGTTAAGAAGCAGTTACCTTTCGGGTCTAAGAAAGGGAGGTATTTATAGTGAAACCTGAGATGTGTTCTTGGGGTTCGGGCCACTTTGATGGGACGGGATGCGGTGATAGGTCGGCTCTAGGTCTACTGTTGTAGGAGTATAGGCCTGTAAAAGCCTGAATGGTGCTATGTCAATCACATATTATCGTAAGTGTACTTGGCTCACGAGGCCTCTAAGCTACAAGATGACTCCTTAGATTGAGAAGTGTCCGGAAAAGGTGTGAGTACATCATCTGGACCCCTAGCTTAGGGTGCCGACCGAGACAAGTATATGGGATAGGTACTATGAATGATTGATGGGACACTCAACAATCCGTAAAAAGAGGAACAAGTAATGCCGGAGCGAGCAGGTGAAGTGAACTGATCTTTTGACTTTTGCCCTCTCTTATAAATAGAGGACTTGACTTCAACTGTAATTCTCTCTCTTTCTTTGCATGCCAATTTAGTTTTTTACTCCCGTAGTCATTAGGTTATCTTGCGGTTTTCTTGTTTATTTCGACAGCATTTTCCAAAAGCTACATATGGATTTTCCTTCCCTTCGAAGTCAATCAGAGTAAGTAACTAAGCTATTCATCATGGTGCGTTGTATCCATCATCATCCCCAGGCCTCGGAAGAAGGAGAGAGCTCGATGAGGGAGGAATCTGATGATCGGACGGAGTCAAGGCAAGATCTGGGGTCTCTCGAAGAGCATGAGAGATCTTAGGAAGAAACGTCGGGAGTACAAGAGGAAACTATCGTTTACGAATTTTTCGCAATTTCGAGGATCTCGGAGGCTCCTGCGAACATTGTCAAATTCGATTTCAACTCGGTATCTGATTTCGAAAGTTATTGTACCCGACAAAATGTTCAAAACATTCTTGACCAATATCCATGGCCCCATGTAATGAAGGTCAAGGTGCCCCAAGAAGGACATCGAACTTGCTGACCCCCAAGGATTATATTGGCATTCACTACGAATAAGGCAAGATGGAACTGAGATTACCCTTGACGAGATCCCTACAAGGAAGTGTATATTACTAGGGAGTTCGGATCAATCAATTGGTGTCGAATGCCATCCGAATCCTAGTGAGATTTGAGATTCTATGCAAGCATCTTGGGATCAATGTGTCGGTAAACCTGTTCAGAAGGTTTTACAAGATCAAATGCAAGGGTCAGGATAATGGGTGGTTCTATTTCGAAACTCGATCACCGGCGAGACGCCTGGTTGTAGACGCCCTATATTCCATTAAACACTAGAAGAAGGGGTGTTTCTTCATCTTGACCTGATTCTTCCCTCGAGGGTTTTGGTGGAGACCTGCCACGACTTAATCAGATCCCAATCCGGGTAACGTGAAAAAGAAAACTTTTCAAAAACTGAATAACTTGGATTTGGTGATTTTTAGCTACTTCTTTCTCGGGACCATATTGGCAGATGGTGGGATCAGTTGTGCGGATATTCAATCGGGACGCAATTTTTACTACTGCAAAAGATTTAAGAAAAATTGTAATTTTCATTCCTCTGTTCACTTCCTAGAACAATATAGACACTAACTAATGTGTTTTTTTTTTGCAATGAAAAATATTACTGATATGATTGCCTCCTCAGGGATTGAAATCACAAAAAGGAAAAGGAAGGGGACTGAGGGGATTTCACGAAGAACTCCTGCAAATGCGCCTCGAGCAGAAAGTTCGGCATTGCAGAGTGCCCCTTTAAGATCTCAGCTAATCACTATCTCGGAGGATGTGGAGACAACTGTGGCGTCTCGGCTACTAGTGTGTTCCCTTGAGGCTTCTTCTAGGCCTGAAAAAGGAAAAGCACTCATGGTGATGCTCGGGGCTCCTCTTTGTGGTCCCAAAATCTTATTCTGCTTGTTGACTGACGGGGTTTTGATATACGTACAAGTTAAAAAATCCGAAATACACCCGTTTCACTGTAAGTATACAGGTCAACTAGTAGTTTAGGGTATATATCGGGTCGATCCTACGAGGAAGATTGAACAATTACCGGCACTACTAAAGCTTCTCTATTATTTAAACTATCAATGAATTATAAGAAATGAAACCTACTGAACTTATGCAAAATAACAAATGAAAGCTCCTTAGGTTATGGTATCCCTAACTAATCATGCAAGTGCTATATTTGGATCATTGAGTACTACTATCTAGACTAGTTATGGTGTAATTTCCTTATGCATATGAATCCTACTTTCGTAGTGAATCAATTATACTCATAACTAATCCATACATATTCTCATGGTTATGAAATTAGCTACAAGTTCATTTTTTCAATGAAATTACATGAAATGAATCATTTAAAACCACATAGGTGCACCTCTACTCTTGTGAGTGTACTCCCTATGTTTAGCACTTCTTGAGCCAGTGTTAAATCTCAATTTTCATTGCAGATATAACACCTTAGATAATCATGATCAATGGTACCAAATTAATCATGATTTAAAGAGCTAAAGTGCTAAATAACTTGCTCAAATAATGGCATCAAATAACCAAATAATAAACACTAACAATCATAGAAAGTTCAACCAAATCCAAGACATAAACTTTAGAAACACATAATAACATATAAATCCATAACTTGTATATTAACTAAACTTAGAATCAAGTATACAAGATAAAGAATTGGAAAGGAAAAGTAACCTTTGTCACATGAGCTCTTTCCTTGCCTTCTTCATCTCCTTCTTCATCTCCTTCTTCATCTTTGCCTAGCTAATAAACAAGAAGGATGAACTACTACTCTATACTAAACTAATCTAACACTTAGACAATGGAAGAGCTACATTTCTGCAGACTCCAAGCTTCTCCTGTATGTCTCTCCTTGAATCTTGCAAGTTTTTTTGGTTATATAAAGGTAAAAGGTGGTCAAGGAATGAGGTTTACACCTCCCTTTTACAGCTGCAAAGTGGTTGTCACATGTCTAGCATTACATGTGACTCGTTGGAGGTGAAAACAACTTGTCCGCGTAGAGAGCAGCCTTTTCTGACCACAATCAGGCCAAGTTTCGGTCAGATTGCTACAGTGACTTTTGTGCAATTTCTGTTCAATCTTCAATGCTGCTCCGATTTTGCCTCAACTTCAACTGAACTTTTCTTGATGATAGAAGCTGATTTAACTCTTAACCAAAACATAAAACTTGTAGCTTTTTGAGTTAGCTTTTCAATGTATCAAGAATCACCTCATTTGGACTTGTGTAGGCTGAGAAATAACTGAAATACCCTTGACTGCTCAATACCCTGTTTCAGCTTCGACTAATAGAAATTAGCTACTGTAATTCGGCTTTTTGACCTGGAAAACCTTCAAACTGGATTTCAATGTCTTCACCAAAGTTGTAGATCTATCTCTTATTTTCAAATTGGTTCAAGAATTATCTCAATCCGATCACTGTAGCTCAGGTTATAGCTGAAATACGAAAATGTGTCAAAACTGTCAAAATGCACAAAATACAAGTAAAAAGTGATAAAAACCTCATTTAATCACTTAAGAACATTTTTCCTCAATTATAGCCAAAATGATTCATTTTCTTCTAATAATATAACCAAAGTGACTAAAAATAATATAAAATATCATTCAATTATTACGTAAATTAGTCACTTATCAAAACTCCCCCACACTTGAACCATTGCTTGTCCTCAAGCAATCCACACATAATCAACTACAATGGTTCAATAGGTGATACAATATATGCACTTTTTCAAATTTAATTCCTCATGACTTGGCAAACAATCATTATACAATTGT
Organism: Coffea humblotiana; assembly: GCA_023065735.1. Classification (NCBI taxonomy): domain Eukaryota; kingdom Viridiplantae; phylum Streptophyta; class Magnoliopsida; order Gentianales; family Rubiaceae; genus Coffea; species Coffea humblotiana. The sequence continues at coordinate 10,953,567 of CM041217.1, forward strand.
TCAATTTACACTAAATACTCATAATATCAAGTAAAGGAAAGATAATTATACCCTAATTTTAACAAGTTAAACTTAATCTCTCACCCTAACCTAATTTCACAAATAAGCAAATCACATAGTCGTTTTATAGCCTTTCTCCTCCTATAATTATCTTTTTCTCAAAAATTTTACAACTAAGAGGGACTTATTCTTACTTGATTTTACTTAAATAGTGAAAATGTCTTTTGACGCGAAAATCGACACTTTTAGATGAAGATTCCCGGATACTCAACATTTCACTTATTTAAATTGCTATGCATACTCTTAATTCAAATACTTTTTTACGCGAATGTCGACATTTGTAGATGCCAACCCCCGGTTACTTAGTACAAGAATCATTGGAGTAGAAGAAAAACTCTTATTCTTTTTTTTCTTTTTCAAAAATAAAGGACAATAAATAGATATTCCCTCTTAGAAAATATATAAGAATAATCAAAAGAGGAGTTTAACCTTTATTGGCTATATCAATCACTTACTTGCCAAATTTAAATAAAGAAGAGAAATCTTATTAAACATGTAAAATTATAGGCATAATTCTCCTCACTTTACAGGATATACTTTCTAAATGCAAAAATCCTAATTGCATAATAACCATTTCCAAGTTAAATGAGGATTAAACCTTCCAAAATACATATAACATTTCAACAAATGGAAGAATTAGACATTTTAAGTTGGAACAATTTGGCCCTTTTTGAATGAAAATGCAAAAATTTGAAGAATTTTGGGCCTTAATGAAATATTGGAAAAGATTTTAGAAAAATTTTGACAGAGTTTCCCCTTGTAAATGGACGAAACTCCCTGCCAACAAACCCAATTTCAAGCAAATTATCCACATGGCAAAATTTTCAAGCACAATTCCAACATTTATCAGCATTTAAATCCACAAAATATCATCACGTGATATTAAAATGCAAGTTCAAATGTTTCCTCCCCCACACTTAAACTTCACATTGTCCTCAATGTGAGAAAAGGAAAATAAATAAAGAGTAAAGAAAATACTACTCATATGAACTTGCGCTATCCAAATCCATGGCCAAGTGATGAATTTTCAACCTTAAGAAATCTGAAATCATTAAAACCACAACAGAGATGAAGATCACTTGGATTAGTTCTCACAAAAGAAATAAAGAAAACTACTAAAAAGTAAACATCACAAGTACTACGGAAAATAAAAGAAAAGCTAGCGGCAATGTTAAGTGGTGACGAGCACTCCCTCAAGTAGTCGTTTGGTCAGGTGAAGAGAGTGGAGTCGGAGGAGCTTCAATACCAAGCTTGGCCTCAATGCGACGAAGACGCTCGGAGTTCCGTTTGTTCTCTTGTCGACTTTCCTTCACCTCAGCCTCGACGCAAAGCAACTTATCCATTATCTTCTTGAGAAACGACCGAGTGTCTTGAGGTGAAGATGGACGACGTGAGGAAGATGGCTCAGTTGAGACCGGCGGGGTAGTTGTCTCGACCCTTTGAGTTTCTTCAATACGTGCAATTTCAGTTTCTTCCTCTTGCCGAATGTCACCTTGAGTATCTCCTTGAGTCGAAGGACCACCCACATCTTTACTCTTCAAAATAAACTTGCAAAAATCCAATGTGAAGATGTCCTTCTTCTTGAGGCCTGTAGGGATAGCATTAGAGAAATCAACTCCAGCTCTTTGAAGCACCAAGGTCAAGAAGCGAGCGTATGGGAAAGCATGTTGACATCATTACTGCGAACCACAGCCCATATGTGGTTGGTGATAATGCTTCCTAATGGAATGCTTTGGATGTTTCCTAAGCCATGCTCCATTTTATCCAAGAAATAGATATCACTTGTGCGCGCTTCATTGGTTCCACTTGAACCAATGCCCTTGGAATAATGTTGGAGGCAAACAGGTAAATTAGAAGACGTTGCGATTCCGGAAATGATGAAGTCAATATGGAATATCGTCCAGTCTTCCGAGTAGCCTTGTACTCAACCCCCAAGCGTACAAGTGCCTCGAGCATGTTCCAAGAGTCCAAATCGTGGGGTTTGAAAGCTTTCTTCAAATCAACCTTATACCCCACATCCGAAACTTGAAGATATCTTTCCAAATCAGCTCTATGGAGTCGAACTCTTCTTCCTCGCACTTTACTAGTAATCACTTCTGTGTCGAAGTGAAAAGCCTTCTTGTCCTCCATATTTGAGTAGAATTCTCGGACAAGTTCCTCATAATAGATGTTTGGGAGGTTAAAGAAGTTTTCCCATCCCAATTTGGCAAAGGAGGCCTTGAGATGGTAAACTTTCTCAACATCCAGAGTTACATCTTTCTCAACCAACACCTTTGCTCCCCTCCTCGCATTATACCATGTTTCATTTTCGGCGGAGGTAAAGCGCAACCTGTCAAAAGGGATTTGCTCCTCTTGTTCCTCTTGTTGAATTTCTTGTTGTTGAGTTTCTTCTTCGGACGAGAGTTCATCTTCAAGTACAAGATGTCTACTTGCTTTTCATTTCATGCGCGGTGGTCTAGACGTCGAAGCTTCTCCTCTCCTATTGGGAGGGGGAGATTTTACTCCAACTTTCTTAGTGCGAGCCATTGTACCTAAATTCGATTATTAAACATTAACTTCATTTAATAGGTACATGGCTAGATAAAGGTAACGAAAGATAACGAACACTCATTTACCTTTATCTTTAAAGAGACAAACTGATCAACTTACTTACATAATAATTAGCAATTAACACCATAAGTAAGCATCACAATTGATTATCAATCAACAAGTGCTCCTTTTATATTTTTTAATTTTAATTGAAACATTTAAGCATATAAAGCCCATTAGAGGAAGCAATTAAACAAATGCACAACTTACTTCCAAATGACCTAAATAAGCATAATTAAGTGTTAATAACACCTTAACCATGAATTTTAAACTTAAAAAGGTCATTAATTCTCCTTTTCACCAAAATTTCTAGAATAAACATGCCAAAAATCAAAGGATAAGCCAATTAAACCTAAATTTAGCATGTAATTATCTTAGAGCAATCCATTAATCTCCTACATTTTTATCTTTAATCCAATTAGCTCAAGAATTTAGATAATAATTATCAAATCAAATTCATCCTCAAAATTAGCTAATAATTGCTAAATTCACCAAATAATCACAAACCCATGAGTTAAACATCACCAATAATCATCAATAAACTCAATAAATATAATAAAAAGCATCAAACTTCACTAAATAAAAAAAATTCAAAATTGCCCAAAAATTAGAAAAAAGTGAAAATTCGCAAAATTCAAATGACAACATTTGGTGAAGATTTGTTACCTCAAACTTGTTTGTTGATGATTATGGATGCAAATGGTGAAGAAACCCCCAAAAATCTCACTCCAATTCGGCCTCAAATGGAGAGTTCAAAAATTTGAAACCGTTGTTCTTGCCAAACTCAAATCCGAATTTAGACTTGTTTTTGAAGAAGTTTAAGCTGTGAAATCATCTCTCCAGGGAAAGGGGAGTGTTTTGGTGTATTTATTTGGAAGATTTGAGAGTGAAAGATGGATTTTAGAAGTAGTGTGTGTTTAAGGTGTGAGTGTGTGTGGAAGTTGAAGAAGAAAAGAAGGAAGAAATTGGGGAATCCGTGCACGGATTCCCCTATTTGCACAAAACTGGCCAGAATCCAGCCAGTTTCCGGCTGGATATCCAGCTGGATTGGCGGCCGGATTCTGGCCAAGAACCCTTTTTTTTTTTTAAATTTTTTGCATATCCGGTCGGATTTCCGATCGGATTCTGGCCGGATTTCCGACCGGATTCGAGGCAGAGAGCAAAAAAATTTGTTTCGCCTCCCCTGTATATCCGGCCATGAATCCGGCCGAAACTTGGCCGGATTTGCTGCAGAAATCTTTGATTTCTGCAGTTTTTCCCTCCAGTTTCCTGTTTGATCAAGTTTTTAACTCACCCAATTTTTAACTTTTTTTCATTTTCTTCAAGAAAAATTCACCTTAAACATGAAAAATGTGCATTCTCAACCAATTGCACTTTGAAACATGAAATCATGCATCAATATAACTTTAGAATAAAGCACTTTAAATGCATCAAAAGGATCAATTGAACAAGAATACTCCCTTTTTACTTCTTTCTAAACTATTTGCTCTTGAAACAATTGCATATACCATTGGCATTGCCACCTATCAAACACACAAAAACACTAATTAAACAACTAAAACTTACTAAAAATAAGAAATCGTTGGGTTGTCTCCCAACTAACTCTTCTTTATAGTCATTAGTTTGACTATTTCACCTCAATATCAAGGAGGTTTAGTTAACGAATAATCCACCATTTTAGGCCGTGGTGGATCATTAAAAGGTGACTTAATAGCAAAAGTCACGTGCTCTAATGATATGAGGGATGGAAGTGACTTACCTATTCCAAATGTTTCATAGATATTACCTTGAATATGCATCACTTGAGAACTTACCAAAGGAAATGCCATGAGAGTATCTTGGGTAGCAATACTCTTAGAACCTATACCTTCAATGCACTCCTCAAGAGGGGTGAAAAATGAGTCATTAAAACTCACCTCTTGAGATTCGAAGTTAGTTCCAAAGATATTATCATGTGAAATGGATATTTACTCATTGAAACACAATTGAGATTCATCATTTTTATCAAAATGCAATCCATTTTCACATACAACATTCCCACCATTCATGCTAGGATCATTTTGCAAATTATTAGAAGAAATAACTTCACACAATGCATTCAATTGCTCATGTATTCTACCAAAGTGAGAAGTTAATTCATCTATTCTTTCCTCAATCCTATCAAAACGGTCGGAAGTCATATTAGCTAATTTTTCTATAGCTAATTCCCAAGATGGCTTATAATCATTAGCTACCCTTTCTATTGCCAACTCCCAAGATAGTTTTGATTCATATTGGACACATTCATGTTGGTAATTGTAAAAATATGAAGAGTTATTATAAGTACATTGATTATCCAAACCATAAGCAGGAGAATTTCTTCAATTAGCACTATATTGATCAAAACAAGGATTGTAATACTCTAATTCATCATAGTAATCCACTTTTGTGCTTGTCTGCATGTAAGAGTAGCATGATAACCTCCACACAAGTCACAAATCACATGATAAGAATTAAAAGCATTAACATTCCTCCCTTACTCAGTTTCATGCATAATTGTGTCCATTTGAACTTGTAACATAATTACATAGTTTTGATTCATATTGGACACATTCAGGTTGGTAATTGTAAAAATATGAAGAGTTATTATAAGTACATTGATTATCCTAACCATAAGCAGGAGAATTGCTTCAATTAGCACTATATTGATCAAAACAAGGATTGTAATGCTCTAATTCATCATAGTAATCCACTTTTGTGCTTGTCTGCATGTAAGAGTAGCATGATAACCTCCACACAAGTCACATATCACATGATAAGAATTAAAAACTTTAACATTCCTCCCTTGCTCAGTTTCATGCATAATTGTGTCCATTTGAACTTGTAACATAATTACATCAAATTTTGCCTTTAAACACTTCAAATCATCTACAAAAGGCATACTTTCAGTAATTTCTTGGTTACCTCTATTGAAGGAGTTTTGCACTTGGTAACCATCCATTGCCAATCTTCCACTTCTCAAGTATTGTCCTCCAAATTGACCTATCCTCCTCATTACCTAAAATTGCTTTTAAACAGTTTAAGAGCAAGATTAGTAAGAAAAATAGGTGATTCACACATGAAACACAAAAATAAAAGAAAGTAACATTCAATACACACTAGACAACTAATAAAATGTCTAAACTAATAAAGTTGCTCTTCACACCGATATTGCCAAATCTTCCCCGACAACGACGCCAAAAACTTGACGGGATTTTATTATACGTACAAGTTAAAAAATTCGAAATACACTCGTTTCACTACAAGTATACAGGTCAACTAGTAGTTTAGGGTATATATCGGGTCGATCCCACGAGAAAGATTAAACAATTACCGGCACTACTAAAACTTCTCTATTATTTAGATTATTAATGAATTATAAGAAATGAAACCTACTGAACTTATGCAAAATAACAAATGAAAGCTCCTTAAATTATGGTATCCCTAACTACTCATTCAAGTGCTATATTTGGATCATTGAGTACTACTATCTAGGTTAGCTATGGTGTAATTTTCTTATGGATATGAATCCTACTTTCGTAGTGAATCAATTATACTCATAACTAATCCATACCTATTCTCATGGTTATGAAATTAGCTACAAGTTCATTTCTTCAATGAAATTACATGAAATGAATCATTTAAAACCACATAGATGCACCTCTACTCTCGTGAGTGTACTCCCTATGTTTAGCACTTCTTGAACCAGTGTTAAATCTCACTTTTCATTGCAGATATAACACTTTAGATAATCACAATCAATGGTACCAAATTAATCATGATTTAAAGAGTTAAAGTGCTAAATAACTTGCTCAAATAACTGCATCAAATAGGCAAATAATAAACACTAACAATCATAGAAAGTTTAACCAAACCCAAGGCATAAACTTTAGAAACACATAATAACATATAAATCCATAACTTGTATATTAACTAAATTTAGAATCAAGTATACAAGTTAAAGAATTGGAAAGGAAAAGTAACTCTTGTCATATGAGATCTTTCCTTGCCTTTTTCATCTCTTTCTTCATCTTTGCCTAACTAATAAACAAGAAGGATGAATACTACTCTGTACTAAACTAATCTAACAGTCAGAAAATGGAAGAGTTACATTTCTGCAGACTCCAAGCTTCTCCTGTATGTCTCTCCTTGAATCTTGCAAGTTTTTTTGGTTATATAAAGGTAAAAGGTGGTCAAGGAATGAGGTTTACACCTCCCTTTTACAGCTGCAAAGTGGTTGTCACATGTCTAGCATTACATGTGACTTGTTGGAGGTGAAAACAACTTGTCTGCATAGAGAGCAGCCTTTTCTGACCACAATTCGGCCAGAAATCCGTCCATAAATCCGGCCAAATTCCGGCCAGATTGCTACAGTGACTTTTTGTGCAATTTCTGTTCAATCTTCACTGCTGCTCCGATTTTGCCTCAACTTCAACTGAATTTGTCTTGATGATAGAAGCTGATTTAACTCTTAACCAAAACATAAAATTTGTATCTCTTTGAGTTAGTTTTCCAATGCATCAAGAATCACCTCATTTAGACTTGTGTAAGCTAAGAAATGACGGAATTACCCTTGACTGCTCAATGTCCTGTTTCAGCTTCGACTAATAGAAATTAGCTACTGTAATTTAGCTTTTTGACCTTGAAAACCTTCAAACTGGATTTCAATGTCTTCACCAAAGTTGTATATCTATCTCTTATCTTCAAATTAGTTCAAGAATCATCTCAATCCGATCACTGTAGCTTAGGTTATAGCCAAAATACGAAAATGTGTCAAAACTGTCAAAATGCACAAAATACAAGTAAAAAGTGATAAAAACCTCATTTGATCACTTAAGAACATTTTTCCTCAATTATAGCCAAAATGATTCATTTTCATCCAATAATATAACCAATGTGACTAAAAATAACATAAAATATCATTCAATTATTACGTAAATTAGTCACTTATCATTCCCACTCCGGCGTAAAACACAGTTCACCCTCCCGAACACTTTTGCCCCAAATGAGAGATGAGTCTCAATGACCGAATCTCCTACTCACAAATAGTTCGGAAACTATGTCTGGTCTCGATTTACCTAAAGATCGGGTTTATACGAAGGCGAGAAACCTAACCGAACTCCTGGAAGACTACTTTGTCACCAAGGTTAAGGTGAGTTTCTTTACTTTTATCTTTCTTTTAAACTTTATTCTATGACTAACTTTGCCTCTTGTTGTAGCATGATGCTTTTGTAGTCGAAATCATATCTCAGTATAGCAAATTGATCGAAGAAAGGTTTAAATTATTGGATAGGGTACAGGTAGTCGAATCCAAGACTAGGAAGGCCTTGAATCTAGAGGCAGCCAACAAAGATCTGAACATTTGGCTTCGTTCCCTAGAAACGGCTCTGAAAGAAGTAGATTTCCGACTTCAAAAACAAGCTGATGTGCATATAACTAAAATGCATCTAGCCGTGCTGGAGGCAGTTAGCCAGTACACCAAGTCTAACGAATTTCTGGAAGACTTGGTAGACATGAGCAAGTCGATCTTCTCTTTTGGATGGATCTCAGCGGTGGATGAAGTTCGGCGCATTCATCCTAATCTGAACTTGAAAACTCTGGAGAACAGCAAACATTACAATGCAGATGCAAAGAAGTTGGCTAACCGGGTCCCCCAGGGAATGTGAGTTGACCATTGCCTATCCCACACAATCCAGCATTACAATGAAGAGATTGCAACATGATTATCGGATAAGGAAGTCGAATAAAAAAAAGGCGATGAAGAGCGGCGAAAGATGCTGAAGATAATCGAAAAAAAGATGTAGTCAGCCAATAATAAATTTTATTTTTGTAATGTTCGGATATAGTTTTCGAAATCACCAATGTACTTAAATTTTTTATAAGTTAAACCATTGATTCGGGAATTCAATTCCCTTATCTTTCTATTCTATTTGTCCAGTTAGTGTTGGCTACTCTAGTACATTAGTTCGAGACGTCTTTTGCCCCTTTTTTTTTGTGGTAGCATAATAAAAATGAACTGAAAAAGGAACTAAGATATAATTCATCACAATATATTATCCAAAAGTCAGATGTATAAAATATAGAAAACTTTCGGCAACAATTAAAAATACACAAATTTCATGGATGAAATTTTTAAAGATTTGTTGCATGCCATGTTCTCAGGACCAAGGTGCCATCTTTGAACGTTAACTTGTAGTAACCGGAAGGATTGGCCGATGCAATCTTGTATGGTCCTTTCCATTTCGGATTACACTTACTCAAGGGGAGTGCTCAACTAACTGAATTCTTGCGTAGCACCAAATCTCCTTAAAAAAGGTTCTTTCTCGGATATGGCTATTATAATATTGAGTTAAAAAGTTTTTGTAGTTGGCTGCCCGAATACATGATAATTCTCATTTTTCCTCCAAAAAGTCAAGGTTAACTTATCTCTCCTCTATATTAACTTTGGCTACAAATTCGAGAAAGCACTGACTTGGCACAACGACCTCCACGGGTACCAATGCCTCGGTCCTTTAGGATAAAGAAAAAAGTGTCTTCTGGATAGACATACGAAGAGTAGTATGATAGGTCCATAAAATACTGAAAAGTTGGGTAACCCAAAATGATTGTGATTGGTCCAAACGGATTTTAAGAACATACAAGATGGTACAATTTAGATTTTTGGTTAGGTCATTGGCTTGAGTGTGGTTCACAAAGGTGAAGTGCTGACGAATTTGGAGTTCATGACACCAATATTTAAATGAATTTTCGACAAATTGCCTATTATTTATTCGAGATGATCACTCGAGGTAAGCCAAATCGGCAGAAAATGAGCTTCCAAAAGCAGTTTTGGACTGCTCGGCCAGTGATAGCTGTCTGGGATTCTATTTCCATCCATTTTATGAAATAATCTATTGCCACCAAAAGAAATTTATAGTCACTAATTGCCCAGAAAAATGATCCTAAAATATTCATTCTCCACTGCTCAAATAGCTATGGGAAGGTGATCAGGATCATCTTTACCGCAAGAAAGTGAAATTCAGGTGTATGATATTGGTAAGTAAGGTAAGCCTAAACAAGATCTTAAAAATCTCAAATCATTATTGGCCAAAAGTATCCCAAAAGCAATGCCTTACGGGCCAATGCTCTCGGACCACAATGATTGCTGCATAACCCATCATGGATTTCCCTCATGATCAAATTGCCCTTTTCGGGAGTAACACATTTATTTTAAGGGTCCAAATATGATCTTTTGTACAACTGATTATTGATAAGGGCGAATCTAACAGCACGTTGACGTATCTGCCGAGCTTTTCGTTGATCATCGGGTAAGACCTCTTTAGCCAAGAAAGTTGAATGGGCAAATATCGAAAGAAGAGAAGGCTTGGATCATGTTTTGTACCTCGGTAAAGTACTTGAGTAAGTTGTCCTTCCGAATCTCGTACTGTAGATCAATCAATTGGAAATTACTATATACACAAAGGTTTTGAATTCCGAATTTCGGAGTGATGTGCAATTCGATAATAAGGGATTTATACTCAACCTCATTATTAGAAGTAGGAAACTTAAATCAAAGGGTGTATGGACGTTCTTCACAATTTGGGCTGACGAACAGAAGTTCGGCACCACTATCCCTCTTATTGAAAGATTCGTCGACATATAAGAGCCAAGGAGAGGAAGAGTGAAATGAGCTTGGATCGTGGACTCCCGGGGTCAGTTCTACAATGAAATCGGCCAACGCTTGACCTTTAATGGTAGTTTATGGCTGATAAGCGGTGTGAAACTTGCCGAACTTAGTAGCCCATTTGGTCAATCTTCCCGACGCCTCTGGCTTAAGCAGAATTTGGCAGATGGATTTGTTAGCCATGGTGCAGATAGGGTGTGTTTGAAAGTAAAACTTGAGTCGTTTAGCTATATATACAAGACAAAGAATGAATTTTTCCGTAACAGAGTAACGTTGTTTAGGACCTTACAAGCAACGGCTAATATAGTAGATAAGTTATAATTTTTCGTCACTTTTTATTAATACGATACTGACTACCTCGACTGTCGCCGACCAGTAAAGGTATAGAGTTTCTTCAAGTAGCAGAGACGTTAATGTAAGTATGGACTGTAGATGTATTTTAAGGTCATCGAAGGCTTTTTAAAATTTTCGAATCTACTTGAAAGTCCCTTCCTTCTTGACGAGTCGAAAGAAAGGGGATCCATGGACTGTGGATTGGGAAAGAAACTGATTTAAGGTCGCCATGCGTCCTGTGAGACGCTGAATGTCCCGAATTAAGTTTGCCGGTTCCATGTCTCTGATGATTTGAATCTTATCCAAGTTAGGTTCAATACCCCTCTTAGAGACACCAAATTTTTGAAATTTTCCCTAGAAAATTTAAAAAATGCACTTCTTCGAGTTGAGCCTCATGCGACTTTCTTTCAGTACATTGAAAATTTCTTGAAGGTCACTCAACATATTTCTAACTCGACAGCTTTTAATGAGAATGTTGTCAACGTAAGCCTCCACATTTTTATCGATCTGCTTGTGAAAATTTTTATTAACGAGTCATTGATAAGTGGTATCGGCATTTCTGAAATAAAAATGCAAGCAATAGGCGCCTTGATCGGTAATGAAAGCTATTTTCTCTTGATCCTCCTTTTTCATTCCGAGCTGATGATACCCTTTAAAAGCATCCAAAAAATAAAAGATTTTATGGTTCACCGTGGAATCCACAAGAGTGTCAATACAAGGCCGCTGATAGCAGTGTTTAGGACAAACCCAGTTTAAGTTTGTAAAGTTCATACACATCTTTCATTCTCCGGTATCTTTTTTAACCATGACCGGGTTAAATAATCAGGTTAGATATTGGAGTTCTTTGATAATGGTAGAGTATAAAAGTTTGTCAACCTCAGAACAGATGACAGCAGATCGCTCGGGTCCAAAATTCCTTTTCTTCTGTCAAACTGGGCGAGTCTTAGGGTCCACATTTAACTTGTGGACTATCAATTCCTTAGGAATTCTGGACATATTTTCAGTAGACCATGCAAAGATATTTCGATAATCACAAAGTAGTCGAGTAAGCTCAGACTTAATGGGTTCGAAAAGACGAGACCCAATAAAGACTATTCGCTCTGATTGATTTTCAAATATAACAGTTGTTTGGATCTCATCTTCGGTCTCTAGCCTAGGAGCCTTCTCAATCTCTTAAGACTCTAGTGTCTCCAAAATCAAAATTGAGGGACCTCCTTGTACCGAGGAGGTTGTCAGTTCATTTGAACCAGTTTGATGTAGCGTAGTCATGTAACATTTATGCGTAGCTCTCAAATCGCTGCGGATCTCAAGCACGTCCTGACTGGTTAGGAACTTCTAATTTAGATGATAGGTTGAACAAACTATCTACAGTGCATTTAGAGTAGGACAACAAAAGATCATGTTATACCAAGAGGCCACCTTTACAACTGCGAGGTTAATAGGTAGAATACGATATTTAGGAGTATCTCTTATAGTTAGGGTAAACGTAATCATCCCTTCACGATAATGCACCTGTCCGCCGAATCCGACTAGGGGCATTCTGACTGGTGCCAGCATTTGGTCTCCTATTTTCATTTGCTCAAAGGCTCCGTAGTATAGAATATCAACAGAGCTCCCTGGGTCGATGTATATCTTTTTAGTAATGTTGAATGAAATTATTCAACATCACCTCAGTATCAATCGTTTCATGATTTTGGGAAGCCATAGGGACGGGGTCCTATGATCCATACGAAATGATATTAATGAGAGAAGAACTTGGCTCCATGGAGTCGAGTTTAGCTTGTTGGAATGTTCGCTTCAGCGAATGCTAGCTATCCCCTTCCATGAGCCCCCCATTGATGGTATTGATCACTTTGGCTATATGCTTGCGGGGATTTGGGGATCGATCTCTAGGGGATATATCTTCTCGCCAATCATTAGGATTGTCGTATGGTCGATATTTCCGTTGGTCATCTTGGCCACTGTTACGTCGCTCTTCCTGACGTTCTTTATGCCGATCCTTTCTTTGATTATCTCGGGGATCATTTCTTCCCCTTTTATCAATGAATTGTCTCAAATATCTTTGTTTGAGTAAAATTTCAATCTCCTTCTTGAGATCGTTACAATTCTCGGTTTCATGATTAATATCTCTGTGAAATGTACACTAGAAATTTGGGTTTCTTTTCTTCTTTTTTTTCGACATCCTCGGAAGAGAATGACCCAAATTCTATTATTCCATGATAGCAAAAATATGGGCATGGAAGGTGTTGTGAGGGGTCGGGTCTTGGTCTGCAAGAGGAGGCTTTCTCTTTGATATTCTGTTGAACACACTACGTGTTTCACTTTGGGTCAGTCAAGGTGTTCCCTGTATTTTTAAGTTGAGCTTGTTTTCCCCTCCTCTCCTAGGCTGACGGGGGATGTTGGGTTTCTTTCTTCATCCGATTAGAGTCCTCCCTTTGGATGTACTTGTTGGTTCATAACCACAACTCTTTTAAAGTAGTCAGGTAATATTTGTGTGAGTTCAGGTTAAAGATTCCCAACTTCAATCCATGGATGAACGCAGCCATGGTAAACTCATCCACTGAATCAGGAAGGCTAGGTAGGATCGGAGAGACTCATCCGGTTGCTGCTTAATATTCATTAGATACGCAGATGTCATAGTGATTGGTCGAGAAGATATAAAACGGTGGACAAATTGGTCCACCAACTGTTCTAATGAGGATATGCTCTCTAGTTTCAATTTCTAGAACCATTTTCCAGCATTACCCTGGAGAAAATGAGGAAATGCCTGACACATCACGATGTTCGAGATCCCGCACAGTCTAAATGACGATAAGAAGGCATGGACATGGTCTTTAGGATATCTTGGGTACATCACTTTCTTTCTTCCAGCAAATGGAGGACGGGAAAAACAGTACTGCTCGGACGCTACCCAAGACCTTCCTCAAACCTGACACTTCCAAGCAAGTGTATTCAGCCTCTATAGAAGCCAAGTTGTGCAAGCAGGAAATTAATAGAGTTGAGTTGTTTTAGCCGAGTTTCCTACCCGCAAACACAAAAGAGAAAGCCATAGAGTCAGGGCTTTGTCCCCTGGGTGACACGATGCCTAAGTCAGTACCTAAGTTGGGATTGGAGTTCAGGAGTTTATATGAGTGAGAAGGTAGAAAGTTATCTAGTACCTTAAAGTGTAAAAACAAGTGGTATTTATAGTTTAAAGAATTAGTCTGGATTCAGAGAAATCTAAGTGCATTGATGGCTATAAGGAAGCAATAGGTCGGCCCTTAAACACGTGACTTCTGACCGCTATCACACCAGGTGGCTGAAGGATGCGTAAGTCATAGTATGGCTAGAGGGTCAGCTCAGTTACATCGAGTTTGAAGGGATATCCGGCCACCACCTCAGGAGCTACTTATTATTTGAGGCGATAAATTGGGCCCCACACAAGTTAAACATTGTATTATCATCAATGGCGTTGCTAGGACAATCTAGTCTAGAGTATCTCTATCGTATTAAGAGGCGAAACAAGAGGCGTCCAATGATACTTAGTTATTACTTTTTGTTCCCCTTCTATTAGACCTTTGAGTTTTCATACTATTGATTGCAATTTTGCTTTTGCACACAAATTATTAGTTTTTTTCATAAATATCTTTTGGATTATTGTCTTTTTTTATTGAAGAATGGCTCACTGCTAAGATATTCTCCTTAAATGAGTCACTGCTAAGATATTCTCCTTGCTTATTTTCTTATCTCCAAGCAAATCTCCGAAAAGACTAGCTACTAAAAAAAATAAAAGCTAGCTACTTTTTTCTTCGATTGTTCATAAGTGATATTGCAACTGCACTATTGTATAGTGAGATCTGGAGTATGAGCTTGAGAAGCTTGATGATCCATGTAGATATAATGGTAGAATTCGGAGGAATCTACGGAAAGAACCAAAGCATTTTTTTTAGTGAAGATGCTTTTTTTTGGTTTGCCTAAATCTTTTCTTAAAATGTGCTACTGGGAAAAAAATATGTTCATACAAATTGATGTGTTAAGTTCAATACTGTTATAGGATATTTTATCTTAAGGTAAATTCGTTGGGAAGTTAGTGTAGAACATGCTGCTAGTTTTCTTTGCATGTATTTACATGCAAACTTCTCAAGCTTCTTTTTATGGGTTATTATTATTTTACCCTCTTAAATTATATCACTACTATCAATTTATCCCATAATGTTATCTTTTAGTCACTTCACCCCATAGGTAATTCAACTCAGCATGTTAATAAATTTTTGACAAAAATATCTTTTTATTTTATAGCATTACTACATTATTATTGTCTCTTTATCCCTTTAAATTATAGTGGTATAATCACTTTACTCTCTTCTAGATATTTTACCCTATCGTTAATCTAAAAAGTGTGTTAAAAAATGTTTAAATGTATTTACATTTTTTATATACAATTAAAAATAAAAAAGTTGGAATAATTATTCTTCCTTTTTTTTCACTCTAAGATTCCAAAAACATAAAAATGAAAGGGTTTTCTCAAATTTCTTTTTTCACACTTATTAATACTTGGAAAAGAAAAGGAGATAAGATGGAAGAAAACAGAAAATTAGATTTTGTAAAAAAAGAAATAAGGAAGAATCTAATATTATCATATAACTTTAATGCCCTCGGGATTGGAATTGAGTAATAAACAGAAAAATAAAGTAATTTTAAAATAATAAAAATATTGAATTCTTTCTTGTTTGTATTAAAAAAAAGAATTGAACTCTCTCTCTCCCTCCCCTATTTTTCTATTTTTTAAAATGTTAATAAGATTGTCAAAAAGAAAGAAATTAATGTTTTTTTCTTGATATTAAAAAGAAGAAGAGTCACTCTAAATTTTTAATTGTTTTTACTATACAAAAAAGATGGTACTATTTTCTAAAGTTTTTTAACTTATTAAGTTGATTTAATGGTGAGATAAATTGTCTAAAAATAACTCTAGGGGTAAATCGATAATAAGGTTATAGTTTATGGGGGTAAAGTGATAATAATTTTAAAGGTTAAATATGTCTTATCACTTGAATTAATAAATTTCATTAAGTTTGACCGTTAGTTTTAGGGGTAAAATGACGAAAAAACAAAGTTAGGGGAGAAATTGATAGTAACGCCAAACGTTAAAGAGGTAAAGTGATAATAACTCTCTTTTTATTGATATTCTAGTTGTGGATCTATCTTCAGATTTCATGATCCATTTTTAAAAGGCCTATCCTCTTAACCTTTATAAGCCTTTATTCCTCGATGCCTAAAACACTAGGAAGTTACTATTCTGGCTTCGACTTCTGCAACAGGAGTATTGTGTCAGACGAAGTCAGTCACAATATTTCGCATCTATGCTCTTTTCTTCTTTGCTTTCAAGCAATATTTTATTATTCCAGAAAATATATGTCAAGATTTGCCATATCCATTCTACGACAAGCATGTAGCTAATACTGCAAATGCTTCTTAGCTGAATTGATAACATTTCATCCAAACGCATACCATATAAACAGATGCTAGCATCACAAACTTAGTCTAGCAGAATCAAGCATACAAGCAAAATTTCTGCTGCTGCTTGTATCACAACATATCACAAAATTCTAGTTTTTGCAAGTGCGCGTCTTGTATCTAGCAAGGCTGTCAATGAATTAGCCCTTGGGGGAAGGTTGGATACTTGGATTGGGTTGTAAGGCGAAAGGAATTGTAAGTAGGAGATTCTGGTTCAAAACCTTCCGCTTATTAAAAAAAGGAAGAATTATCACTTCATCTCTAATCATCATAGACACATGCTTCAGACTTGCTATCAAATGTCCAATATGCCCCTCTAGGCAAACAAAAACATGAAATCCCTTCACAAGAGCATTCCCAAATCTTGACGCATAGAGATGATATCTGGTACAGCAGTTGGTATATACAACACTCGCTAGAATCAAGCTTAGCAATTTCTTTGGTGCATGCTCTTGGACTTGCATTCACATGGCTGACTAACCTGCACTAGCAAATTCCCAACTCAAAATCCAATTCTGGACAATCACACTGTGATAAGAACTTGACTATATACTTGAACATATTTAACTTCTATAACAAACATTTCTACCTACCAGAAAAAAATAACAGGCCATGGCAAAACAAGAGAGCAAGAATGTCCCAACTATTGCAGTCCACTTGATGAATACCAATCGATCTCTTTCAAAATCACCATAATCATGCCATATTCTAACATGTTCGAAACGCCTTTCGAAAAACTCGTCTTGAGAGCCAATTGGTATCAGAGGATATATTAGCCACACCATCACCATTGTTAATTAGAACATCTTCATTTATCGGTGTCACCTTGGAAAGCTTGATGGCAAACTGTTTTGCATCTTCAATCAAACCAGCCTTTTTTTCCTCTGCATCTTCAATCAAATGAGCCTTTTTTAATTCTAAATCTTCCAATAAGCCGGTCATCCACCTAATTTTTCGTGGAGCTATCATATAAGCATTTGCCCACGCCACAGCAAGCATCAATGCTGCACCAATTATCGACATATAGATTCTCCTACAAACTTGATTTGCAGAAGTACGATTAGACTGCTTACCACAACCCATATACACATACTATTTGTGAAACCAATAATGATGATATCATCTGCTCCATTTTCAAGATCCAACTGCTCCATAATCAATGCTCCTTTTTTTTTGGCTCCAAAGGCCATTGACACCTGTCTTCGTAAGTCTTGGATCTCGTCCATTCAAGTTAAAAATAAAAAAAATATACTAGTCAAATAACAGCGGCAATATATCAAATCACAATAGTCACATAATAGTCAAATCAACATACAAATATGGTGAAACTAATGAATGAAATGAAAAACTTCCTAACACTTTGGTAATAAGATTGCTTAGTTTCAAGTGGGAACAGAGAAATAACATTCACAAGTAGTAAGGATAAAAAAATGGTTTAGTCTCATTTTTTTCCCACCTAAACTCTTTACCCATGCACAAATTGGATAGCTAAATTGAAAGTTAAACTTATGGTGGTGTGATAATCATCATGTAAAAGCAATAAGATTTAGCCATTGAACAACCAAAATTTTGCCCAAGCATAAGGCCAAGAATATTGCCCCACACTTGTCCCCATAACAAAAAGTTAAAAAAAAACATAGACATCAATACCATAGCATATAGTGTTAGTCAGGTGTCCCAATCAATGATGTAACATAGAATACAGTCGCAAAGCCACCACAAACACTAATGTACCTACAGTAAGTCAAGTGATGCAATTCAATCTTGGAAAATAATTGAACGAGATCAAAGTTAGAAATTTATAAATTGCCCCTCCTATTTCACAAACTGGCCACACCGCGCAAAAAAGGGAAAAATTTTTAAAAACATTAACAAAATTGCCACCTGAATATCTTTATGACTCAAAACTAAAAAAGACTAGGTTGGGCACACTACATACAAATAGGAAATGGAGCTTGAGTACAAAGAATTCCAAGGATTTTGAAGGCAATAAGTAATACAATTAAACATCAGCAACACTTTTGCTGTAAAATTTTGCCAACATAATTTATTAGTAAATGTTTTACTTCAAGTATATTTTGCTGTTAAAAAATGGATTCCAAAGTATTCTACATATTCCATATATCCAACATAGAGGACTTTAGTATTGAATAAATCAATCCATCAATATATTTATTAAATCTGAACGAGTTCGTCAACTTAAATTGTAGCCAACTGAGAGTTCTCAAACTTCATATTCGTAATCAATTTCATCCCTAAATGGCAGCACGACCCAAAAATTGATATTTTTCTCATATTTGAATAGTATGATTCAAAGCAAAACGTAAATAGACATAATGTCTATGAACTTAAATGTTAACAGCCAACCAATCAAATTCAAAAGCAAGGAAACAACAAGATTCACCAAAATGAATAATATCTTTGGTTGATAAACTCTTGAATCAATTTGACTTGGTTAACTAAGTTCACAAATAGAAATAATCAAGCCAGCATAATTGCAACCCTAAATGTCACTGATTTTCTGAAACGTAAATTTGCTGTTATATGGAAAAAGGAAAAAAAAAAAAGAAATCCCTTTGAGGCTCGTATCCTTTAATTGTTTAACTTATATTGCTGCATTTTATTTATTCAAGGTTTTTTTTTCAATTGGTGATTGTCTAAAAATCTGGAAATAGTCGAACTAACAATTCTGTTCATAATAGTTGAAAAGCAAGGATCACGATTAGTGTTAAAATGCGCAAGGTTTTTATTTGTATGTGCAATTTTCTTGAAAATCCTGCTCAAATCCGTTTATTTCAAAAAACCATCCAGAGAATCTTCATATCAACACATGCATAATCAAACTTGAGCGGAATCATCAAATTTTTCTTGGTAAAAGAAACTAAATTAATAAAACCAAGGTAAGAGATTAACTTCAATTTTTTTGGAAAGGTTTAAGGGTCAAATTGCAAACTCCAAGCATTTAGCTGAAGATATCAAAATAAAATAGGAATGTTAAAGGATGCAACTTATAAATTGCAAACAATTTCCAGTAATTGATTCTGATATGGGAGATTCTATAGTGCCTTTAGGTGCTGTAATGTTGGTTTACTATAAATCACACAATGAGAATATTCAACCAAGGAATGATTTCTAATAGTACCTTAATGGCATTGTAGAATATCTTTGCAGTATGTTTTCGTTAAATTGCTTCTTAATCTAACTCTAATCTCCAATCATTAGTTGTAAAACGTGCTGAAAAAGTGTCAACTACGTCTGAGATGCCAAGATGCTAAAAATTAATACAGCCCAATGTCAAGGGACCTATTTGGCGTAGGACTAATATAGAATGTGTTTTTATTGATCCCGCCCTAATACCCAATTTACTTAATGTAAAATTTTTTTATTGATATTGATCTAATACATCTATCACAACGCAATGAACGTTCTATTAAATTTTTTGTTTCTTATTTTATTTTACTTTTGTTTAATTAATCTTATTTTATTTTTTATTTGTTTATTTTTTTCATATTGCATAAATGGGGTCTGAACTTGCATGGTACTATTCACATTTATAGTGATGATTGTGATCCTTAATATATTCAGGATATTATATTTTCAATTTGTGGCTAATCTTTCAATTCTTTCTATTGAATTTCCCAATCTTTTCAATTTGTGGCTAATCAGTTCCTAAGTCAATTCGAGTGAGATCTGGTTGTTAGGGTTGGTAACGTGTCAGCATCTGATTGAAAATGTCACACCTCGGACCTGCGGCCCAAAACATGACCAGAGTCTTAGCAACCAAATCCAATTATTCAGGCATTGTCCTTACTAGTTCAAGATGGATATCCCAAATTGAATTTAAGTGTGTAAACTCTACTCAAGTATTGATTTACTTAAATCTATCGCACTTTACAATTCCAATGTGAGATGGGATATCATATTCACCCCTCGTATTGGTTTATAGCACTTTAATTTTTTGATGTGAGATGGGGTATTACATTCACCCCACCGGCCTTAGTTCAACATAGCACTTACCTCTAAACAATACTTAGTTCCTCCACTCCCATGTGTAGTCTGACCCAATATCACTGGTCCAGTCTTATCTCATGCAGAGACCACAAAACATTCACATCACTTAGTTCCTCCACTCCTTTGTGGTCCGACCCAATATCACTGGCCTAGTCTTATCACGTGTAGAGACCACATGACATTTAGCCCCGCATAGCATTTAGTTCCTCCATTCCCTTGTGTTATTCGGCCTAATATCACTGGCCCAGTCTCACTCCATGTAGAGACATAGCATTTAGTTCCTCCACTTCTTTGTGTAGTTCGATCTAATATCATTGGTCCAGTCTCACCTCGTGTAGAGACCGCACGACACTCACAGCACTTAGTTCCTCCACTCATTTATGTAGTCCGACCTAATATCATTGATCTAGACTTATCCCATGCAGTGACCACACTTTACTTTTCTGATGTAGGATTGGTTATCACATTCACCCGTATTGCCTTAGATTGACGTAGTGGGATGAGGTATTGTGACAAGTATTTTGTACATATTTTGGATGGATTGTGGTGGAATTGTGCTTAAAATGACGTTGAGAATGGCTATCTTGATGATTAGGTGGTAACTAATTGATGTGCCAAGCAAAATATGGAAAACTGTGCGAAAATGGAAAGACTTATGTGTTAAAATTTGTTGTGGCAGGAAGACAAGATATACGACATCGAATACCTAGTCTTTGAGAAAGTATATGGCGCCAGATAGAAGAGGTCAAGCTAGATACTGCGTCAGATACTCATCAGAGAATTTTAGAAAAAGAGTTCTCTACACTATATGGTGCCGGATAGTGAGAATCGCTTTAGATACCGCATTGGATACTTGAGCGGAAAACTTTTTCTGGTGGCACAACTTGCACAATTTGATGCCAACTTTTCAGTTGCTTTTTTGGTGACAACTTGGACGTCTTGATAGATGCTAGTTGGGTCTAAAACATCAAATTTTCTTACCTTTTTGCAACTTTATGTCATTTTTCAATATCCAATTATATCAAGAAAGGGTGGTTGAAGACTTTTGGGGAGTAGCTTCTTGAAGAAGGGAGAGAGAACTCTTTGTTGGGATATCAAAAAGTTAGAATGGAGGAGGGGAGTAACTTTCTTAGACTAGAACTTGCATACTCTCTCTCTAGAACAGAATAGGACTTTTAACAAAAACTCTTAATGAACTCTTGATGTAATCTTGGCATTTTGAAGGCAAAGGAGATTTTGGAACTTGGAGTTCTTTGTTCCTTCAATTGAATAACCATTTTCTTCTCCCTTTCTTTTTATTTTGTTGGATATATGTTGGGATTCATCAAAGATTTAAGTTTCATGTATTTATTCTTCATGTCTAGCTAATATATTTGTTCTAGGAGTGGATGATGCCTTGTGTTTCTTGATCTTGGTTGAATGAATTGATGAATGTTGCCTTTTGTACTTACTAGTTCATTTAAACTTACTTGGACATTTGTGAATGTTTGATCACCATTTACAAATTATTTTAGTTGTTCTTTATCAATGAAAGTTGGTAGATGATGATGGAACCAGTTTGGATGGAGTTTAGGATCTTGGCACACGAAAGTAGTGTTGACACTAGGTGGGGTTTAATACATTCTTGAGTTTAATGGCACCATGCTTGTTATTTCACCACAAAAGTAGGGAAATGCATGTATAGGTGACACTCGATTCATCGTGAAAGTGAGTTCGGATACCTTATGTGAATGAATCCTTAGCAATACAAATAGTGTGATATTTATCACTCATTTGAACTATAGACAAGGACACTTGGTTGATTCCATATCCTAGAGCTTGTGTTTAGTTGAGTTCATCCATTAACTTGTAGTTGTTATACATTAGTATCTATATTAGTTTTTATTCCTCATTATTGTTGCTTGTTTAGATAATAAAGTAGGATTAAGTTCTAATAATTGTGAGTGCTCCTCGAGGGATCGACCTTAACTTCCTTGTACTATGAAGCGACCTGTATACTTGCAGTTAACGAGGGAGTTATTGAATAAAACTATGGTGTAGGGGAACTCATCAAGTTTTCGTCGTCGTTGCCGGGGAGCACGACAATATTAGAAGCAAACGATCTTTATTAATCTAGACTTTGATTGTAGTAAGATTTTGTATATAACTTTTGGTGTAAAAGATTGCTTTTGTTGAAATTATTGCATTTATATTCAGTACAAGTTGTCTTGATTTATCTTTTTGGTCGTTGGTAGTGTATGCATCGAGCCTTGCAGACAATTGTGCCGTTAGACTCGAACATTGAGAGGACTTTGAGGAGAACAAGAAAGCGTGCACTACAAGAGAACACGAAAGATCAACAAGGAGGGACACTCTATATTGAACTTTCTCGAATAGAGCAAATGGCAGAAAAGACTAATAGGAGAGCATTGAGAGATTTTGCATTACCGAGAGGCAATGGTCTACAAACAAGCATCACATAACCTATGGTAAATGCTAACAACTTTGAAATTGAACCTGCATTAATACAAATGGTGCAGCAATCTCAATTCAGAGGTAATGTTACCAAGGACCTTAACTCTCATTTAGTCACTTTTATTGAAATTTGTGATACCATTAAGTTGAATGATGTTAGTGAAGATGCAATTCGGCTGAGGTTGTTTCCATTTTTATTGAGGAATAAAGCTAAAGTTTGGTTGAATTCACATCGACCTAACACTTTCACAAGTTGGGAAGTTTGTCTTGCTTATTCTTAAACAAATATTTTTCATCGGCAAGAACTGCTAAGTTAAGAATGGATATAACTAACTTTTGTCAGCAGGAGGGAGAATCTTTGTACGAAACATGGGAGCGATTTAGGGAGTTACAACGAAGATGTCCACATCACGGTCTTCCACATTGGTTCATAGTGCAAACATTCTACAATGGATTGAACTTCACTATCAAGACTCATGTGGATGCTGTAGCCAAAGGAGCATTGATGGGTAAATTAGTTTTCCAAGCTCATGAATTGATTGAAAAATGGCCGCGAATAATTATCAATGAGCTAACGAGAGAGGTAACACTAGAAGGGCGGCAGGTATGTTTGAACTTGATAGTCTTAATTTGTTGAATGCCAAAATGGATAATGTAGTAAAGGTGTTGAATGCATATGTGCCTAATGTTGGTTTTAGTTTGAATTCAAATGCTAATGTGGTTTGTTGTACTATGTATGGAGGAAATCATGATGATTTTATTGTACGAATGAACAGGTGCAGTTTGTTAGCAATTATAATCGGCCTCCACAAAACAATCATTACTCGAACACATACAATCGGGGATGGAGAAATCATCCAAATTTTGGATGGAGGGACTAAGCGAACCAACCAAGATCACAAAATCCATAGGATTTTCAACCAAGGCCTATGAATATGGAGACTAATCCTGCTTGGGAGCTTGCGATAGAGAAGCTAGCCAATGCTACAAATGATAAAATTGATAGTTTAGTGAGTGCAACTTCCGAGAGATTTGAGAGGATTGAGGGGAGATTGGACCAACTTACTACAATGTATAGAAATGTTGAGGTCCAAATTGGTCAAATAGCTAGTGCTTTGAATCCTAGGAATTTGGGGGAGTTACCTAGCAAAATCAAAACAAACCCGAGAGAGTGAGTCAATGTAATAACACTTAGAAGTGGCAAGCAATTAGAGGATCCTAACCTTGGTATGTCTTGTGAGAATAAGAAAGATGGAAAGAGTGAAAAAAGAAAAATTAACAAGGAGAAAGATCATATAGTTATTGATGTGGATTTACCTATTTCTAAAGTTTCTCCTAATGTTAAGACTAATGTTTCTATTTCCTTTCCTCACAGGTTTAAGCAAGAGAAGCAATAGAGGGAGTTTGATAAATTTTTGAAGATTTTCAAACAACTACATATTAATATTCCTCTTCTTGATGCTATTATGCAGATTCCTTCCTATGCTCAATTTTCAAAGGATCTTATGTCCAAAAAAAGGAAGTTTGTGGATAATGAAGTAATTGTATTCACGGAGGAATGTAGTGCAATCATTTAAAACAAACTCCCTTAATTGAAGGACCCCAGTAATTTTTCTATATCTTGCACTATTGATAATATTGAGTTCTCAAATGCTTTATGTGATTTAGGTGCAAGTGTATCTTTGATTCCTTTATCTATTGCCAAAAAGTTGGGGTTAACTGAATTAAAAACTACCAATATTACATTGCAATTGACGGATAGGACAATCAAATATCCCATAGGTGTACTAGAAAATGTGCTCATAAAAATTGAAAATTTTGTTATACCTATAGATTTTGTTGTCCTAAATATAGGGGAAGATGTAAACATACCTATAATATTAGGTAGACCATTTCTTGCCACTATCGATACAATTATTGATGTACAAGAAAATAAGTTTTTATTTAGAGTGAATGTTGAAACTGAGGTTTTTAATTTGTCCAATGGAAAGTGCATTTGCTCTACTAACTCCAATTTAAAGAATTCATAGGTGACTACGGCCACTCATGAAATGGAGCAAAAGAAAGAAGGAAGCACTCCTTGTCATCATGAGAAGCATGATCAAGCCATGAAGGGATCAAGGCATGACATTTTTATCAAGAAAGTTGAGAACTTTCCTCCATTTGATAAAGTTAAAGGTGAAACATTGAGTGAAATTGAGAAGGGCATGAATTCCCAACCATACAATGTTGATGAATATTATTTTGATCAAACTAACAATCATCTTAGGCCCTTGATATTGTTAGATAAAGGAGAACAATGCCTTGCTCATCACAAGGAGAGATGGTTTGGGAACTTTAACCCTTAGAGAGGTGATAAGTATATATTTTACGTGTTTTTAGTCTGTTTTATTAGTTAGTTTTGATGTGTTTTAACTACTTTTATAGCTAATTAACTTAGTTTCCAGTGAAAATATGCATTTTGTGGTTTAAGTGGTAAAAATTGCACTTCTATGGATTTTAATAGTGAAAATTTCGTGTTTTTATATGTTTAAGAATTCAATCATCAAATGGCATGAATTGAGAAGATAATTATTGATGATTTGAAGTGATAAAAAGAAAACATGAAGAGTAAAACATTCAAAGGAAGAAATGCAAGTTAAGACAGCTTTGACACCTTGTGGTATTTCGGCTATATCTTGAGTTACATGCTTCAGATTGAGGTGATTCTTGTACCATTTTGAATCTAAGAGATATATCTACGTTTGGTATGAATACATAGAAGTCCTGTTCAGTCATTTTCCTTAAGAGGAATCTTAACATGATTTAACACTTTGTCTTTTGAATGGAATTCCTCTATAAATAGCAGCCTTTGGAGATCATTTTCACAACTTTGGAAAGCTAGAGAAACTCACCAAAAATGTAGCTTTCACTAGAATTTCCTTAGTTCATTAGTTAGGGTAGTATAGTATAGTTAGTGTAGTTTGTCCTTATTGTATTTGTAGTTAGATTTGGATGAAGATTGAGGAGCAAAGATGGAGAGTTAGAGCTAATGTGATAAGGGTGACTTCTCTCCTATCACTTTCTCTTTTGTATTTAAGTTCATGTTTAACTATAATATAAGTTTGGATCTTGTTCTTCATGTTTAGTTAAAGTTTATGTCTAGAGTATGGATGAACTTTCTATATCTTGTTAGTGATGTTTACTTGGTTACTTGATGATATTATTTTAAGCAAGTCATTTATCACTTTTGCTTTTCTAATCATGATTAACCGGCCATTAATTGTGATAATCTTAAGGTTTAAGTTTGCAATAAAAATTGGAATTTAACACTAGTTCAAGGAAGTGATAAACCTAGGGAGTTCACTCACGAGAGTAGAGGTGCACCTTTGTGGCTTTAGTGACTTGTTTCATGTAATTTCATAGAAAAAATGAACTTGTAGTTGATTTCATAACCGCGAGAGTAGGTATGGCTTAATTACAAGTATAGTTGATTCACTACGAGAGTAGGTTTCACATACATTAGCAAATTATGCCATAACTAGTCAAGATAATAACATACAAGTAACCGGTAATGTCATTTGCAAGAGTAGTTAGGAATTCCATACCTCTAGGAGCTTTCTAGTGTTAATTTTATTACTTTTACTTCATGTTTATAGTCTAAATAATAAAGGAGTTCGAAAATCATCGGTAATTGAAAATCTTCCCTATGGGTTCGACCCTTAATACCCTATATTCGCTTATGACCTGTATACTTGCAGACAAATCGCGTGTGGGATATTTACGATTTTATAAATGTAAAACTTGACTGTGGAATAAGTTTATTGTTATATATATATCCTGCGCTCGTCAAGAGGATTTAATCCTCATTATTTTACTTGAGAAGCTTAATCATTAAGTCGAACTTAACGATTTTAAACAAAGCGCTGGTTGGGAGGGAACCCAACGAAATTTAGATTTTATGGTAGTTAGTTATTAATGAATGTTTTGTTTGTGTTTGTAGGTTGCAACATCAAGGAATCAAGGCAAAAGATGGTAGCATGTGCTAAGGAGATGGGGGAGTTCCATTCAGTTTCATGAGTTATTTCATGTTTCATATGTGGCAAAGATGAGTTGTAGTGTTAATTTTTCTGTGGGAGGTCTTTTTGAAAATAATGTGTTGAGAGTGGAGAGCATAGTGCTAATGCAACATAGGTGTGGTGTAATGTATAGACATTTTCAGGGCAATAACTGGGCTTATATCTGGTGTACTTCATTGCTAAACTGGGCCAGATTTTGTACTTTTCAATTTCTCAAAATTTTCAAAAATTCCAATAGACAGCCTCATATAATTTTTATCGCCCCATATACCTGCCCCACATATATATTCACTGAAGTATCTGCTTCCAATATCTGGTGCGAATTTTAGTATACGACGCCGTATACTGTTTGGGCACCAGATATAACAAAGTTCCATGAACAAAATCTCATTCTTCTCTCCTCTTCTTCGCACTAGCTGCACCTCAATTCCATTCCCACTTTTTGATTTTTCAAATTTTAACCATTCAAACTTCAATCTTTTCCCTCCAAACTCTCTCCCAAGGATTTTTAACCTAGATCCACAGATCCAAATTCACACAAACATGATTTAATCAGAGGATTCATCCAAGAACCCTAGCAGTTGCAGCTCTGAATTCGTGGCAATTGGGACAAATTTTGTGGTTATTTTTTACGAATTTTCACGTATTTTGCATCACAAATCATCCACTCACTTGTTCCAGGTATGGTTATCTCACAAACTCTTCGATTTCAATTTTCGCCTATGCTAAATAGAGATTTTTGTTTTTCATGAAATTGCGAAGTTGAGATGCTATGTTCATGAGAGGGTTCAGATTGATACTTGATGATTCCCTTTTGCTATATTATGCATATTATTGGTGACAATGACTTCATGTGAGATGAATTTTGCCTACATACTGCAAACTTTTGGCAAATTTTTATTGGGTTCTGTAGGATAGTTAAGGGAAGTGGCTGAATTTCTCATGGGTTTCATGTAATTTGATTGAAGGTGGTGATATTGTGATTGGCAATTTCTAATATTGTGTTCTGGAATAAAATTCATGTGGTTCTGTTGGAATTTGGTTATAGAATAGGATGAAGAGAAATTCAATATTTCATTTCCACAGCAATCAGAATCCAACATTTCACTGAGCACCACCAACATTGACCCTTTTTGCTTGTGATTTCTGTTGATGTTGCAATCATGAACATTTTTACTTACTTTCAATTAGCACCTCTGTTTTGTGTTGTGTTGTTTTTTTACTAGTTTCTTTTGATGCTTTACTTGTATCAACTATTTTACTCATTTCCTTTTAATGTTTCTTTGTTTGTATTGTGTTTAAGCTAGGAAGTACGGTTCAAACTCATCCAACTCACTCTACGGCCAAAGAAAGGGAGTATTGCTTCCCTTATCTCTCTTGATTAGTTTTCTTCCCTCACATTGCAGACAATGTGAACTTTAAGTGTAGGGGAGGGATAATTTTGTGTGCATTGTGTGAGTTGTGATGGGCAAAATAAAGTATTTGGACTTTTGACTGAATTATAAGTGCATAAGGTATATATTTTGAATTGCTGGTAGGATGTTTTTGTGCATGTGTAGGGGAAATGCTGCTGAATTTTTTTTGGGACGGTTATGTTTATAAGTTAGGAAATGACTCCCCTGTTGGTTGATTTAGCACATATTCTGACACAAAAATTTTTTTTTTCATGACCTGAAGAATTGGGAGTAAATTGTGATGCGATTGTGTAAGTATTGAATCTAGGGAAGTATATTACATGAAACAAGGGTGTTCGTATTAAAAGTGCATGCTTAGTTAGAAGAATTTTTCGTTATGATATTTGATTGACAAGATATTTTCTCCATATAGTCATATATAAAGTAGTGAATTGATTGAAATTTACTATAAATAAGGAACTATAGAAAAATAGGAAAAAATGAATATTTTTTCAAAATTTAGTAATGGTAATAGATTATCAATCGAATAATAGGAATAGAGAATGTGATTGTAGATAATTAATGGAAAACTAATGACAAAAAATAAATTAAGCTATAAAAATATAAAAATGTAATAGAATAGGCAATTCATCGATTTTTAAATTTTACTATGAATAAAGGAGCACAAAGAACTATAATTTATTATTATCGAAAATGGATAAAGAATAAAACTCACCAAGAAACATAAGCAAACACAAATTTTTTTTCACATGGCAAAATGATAAAATGTTCATTTGACAAAATATGGTTAATTCAGCAACATAACCAAATGGGAAGTGAATAGTGTATATATATATATATATATATATATATATAACTATGTATGTATGAATCTTCTAGAGATGAAGGTGTAAGGGAAACTAGCTACGTGAGCATCAACATGACACACTTTGTCCAAATTTTAGTAATAGTAATAAATAATCAAATCAATAACAGGAATAAAGAACGTGATTGAAGATGATTAGAAAAGGAAAAATATGGGTTAATTGACAAAAAATAAAGAAAGTACAATTAATACAAGGTAGGTTATTAATAGATTTGTTGAAATTAACTATAAATAAGAAACCAAGCTATAAATAAAGAAATAAAAAAGGAAGGAAATTAATTGTTACCAAAAAATAGAAAAAGAATAAGACAATAAAAAACACAAACATTAAAGCCGTTCACGTGGCGAAAAGATAGATAATCTACTTGGTAAAATGTTAGAATAGTCAACTTAACAACCTACCAAAAGCACAACAGAACCTTGTTATATATATATATATAATCTAACTAGCATTGGGACCTTGTGCATGAGTTTATATGTTAACAAATAAATATAGTATACTTAGAAAAAAAGTTACATCAAATAGAAAAGGTTGAAAAGATCAAAAGTAGTTTACAATTATATCTTATATCATTTCGAACACCCAAAAATACACGAAAGCATCTAAAGAAATACCCCAAAGACTATGCCAACCACACATCTCATCACCCTCTCTGATTACTTGATATCCTCCGTTTCTGTCTGCTATTCTTCTCTCAACCTACCGCCCTACATTCCCACATTTGTGCAACCCTTCTCATTCTCCCACTTTATAAGCCCTACCTCTCTCTTTCTTCTGCCTAATAGTCTAATCTCCAACCAAGTCATATTGTCCATTTATCCCCTATTCTACCACTCTTGCCTTCTATCTCATGCCTTCGACTTCTTTTTAGCCTAGATTGCCCTCCCTGCAGCACATGTTTCCTCCTTTCACTGTTCATGATCTATTTCTTCACTTTATAGGCCTTTTTTTGCCAAATTAAAAGCCAAAACCATGATCTTAGATAAATCCAATTTAAGGTGTAAATTTTGTAAAATTCTTCCCTTTCTTTTTTTTTTTGGTAAATAGCAAACTCAGGAAGGTTTTTCAAAAAAAAAAGTTTATTTAAATTCATATATACATTTTCTTTTACATACATATATACATACATACATACACATATATATATATATATATATTTATTTATTTATTTATTTAAATACTTATATTATATGAAAAAATAGTCCAAATACTTACACAATACGTATAATGAGTCTACCCTAAGTGCAAATAAAGTCAAAACTGTTATTTATAGGCTCCAAGTTCAATATCAGATTATGAAGCCCAAAATTAAAAACGCAGAACTTATAAAAAAATACTATTGAAGCACCCTAGAGTTGGTTAATACCAATAAAAATGAAAAAATGGAACAAATTTGTTTATCTTTCAACTATATCCTGGCTACCATTATTCACCGTTGAAATGTCTATAGAATTTTCTAGATTCTATTAAAACTTGAATTCTAGTATAAAGACAAGGAACAAAAAATAGTTTTTTAAGAGAACAAACACTTTTCCCCAAATGAACTTGATGAATCAAAGTAAGGCAAGGGCTTTTTAATTTTATTTATTTTTTTAATAAGCTTTGGTGCAAGTGGAAGAAGAATTTTGTGCGTTGAGTCTTTTACATGATTAACAAAGACCGAAATAAAAGTTTGCATCAAATTTTTCTAGCAATCTTATCAAGTCGTGATATTTATATACGCCTACTTGATACCACAACTTTGACTATCTTAAATTGACTTAGGATACAATAAAAATTAAGGCAAATTACACTTTACCCCCCTATAGTTTAGTATTTTTATACATAACTCTCCTATGGTTCCAAAAGTTATAAATAACCCCCTCATAATATGAATTAAAGTGTTAAGTGATGAAATTTGCATTCCATAACGGAGTCAACTAAAATGTCAAAAATATTCCTATGTAAAGTTGAAAATTATTTATTAATCACAGAGGGTTATGCATATATTTTGAAAATCATAAAGGGGTTATATGGTAAGACATAAAACCATACGGGATTAAAGTGTCATGCATATTATATTTATAATCATAAAGGGGTTATATGGTAAGACATAAAACCATACGGGATTAAAGTGTCATGCATATTATATTTATATATTTTGGTCACTTTAACTATTTTAATTTTTAAATAAGGGTAATTTCAATATTTTTATAGGTTCCGTTACGAATGATCATTTCTGTTACTTTGACACTTTAATCCAAACTATGAGAGGGTTATATATAGTTTTTAAAACTATAAGGGGTTATGTGAAAAATAGTTATATCACAGGGGGATAAAGTGTATTTTGACCTAAAAATTAACATGGTAATAAGAGTGTCCAGATGTCATATCCTTTCCTATATATAAGATTATTCTTCGTAATTGATGAAATTGAATGTTATAGTCTATGATTTTTTTTGTGGAATAAATGATTGTTTGTTAGATTTCCAATAATGACAAATTAAATTCATAAAGTAAAACCATTTAAGTCATTTATAAATTTGTTGTTATTTCTAAATGTTACAAAATTTTAAATTAAAGTTATTTATTGTCTTTAAAAATTGTAACCTTGTCAGATTATATACTTAGGTTTTCATTAGAAAGTACTTACATATCCAATAGCAGAGGGTAACTTAAAGCGATTCCAGAGGCAACAGTTAACAGTTTTTGATTAAAGCAATAGATTAACATAAAAAATTGAAATTAGTAGAACGGCAATTTGTTATTGTCGATGTATTTTAAAAACAAAACCAAAATTGAAAGCATTAAAATGGAAGAATTGGAAACTAATAAATATAAGTAGGAATTTGAACAATTCAACTGTAATGGGAGTAATCATAGTTAGTAAGATAAGTATGAGATTAATACAAATTCAATGACCCAAGAGATTAGTACCTCAGAAAATCAATTCACTTTAGAGTGAATTTGCTAAACTAATAACACTTAAGAACTCTCTCACTCTACCATACATAAAGGTTCAAAAGGTCAATTTCCACAAACTCGTGCATCATAGTGTTATGTGTAGAACCCAAATTTTAGGGTTCTAATAATACTCTATTCGTTCCAATTATTTAGTCATGTTTTGGGAATCCAACATTTTAAAAATAGTGGTTTGATTGTGATCTTTGCGCTTTTTTTTTTCAATTTTACCCCTACAAATTAGAAATTTAAATTTGAATGGTAACATGCCTATAATTAGAAAGAAAGGCTATATTGGAAAGAGTGACTAAAATGTGCTTCGACTTTTTCAACATGACAAATATTTTGGGACATTCCAAAATGGAAAGTATGGCACTTTCAATAGAACAGAAGGAGTAACAAATACGTACAGGGTCACACCACAATAGAAAATCTTACAAATTCTTCTAGACTCTCTCTTTAAAAAATAGTCTAAATTAATATCCTATTTATAACCTATCAGACTTGTTGAAAAAGAAACCACTTGCATAAAAATTACCAAATAAAACACAAATTTCTAAATCTCACAACTATTAAAAACCTAACTCCAATAAAACTAATAAATAAATAAATAAATACTTCTAGACTTGGTTTAGTTTGCCAACATTATACAACATGCTTAACCCATTGAGCACAAATTTCTCTAATGATGAAATTAAGCAGCGGACTAAAACTGATGAACAGTAATCTATGCAACTCTTTTTTATCTATGATATACATTAAAGCTCTAAAACATCAGATGATGTGTTGCTTTTGCATACTAGTTTTTTTTTTTTTTTATGGTGGACTAGAGATTCTAGGCATATGGCTCTTGAAACAGTCAAATATGTTTCTCACAAAACTAATCCTTTTACATCAAATGATTACCATGTGTAAATGTTATGCTGC
The DNA here is from genome assembly GCA_023065735.1 of Coffea humblotiana. Classification (NCBI taxonomy): domain Eukaryota; kingdom Viridiplantae; phylum Streptophyta; class Magnoliopsida; order Gentianales; family Rubiaceae; genus Coffea; species Coffea humblotiana. Next base: position 10,986,394 of record CM041217.1, read on the forward strand.
TAGCAAGCTAGATATTTCTTCTAATCAAGATTACCATATGAATAGGACACTAATTAAGATTTACTTCTGAAAAGATAAACACTACTGCAGCACATGCATTGAATCGATATATCTTACTAGCCTTTGGTCCTCTCTAGCGGTGGAGGAGTCAGGGTATTTATTCAGGGGGTACAATCTTTTATATTAAACTTAAAACATGTGTTTTGTAGACTTTTAATACAACTAAGTGTTGTTATAAATTAATTGATATACACCAGTTTATTCCAATATTTCAAAAATAAAATAAACAGTGTATACCGTGTGATTTATAATGCCTAGTAGTTATTAGATTGTATAATGGTATAAAATTGTCCAATTGTTTATATTATTCATACAAGTACAAGATGTACATTCTAATATATTCAATAGGTTAATAATGGTACATGTTCAAACTGCCAAATGAATATTTGGTTGCTTATAATTCATGCAGTTGAACATACAAGAGAAATTCAATGTTTAAGTAAATAAAATTTGTAGAAAGAAAATAAAAACAGCATGATGTATTGTCCTAACTCAAAGTTCCATTATAGAATAGGTCAAGGCAATTTGAAAAATTCAATACTTTTGGGGCGCAACTATTGGGATAGATAGAATATTATTAAAATTTTTGGGGGCAAGAGTGGAGCAATATTAGAAAGTCAAAACCTTTTATAGGTTATTCTACAATATGCAAAAGTTGGGGAGTCAAAGTAGCTTTGCCCCCTGCTCTCTACTACTGCATAAATATGGATGAAGAAACGTGCCAACATTGTAATATAGACGAGAAACACAATCTTAATAATATTTTTTTAACCTTAACATACTTTTCCACATCTTTTCTGCTCTTAATTATCAAGTATAGGATTCAGGCCCTGAGTTTGACAGTGAAAAATATTCTAAAAACTCTCCGCTTGTCATTGGGCTGACCCTAGTGGTCACAAGAAAGAAAATAAGTTGCCATTTATCATCCACCATATATTGAACCCTAGCAAGAAAACATTCTCCAAATTAATCATCATTAATCACAGTAGATAAACTATCAATAATGACCGCTCCTCGACACAATCACTTATTTGGTGGCTAAAACAGTATTCCCGCTCAGTTAATGATAGCAGCCGATCTCGCAAGTGCATGCGTTTGGCATTATTACACTTATATCCCACTAATTTACCTCTTCTAGGGTTACCAGACCACCTCTAAAATAACTCGAGTATAAAGTTTTATTCTGTCTATGCGTCTCTTTTGTGAGCAGCCACGTTAGCAAAATTTTCTGATATATAGCATTTCCTGGAGAAGAGATTAAAAGAAAGTTGGGATCTTTCAAGATTTGGGCTTTACACATAAACCTTTATTTGTAATCTGTATAATTGTTTTGAAGTTTTTTTTGTGAACTAGTCAAGGTGAATTCTACCTCATTTTATGGAGATAAAATATGGATAATTATACAAAAAAGAAAAAAGCAAACACACACAAACACTCTCGTAAAACTTGGGGCTCATATGAAAAGCTTGTAATTACGGAATCATAGCGGTAAGTCTAGCGAATTTTGATGATTTTTATTCCTTTAATAGACCGTTCTGTCATTAATTCCATATGACTATGAGTTACTTTAAGCACATTACCTCAACCTCACATATGTAAATCTCCTTAAACCATGAAGCAAGGATGTACATGAAGTTCTATCAATTCACTAGAAACTGTCCATACATTCGGTCTCTAACGGTGATTCACATGAATTTCCTTAGTTTTAAACCTTTTGGGTAGAAATTTCTTAAATTACAAAATGCTAACTTATAATCAAGATTACAATTTACAAGTTGTTGAAGAGAAGATGAAGCAACACTAAGGGTTTAACCCTAAATCGGCTTAAGGAAGAAGAGAGAGAATCCATTGATTTCTATCTAACCAACTTATTTTTCTTGCTATTTTCTCTCACTAGAGTCACAAAATTTCACACAATTCAATTGATATTATTAGTCTTGTTAACTTAAATTACGAGAGTATTTTATAGACAAATAGGGTACAGTAATCCATATAGAAATAAGACAACCAGTTTCCAAATAGATTTAGTTTCCATCTTCGAATACAATTTTTATTTTAGAAGACTTAACTTTATTTGCACTATAAGTCTATAAATTTAATTTGTTTCACAAATAAAACTATAAGTTATTAAAACTTATCATATAAGTTCCTACTTGAATTTTTTTAGTCTAACCGAAGAAGTTCTTAATATGTGTAACCCATTAGGTTCTCAAATATATTGGTAATAAGTATAAGTTACAATTCTTAATAAATAAAAGCTAGATAAATTAAATTCCTTTAATTTATTATTGATTCAATTAATTAATTAAATTATTCTTATAGATCAAAATTGACATCTAATAATCCATCACAATCATCCAAGTAATGAGAATAGTCAAGTAGACAATTTCATCTTTCGGTGAATATTTTCCGTGTAATTAATATCTCCCACCATGCTTATTTTATATTAATTTAGAGTATGGAATATGTGTCTATTTTATTTAGACTAATATTATTTTGTTGTCCAAAAGTATAACTCTAATGAAGAAGTGCTTGAAATACTTTTCTAAGGCCTTTCCACTTAGAGTTAAGAATTTTATTTCTACAAGTAGCTAATAATGAGATAAGAATTTCGAATTTTATTTACACAAGTAGCTAATAATGAGATACCTCTTTCTATCATTAGAGGTGATACTGTATCCTTATAGATTATTCATTATTATTTCATGCTTCATATTATATCCAATCATTAAAGATTTGAACCACTCATTTATGAAAAGCAATCAAATAGAGTCAATGCGTAATAATTCACACTTAAGATATTATGACAATTTTAAGTTTAAGGATCACTTACACTCCTGTCACTTGGAGATCAATCCATTGACATTTAAAGAACTTTTTTATGTGGATTGATCTAATAAACTTGGTCATCATAATACTCGTATACTTTAGATGTCACACATCATAGTTGATGAGTTCTACTATTTTTTCTATAAAGAAGAGATTTAGTATATGCTAGTTTATCCGTATTAACAATGCCTTATCTTGTTAATATTATGACTAAAGATACTTAAGAATAAACTTTAGTAATAACTAATTGGACCTTATAATCATAATTTTTATGATTTTATTGATTAGGTTTATTTTAAGAACTTTATCATTCACATGTGAAACACATGCAACTGAAATCATAAAGCTGTCATTCATTATTTACATATACATAAATATATAACAAATGTTTAAAAGTCGATTAGTTTTAGAAGGTACGCACTAACAAAGCTCCAGGATTGACCCCTTTCCCTGAAACTACCCCAGGAATGGAGATTATCACCATCTAGGTGTCCCTTGTTACTATATTTTTTCGATCATTCATACTTTTGGCAGCACCAGGGCACATCAAGGAATGAATGCCATTCACTGCATAATAAATGATCAAGAAGAGAGATGGAAAAAAGTTCTTTTACTTCGAAACAATCATTAAAAGCTTAGATATAAACCAGTGGGGAAAAATATGGGCAAACAAAACCCTATGGAAATAGGAAATTTTTTCATGTAGATGTTCTTTCATCTTGATTTGACATCCTGTCAAATATTTTCAAAGTGACAATTGACGGGTTTTTTCTACAAGTGCAAGTTTAAATTCGATTTAATACCCGTTGTCTGCAAGTATACAGGTCAATCAAATAATATAGGGCATGTATCGGGTCGATCCCACGAGGAGCAATGTCTACAAGTACTAGGTCCTTATTTTCTCTATTATTTAGACTTATAATGAATTTGAGCAGAGAAATGATATTGCTACTGTCTACAATTCTGAGTTAACTAATGCAAGATACAAATGGAGATTTTTCACTAAAGAGTTAAATTTAGGGATATAGATTCCACTTATGGCACAAAAGATCTAATTTAATGAACTTAACACTTGTTACTTCCCTTGTTTAACTAGGGATTCATTTCCAAAAATACCAAAATCTCATTCTCATGATAATAATGGTCTAGAACAGTTTAGTTTTTCCTAATCTCTTGGTAAATAACTAACTCTGTTCTTGTTTATGCATGAAATGCAGATTTCATCCACTTGAATGTATTTCTATTCTCATGAACTTACAACTCAAGCTCTACTCATGTTATTCCATTGTTTTTACCATTTCTCAATGAGTAATACAACTATAAACCTGCTATTGGTGATCAAACAATAACAAGTAATCAAGCATGTACAGGTAGACAAGTTAATACAAGATACAATAAGTGTAAATCACATTCAGTTCATATCACTTGGCCATAAGTTTCATCTACTCCCTAGATACAGAAACTTAGCTACTCATAGATGATATAATAATTAAACTCATAACTTCATTAATGAAAAACATCTCAAGTTACAAGTACAATAAAGATAAGAAAAGCTTAGCCAAGTTAATGGTGAAGCCCTCCAATTTCTGCTATGTCTTGCACTGAAAATGATTCCAAGATGAAGTCTCCAAGTGCTCCTTCAAGAACTTCTAGCTAGAGAGAAAATGTTACAAGAAGAAAAACTAGCTACGTATGGTTCCCCCTTGATCTCTCCCAATGTCTCTGCATAAAAGCTGGTCTAAAACTCTTTTTTCCTGGTCCAATTTCCACCCTTTGATTCCCAAATCTGAATTTTGTTAAGATAGTCAATAACCAATGTTTTTGACTTGAAAATAAGCCACCTTTCTTGCTCTTTTTGTCTTCTGAAGCATGTGCACTGAATTCTCTCACCAAAAATAACTGGAAAGTTGTGGAAAAGTCAGAAAACCGACTGTACCACTTGCAGCAGAGAGAGATAGATCCGAGCCCTGGATTCGAGGGGTGCAGAACGATCCGAGCTCGGATCATAGCTGATCCGAGGCCTTTTTCACATGGATCCGAGCTCGGATCGACTGACCTCGGATCCACTACTCCAGAAGTACAGACGAAGGCTCGGATTGCTCTTGTTACACATGGATCCGAGCTCGGATCCGCGTGATCAATTTCTAGATTTTCGATTCCTTCCTCTTTTCCTTCATTTTTGCTTCTAATTTCATTTGTACTTTATTCTCCAAATGATCCTTGCTTTTTCTTTATCTCGTACATGAAGTTCACATATCAATAACCTTCAAAATATCACAGATTGAAGCATTAATCCACTCATTTAGCAAGTTTTGATTACTCAAACAACACTTAAGCAATTGGCACCAAAAAGAGTTCAAATATGACTTTAATCTTCTCAAAATGTACCAAAAGTTCATGCCAAACTTGTACAAAATGTACGTTAAATATTCACTTATCAAATTCCCCCACACTTGCATCATTGCTTGTCCTCAAGCAATTCATACATAATCAACTACAATGATTCAAGAGATGAAACAATATATATACTTTTGTCAAATTTAATTCCTCATGACTTGGAAATCAGTCATTATGCATTTGTTCAAATTGCACTAAATACTCATAAATGCAAATTAAAGAAAGATAATCATACCGTAATTTTAACAAATTCAACTTAATCTCTCATCCTAACTTAATTTCACAAATAAACAAATCACAATGTCAATTTATAGCCTTCGTCATCCTATAACCATCTTTTCTCAAAATTTAACAACTAAGAGGGAGTTACTCATACTTCATTTTACTTAAATAGTGAAAATGCCTTTTTACGCGAAAATCGACACTTTTAGGTGAAGATCCCCGATTACTCAACATTTCACTTATTCAAGTTGTTGTAAACACCAAATTTTTGTCAAATTTTAATGTTTTCTTGAATTTTTTCTATTTAATGAGTTATTTATTTTCTTACATTTTAATGTGTATTTTTCTCATTTTTTGCAGGTTTATTTTAGAAAACAAAACAAACAAAACAAAACAAAAAAAGAATATCAAAAAATCAAAAATCTTCTCCTAATTATTTCTCTTTCACCAAATGCACTATTGGTTCATTTTCACACTCAATCCCAGACATCTTTCTTTTCATTAGGTGAGAATGTCATAATTTGGACCAATCCCACACTCCACTCTCGACTCCCTCTCTTTCTTTTCTCTCAATTGGCAAGGCACAAAAGCATACATCTCTCGGCTCTCTTCCTAGGGAGACAAGACAAGAAACCGACTCCCTCAATTCACTCTCTCCCTCTCTCGGACTTGGGCAAAAAAAAAAAAGAAACAGAGAAGGAGAAGAAAAAAAAACACTCCCAACTCAAAGCTCACTCTCGGCCTTTTCTTTTGCTCCTCAACAGACAAGCCACAAAACAAAAAACTTTCCCTCCCTTTCTCGGTTGACTCTGAACGGACAAAAGGAAGAAAAAAGAGGGGGACTCTCTTTCAGCTTGGAACGCAGAAGAGAAAAACGGAAGAAGAAGAAAAATTTCCCTGGCTTTTCCTCTTTCCCAATATTTTCCCAACACACTCACAGGCATCAGAAAAACTTCAGCCAAGGCAATGCCACTTTCATTGAGGTATTTTTCAGTTTTTTTTAAGCATATTAGATACATTTTGGTTTTAATTTATCTTGCTTTTGCTGGTTTTTATTGTTGTTGTTGTGTTGCTGAAATTTGGGAAATGGCATGAACTAAATTGAGGAAAAGGAAATGGTTTTTGTATATGCATGTTAATTGTTTGAAAAAATGTCAAAATGGAAAAAATGAATTTTAGGGGTTGTTTTGCTTTATTTTAGCCTTTTTATGTTGTTTTCTTGTCAAGCTAAGATTATAGTTGTAATGTAGAGGTTATAAGGAGGGTTTTGGCATAATTTTATGATTTTTGGGAAAGGATATAGTGTTCTTGAAAAATAAAAACTGGATTGATTTCTTGGCATTTTGGCCACTTTTGGTTCATTTTTCGTAAAAACTAAACCCAAAAACGGATTATACTCGAAAAATCGAGTGAGGGGGTGGATTTTGGTGAAATTTTGTTATCGAAAAAATTTCGCCGGCGACCGGCGGCGGCGGCGGCAGCCGCCAGATCAGCCATGGTTGGCGGTGGTGAGGAGCTTCTGCTGGCCGAACAAGAAGAAGAAGAAACGGAAGGGAAGAAGAGAAGGAAAAAAAAAGAAAAGAAAGAAAAGAAAAGAAGAAAAAAAATGGTTTGGGCTAATGTATTTTTTTAGTGGTGGGCTTGTGGTTATTTTTGGTTGGGTTCAGCCGCCAGGTCAGCCATGGTTGGCGGTGGTGAGGAGAAGAAGAAGAAACGGAAGGGAAGAAGAGAAGGAAAAAGAAAGAAAAGAAAAGAAGAAAAAAAAAATGGTTTGGGCTAATGTTTTTTTTTAGTGGTGGGCTTGTGGTTATTTTTGGTTGGGTTTTTGGGGATGTATCTTTGTTTATTTCTTTTGAGTTTCGGTTGGGTTAGGAGGTCAGAGCCCATGTTTTTTTTGGTCGGGCTTGTGATGACAAAACGGGCTGGCCTAGGTATGCTGGCTTGGAATTTCGGTTGGGCTGGATGGCTTTCAGCCCAAATAAATAAATTGATGGCCCAGTGGCCTGTTTTTTTAAGAAGATCTGCTAGCGAATTTGCACTTTAACCCCTAATCTTTGGAATAGTTTTATTGTGGCCCAGAACATTTTAAATCTCTTTCACTTAGGTCCTTAAGTTAATTGCACTTTGGTCCCTGAACTTTATCTTTCAGTTAATTTTGGCCCCTAAACTTTGAGAAAATTACATTTTTGACCCTAAAAGTTTTTCAATTTGGCAATTTAGTCCCTAGTGAATTTTGACTATTTTTTATTATGATTGTTTCTTTTCTTTAATAGCTAATTATGCTACTTTTGAGTATATTTAATTTGTAATTTCTAGATGTTATTAAATTTATTTGCGTTTGACATGTTAAGGTGATTTTTAGTGTTTTATCATTATTATTATTTTCAATTAAATTGGTGCCTTGATTCCTTTGTTCATTTGAGTATAAATAGGACAATTTGACTTCCATTTAGTCACCACTTCAAAAGGGAGGTACCCCTATTATTATTTAGATGTCAATTACGTGCTTTTATGTGCTCCTACGTGTTCCTATGTGTTTATATATTTTTATATGCTTTATTTATTTGATTTAAATGTTCATTCAAAATTTTCTTATATTTGTTTAGTTAATTCTTATAATTATTTGAGAGGCATTTAAATACCTCAAAAATGTAATAGATAGGATAACTAGATTTATTTTAACATACTTTCCCCATTTAGATTGTAGTTAGGCTCCCCGATATAATAAATAGGTTTGCGCGTTTATGTGGCTTATGTGTTATGTGTTTTATCCGCTTTTCTTAGGATTTTTGCATCTAGATAGTATGTTTATGTGTTATGTGCTACGTGCTCTTATGCGTTTATTTGTTTTAATTTATGCTTTATTTGTCTTATTATGTATTAAAAATGCATGACGTCACCACACTAGTCCAACGCTAGTTGTGGTTTCTCCCTCCGCTTCCTTACTAGTCCAACGCTAGTAAGGATTTTTAGAAATGGGCTAGTCCAATGCTAGACCTTTAGATTGTTTGTGCGTTAGATTCATCTTTGTGTGATATTCATTACATTTTCATGCATATTTTCATTTTAGGATCTTTTCTCATTTGCATGATATGTCCTATTATATTATCCCATACCCCTATCCCTATATGTGTTAATCATATCATTTAGAATTGCATCTCATTTAAGAAATTGTAGAATAAGTTTAGTTCATTTGCTTGTTCATATTAGGAGAATTATTCTTTGAACATGGGAAATGGGTGATTATAATTCTTTAGTTTTAAATACCCCATCGATCCCTGCATAGAAAATTATGTCACGAGTTTTTGTCTCTCGTACCCATTATGTTGCATTCCTATTTTTGGCCACTTATATCAAGATATATAATTTTCTTTTCTTTGCTTTTCTTTGAATTTCATTTATTTATGCATGCTCGTGACCCTTTCAAGAAATTATTTTGGGCCTTCGCAATTAATGCGATTGTTATCAATTAAATCTTGAATGGATATTTTTGTCCCTTTCGATATTTTATAAATTCAGATTTGCATTCATGTAGGAAACATCCAATGTGATAAAATTAAGGGTTAGATTAGGAAATTTTGACTAAACCTCGCAACTAGTTAGACTAGGTTGAAAGGGTGCCTTAGGTTTGAGTTAATCGAACCTTTGCCTTCCCTTTCTTCAACTGTGATTCCCGAACCCAATTTTTCTTTGTTTTTCAAAGACCTGGAGTTGTCGAAAAGGGTTTTATTTATTTATTTTATTTCTATAAAAAAAAACACACTTTTTGGGTGATTGGTACACTCAAACTCAATACCAAGTGGCGACTCCTCTTTCTTTCTTAAAAACCTTTTAGACTAAATTTGGACCCAAATTGTCGCATTTTTCAAAAGTCCCATTCTAGGTCTTTTTCACCTATTTTTTAAATAAAATCACATCTTTTATAAAACACCTTATTCATTTCCATCGCGAAAAATGGGGCGCGACAGTTGTTATGCATACTCTTAACTCAAACACCTTTTGACGCGAAAATCGACATTTTTAGATGCCAATCCCCGGTTATTCAGCACAAGAATTATTGGAGTAAAACAATATTATTATTATTATTTTATTTTTATTTTATTCATTTATATATATATATATATTTTATAACACAATAACTAGATATTCCCTCATTAAAAATGTATAACAATAATTAAAGGAAGAGTATGGCTTTTTATTGATTAGATCAATCACTTACTTGTAAAATTAAGCAAAGAGGAGAAATCTTATTAAACATGTAAAATTATAGGCATAATTTTCCTTACTTAACCGAATATACTTTCTAAAATGCAAAATTCCTAATTGCAGAATAACCAATTCCAAGTTAAATGAGGATTAAATCTTCCCAAAATACATATAACATTTCAACAAATGGAAGAATTTAGACACTTCAGGTTGGAACAATTTGGCCCATAAAAGTGTAAAAATTTGAAATATTTTGGCTATAATGAAATATTTGAAAAATTTTGGAAAAATTTTGACAAAGTTTTCCCTTATAAATGGACAAAACTCCCTGCCAACAAACCCAATTTCAAGAAAATTATCCACATGGCAATATTTTCCAACATAATTCCAACATTTCTAAGCCACAAGCAAATAAAAACATGCACTTCAAGACACAATCAAGCCATTAGGTAATCAAAACACAAAATATTCCCCCCCCACATTTAAGGTTCACAATGTCCTCATTGTGAAAGAAGGGAAAAGAAACTAGTACTCCCCTATAAAGAAGTGGTGATGCAAATTGAAGCCACGACCATCACGAACATCCAAATTTTGTTCAAACTGAAACAAGGGATATGGTGAAACACAAGTAGCACAAGATTAACAAAAGAAATGAAGACTTCGAGGTTTAAACATAAGCAAGCAAGAAAAACAAAAGACTTCAAAGCTGTTATGTTCACAACAAAAGAAACATCATTAGAGGGATCTTCACGGCTGTGTAGAATCAGGATCAACGTGCTCAGTAGCACCGTGTGTCCCATGGGATGTGCCAATGTGACCCTCCTCAGTGGTAGGCATCGGAGAAGGCGAACGACGAATGTGAAAATGATCCTCCAATGCTCGAAGACGTCGATCATGCCTCTCGAGTCGCTCCGTCATCCGTTGGTCCTGCTGATCAATTCGCTGCATGACCCTTGTCTCCATACAATAGATAGCATTGAGGACTTCTTGCCACTTGGATCGCGGAGGAGGAGGCGGAGGTGGAATGGGCGGAGGTGGAGTCAGCTGTGCCTCCATTTCTTGAGCTTCCGGTCGAGGTTAAGGGTGAGGTGGAAGCTGAGTAGAGGTCGACGCTTCTCCAACGTCACGAACCAAGGAAGCTCCAAAATCCGTAGGAATACCCAATGACTTAAGTAATGGAGCATTGACTTCTTCGGCTGCCTTAGTGACTATGGCTCGCTCGGCTCCAAGAGGAACCCTTAGCTTTTCAAAAATAGGGGACAGAAGGCGAGGGAACCCAAAGCAGGTTTCGCCGGCCCTCATGCGAGCTGTAGTGCGCATGTAACTGATGATGATGCTAGCCAGAGGAATACCAGTTAGCTGCCGATCCATACCATACATCATCTTATCCATGAAGTATAAGTCACTGTTACGGAGCTCCCTTTTTTCACTCCTTTTCGGTACCACATTAAAGGCGAAGAGATAGAAAATCAGGTGGTGCCTAAACTCAAAGGAGTCGGCATATACAATGAGCTTCTTCGAACTACCTCGCTCCCGATATTGACCCTTAAGACGTGCCACATCTTCTCCCACTTGCCATAGATCACGTGCTTTAAATTCCTTGGTCAATTTAACATCTTCTCCCTCGTCCTTGAGTTTGACAAATTGGGCGATTGTCTCCCGGTGGATGGCCAATCTCTTGCCTCGAACCCAAGATACAATTAAATTCCCATTGTGGTTCTGCTTGTCCTCGACATTGGCATAAAACTCCCGGACTAAGTTGGAGTAGTAATGCCGTGGCAACTTCAGAATATTGGCCCATCCGAGTCGACCAAAGGCCGTGGACACCTTGTAATGATCGTCCACCTCAGGTGCCAGATGCTTTCAATTATGATCTCTTTATCTAAGCCGGCCTCGTACCATTGTTGATTTTCTAGCGAAGTGAATCGCGTGGTATCATAGTCCGGAGGTGGCTTCTCGCGACTAGTGGATGCTCTCTTTCGTCGGGAGCGAGGCGGCGACTCAGGTGAGGGAGATTCCTCCACTGGTGACTCCTCAGATAAGGATGGAGTTCGTTCCTCGCTCGAAGACGGCGAAGGTGTGCGAATAACAGCCCTTCTTGTGCGAGCCATAGTACCTATATCCAAAAACAAGATTATTATTCATTAGAAGCATTATAGGTCCCTTCACACATGTTAAAAAGTATTTTAAGAAAAATTCGGCAGAGTTTCCCCTTAGAAAAGGAAGAAACTCCCTGCCAACTATCAACAAATTCAAAACCATATCATACTTAACCAATTCACAAACTAAATTGCACATGTATTAAGTCCATTTCAATCCAAAATCGTATCACATGGCTTGAAAAATCCACTCACCACTCCATTTCTTGAAATTTTAAATACTAAGCAAGAAAAAGGTAAAAACTAGAAATACAATAGGGTTGCAAAGTTGTTGGGTACACATTCATGCTTCGGAAACCACCTAAAAGTAACATTTCAATGCTCGTGCTAATATCATGTTCAAATTCAACCATTTAGCATTTTTACCCAAGAACTCCTACCAATTATGCCAATAATCATAAGTTGTCCTCTAATTGGCACAAAAGTACTCTCCATTTCTTAAAAACAAGTCAAACTCATCCAAAGAAGTAAGGAATTTTAGGCATAAAGTACAATGTGCTTTAACCTAATAATTGAGAAAAATTATATAAGAGATGTCACTATGTTAACAAGTTTCTCAATTCTAAGCATAAAGGTAGTTCTAATATCATGTATTAGCACAATGTAGCACAAATTTAACAAGAAATCTCATCAACTATGCAATTCTCCAAATATATAGAAAAATGAAAAAAATTAAGAATTAGGAGATGTAAAATTTTAAAGAAAACTGAAAATTCTTACCTCAGATGTGTGGAGTGATAATAGAGGACGATAATGTTGCCAAAATTACGAAGAAAACAGTCCAAATTCATCCTCAAATTGGCAACATTTCAGTTCGCCCCACAAATTCCTCTAAAAAGATTGAAATCCCTCTTTGATATTGTTTTGATGTAAAATAGCTGAGGATTAATGATCACAAGAGGTTTGGGGAGGTGTTTTGGTGAAAAATTGGAGGATTGATGAAGAAAATGGAAAGATTAGAAAGAGGGGCTAGGGTTCGGTGAAGAGGAAAGTGAAGAAAGCTGGAAAAAATGCAGAACCGAAACCTCGGTTCTGCTCTTATCGCGAACCGATCCGAGCTCGGATCGGTTCAACAGCCCTCGGCTCTGATGGGCTCGGATCCGTCTCGCCAGAAGAACAGACGAGGGCCTCGGATCCGACCAAACCCAGTCGGATCCGAGCTCGGAATCTGTTCTTTTCTGCATTAATTGCAAAAATTACAATTTTTCAATTTTTACCCCCCTTTTTTCGGCAAATTTCAAATTACACTTAGAATTAATTTTTAGCACTTTTCAACACTCCCACGCAAGTGTAATATACCCTAAATACTAAATCCAACCTCTCAAAACACATCAAAACACATCTAAACTGCAAATCAAGGGTTGGGGTTCTTTGATCATTTTGACACTTTTACACTAAAAATGCACTTTTAGGCATGAAATGCACATCAAATGAATCAATGAGCATATATAAATATGTTACCACCAACATTCACTTGAATATAATGAATGTGCAATATTGGATATATGAACTGGAAATTTGGACACTTAAAACAAAATCCAATAGGAAAACTTCCCCTTTTGACGATCATTCTTGAAGTGCACCTCCAAAATGGACGTTCATCATCCGGTAGCCCCCCTACAAATAATTAAAACATTAAAAATCATACCAATTAATGAAAAACAAATTAAAAAACACATTAAACTAAAGAAATCGTTGGGTTGCCTCCCAACTAGCGCTTTTGTTTATAGTCGTTGGCTCGACTTTAAGGTTCGGATCATTTTAAAACATTAGGGAGCGATTTTCTCCCCACGGGTCGAAACTCTCGAGCCAATCTACCTTGTGGTGAGCCATGCATTGATCTCCATAGTCCAATTTCCTCAAATGCCAAGAAGGAGTATTAGACTTGTCATATAAAGGCTCGACTTCACCTTGAATTGGAATTTGCTTGTCTTTTTCAAGTCGGCTCAACTTTTCTCCATTTTCTTCATGGAATGGCGAATTTATTAAGCCAACTTCCATCCTAATCTTCTTCTCCCTTTCTCCCTACACCATGAAAGTTAGTACCAAGGACATTTATAAATTTAACTTCTTCGTTCCTTGCTTGGTTAACCTTTTCATCACATGGCATATTAGAAACAAGAGTAGTAGGCTCTATACTCCCTTCTTTATTATCCAAATTGAATTCTAATTCCTCACCATTAACTCGTAATATAAGCTTACCTTTTTCCACATCAATTATAGTTCGTGCAGTGGCTAAAAATGGTCGTCCTAGAATAATTGGTATTCTCACATCTTCCTCAATATCTAAGACAACAAAATTCACAGGTATTATAGATTGTCTTACCCTTATGAGCACATTTTTCAAAATACCAATTGGATGTGTGATTGACCGATCCGCCAATTGTAATGTGATATTGGTAGCTTTTAGCTCTTGAAGTTCCAACCTCCGGGCAACCGATAGTGGCAAGAGTGACACACTTGCACCTAAATCACATAAAATATTAGAAAAATGAAATTGACCAATAGTGCAAAGAATAGAAAAACTTCCCGGATCTTTCAATTTAGGCGGGAGTTTGTTTGTGATTAATGCACTACATTTCTTCAGTTAATGCTATCATCTCATTATCGACAATTTTTCTCTTTTTTGACATGATATCCTTCAAGAAACGTGCATAAGAGGGAATCTATGTAATACCATCAATAAAAGGAATGTTAATGTGCAATTGTTTAAAAATTTTAAAGATCTTCTCGAACTCCCGATTCTTGTCATCTTTCTTCAACCTGTGAGGAAAAGGGATCACGTTAGAATTGAACTTGGGAGAAGGTAAATCAATATCAATGACTACATGATCATTTTGGCTTTCTTTTACTCCTTCAATTGCTTGCTCCTTGTCTTTTCACCACCTGAATTTCCAAAATTAGGTCCCTCAACCGTTTTACCGCTTCTAAAAGTGATTGCATTGACATGCTCCTTTGGGTTTTATCTCAGTCTTGATAGGTAAATCCCCTTGGTTCCGATTGTTGACCGCATTAGCTATTTGGCCTAATTGGACCTCGACATTTCTATACATATTGGTGAGTTGGTCCATTCCTTCCCTCAATTCTTTCAAACCGTTGAGTAGTGGCACTAGCTAGCTTTTCAATTTTATCATTTGATACATTTGTTAGCTTCTCAATTGCCAGTTCCCAAGCTGGTTTAGACTCCGGAAGTGGTTGTTTCGGTTGAAAATCCGGTGGATTCATAGGTCTTTATTGGTTCCATTGATCATTCCATTCAAAGTTTGGATGATTACGCCACCCTGGATTATAGGTATTGGAGTATGGATTGTTTTGGGATGGACGGTTGTAATTGTTGAAATATTGAACCTGTTCGCTGCTAGAACATATAGAATCATCATGGTCTCCTCCACAGTTAGTACAACACGCAACAACTACTTCTTAGTTAGAACTAGAACCAACTTGCCTATTAAGCATTTTAACCACATTATCCATCTTTGCACTTAACATATTCAAGGTATCTATTTCAAGCAAACCTGCGGTTCTCCTTGTATTACCTCGTTCATTGGCCCATTGATAATTATTAGCAGCCATTTTTTCAATCAAATGTTGAGCTTCCTCGGCCGACTTTCCCATCAACGCTCCTCCTGTTGCCGCATCTACATGTGTCTTTGTCGGATAAGTGAGACCATTGTAAAAAGTTTGGACTATTAGCCAATCGGGTAGACCATGATGAGGACATCTTCGTTGTAACTCCCGATAGCGCTCCCAAACTTCATACAATGTCTCTCCTTCCTGTTGAGAGTAACTAGTTATATCCATTCTAAGTTTAGCAGTTTTTCCAGGTGAAAAGAATTTGTTAAGAAAAGCCTTAGCTAATTCAGCCCAAGTAGTAAAAGTGTTTGGAGGATGAGATTGTAACCAGACCTTGGCCTTGTCCCTTAGTGAAAATGGAAACAATCGAAGTTTAATTGCATCATCACTAACACCATTAAGCTTTATTGTATCACAAATTTCAAGAAATGTTGACAAATGAGAATTTGGATCTTCAGTAGCATTACTCCATATTGAGATTATTGAACCATTTGAATCAGTAACGGTTTAATCTCAAAATTGTTAACATTTACCGTTGGTCTTACTATGCTTGTTTGAGACTCTTGTGTTCCCGGTAGAGCAAAATCTCTTAGAGCTCGCATATTTACTTCATTTTCTGCCATTTCTCCTTCAAATGGTAGTTCTATTAAGATTTCCTCTATTGGTTGCCAAACCTCTTGTTCCTCTCGCTGTGGTGTATGCCTCCTTTGTCTACGTAATGTCCTCTCAATTTCTAGATCGAAAGGTGCTACTTCTCGAGATGTCCGGTGCATACACTGTAATCAGAACTAAGAGAGGTTATGCAACTTTTATTTATCAAAAACTGATTAAAATGTAAAACTAGCTATAGACAGCTTAACTGAAAAAAATAAAGATGTCTAAATTAATAGAGATGATTAGGCCCTAATATTGCTGCTCCCCGGCAACGGCGCCAAAAACTTGACGGGTTTTTTCTACAAGTGCAAGTTTAAATCCGATTTAATACCCGTTGTCTGCATGTATACAGGTCAATCAAATAATATAGGGCATGTATCGGGTCGATCCTACGAGAAGCAATGTCTACAAGTACTAGGTCCTTATTTTCTCTATTATTTAGACTTATAATGAATTTGAACAGAGAAATGATATTGCTACTGTCTACAATTCTGAGTTAACTAATGCAAGATACAAATGGAGATTTTTCACTAAAGAGTTAAATTTAGGGATATAGATTCCACTTATGGCACAAAAGATCTGATTTAATGAACTTAACACTTGTTACTTCTCTTGTTTAACTAGGAATTCATTTCCAAAAATACCAAAATCTCATTCTCATGATAATAATGGTCCAGAACAGTTTAGTTTTTCCTAATCTCTTGGTAAATAACTAACTCTGTTCTTGTTTATGCATGAAATGCAGATTTCATCCACTTGAATATATTTCTATTCTCATGAACTTACAACTCAAGCTCTACTCATGTTATTCCATTGTTTTTACAATTTCTCAATGAGTAATACAACTATAAACCTGCTATTGGTGATCAAACAATAACAAGTAATCAAGCATGTACAAGTAGACAAGTTAATACAAGATACAATAAGTGTAAATCACATTCAGTTCATATCACTTGGCCATAAGTTTCATCTACTCCCTAGATATAGAAACTTAGCTACTCATAGATGATATAATAATTAAACTCATTACTTCATTAATGAAAAACATCTCAAGTTACAAGTACAATAAAGATAAGAAAAGCTTAGCCAAGTTATGGTGAAACCCTCCAATTTCTGCTATGTCTTGCACTGAAAATGATTCCAAGATGAAGTCTCCAAGTGCTCCTTCAAGAACTTCTAGCTAGAGAGAAAATGTTACAAGAAGAAAAACTAGCTACGTATGGTTCCCCCTTGACCTCTCCCAATGTCTCTGCATAAAAGCTGGTCTAAAACTCTTTTTTCCTGGTCCAATTTCCACCCTTTGATTCCCAAATCTGAATTTTGTTAAGATAGTCAATAACCAATGTTTTTGACTTGAAAATAAGCCACCTTTCTTGCTCGTTTTGTCTTCTGAAGCATGTGCACTGAATTCTCTCACCAAAAATAACTGGAAAGTTGTGGAAAAGTCAGAAAACCGACTGTACCACTTGCAGCAGAGAGAGACAGATCCGAGCCCTGGATTCGAGGGGTGCAGAACGATCCGAGCTCGGATCATAGCTGATCCGAGGCCTTTTTCACATGGATCCGAGCTCGGATCGAATGATCTCGGATCCACTACTCCAGAAGTACAGACGAAGGCTCGGATTGCACTTGTTACACACGGATCCGAGCTCGAATCCGCGTGATCAATTTCCAGATTTTCGATTCCTTCCTCTTTTCCTTCATTTTTGCTTCTAATTTTATTTGTACTTTATTCTCCAAATGATCCTTGCTTTTTCTTTATCTCGTACATGAAGTTCACATATCAATAACTTTCAAAATATCACAGATTAAAGCATTAATCCACTCATTTAGCAAGTTTTGATTACTCAAACAACACTTAAGCAATTGGCACCAAAAAGAGTTCAAATATGGCTTTAATCTTCTCAAAATGTACCAAAAGTTCATGCCAAACTTGTATAAAATGTACGTTAAATATTCACTTATCAACAATAAACAAGGTTTATAAGCAATAAATAGGGGCGAAAAAAGATTAATTTACATTGTCAGTCTCAAGGCTAACCCAACTAGGAAACATATTTGAAAAAATTAGAATATAATAATGAAGGTCAGCATTATAGGTTCTCAATTATGGATTTTAATCGTCATTATTGTTTGGTGGCCACACCTTCCTCCAATTGCATAAAATTATTGTTAATCTTCCCTCACAACCTTTTTCCTTAAGTGCCTAAACTGTAACCTTGGTAGGCCACTAATAAATTCAGATCACAGTGAATCATCCTTCTATATATTTCAAACTCTGGAATCATTTTTCTCACACCACAAGCAAGTACAGGTATCAACTTTCGACTAACTAATATAGGCATTTATTTACAACCCTAATTCTTGTGCTTTTTCTTGGCTTATTTTTCTTCTTTAGTTTGACCTTTAACAACATTAATCCTTTTTCTCAGGTTGTGTAATGTAATCATGAAGACTTTACCAGTTGTTTCTGTTGCTCTTCTGTTGGTTATGGGATCTCTTGAAGTAAATGCCAAGAGGATTTTTTTCCATGGCCGTCAGCTTCTGAATGATGCAAATCCTAGCCGAAAAGTTACCACTGGTCCTAACCACAAAAGAACTGCTTTTGCGGTTCAAGTTGATCAAGTTAATGATGACGATGATGATCCGGATTCTGGATCAGATTCCCACCGCTATTTCCCGTGCGAGCAGCGTGACTGCAAGAAGACATGACTGTGATAGCATTTTCACGACAGCTTTGAAGATTGCGTGAAATTGAGCGCTTGTAATAACGTTAGATGAACTCCCAAGTGTCCAAAAAAATGTGTAACATACTACTGTCGTACTAGCATAACAGCTGGACTTGTCAGTTTCCCGTTAAAAAGTGTTAGTTTGTCTGTTTAAGATTTGTAATAAGTCTTGGCTGTGTTGTTGCTTCTGGTGTATAGTATTTGGTATCCTTTCCGTAAGCTTATCCATAGCAAGTAGTTCTAAGGTGTTTAATTTTTTTTTTAAAGACACAATGACCTTTAATAAAAAATAAATTAGTTTACCACTATAGGATCATCGACTCTACTAGGGATTGAGATTGGGTAAGGAAGGGAGCACAACTTGTAAAAACATATATTTAAGGAAGTATTCTTGTACTCTGTGAAAAGTTTGGGACAAAGTGTAATATTTATAAGGATACAACTACAATATTTAAATGTTTTTAGGGGATGCTAAAAGGATTTCGAGAATTTTTTTTGGGGTTGGAGGGGGGAGGGGGGGGATCTAATTTTGACTACGATATAAGTTGATATTTTCATTTTTTTTAAAATGGGGCGTAAGAGATTGTTTTCAAATCTTTGGGTGGTTGGTCCCTTCCCGTCCCTCTTTACACCCTTCATGATTAAAGTGTAAATATATAAGATGAGAAATTGACTACACTTCTTGTTTTTCTAAAATTTTCTTCCATTCTATATCTAATAAATCTCACGTGCTAATTTGTCATAAAAAAATGTCACAATTTTCTCTAGTTTTCTTTTCCAGTAGTGCCATATTTTCTCTAACTTAAAATAGGACCAATTTTGGTTGTAGCTATGGCATTTACAACCAATTTCAGCAGTGGGTGTGGAATTTCAATTCGTAGATATTATTCATGCACTTGTAATTACAAGTGATTATACCATGAGTTTAAGTTATTTATTCTACAGGACTATAAATATTCGGCAAGACAACTTCGAAGGATATAGAATTCTTCGTTATTATCTATGAAACTACTATTGCTTATAATCTAAAAAATCAGGAAAAGTGTTTAGAAAATTTGTGAAAAGTTGCAAAATCTCTATTTAATTGCAAGCAATTAAATGCAATTACACCACCGTATAAAAAATCTCTATTTAATTGCAAGCAATTAAATGCAATTACACCACCGTATAAAAAATGGTATTCAAAACAAAGTAACTCCAAGCTCCTTTTTTTTTTGGTGGCGTGTCAATAAAATGTCAAAGTACAAAAATATGAAAGTAGACTATGAAAAAAAAAATAAAACCAATATGCAATATAAAGGCATTGTTACCGGTCTTAGTTGTTCTTCCATGTCATCTTAGTTGCAAAGCATTTTATAGATTGTTTGGTTTTTTCCAATAAAAAGAGTACTAAGATTAGACTTTTCTTTCTGCTTTCCTAATGAAACTGAACGAGTGTATTCTTTTTTTTTCTTTGTTAATACGATAGTTTTTCTATTTTATTCTTATTCCTACTCCATACTAAGGGGGCTGGGGTGGGTTCAAATGGGCCAAAGAAGAATATGGAAGGGATTGAACTACTATCAAATCAAACGGGTATTTTTGCACTCGCTGGTGAAACTTTCAGAACATTCTGAAAATGAAGTTAAGGGATCAAATCCCTTGATCTGCATGCAAGGAGTGTTTTAAGGTTCTCCCTCGCTACCAACTACAATTGGTTAAACGAGTGTATTCAAAGTGTACCGCGCCTTGCTTCCAAAAGTTTACTATAAATACTACGGACAGGAGGGTTTTTCTAATGTTTTTGGGATTGGATATGCTTTGGCTTCTTCTGGGACTTTCAGCGGAAACAAAGTGTTATCATTGATGTATTGAAGGGGAAAAAAGGAAAGGAAAAAAAGAAGAAGAAAGAAAACGAGAAACTAGTAATATTGCTTGGTGCCATCATAATCAAAGATGGATTCTGGAATATCTAATTGAATGCACAAAATAGTTTGTTTATGATATTATGTAGTGTACAAGTAATAGATCGAATTGTGTGCTGCTAATATATCTATTCCTATCAGTGGCGAAACCAGAAAAAATTCTTAGTGGAGGCAAAAGCAACACTAAAATTTTTTACCTACTCTTTTTCTAGTTTTTTAAACAAAAAAAAAATTCACCAACAAGTACAAATGATGCATATATTCCATGAAAAACATAAAAAGACAAATTCAAAATTATTAATGTAATAATAATTTTATTTCAAAAAAAATTAAACTATTTAAAATTGCTCACTGCGAGTTTTTATATTTTGATAAGTAACTTGATTGTGGAAGTAAGAATGGCTCTCGGTTGTAGAGGGAAAATGGGGGGTCCAGTGGAGGGAAGGGAAATTGGAAAGTGGGGACAAAGGAAGTGAATGATATGATTAGATGAATTGATCAAGAGAAAGAGTAGCTAACTGCTTGGTTGTGGAAGATAGTGACTCTCGGTTGTGGAGGAAAAATGGGGAACCAGAGGAGGGAAGAGAAATTGGGGAGTGGGGCTCAAAGAAAGTGAATGATATGATTGGTACTTGATAGTTGAAATGAAAAGGCTTTTTTTAGTTTATTTCAAATGGAATTTGTGCCACACGTATCTTTTTAGAATTTTAGTTTATGAACTAACTTAAAAAATGACGTAATTGTTTCACATCCTTTCTAAGAAAACTCTGGGGGCACACTTAAAATTATATTAAAATTGTATAAGTATTATAGGAATTTAAGGGAGCCCCCAGTGCCCGCACCTTAAATCCGCCCCTGTTTTCTATATAGGATACAATAATACCACTTTTTTTGAACATTAAAATTTGATTAAATCTACGTACGATCATAGGTGACCAAAAAAAAAGATGAATGGATAAATTTTATTTGAAGAAAAAGAACCTTAATTTCAAATCGATGCTATATTGAATCTAAATCAGCTCTGATTTTGATTTTTAATACTCATACTGATCCCATTTTTTTTTTCCAATTCTGATTTTTTTTTATCTAAATCTAGGCATCTTTATTATTGCAATGTCCAACATGTTTATTATTGCAATTTCCCTTTCTCTTGTTTATGCGTGTGAGAGACATATTCACTACATTGACGTATGTTTGAGTTGAATATCTTTAGCTTTTGAACAGAAAATCGTCGGTAGCTAGGAAATCGTCGGCGGTTACCAGTTATGGGTTCTTGCAGACCGTTCCATTCACAAACACTGCACAAAAAATTAAAGTATGATAAATCATGTATATCTATGTGATCCAGTCAACTCAAAATGCTCTCGAGAAATGGCTTTGACAATTGCCAAAGCAACCGATCCGAAGACACAGGATAAGAATTTGCCCACTGTACAATAAAGTTTTTCCTCATCAATATTATGAAGTGTTCTTCTAGTCTATGCATTAAGGTCATAGGATAAGAGTTTGCCTAGTGTTGAGTTTTATGCAACAGATTAAATTTTGTAGGTAAAAGCTTACGCAATTCATGAGGTGGATGTTAACGTATGAATTTCATAATAGGTTTCACCCTCTCTATTTTTGTGTTTTTATCGTGTGCCCTTAGGACACAAAATAGAAAAGCCTATTATAAATAGTAGGTAATATATAGTGCAGAATATGTAGTTTGGAAATGGACTACCTGTTGCTGTTGCATCAGGCACAGTAACGCAGAAATCCTGTAAGTAATCATATGCACTCGAAAATGAAGACGTCAAAGCCATAGCAAGACTTGCTACGAAGCCAGCAGGTGCCATTATTGTTACTAACTAGGAAGAACTTTGAGCTCTCACACTTCCTCTAAAAGATTATTGGTGTTTCAGTATGGAAACTATTGCTATTTATTGAAAAACTATCGATGAGGATATGTGCAAAAATTCGCTGGCCACATGAAGTACTTCTGATGATGGATCTCAAGGATATGCTGCTGGTCTGGGCATATCTCAGGTAATATCGTTAATTGCTGGCAAATCTTTTCATGTCTCACGTGTTTTTGAGAATTCGACTCTGTGGAAAATTCACAAGCGAATTATGATGGTTGACGGGATTTTTATATAAGTGCAAGTTTAAATCCAATTTATACCCGTTTTGACGTCAAGTATACAGGTCAACTAGTAGTTTAGGGCATATATCGGGTCGATCCCACGAGAAAGATTGGACAATTACCGGCACTACTAAAACTTCTCTATTATTTAGACGATCAATGAATTAAAAGGAATAAAACTATGCTAAACTTATGCAAGAAAATAGTAAATAAAAGCTCCTTAGGTTATGGTATCTCTAACTACTCATGCTAGTGCTACTTTTGGATCATTGAGTACTATTATTTTGGCTAGTTATGGCGTAATTTCCTTATGCATGTGAAACCTACTTTCATAATGAATCAACTATACTTATAACTAATCCATACCTACTCTCGTGGTTATGAAATTAGCTACAAGTTAATTACCTCTATGAAATTACATGAAATGAATCACTAAAGCCACATAGGTGCACCTCTACTCTCGTGAGTGTACTCTCTATCACTTCTTGAACTAGTGTTAAATCTCAATTTTCATTGAAGAAACAACACCTTTAGATAATCACAATTAATGATACCAAATTAATCATGATTTAAAGAGCTAAAGTGCTAAATAACTTGTTCAAAATAATGGCATCAAATAGCCAAATAATAAATACTAACAATCATAGAAAGTTCAGCTAAACCCAAGGCATAAACTTTAGAAACACATAATAACATATAAATCCATAACTTGTATATTAACTAAACTTGGAATCAAGTACAAAAGATAAAGAGTTGGAAAGGAATGTAACCCTTGTCACATGAGTTCATCTTCTTGCCTTCTTCATCCTCCAACCTCTTTTTCATCTAGCTAATAAACAAGGATGAACTAACTAACTAAACTATCCTCTACTATACTAACCTAACACTAAGAAAATGTAAGAACTACATTTTTGTGGTATTTCTTGCACTCTCCAAGCTCTCCTTAATCTTGAAAGTCCATGGCCATATATAGAGGCCTCTAGTCAAGAAATGAGGTTTCACACATCCCTTTTTACAGCTGCAAAGTGGTTGTCAACGTCTATCATTAGCTGTGAATTATTGGAGAAGGAAACAAGTTGTGCAAGTGGGGAGCAGCCTTTTCTGACCGGAATCCGGCCACAAATCCGGCCGGGTTGCTCCCCTGCCATTCTTAGCAATTTCTGTCCAGTCTTCAATGTTGCTCCACTTCTACCTCAATTTCAACTGAACTTTTCTTGATGATAGAAGCTGAATTAACTCTTGACCAAAACATGAAACTTGTAACCCTTTGAGTTAGCTTTCCAATGGATCAAGAATCACCTCATTTGGATTTGTGTAGGCTGAAATGACTAAAATACCTTTGACTGCTCACTACCTTGTCTCAGCTTTAACCATAGAAAATTAGCTACTGTAATTCGGCTTTTTGACCTGGAAAACCTTCAAACTGGATTTCAATGTCTTCATAAGATTTGTAGATCTATCTCTTATCTTCAAAATGGTTCAAGAATAATCTCAATCCGATCATTGTAACTCATGTTATAGCCGAAATAAGAAGATGTGTCAAAGCTATCAACTTCCTCTTCATCCAAACGAAATATATTTCCAACTCCTATACAAATTATGGACAAAATGCAAGTAAAAAGTGACAAAAACCTCATTTAATCACTTAATAACATTTTACATCAATTATAGCCAAAATGATCCATTTTCTTCCGACAATATTGCCAAAGTGACTAAAAATAGCATAAAATATTATTCAAATATAGTGTAAATTAGTCACTTATCAACTCCCCACACTTGAATCATTGCTTGTCCTCAAGCAATTCACACATAATCAACTACAATGATTCAAGAGGTGAAACAATATATGCACTTTTTCAAATTTAATTTCTCATGACTTGGCAAACAATCATTATACAATTGTTCAATTTATACTAAATATTCATAATATCAAGTAAAGTAAAGATAATTATACCCTAATTTTAGTAAGTTAAATTTAATCTCTCACCCTAACCTAATTTCAGAAATAAGCAAATCACATAGTCAATTTATAGCTTTCCTCTTCCCAAAATCATCTCTTTTCTCAAAATTTTTAACTAAGAGGGATTTATTCATACTTGATTTTTACTCAAATAGTGAAAATGCCTTTTGACGCGAAAATCGACACTTTTAGGTGAAAATCCCCGGTTACTCAACATTTCACGTATTCAAGTTGCTATGCATACTCTTAATTCAAGTACCTTTTTATATGAATGTCGACATTTGTAGATGCCAACCCCCGGTTACTCGGTACGTGAATTGACGAGATTTTGCTATACGTACAAGTTAAAAAATCTGAAATACACCCGTTTGACTGCAAGTATACAGGTCAAATTAGTAGTTTAGGGTATATATCGGGTCGATCCCATGAGGAAAATTGAACAATTATCGGTACTACTAAAGCTTCTCTATTATTTAGACTATCAATGAATTAAAAGAAATAAAACTATGCTAAACTTGTGCAAGATAACAACAAATGAAAGCTCCTTAGGTTATGGCTTTCCTAACTACTCATGCAAGTGCTACTTTTGGATCATTGAGAACTACTATCTAGGCTAGTTATGGTGTAATTTTCTTATGTATATGAATCCTACTTTCGTAGTGAATTATACTCATAACTAATCCATACCTATTCTCATGGTTATGAAATTAGTTACAAGTTCATTTCTTCTGTGAAATTATATGAAATGAATCACTAAAACCACATAGGTGCACCTCTACTCTCGTGAGTGTGCTCCCTATGTTTAGCACTTCTTGAACCAGTGTTAAGTCTCAATTTTCATTGCAGAAACAACACCTTAGATAATCACAATCAATGGTATCAAATTAATCATGATTTAAAGAGTTAAAGTGCTAAATAACTTGCTCAAATAATAGCAATCAAATAGCCAAATAATAAACACTAACAATCATAGAAAGTTCAACCAAACCCAAGGCATAAACTTTAAAGATACATAATAAACATAAAATCCAGAACTTGTATATTAACCAAACTTGGAATCAAGTACAAAAGATAAAGAATTGGAAAGGAATGTAACCCTTGTCACATGAGTTCATCTCCTTGCCTTCTTCATCCTCTAACATCTTCTTCATCTAGCTAATAAATAAGAAGGATGAAGTAACTAGCTAAACTAACCTATACTAAGAAAATGGAAGAACTACATTTCTGCAGACTCCAAGCTTTCTCCCGTATCTCCCTCCTTCAATCTTTCAATTCTTTTGGTTATATAAAGGTAAGAGGTGGTCAAGGAATGAGGTTTACACTTCCTTTTTACAGCTGCAAAGTGTTTGTCACATGTCTAGCATTACATGTGACTTGTTGGAGATGAAAACAAGTTCTCCGCGTAGAGAGCAGCCTTTTCTGACCACAATCCGGCCAGAAATCCGGCCAAGTTCCGGCCAGATTGCTACAGTGACTTTTTGTGCAATTTTTGTTCAATCTTCACTGCTGCTCCGATTTTGCCTCAACTTCAACTGAACTTTTCTGGATGATAGAAGCTGATTTAACTCTTGACTAAAACATAACACTTGTAGCGCTTTGAGTTAGCTTTCCAATGCATCAAGAATTACCTCATTTGGATTTGTGTAGGCTAAGAAATGATTGAAATACCCTTGACTGCTCAATGCCCTGTTTCAGCTTCGACCAATAGAAATTGGCTACTGTAATTCGGATGTTTGAACTAGACAACCTTAGAACTGGATTTTAATGTCTTCACCAAAGTTGTAGATCTATCTCTTATCTTCAAATTGGTTCAAGAATCATCTCCATCCGATCACTGTAACTCAAGTTATAGCTGAAATACGAAAATGTGTCAAAGCTGTCAAAAATGCACAAAATGCAAGTAAAAAGTGATAAAAACCTCATTTAATCACTTAAGACATTTTTCCCCAATTATAGCCAAAATGATTTATTTTCTTCCAATAATATAACCAAAGTGACTAAAAATAACATAAAATATCATTCAATTATTACGTAAATTAGTCACTTATCATGAATCATTGGAGTAGAACAAAAAACTCTTCTTCTTCTTTTTTTTAATTATTTTTTTTATTTTTTTCTTCTTCTTCAAAAGTATAATACAATTACTAGACATTCCCTCATAGAAAATATATTAGAATAATCAAAGGAAGAATATAGCTTTTATTGACTATATCAATCACTTGCTAAATTAAGTAAAGAGGAGAAATCTCATTAAACATGCAAAATTATAGACATAATTTTCCCTACTTTTCCAGATATACTTTCTAAAATGCAAAAAACCTAATTGCATAATAACCATTTCCAAGTCAAATGAGGACTAAATCTTACAAAATACATATAAAGTTTCAACAAGTGGAAGAATTAGAGCACTTAAAGTTGGAACAAATTGGCCCTTTTTTAAATAAAAGTGCAAAAATTTGAAAAATTTTTTGGGCCATAGTGAAATATTGGAAAAGAGTTTAGAAAAATTTTGACAGAGTTTCCCCTTGTAAATGGACAAAACTCCCGTCAACAAACCTAATTTCAAGAAAATTATCCTCATGGCAATATTTCCAAGCACAATTCCAACATTTCTAATGCATTTAAGTTCTCAAAATATCATCACATGGCACTCTAATGCAAGTTCAAATATTTTCCTCCCCCACACTTAAATTTCACATTGTCCTCAATGTGAGAAAGGAAAAATAACGAAAAGAAGAGAAAGTAATACTCCCCTAATGAACTTGCACTATCCAAATCCATGGGCAAGTGATGAATTTCCAACTTTGTTTGAGAAGGAATGGAGAGTTCAATTAATGCACCCTGAAAAAGATAAAATCAAAATAAAACAACTTCTTAAGAGTAAAAGGTTGCAACCAACAAGAAGAAAACATGCAAATCAAGGGAAAAGGGGAAAGGGATCAAGCATGTGGAACCATACAATGTTCAAGGGATAAAAACATGAAATGAGCTAATCTTTGCTAATCAAGTATATGCATTAGTATCCAAAGCAAAGGGAAGCTAATTTCACAAAATAAGCCCACCATCATGAACAAAGTAAGTCCCATTTATATATTTTGTCATCAATGATCAAGTCCCCTTAAGTACAAAAGTAATCTCAAAATGGAGGCAAACACACCAAGCCAAAATATAAATGACCTTCTTGAGAACTCATGAAATACTAAAAACCATTGAACCACAAGGATTATAAGTGAATTTATGAATTTCATCAATTAAGGCCATTTTTAATTCACCTCTTCTTTTAGAATTACCTGAGGATTCAAGAAATCATTCCACCAAACACCTTGTCATTCATTAGGTAATCTAAATTACTTACATGGATATCATAAACTCCCACAAAGATAATTAAAATGCTACCTTAACCATTTAATATGCACCTTTGTCACCAAGCCAAATTAAGCATAAAACTAGCAAAAATTCACCAAATAAATACAGTAAATGCAAACCACAAGATTTATTTATCACTAACTGATAAGTGACTAATTTACGTTATATTTGAATGATATTTTATGTTATTTTTAGTCACTTTGGTTATATTATTGGAAGAAAATGAATCATTTTGGCTATAATTGGGGAAAAATGTTCTTAAGTGATTAAATGAGGTTTTTATCACTTTTTACTTGCATTTTGTGCATTTTGGCAGCTTTGACACATTTTAGTATTTCGGCTATAACTTGAGTTACAATGTTCAGCTTGAGATGATTCTTGAACCAATTTAAAGATAAGAGATAGATCTACAACTTTGGTGAAGACATTGAAATCCAATTTGAAGGTTTTCTAGGTCAAAAAAGCTGAATTACAGTAGCTAATTTTCTATGGTCGAAGCTGAGACAAGGCAGTGAGCAGTCAAGGGTATTTCGGTCATTTATCAGCCTACACAAATTCAAATGAGGTGATTCTTGATGCATTGGAAAGATAACTCAAAGAGCTACAAGTTTTATGGTTTGGTCAAGAGTCAAATCAGCTTCTATCATGAAGAAAAGTTCAGTTGAAGTTGAGGCAAAATCGGAGCAGAGCTGGAAATTGAACAGAAATTGCACAAAAAGGTCACTGTAGCAATCCGGCAGAATTTGGACGGATTTATAGCCGGATTTCTACAGATGGATAGGTTAGGTTTTCCTAGTTTTTGGAGAAGGATCCTGTAGCTCGGCAGTTGTTGATGTAATCGTTCCTTATGTGAATGAATAAATAAAAAAATAAACTATACCACAGGGGGATAAAGTGTATTTTGACCTAAAAATTAACATGGTAATGAGAGTGTACATATATCATATCCTTTCCTATATATAAGATTATTCTTCGTAATTGATGAAATTGAATGTTATAGTCTATGAATTTTTTGTGGAATAAATGATTGTTTGTTAGATTTCCAATAATGAGAAATTAAATTCATAAAGTAAAACCATTTAAGTCATTTATAAATTTTTGTTATTTCTAAATGTTACAAAATTGTAAATTAAAGTCATTTATTGTCTTTAAAAATTGTAACATTGTCAGATTATATGCTTAGGTTTTCGTTGGAATGTACTTACATATCCAACGGCAGAGGGTAACTTAAAGCGATTCCAGTGGCAACAATCAACAGTTTTTGATTAAAGCAATAGATTAACATAAAAAATTGAAATTAGTAGAACGGTAATTTGTTATTGTCGATGTATTTTGAAAACAAAACCAAAATTGAAAGCATTAAAATGGAAGAATTGGAAACTAATAGATATAAGTAGGAATTTGAACAATTCAACTGTAATGGGAGTAATCATAGTTAGTAAGATAAGTATGAAATTAATACAAATTCAATGACCGAAGAGATTGGTACCTTAGAAATCAATTCACTTTAGAGTGAATTTGCTAAACCAATAACACTTAAGAACTTTCTCACTCTTCCATACATAAAGGTTCAAAAGGTCAATTTCCACAAACTCGTGCATCACAGTGTTATGCATAGAACCCAAATTTTAGGGTTCTAATAATACTCCCTCCATCCCAATTATTTAATCATGTTTTGGGAATCCAACTTTTTAACAATAGTGGTTTGATTGTAATGTTTGTGCTTTTTTTTTTAATTTTACCCACAAATTCGAAATTTAAATTTGAATGATAACATGCTTGTGATTAGAAAGAAGGACTATATTGGAAGAGAGATTAAAATGTGCTTTAAATTTTTCAACATGACAAATGTTTTGGAATATTTCAAAATAAAAAGTATGACACTCTCAATAGGACAGATGGAGTAACAAATGCGCACAGGGTCACACCACAATAGAAAATCTTACAAATTCTTCTAGACTCTCTCTCTAGAAAATAGTCTAAACTAATGTCCTATTTATAACCTATCAGACTTGTTGAAAAAGAAATCACTTGCATAAGAAATTACCAAATAAAACACAAATTCCTAAATCTCACAACTACTAAAAACCTAACTCCAATAAAACTAATAAATAAATACTTCTAGATTTGGTTTAGTTTGCTAACATTATGCAACATGCTTAACCCATTGAGCACAAATTTCTCAAATGATGAAATTACCCAGCGGACTGAAACTGATGAACAGTAATCTATGCAACTCCTTTTTATCTTTGATATACATTAAAGCTCTAAAACATCAGACGGTGTGTTTCTTTTGCATACTAGTTTTTCTGTTTTTTTTTATGGTGGACCAGAGATTCTAGGCATATGGCTCTTGAAACAGTCAAATATTTTTCTCAAATATTTTTATGGTGGACCAGAGATTCTAGGCATACTTTTACATCAAATGATTACCATGTGTAAATGTTAGGCTGATAGCAAGCTAGATATCTCTTCTAATCAAGATTACCATATGAATAGGATACTAATTAAGATTTACTTCCGAAAAGATAAACACTACTGCAGCACATGCATTGAATCGATATATCTTATTAGTCTTTGGTCCTCTCTAGCAGTGGAGGAGTCAGGGTATTTATTTAGGGGTACAATATTTTATATTAAACTTAAAACATGTGTTTTGTAGACTTTTAATACAACCAAGTGTTGTTATAAATTAATTGACATACACTTGTTTATTCCAATATTTCAAAAATAAAATAAACAGTGTATACCTTGTGATTTATAATGTCCAGTAGTTATTAGATTGTCTAATGGTATAAAATTGTCCAATTGTTTATATTACTCATAAAAGTACAAGATGTATATTCTAATATATTCAATAGGTTAATAATGGTACACGCTCAAACTGCCAAATGAATATTTGGTTGCTTATAATTCATGCAGTTGAACATACAAGAGAAATTCAATGTTTAAGTAAATAAGATTTGTAGAAAGAAAATAAAAACAGCATGATGTATTGTCCTAATTCAAAGTTCCATTATAGAATAGGTCAAGGCAATTTGAAAAATTCAATACTTTTGGGGTGCAACTATTGCGATAGATAGAATATTATTAAAATTTATAGGGCAAGAGTGGAGCAATATTAGAAAGTCAAAACCTTTTATAGGTTATTCTATAATATGCAAAAGTTGGGGAGTCAAAATAGCTTTGCCCCTGCTCTCTACTACTGCATAAATATGGATGAAGAAACGTGCCAAAATTGTAATATAGAAGAGAAACACAACCTTAATAATATTTTTTTAAACCTGAACGTCCTTCTTCACATCTTTTTCGCTTTTAATTGTCAAGTACAGGATTCAGACCCTGAATTTGACTGTGAAAAAGATTCTAAAAACTCTATGCTAGTCATTGGGCTGACCCTAGTGATCACAAGAAAGAAAATAAGTTGCCTATCATGAAAACATTCTGCATATTAATCATCATTAATCATAGTAGATAAACTATCAATAATGACCGCTCCTGGACACAATCACAGCAATCGTCATTAGCATGCGTTCAAATAGTATTCTCGCATGTGCATGCGTTTAGCATTATTACACTCATATCCCACTAATTTACCTCTTCTAGGGTTACCAGACCACCTCTAAAATAACTCGAGTATAAAGTTTTATTCTGTCTATGCGTCTCTTTTGTGGGCAGCCACGTTAGCAAAATTTTCTGATATACAGCATTTCCTGGAGAAGGGATTAAAAGAAAGTTGGGATCTTTCAAGATTTGGGCTTTACACATAAACCTTATTTGTAATCTATATATTTGTTCTGAAGTTTTTTGTTTTGTGAACTAGTCAAGGTGAATTCTACCTCATTTTATGGAAATAAAATATGGATAATTATACAAAAAAGAAAAAATGCAAACACATACAAACACGCTTGCAAAACTTGGGGCTCATATGAAAAGCTTGTAATTACAGAATCATAGAGGTAAGTCTAGCAAATTTTGAAGATTTTTACTCCTTTAATAGACCGTTCTTTGATTAATTCCATATGACTATGAGTTACTTTAAGCACATTACCTCAACCTCAAGGGTGTATATCTCCTTACACCATGAAGCAAGGATGTACGTGAAGTTATATCAATTCACTTGAAACTGTCCATACATCCAGTCTCTAACGGTAATTCACATGAATTTCCTTAGTTTTAAACCTTTTGGGTAGAAATTTCTTAAATTGCAAAAATGCTAACTTATAATCAAGATTACAACTTACAAGCTGTTGAAGAGAAGATGAAGCAACACTTAGGGTTTAACCCTAAATCGGCTTAAGGAAGAAGAGAGAGAATCCATTGATTTCTATCTAACCAACTTATTTTTCTTGCTATTTTCTCTCACTAGAGTCACAAAATTTCACACAATTCAATTGACATTATTAGTGTTGTTAACTTAGATTATGAGAGTATTTATACACAAATAGGGTATAGTAATCCATATAGAAATAAGACAACCAGTTTCCAAATAGATTTAGTTTCCATCTTCTAATACAATTTTTATTTTAGAAGACATAACTTTATTTGCACTATAAGTCTATAAATTTAATTTTTTTCACAGATAAAACTGTAAGTTATTAAAACTTATCATATAAGTTCCTACTTGAATTTTTTTAGTCTAATTGAAGAAGTTCTTAATATGTGTAATCCATTAGGTTCTCAAATATATTGGTAATAAGTGTAAGTTACAATTCTTAATAAATAAAAGTTAGATAAATTAAATTCCTTTAATTTATTATTGATTCAATTAATTAATTAAATTATTCTTATAGATCAAAATTGACATCTAATAATCCATCACAATCATCCAATTAATGAGAATAGTCAAGTAGACAATTTCATCTTTCAGTGAATATTTTTCGTGTAATTAATATCTCCTACCATGCATATTTTATATTAGTGTTAGAGTATGGAATATGTGTCTATTTTATTTAGACTAACATTATTTTCTTGTCCAAAAGTATAACTCTAATGAAGAAGTGCTTGAAATACTTTTCTAAGGCCTTTCCACTTAGAGTTAAGAATTTTATTTCTACAAGCAGCTAATAATGAGATAAGAATTTCGAATTTTATTTACACAAGTAGCTAATAATGAGATACCTCTTTCTATCATTAGAGATGGTACTGTATCCCTATAGATTATTCATTATTATTTCAGGCTTCATATTATATCCAATCATTAAAGATTTGAACCACTCATTTATGAAAAGCAATCAAATAGAGTCAATGCGTAATAATTCACACTTAAGAATTATGACAATTTTAAATTTAAGGATCACTTACACTCCTGTCATTTGGAGATCAATCCATTGACATTTAACTATGTGGATTGATCTAATAAACTTGATCATCCTATTACTCATATACTTTAGATGTCACACATCATAGCTGATGAGTTCTACTATTTTGTATATAAAGAAGAGATTTAGTATATTCTAGTTTATCCGTATTAACAATGTCTTATCTTACTAATATTATGACTCAAAATATTTAAGAATAAATTTAGTAATAACTAATTGGACCTCATCTGTGATGACCCCACCTTCTCCTAGGACATACCCTAAAAGTTAGCGGATCGCCTGCCTGGCTCTCGCCAGGGCTCACTCACTTACATTAACTTTAGAGATAACATTTTGATAAACCAAAACCAAACACTCAAATCTTTTACAACACTAAGATCAATACAAAAGTTTCAACCATAATATGAAACTAAAGGATTTACAATCACAAAAGTCTTCACGTTAACTTTCTAAGATCCCTCGTTCGTTTCCCGACCACCAACTCCTGTAAGGAAAACAAAACTAAAAGACTGAGCTAAAGCTCAGTGAGGTTTGCCAAGCAAGTAACATTTAATAAACACTTAAATCAATACAATTAAGCAAATAGTGCACATTTTACTGTACAATCACTTTCATTAAACAATTGAGGAAACACTTCACTGAACAATCACTTTTAAAAGGATACGGTGCTCGCATTAGAGCTACTTCAATGTCATTAAGCATTCATTTCAGTGTCAAGAGATACTCATTTCACTGTCATTGTACATTCATTTCAATATCACTGTACTTTCTCCCAATTCACCTCCTTATATCCTCCAAAACAATAAACAATCCCCTACATTCAGTAATCAGTGCAATGATCTCCCAACCTCGTGGTAATACTCGAGTATACTGAAACATTTACCCAAAGCTACCGTCCTACCCGACCAAGCCCTTTGCTGGCTCGAATAGTCCGTTGAACAGAGGGTTTTGGGGCCCAATTTAGCCGATGCGGCGAGGCACACATACGGCTTACATTCATGCACACTTACAATAACATTCAGTCAATTATCGACCTTCAAGCTCAACTAAGCCGAGTGCGATAAAGTACACTCCCGATTTAGAAGGCGAGGGACAATTGAGATATACTTTACACTGAATCATTTAGTAATAATTCATAATAAGCACATTTGTCACATAATTTCACTTAAGTACACATAAGCAGTTTAACACATAAATTCAGAAAATACTCACCAATTATCCAAGTAAATTACTCTCGAGCCTCGGGTTTATTTCCTGGCTCACAGCTACTTCCTGAGCAAATTAATAATTCCAATGTAAATATATAATTTGTAGATGTTCACTTATTATTTATTATCCTATTATTTGGTCGATTAAAGTCAAGTTCGACTTTAAAATATAAAATATAATATATTCAATATTTATTCTACATTTCATTTTGACTTATTGACTTTATCATTTTAAACCAAGGAATATACTTATTTTTCAAGTTTATAATTTATAAAATGTCTAAATTAAGAGTGGACTATTTTTCACTTAAGATTCCGAGATTAAAGTTTAGGAACACTCCATTGGTCCCCGTTTTAACTAATTAACTTTAAGTCGTTCATAGCTTAAATGTTATTTCTTTACACTAGTTCTCTAAGTTCTAAAATAAATATACAATTTATATATTATCACTTATCATTTGTTACCTTATACGCTAAAGGTATTAAAGTCATGTTTTAATTTAAAACAAGATATAACATACTCAATATTTATTGATCATACATTTTTTTTCTCCAAGGTTATAATTTATAAAGATTTAAAGTAAGATTACACTATTCCCTACTCTGTACTCTGAGGTGAAAGTAAATAAATTTTCCATCCTTCCCTTTTTAAATTCCGAACCAAATTCTAAGCCACCTATGATTCAAGTTTTGCATTAACTCATTAGTTTTAGTTTTAAATTTCTTATCTGCTTATGAATGTAGTTTTGCAATCAAGTAGCTAGAATGTAAGATTTCCTAGTAGTTCATTTTTCCCTTAAATCTTTCCTTTCACTCTCATGTTACAACTAGCCAGGTTAGTTACGTTTAGTAAGCTACAAAGTAGCCTTGAGTAGAACGTGTAAAGTCAACAACCAAACTCAAAAGCTGCTCAAGACTCCCACCTTTCTCTCAGCCATAATGTACTCCATTTTCACTTGCTTAAAGCACTAAATACATAATATATATTTGGTCCAACATCATAGCAGAATGCCTCTAGAAACAAAAGAAAAGTAACAGGAACAATGAAGATGGCAGCTTGCCATCCTCTGGTGTTTTAATCATAACTAAAGCTACAATTATCGGATTGAGACAAATGTTATTGCGTTTCGAAGCTAAGACATAGAGCTACATTTCTTGTGAAGACATCGGCACCTAGTTCTCGCATTTTCACGGTCAAAAAGGTACGGTCAGAAGTACCTTCTGCTTCACTCTCTCGGCTGAAGCTAAAAGGATTTCAGCAGGTAATGGCTTAGCAGCTGCATTTTTCTCTTTTCATTCCTCCTCAGTTTTCTGTTCCAGATTATTGTACAAAGTATATTGATTCAACTTCAAGTTAACTTAAGCGAAACGGGGCAGTTTATGTTCAATACTCAAAAGGGAAGCTGACTAACTTCAGCTCTGCGCAAGCTGCAAATCTGAAGTACCGCAGCTTGCATCAGAGTTCTTTCACGTATGGTTCTCTCCACTTGACACTCACTAACCGACAACTGACCCCTTAAACTGAAGAAGGAAACAAATAATCTGTTGCATGCACCCTATAACATTATTAACCCAAGAAATTTTGACATCAGTTGCAATTTCCAGCTCAACACTCAGTTTCTGCAATTTTTCTGAGATTTCACAGTTGCTGCCCGACATTTACTTCGGCTACAGGCTCAATTTCTAGCTAAAATCAACATGTAGCTGGTGTTTAAAGATCTTACCTCCTCCCCTTTAAAGTTTGAAAAAGAATTGCAGGCTGCACGTTTGATTTCCTGTTTCAGTTTTCCCCAGGTTCATGCTCCACTTCCCCCGTTTCCCTTTTTCTCCACCTTACCCTCTTACTCGATCAGTTGTGGCTGGAAGAAACCAGAGATGCTCCCTCACTCTCACTCTTTTTCACGGTTTTGGGTATGCATAAGGAAGAAAGCTTCGTTCTCTGTTTTTGGACAGTTAAAAGATGAAGAAATGGAGAAACTGTTCGGTTCTCATTTCCTCCTCTCGGTGGCTGATCACTCAACTTCTTCAGTCGGTGGATGATGATACCAAAGCTCCTCCACTCGTTTCTTATTGTTTAAGAATGCTCAGGTTATTTCTTTTCCGTGGGAAGTGGCAGACAAGAACATATAAGATGAGTTTCATTCGGTTCTTCCACCTACCAACTCATATTCACGTCCTCATTGCACCGTTTCTGCTTAGCAACTTTGGGAACTGTTTCTATTAAAATTCCTTCAATCACCGCCCCAATCTCCACTAATTTCTACTTCCACCGCTTGACTTAACAGATGGTTGTTGGCTTCTATTCGATTCCAATCCCTACGAGTATCTTCCTCTCACTCGGTTTTGTTTTATGAAATTTTGCTAGCTCGTTTCTTGGTTGCATGGTAGTTAGTCTAAAATTCCATGGCTGTTTTAGTCTTTTCATTTTAGTTCATTTGGTTACCACGAGTCCATAATTTTATTGTCTCGTACATTAATTCAAAATTTCGTTTGTTCTAAATTACGTTTACCTTGAAAATTTTCCCTATGTGACACGTAGATTTTCACACTTTTGATTTTAAAGAAATTTGACTAAACATGCAACTGATTCAACTATAATGACACAAATTACATTATGCGTATTTTATGTTTATTTGATTCATATAATTTTTTTTACACCATTTTAGGATATTTCTAAATTCTCAATTTTTATATAAATTCAATTAGGCATTTAATTTAACCATTTATTCGTTATAATATTTCTAATATCGAAGTAATTAAAATAGAAGAAATTCATAGCATACATGTAATTTTTCTCGAGTTCTCACATCATCATCATAACTTTTATGATTTTATTGATTAGGTTTATTTTAAGAACTTTATCATTCACATGTAAAACACATGCAATTGAAATGATAAAGCTGTCATTCATTATTTACATATACATAAATATATAACAAATGCTTAAAAGTCGATTAGTTTTAGAAGGTACGCACTAACAAAGCTCATGACATGCTCCAGGATTGAACCCTTTCCCTGAACTACTCCAGCAGTGGCGATCATCACCATCTAGGTGTCCCTTGTTACTATAGTTTTTTGATCATTAATACTTTTGGCAGGACCAGGGCAAATCAAGGAATGAATGCCGTTCACTGCATAATAAATGATCAAAAAGAGAGATGGAAAAAAGTTCTTTTACTTTGAAACAATCACTAAAAGCTTAGATATAAACTAGTGGGAAAAAATTTGGGCAAACAAAACTCTACGGAAATAGGAAATTTTTTCATGTAGATGTTCTTTCATCTTGATTTGACATCTTGTCAAATATTTCCAAAGTGACAATAAAAAGGGTTTATAAGCAATAAATAGGGGCGAAAAAAGATTATTTTACATTGTCACTCTCAAGGCTAACCCCCAACAAGGAAACATATTTGAAAAAAATCAGAATATAATAATGCAGGTCAGCATTATCGGTTCTCAATTATGGATTTTAATCTTGATTATTGTTTGGTGGCTACACCTTCCTCCAATTGCATAAAATTATTGTTAATCTTCCCTTATAACCTTTTTCCTTGAGTGCCTAAACTGTAACCTTAGTAGGCCACTAGTAAATTCAGATCACAGTGAATCATCCTTCTATATATTTCAAACTCTGGAATCATTTTTCTCACACCACGAGCAAGTACAGGTACCAACTTTCGACTAACTAATATAGGCATTTATTTACAACCCTAATTCTTGTGCTTTTTCTTGGCTTCTTTTTCTTCTTTAGATTGACCTTTAACAACATTAATCCTTTTTCTCAGGTTGTGTAATGTAATCATGAAGACTTTGCTAGTTGCTTCTATTGCTCTTCTGTTGGTTATGGGATCTCTTGAAGCAAATGCCAAGAGGGTGTTTTTCCATGGCCGTCAGCTTCTGAATGATGCAAATCCTAGCCGAAAAGTTACCACTGGTCCTAACCACAAAAGAGCTGCTCCTGCGGTTCAAGTTGATCAAGTGAATGATGACGATGATGACCCGGATTCTGGATCAGATTCCCACCGCTATTTCCCATGCGAGCAGCCCAACTGCAAGAAGACATGACTGTGATAGCATTTGCACGACAGCTTTGAAGATTGCGTGAAATTGAGCGCTTGTAATAACGTTAGATGAACTCCCAAGTGTCCAAAAAAAATGTGTAACATACTACTATTGTCCCAGCATAACAGTTGGATTTGTCAGTTTCCCGTTAAAAAGTGTTAGTTTGTCTCTTTAAGATTTGTAATAAATCTTGGCTGTGTTGTTGCCTCTGGTATGTAGTATTTGGTATCCTTTTCGTAAGCTTATCCATAGCAAGCAATTCTAAGGAGTTTAATTTTTTTTTGAAAGACACAGTGACCCTTAATGAAAATAAGTTAGTTTACACTGCACTTATATATATATATATATATATTAAAAATTAATTACCACTATAGGATCATCGACTCTACTAGAGATTGAGGTTGGGTAGGGAAGGGAGCACAACTTGTAAAAACATATATTTAAGGAAGTATTCTTGTACTCTGTGAAAAGTTTGGGACAAAGTGTAATATTTATAAGGATACAACTACAATATTTAAATGTTCTTAGGAGATGCTAAGGGGATTTCGAGATTTTTTTTTTGGGGTTGGAGGGGGGGGGGGGTGGGGTGTCTAATTTTGACTAGGATATAAGTTGATATTTTCATTTTTTTTTGAATGGACGTAAGAGATTTTTTCAAATCTTTGGGTGGCCGGTCCCTCCCCATCCCTCTCTACGTCCTCCCTGATTAAAGTGTAAATATATAAGATGAGAAATTGACTACACTTCTTGTTTTTCTAAATTATTCTTCCATTCTGTATCTAATAAATCTCACGCTCTAATTTGTCGTAAAAAAATGTCACAATTTTCACTAGCTTTCTTCTCCAGTAGTGCTATATTTTCTCTAACTTAAAATAGGACCAATTTGATTGTAGCTATGCATTTACAACCAATTTCAGCAGTGGGTGTGGAATTTCAATTCGTAGATATTATTCATGCACTCGTAATTATAAGTGATTATACCATGAGGTTAGGTTATTTATTCTACAGGGCTGTAAAAACTTGGCAGGACAACTTCGAAGGATACAAAATTCTTTGTTATCATCTATGAAACTAATATTGCTTATATTCGAAAAAATCAGGAAAAGTGTTTAGAAAATTTGTGAAAAGTTGCAAAATCTCTATTTAATTGGCAAGCATTTAAATGCAATTACACCACTGTGTAAAAAAAATGGTATTCAAAATAAAGCAACTCCAAGCTCCTTTGTTTTCTTTTTTTTTTTTGGGTGGTGTGTCAATAAAATGTCAAAGTACAAAAATATGAAAGTAGACTATAAAAAAATAAATAAAACCAATCTGCAATATAAAGGCATTGTTACGGGTCTTAGTTATTCCTCCGTGTCATCTTAGTTGCAAAGCATTTAATAGATTGTTTGGTTTTTTCCAACACAAAGAGTACTAAGATTAGACTTTTCTTTCTGCTTTTCTGATGAAACTGAACGAGTGTATTCAAAGTGTACCGCACCTTGCTTCAGAAAGTTTACTATAAATACTACGGACAAGAGGCTTTGTCTACTGTTGTTGGGATTGGATATGCTTTGGCTTCTTCTGGAACTTTCAGCGCAAACAAAGTGTTATCATTGATGTATTGAAGGGGGAAAAAAGGAAGAAAGATAACGAGAAACTATTAATATTGCTTGGTGCCATCATAATCAATGATGGATTCTGGAATATCTAATTGAATGCACAAAATAGTTTGTTTATGATATTATGTAGTATACTAGTAATAGATCGAATTGTGTGCAGCTAATATATCTTTTTTCTATATAGGATACAATAATACCACTTTGTTTGAACATTAAAATCTGATTAAATCTACTTACGATCATAGGCGACCAAAAAAAAAAAGGATGAATGGATAAATTTTATTTAAAAAAAGAACCTTAATTTCAAATAAAAAAAGAACCTTAATTTCAAATTGATGCTATATTAAATCTAAATAAGCTCTGATTTTGATTTTTAATACTCATACTGATCTCATTTTTTTTTCCAATTCCGATTTTTTTGATCTAAATCTAGGCATCTTTATTATTGCAATGTCCAATATCTTTATTATTGCAATTTTCCTTTCTCTTGTTTATGCGTGTGAGAGACATATTCGCTACATTGACGTATGTTTGAATTGAATATCTTTAGCTCTTTAACAGAAAATTCTAAATTTAGTACAATTATAATTAAACCATCAATTGAAATGGGGCTTAGAAAGCCTATAGTTCATTTGGAGGGATCTAGCCTGCGATGTCTCATAACTAAAAAAAAGTACTACCAAAAAAGAATAATTTTTTGACTGGTTTTGGAAAGAAAAAGAACAGGGACTGCTCGTGCCTGCTGTGCATCTTGGTGATATTATGATTTGAATTGGATACATCCCCATAATTCAAAAAAATTGTTAGCAAAAAGAATGATTGTATATTACTGCTTTCAGAAAGAAAAAGAACAGGGAGTATCATATTGCTACTTTTTTGGGAATCAAGAATAATTCCATTTAAAGTCAAGTGGTTCAGTGGCAATAAACTATCCCAACATATGCTCTAGATGATAGCTTTTTTCCTCGATTGAGATGGAGCATACCAAATCGGTGACTCTTAGTCGAATTTATGCAACCCTTAAAAGGTTTCGACACTAGAAAGTGAAGTGTTACCTATTATTTTGTTATAAATACGTTCAATATGCTTACCTGCTCTTGTTGAAAATAATTGCAATTATGTCAGCAAGATTTTTGAATACGTTAGCCTGACTGATCACTTGCAACACACATTGTTTGGTTAATTACCATGTTTTACATACACAGGAATTAAACATCAAATGCTCTTTTTCACTTCTTCACACATAGAGTAGTGTACAGTGACTAAGCAGTATAGTTGCAAACAAATCAAGTCGACTCGTGAAACCGATCAAAACTCGAGTCGACCTCAGATCAAGATGATCACTCGAGCTCAAGAGAGTATAGATGTGCTCGACTCATTATCTCATCAAAC
The DNA here is from genome assembly GCA_023065735.1 of Coffea humblotiana. NCBI lineage: Eukaryota > Viridiplantae > Streptophyta > Magnoliopsida > Gentianales > Rubiaceae > Coffea > Coffea humblotiana. The sequence goes on from CM041217.1 coordinate 11,028,162, forward strand.
CAGTAGAATTTTTATGTGTATATTTTAATATTTTTATTTTAATAGTAAAATTACGTGTATGCCCTCATTACTTTTTATTAATTAAGATGAAATGTATATTTTATTTATTTAAAAAATAATAAATTTACTTTTTTGAACTCCTATAGGTTCAAACTCAAACTTAACTTAAGCTTGAACTTGAGTTCAAACTCGAGTTCGAATTTTATTTTGAGAGCTCATTCAGTTCAAATTTCGTAAAACTGAATTGAGTTTGGCTTGATTAGGCGAAAGTTCAAGTCTAATCTATTTGTTTGTAACCCTTCAAACTCAAGTTCGAATTTTATTTTGAGAGTTCGTCGAGTTTAAGTTTCGTAAAACTGAATTGAATTCGACTCGATTAGGTGGAAGTTCAACTCTAATCTGTTTGCTTATAACCCTACTATATAACACAGTAATGGGCAATTGAAGAGAATAGTTGATGGCCCAACATTAATAGTCAAAAAATTAAAATCTAAAATACATCAAAAACTAGTTTTAGTTTATTCAAATTATTCTCTATAAATACTTTCCATTATCAACTGTTGCAAAATGTTCAATGAACGGGAAAGCCCTTGATCTAATCATCAAGGGAAGCTAATAGCCATAACCTTTCATATCTGTTTTCTGAGTGACTCAAACCACTAAACACTAGGACACGGTGTTTAAATGGATTACATACGATTTTCATGGTTAGGTTAAATCAATAAAGTTGGATAAACTCAAAATTCACTAATCACTTGGTAAAGCTTTTGTATTTCTCAGTCAAATAACCCTGATCAATGATTAACATTGACCAGCAATATCTAATAGGCAAAAGGCCTGGATATTTCTATGTTGAGCAACTGCTCAGGTGTAAACCCTGATGAAAGAGCATGTTTGGAATTAATCATCATATTCCAGGCAAGTCTGCTTCAAAAGTTCCTTGAATATAAACTTTAATTATGATTACTTCTTTGGTGGCTGACGCCTCCTCCAATTGAGTTAAAGCATTGTGAATCCTCCAAAGAATCCCTTTTCCATTAGTGCTTGAACTTTAATTTACACTCCCACAAGTCATCACTATTGACATTAACTCAAACCCCTTATAACCCAACCTTTCGAATTCCATTCTCTCACACAACTTTCAAGAAGAAAAATAGCTGTTATTTCTGTAACTGAAATGCTAAAGTTTGCCCTATCTAACTTGCTTGAGTAGATCATTGAAGTCTTTTTGTAATTTTTTTCCTCAGGTTGCTCAATCATGAAGATCTTAATCAGCAGTCTCTTTGTTGCCTTAGTTTTGATCTTGGGATCCTTTCAAGCCAGTGCAAAATGGGTTCTTTCCCAGGAACGTCAGTTATTCAATGATGCAAATCTGGGCCGAAAGCTAAGTGCTGGTCCTAATGATACGTTTGCGACTGAAACCAAAGGAGCCGAGAATCTTGAAACTAAGACAAAAAATCGAGCTGACACTGCTATAAATGGTGAGTTGAATGAAAATAATGATGGAGAAGATTCAGGTTCAACTTCCCATCGCTATTTCTCAGATGATGAACGCCAACCAAAAAATAATAAGATTCACACACCTCATTGCAGCCCCAAGACGACGAAGATATGGTTTTTATGCTACAAGTTTTAGTTTTAGTGACATGGAGATCGTTTCAATTTTCTGCTAATAGTTGTATTACTGTCCTTCCCTCAATATGCCTCCTTAATCTTTGCATCTTTAGCAATAGACTGAGTGATTATATCTTTACAAACCTAGTGAACTCTAGAACCATCTAACAATCATGTTAGGACTTAGGTTCAGCATTTCTGATATATTTAACCACTACTAATGATTAAAGATAAGTATTCTTGACATGGCTTGGAAACATTAACCTTTCTAGCAATTCATTTACTCTGCTAAATATTGACACTGTGATAATCTCTACACTGTATCTGGGCGTGCAAGGGAGAAATGGTGGCAAAGACTAAAATTTCGAATGATAGTACACTTTTCTCTACATTGGAAAGCATACGTGTTACCACTACTAAAAACACAACTCGAGATTTAATGTCATGGCAACTTTCCTGAAAATGAGAATTTACAAGTTAAAATTTTGATAATATTTTATTTGATTTGAAAAGGATAAGATGGCATATTATCAAAAGATAAACTATGCCTATATTGCGAGCCACTTAGATTTAAGACTTTCGATGGCCGAGTTTGGTGATGATAATTTTTGTGAGACAACACCACCAATCATCCATCAAATATTATTAATGTGAAATTTTAGTCTTTTAGATTCAAAATAAGCTATTTCAGTCTCTCACAAAGCAAAAACACTCTTTTTAGTCCCTTGTCACTTTTGTGAGAATAAGTCACTGACACATCACATGCTTAATATTTAAAGAATTGGAGATTAATTAGGATTAGTGATTAAAAAAGAATTGGGAGAAATGGAAGACTAAACCCATTGATCATTTACTTTTGTGAGAAACTGGGTTAAGATTTATGAAGTTGCTAGCGTTTGGCTGAAAAATAAACAAGGACAAGAAAAAAAAAGGAACATTTTTGCATTGTGAGAACTAAAATAGCTAATCGGATTAATCTTCTATACACTGATAGTGTATACACTTTTACCATTAGATGCATGACACATAATCCGAATTTGAATTTAAAACTCAAATTTTGCATATATGTTATATATCCAACCATGATAATATATACACTACCAATGTATATAAGATTTACTCATTTTGAATTTGAGAAAAATTTTACATCAACATGTGAGTGACAATTGGCATCATTTTCTCTTATTATTAACGCATGGCCTACAAATGATGCAAGTCTGACCAAACCAATTATAACAACTAAATAATTAGTTTCAATCGAATCTAATCCTGTAATTCCATTATATTTAATCTAATTACTGATGGCAAGTTAGCATATGAGTGAAGAAGATATATTAGGAAATAAGTGCAATTAAATATTTGATTCTTTCATGACTAAAAAGAATTTTATAAGCAAACTAATAGATGATGAACTTATTATTTGTTTGAATTATTAAAAAGTAAGAGAGAACTTTTACAATCGTTTGTTTATATGAATACGGCCTAAATCGAATTTGAAAAGAGAGCGTATAGAAATTAATAATATATTTTAGGAAAGAATGACTATTTATACAATTTAAATGGACTTGTGAGTAATATGCTAAATTTGTGTAATATAGATTCATTAAAAAATTGTCGAAACTTTAGAATTACAAATAAATAATCAAGTACAATAATATTGATAGATGCACGTAACTGATGAAAATTAAGAAAAGAAATATTGTGCATTGATTGATTAAAAATCAAGAAACATATGTAAACGTATATCAAGTAGGGAATTAATAGACTGAAATACATTACAAAAAGAAGAAGTATAGAATGATAAAAAATAAAATAAAAATTTGTCCATATTTTAGCAACAATAATAAATAATCAATATAATCATATATATAAAGTAGTGAATTGATAAATTGAAATTTGCTATAAATAAGGAAGTATAGAAAAATAGGAAAAAATGAATATTTTTTCAAAATTTAGTAATGGTAATAAATTACCAATCCAATAATAGGAATAGAGAATGCGACTGTAGATAATTAAAGGAAAATTATTGAGAAAAAAATAAATTAAGGTATAAAATATAAAAACGTAATAGAATAGGCAATTAATAGATTTTTAAAATTTACTATAAGTAAAGGAGCAAAAAGAACTCTAATTTATTGTTATAAAAAACGGACAAAGAATAAAATTCACTAAGAAACATAAGCAAACACAAATTTTTTTCTACATGGCAAAAAGATAAAATTTTGGCCCCCACAACGCGCTAACTCCTTTCGCTTTGAAAACCTGCACTATAATTCTATGTGGTTGCGATTAAATTGAAAATTGGATGGAAATCATCCAATTTAATGATTGTATGTGAAATGTCAATATTGCCCCTGTTATACGTGAAATACTTTCCATTCGATTTTCAATTTAGTCCAAACCGCAAGAAATTATAGTGTAGTTTTTCAAATCAAAAAGAGTTAAGTTGAATATTCAACAAATCATAAGGAGTTCATTTATACAGGGACAATATTGATATTTTACATACAACCGTTAGATTGGATGTTGTCAATCCAATTTGTAATTTAATTGAAACCCCAGGGAGCTATAATGTAGGTTTCCACTTCAGAGGGAGTTAAATTGAACATTTGACAAATCAGAAGGAAGCTTTTGGTATTTTATCCATACACACACACACATGTATGTATGTATGTTTGTATGTATGTATGTATGTGTGTATATATATATATATGTATATGTATATGTAACTATGTATGTATGAATCTTCTAGAGATTAAGATGTAAGGAAAACTATCTATGTGAGCATCAGCGTGACATACTTTGTCCAAATTTTAGTAATAGTAATAAATAATCAAATCAATTTTAGGAATAAAGAACATGATTGAAGATGATTAGAAAAGAAAAAATATGGGTTAATTGACAAACAAAATAAAGAAAGTACAATTAATACAAGGTAGACTTGTTGGAAATTAACTCTAAATAAGAAACCATGCTATAAATAAGGAAGTAAAAAAGGAAGGAAATTAATTGTTACCAAAAAATAGAAAAAGAATAAGACAATAAAAAAAACACAAATATTAAAGACATTCACATCTACTTGGTAAAATGTTAGAATAGCCAACTAAACATCCTACCAAAAGCACAACAGAACATTGTTTTATATATATATATAATCTAACTAGCATTGGGACCCTGTGCATGAGTTTATATGTTAAAAAGGATAATATAGTATACTCAGACAAAAAGTTACATCAAATAGAAAAGGTTGAAAAGATCAAAAGTAGTTTTCAATTATATCTTATATTGTTTCGAACACCCAAAAAATACATGAAAACATCTAAAGAAATACCCAAAAGATCATGCCAACAACACGTCTCATCACCCTCTCTTGCTCTTTACCACTCGCCTTCACTTCCCCTATCTCGTAATCTCACTACTTGATATCCTCCATTTCTGTCTGCTATTCTTCTCTCAACATACTGCCTACTTTCCCACATTTGTGCAATCCTTCCCTTTCTCCTAGTTTATAAGCCCTACCTCTCTCTCTCTCTCTTCCGCCTCATAGTCTAATCTCCAACCAAGCCATACTATCCATTTATCCCCTATTCTACCACTCTTTTCTTCTATCTCGTGGACCCGACTTCTTTTTAGCCTAGATTGCCCTCCCTACAGCATACGTTTCCCCCTTCTTTCATTGTTCATGATTTATTTCTTCACTTTTTAGACCTTATTTTAGCCAAATTAAAAGCCAAAATCATGATCTCGGAAAAATCCAATTGAAGGTGTAAATTTTGTAAAACTCTTCCCTTTCTTTTTTTTTTTTTTGTAAATAGCAAACTTAGGAAGGTTTTTCAGAAAAAAAAGTTAGTGAAAATTTTCTAAAAACATTCCAAAAAAAGGCACCCAAATGCATTTTTTGTTCATTTAAATTCATATATACATTTTCTTTTACATACATACATACATATGCACATATATATATATATATATTTGAATACTTATATTATATGAAAAATAGTCCAAATACTTACACAATACGTATAACGAGTCTACCCTAAGTGCAAATAAAGTCAAAACTGTTATTTATAGACTCCAAGTTCAATGTCAGATTATGAAGCCCAAAATTAAAAACGCAAAACTTATAAAAAAGACTATTGAAGCACCCTAGAGTTAGTAAATACCAATAAAAATGAAAAAAAAATGGAACAAATTTGTTTATGTTTCTACTATATCCTGGCTACCATTATTCACCATTGAAATGTCTCTAGAATTTTTTAGATTCTATTAAAACTTGAATTCTAGTATAAAGACAAGGAGCAAAAAATATTTTTTAAGAGAAAAAACACCTTTCCCCGAATGAACTTGATGAATCAAAGTAAGGCAAGGGCTTTTTATTTTATTTTTATTTTTTAAATAAGCTTTGGTGCAAGTGGAAGAAGAATTTTGTGCATTGGGTCTTTTACATGATTAACACTATAATAGCACAAAGACCGAAATAAAAGTTTTCATCAAATTTGGCTAGAAATCTTATCAAGTCGTGATATTTATATACACCTACTTGATATCACAACTTTGACTATCTTAAATTGACATAGGATTCAATAAAAATTAGGGGAAATTACACTTTACCCCCTATAGTTTAGTATTTTTATACATAACCCTCCTATGGTTGGGGTTTGGATTAAAATATCAAAGTAACGGAATTTGCATTCCATAATGGAGTCAACTAAAGTGTCAAAAAATACCCCAATGTAAAGTTGAAAATTATTTATTAATCAGAGGGGTTATTTATATATTTTGAAAATCAGAAGAGGGTTATATGGTAAAGTACTAAAACATAAGAGCGTTATATGGTGAAATATAAAACCATACGAGATTAGAGTGTCATGCATATTATGTTTATATATTTGTGTCATTACAGCTATTTTAATTTTTAAATAAAGGTAATTTCGACATTTTCATAGGTTCCACTACGAGTGATCATTTCCGTTACTTTGACACTTTAATCCAAACTTTGAGGCGGTTATATATAGTTTTTAAAACTATAGGGGAGTTATTTGAAAAATAACTATACCACAAGGGATAAAGTGTATTTTGACCCAAAAATTAACATGGTAATGAGAGTTGATAAGTGCATATTTTACATGTTTTAAGTGTGTTTTATTAGTTAGTTTTGGTGTGTTTTATTTAGTTTTATAGCTAATTAACTAAGTTTCTAGTGAAACTATGTATTTTATGGTTTAAAGTGTAAAAATTACATTTATATGAATTTTTATGGTGAAAACTTCATATTTTGTAGGTTTAATAATTCAATCATCAAATGGCATGAATTGAGAAGATAATTGGATGATTGATGATGGTTTGAAGTGATAAAAATAGAATATGAAATGCAAAATAATCAAAGGAAGAAATGCAAGTTTTTCAGCTTTGACACCTTGTGGTATTTCGGCTATATCTTGAGTTACACACATCAGATTGAGATGATTATTAACTATTTTGAAGTTAAGAGATAGATCTACATTTGATATGAAGATATCGAAGTTTAGTTCAGTCGTTTTCATTGACAAAAGGTCGAAATACAGAAGTGCAACGCTATTGTCGAAAGCTGAAACAGAGCTCTGACCAGTCTAGGGTATTTTAGTCATTTCTCGGTCCACAGAGCTCCAAATTGGATGATTCTTGCTTCATTGGAAATCTAACTCAAAGGGCTACAACTTTTATGTTTTACGTAAGAGCTAGTTCAGCCTCCATCATCAAGAAATTATCAGTTGACATTGCACCAAAAATGGAGCAAGGATGAATTCTGTCCAGAAAGTGCAAACCTACAAAAGCAATACGTGGGTATGCAATACGCGACCTAAGGTCACGTTTTCAACTCGCGTATTCTTCCTTTTCAACTGCAACTTGTTCTTTGTTCACACAACCTTTCCAGCTCATCTACAACTCATAATTTCGGCTATATCTGACCAAGAAGAGTGGAAATTTGGAAAGCAACTCTTGATGAGTTAAAAAGCCAACTTTGCCAACCAAGAAACAACTCATGTTGAGCTTGAATCTCTCTATAAATAGCAGCCTTTGGAGACTATTTTTACAACTTTGGAAGGCTAGAGAAACTCACCAAAAATGTAGTCTTCACTAGAGTTTCCTTAGTTCATTAGTTAGAGTAGTATAATATAGGTAATGTAGTTTATTCATCTTGTATTTGTAGTTAGATTTGGATGAAGATTGAGGAGTAAAGATGGAGAATTTGAAGTTCATGTGACAAGAGTGACTTCTCTCCTATCACTTTCTCTTTTGTATTTGATTTCATGTTTAACTATAATACAAGTTTGGTGTTTGTTTTCATGTTTAGTTAAAGTTTATGCCTAGAGTTATGGATGAACTTTCTATATCTTGTTATTGATGTTTACTTGGTTATTTGATGGTATTGTTTTGAACAAGCTATTTATCACTTTTGCTTAGCTAATCATGATTAACGGGTCATTAATTGTGATAATCTTAAGTTGCTAAGTTTGCAATAAAAATTGGGATTCAACACTAGTTTAAGGAAGTGATAAATCTAGGGAGTACACTCACGAGAGTAGAGGTGCACCTATGTCGCTTTAGTGACTTGTTTCATGTAATTTCATAAAAGAAATCAGCTTGTAGTTAATTTCATGACCACGAGAATAGGTATGGTTTAACTACAAGTATAGTTGATTCACTGCGAGAGTAGGTTTCACATACATTAGAAAATTACGTCATAACTAGCCAAGATAATAGCATTCACTTAACTGGTAATTTCATTTGCAAGAGTAGTAAGGAATTTCATATCTCTAGGAGTTTTCTATTGTATTTTTGTTACCTTTATAGTGTAGATTTAATTGCTTGCATTTGTGATAGTCTAAATAATAAAGGATTTTGAAAATCATCGGTAATTGACAATCTTTCCTGTGGATTCGACCCTTAATACCCTATACTCACTCTCGACTCGTACACTTGCAAAAAATCGTGTGTGGGATATTTAGGATGTTATAAATGTAAATTTTGACTATGGATGAGCTAATTGTTATATATACACCCCACACCCGTCAAGGTTTTTGCACCGTTGCCGGGGAGAACAATTGGTGAAGATGGATAAACTACAAGATGGATATACATCCATCTTGAACAAGTTTTTGGCGGCGTTGTCGGGGAAGATTTGTCAATATCGGTGCTAAGAATTACTTTATTAATTTAGACAATTTACTTGCTTTTTGTTGTTTTTGTTGTGTCTAGTGACTTGTTTGTTGCATTTAGTATCTTATTGAGTCTTTGTTTGTATATTTTTATATGTGTCGAATCATCTATTCTCTTTGACAAAACTTGTTTTTAGGTTACTTTAAAAGCATGTTCAGAGATTCAAGGAGAGTAGAAAACATGAGGAGACAATGCTTAAGATGTGGAAGATTGACAATGGATGGTTATTACATGCAAAGCTCCATGGATAGAGGTAACCAAGAAATTACTGAAGCTATGTAATTTGAAAATAGTTTAAGGTGCTTAAAAGCTAAACTTTACAAAAGGGGAAGTTATAACGTTACATGTTCAATTAGACACCATTATGCATAAGATTGAGCAAAAGAGGAAAGCTAATACTTTTAATTCTAATCATATGATTTGTGATTTGTGTGGAGGTTATCATACTACTTATACATGTAGGCAAGTACAAAATGTGGATAATTATGATGAATTAGGGCATTACAATCCTTGTTTTGATCAATATGTCCTAATTGGAATAATTCTTATACTTATGGTTGGGATAATCAATGTGCTAATAGTGTTTCTCCTTGTTTATATGATTACCAACTCGAATGTGTCCAATATGAATCAAAACCTTCTTGGGAATTGGCAATAGAAAAGCTAGCTAATGCGACTTCCGACTGTTTCGATACGATTGAAGAAAGGTTAGATGAATTAGCTTCTCACTTTAGTCGAATACAAGACCAATTACATGAGTTGTGTGAGTTATTTCTTCTAATGATATGCACTATGACCCTAGCATGAATGGTGAGTATGTTGCAAGTGAAAGTGGATTGCATTTTGATGAAAATGATGAACCTCAATTGTGTTTTAATGAGAAAATGTCCATTTCACATGATAGTACCTTTGGAGCTAACCTTGAACCTCAAGAGGTGAGCCTTAACAACTCATTTTTCACCCCTCTTGAGGAATGTATTGAGAGTATAGGTTCTAAAGGCATTGTTGCCCAAGAAAACCATGCGGACGTTCCTTTGGTGAGTTTTCAAGTGGTGCACATTCAAGGTAATATCTATAAAACATTTGAGATAGGTAAGCCACTTTTATCTCTCATATCATTAGATTATGTGGCTTTGTTGTTAAGTCACCTTTTAATGATCCACCACGATCTAAAATGGTGGATTATTCATTGACAAAGGCTCCTTGAAAAATGAGGTGAAATAGTCAAGCTAATGACTATAAAGAAACGCTTGTTGGGAGGCAACCCAATGTTTGTTTAAATTTATGTTAAATTTATGTGATTTTATGTTTAAATTATGTGTTTGAATTGTTTTGTTATTTTTTTTTGTAGGTATTGGAAATAGAAGCAAAGGTGACCAAATGAGGTGAAAAAGGCGAAGTTCGATCAAGGAACTCCACCCCTCAATTTGAGTAAAAGTTGTTTTTAATTTGTTAAAGAGGGTTAAAATGCATGTTTTGATCATTTTACATGTACTTGCATTGATTATTTTGGCAAAAGAATGATCTAGAATGCATTTTGAATAATTAGAGTGCCATGTATAATTTTGAAAAGTTAACATTTCTACAAAATTTGCAGAAGAAAACGCGGTGCCCAGAAAAACACAACAACAAGTCGCATATTCTACAAGCCGCGTATTGCATTATGTAACTTTTGCACTAAAAACGCGGTCATCAAAACGCGACTTCAGGTCGCGTATTCCTTTTTGCATCATTAAAGCAGAAACCGCGACTCCAAAACGCGAGTTCATGGTCGCGTTTTCTGTAGTCGCATTTTTAGGTTTCTTTTTAAAGAAAAATGCATGTTCCTTGTTCATTCTTTTCTTCTTCTTTTCCTCATGTACTTCCTTTTACCTTGAGTAGTTTGTTGTGTATTTTCTATAGGTGCATCACCACCACAAAGGCATGAAGTTATGGATCGCCATCTTATGTTTATTAATGCCTTTGTTGTCACCTTTGTTTCTCATTTTCAATTCTTAGGTTTCTTACTAATAGTTACTTATGGAACTCGTGAAGTTCATGGCTTGGATTTAGTACATTTTGGATCAATGGCTCGTGAACTTCATGCTTTGACACTTCAATCACAACAATAGGGGAGTATTCTTTTTTTATCTTGGGTTCTCTTTTTACACATTGAGGACAATGTGCATATTATGTGTGGCGCGGGGGAGAATTGACATTATATACATTATATGTGATTGATTTGTTGATTGCAAATATTTCTGTGCGTTAATTTGTTCAAAATTGGATTTATTGGCAGGGAGTTTTGTCCAATTTTAAGGGGAAACTCTGCTAAATTTTTTTCAAAATCTTGTCTAAATTTACAAAATTGTCCCAAAAAGTTTCAAATTTTTTTCAATTTTATCCAAGGGGTAGGAAGTTCCATATCATTAGTAACTCAAATTTCTTCTACTTTTGCGATAAATATATGTGGTTTGAAAACTTCTTTTCTCATTTAACTTAGAAATCACTATTATGTGATTATAATTTGTGCATTTATAGGAAATATATCTTGCAAAGTGGAGAAAATTATACCTACATTTTGCATATTTGATGAAATTTCTTCTCTTTACTTGATTTTATAAGTTAAGTGACAAATATGGTCAATAATTGCAATACTCTTCTCATGATTATGTTTTTGAGGGACTTACTTTGAAAAAAAAAAGAAGAAAAAAAGAGAAAAAAGAAAAAAAGAAAGAAAAAAAGAATAAGAGTTGTTCTACTCCAATGGTTCTTGTACTTAGTAACCGGGAGTCTTCATCTACAAATGTCGACTTTCACGTAAAACGGTACTTGAATTAAGAGTATGCAAAGCAACTTGAAAATGTGAAATGTTGAGTAACTAGCGATATTCATTTAAAAATGTAGATTTTCGCGTCAAAAGACACTTTCACAACTTGAGTAATATTTATAAATGTGATATGAATAAATCCCTCTTTAAATTAAATAAGAAGATTATCATGAGTTTAGAAAGCATTTTATTGACCATATGCATTACTTGCTTGTGAAAATGGGTAAGAATGAAAAATTAACTTGAACTTATTATAATTGCGGTGTAGTTAGCTCTTCTTTACTTGATATTATGAGTACTTGAACTTAATTGAACAATTGCATAATGGTTCTTTATCTTGTTTTTGAGAAAATGAAGTTGAATGGTGCACATATGTTTATTTTCAAAATTTTGGATCATTGTTGATTAGTATTTCTTAATTGCTTGAGGACAAGCAATGGTTCAAGTGTGAGGGAACTTGATAAGTGCATATTTTAAGTGTTTTAAGTGTGTTTTATTATTTAGTTTTGGTGTGTTTTATTTAGTTTTATAGCTAATTAATTAAGTTTCTAGTGAAAATATGTATTTTGTGGTTTAAAGTGTAAAAATTGCATTTATATGAATTTTTATGGTGAAAACTTCATGTTTTTGTAGGTTTAATGATTCAATCATCAAATGGCCATGAATTGAGAAGATAATTGGATAATTGATGATGGTTTGAAATAATAAAAATAGAATATGAAGTGCAAAATAATCAAAGGAAGAAATGCAAGTTTTTTAGTTTTGATACCTTGTGGTATTTCAGCTATATCTTGAGTTACACACGTCGGATTTAGATGATTCTTGAACCATTTTGAAGCTAATAGATAAATCTACATTTGATATGAAGACATCAAAGTCCATTTCAGTCATTTTCATTGACAAAAAGGCAAAGTATAGAAGTGCAATTCTATTGTCGAAAGCTGAAACAGAGCTCTGACTAGTCTAGGGTATTTTGGTCATTTCTCGGTCCACAGAGCTCCAATTGGATAATTCTTGCTGCATTGGAAAGCTAACTCAAAGGGCTACAACTTTTATGTTTTACACAAGAGTTAGTTTAGCCTCCATCATCAAGAAAATATCAATTGACATTGAATCAAAAACAGAGCAAGGATGAATTCTGCCTAGAAAGTGCAAGCCTGCAAGAGCAATACGTGGGTATTCAATATGCGACCTAAGGTCGCGTTTTCAAGTCGCGTATTCTTCATTTTCAGCTGCAACTTGTTCTTTGTTCACACAACCTTTCCAGCTCATCTACAACTCATAATTTCGGCTATATCTGACCAAGAAGAGTGTGGAAACTTGGAGAACAACTCTTGATGAGTTAAAAAGTCAACTTTGCCATTCAAGAAAAAACGCACGTTGAGCTTGAATCTCTCTATAAATAGCAGCCTTTGGAGACCATTTTTACAACTTTGAAAGGCTAGGGAAACTCACCAAATTGTATTTGTAGTTAGGTTTGGATGAAGATTGAGAAGCAAAGATGGAGAGTTTGAAGTTTATGTAATAAGGGTGACTTCTCTCCTATCACTTTCTCTTTTGTTTTTGATTTCATGTTTAACTATAATATAAGTTTGGTGTTTGTTTTCATGTTTAGTTAAAGTTTATGCCTAGAATTATGGATGAACTTTCTATATCTTGTTAGTGATGTTTACTTGGTTATTTGAAGGTATTGTTTTGAACAATTATTTATCACTTTTGCTTAGCTAATCATGATTAACTGGCCATTAATTGTGATAATCTTAAGGTGTTAATGGCCATTAATTGCACAATTAATTTTAAGTTTGGTGTTAATGGCAATTAATGGTCATTACCACCTTAAGATTATCCCCGCGCCCGTCAAACCATCATCAATCATCCAATTATCTTCTCAATTGATGCCATTTGATGATTGAATCATGATAAGAGTATATTTTATATGTTTTTAGTGTGTTTTATTAGTTATTTTTAATGTGTTTTATTTAGTTTTATAACTAATTAACTAGGGTTTTGGTAAAAATATACATTTTGTGGTTTAAGTGATAAAAATTGCATTTCTATGGATTTTAATGGTGAAAACTTCACGTTTTTATAGGTTTAATGATTCAATCATCAAAATGGCATGAATTGAGAAGAGAATGGGATGATTATTGATGATTTGAAGTGGTTTTAAGAAGACATGAAGTGCAAAACATTCAAAGGAAGAAATACAAGTGAAGACAGTTTTGACACATTATGGTATTCGGCAATATCTTGAGCTACAAGCATCATATTAAGGTGATTCTTATACCATTTTGAAACTAAGAGATAGACCTACATTTGGTATGAAGACATCAAAATCCAGTTCAATCGTCTTCCTTGTCAAAAAGTCGAAATACAGAAGTGCATGTGCATGGTCGAGTGCTGAAGTAGAGTTCTGACCAGTTGATGGTATTTTGGTCATATCTCGGACCACAGAGCTCCAAATGGGATGATTCTTAAATCATTGAAAAGCTAACTCAAAAGGCTACAACTTTCACGTTTTTAAAAAGAGCTAGTTCGGCCTCTATCAATGAGAAAATAGCAATTGACGTGATGCCAAATTCACAGAAGTGAATACGCGACTTAGCAATACGTGAGTTGAAGTCACGTATTCCATAGTCGCGTATTGTAGCCTGATTTCTACAATTTTCTCAGCCATTTTCTCTGCTGTCACACTACTTTCCAGCTCAACTCCAGATAAGAATTTCGGTTGTACATGTTCAAGGAACCTTTTGGAAGAAAAAAGGAGTTTTATGTCTTGTATAAAACCACCTTTTGACTCTCAAAACACTAGAGTTGTTAGAATCATTAGAGAGGTACAAGAGAACATACTAGAGATAGTTCTCATCAGATTTTAGCATTAGAACTTAGTGGTTAATCTTTTTTTGTTCTCTCTAGTTAGAACTTTTGTGAGAACAATTGGAGACTTCATTGTACAACTCATTTTGTTGAAAACATAGAAGATTATTGAGAGCTTCTTCATTAATCTTGGCTAAGCTTTCTTTATCTATCTTTCATTTGTGATTCAATATGTGTTCATGCAATGAAGCCATGCTCTTTCTTGTTACATATTATATGAGTAGCTAAATTTTTAGATCTAGAGAGTAGATGAAACTTATGGTTACTTGATAAGAAGTGAATATGATTTACACTTTTTACACATTGTATTAACTTGTCTATTTATGCATGCTTACTACTTGTTGTTGCTTGATCACCAATAGCAAGCTTTTAGTTGTTATTATTTAATGAAAGTTAGTAATAATGATGGAACAACATAAATAGAGCTTGAGTAGTAGATTCATAAGAATAGAGGTACACTTAAGTGGATTAAACTTACATTTCATGAAAGAACAAGAGTAGATCTAGTTATTCACCATGAGAATAGGAAAAACTAGTCTACTTTTGGCCATTTTATCATGAGAATGAGATTTGATAATATTAGAAATGAATCCCTAGTTGAACAAGAGTTGTAACAAGAGTTAAATCTATTTACTTGTATCTTTTATGCCATAAGTGGAATCTATATCCCTAAACTCAAGTATTTAGTAAATTTTCTCCATTTGTTATCTTGCAAATATCTAGTTAAGATTTGTTAGATAGTAGTAATTATAACTTTTATTGCTTAAATCAATCATTAGTCTAAATAATATAGCAAGCAAGGATCTAGTACTTGCAAAGTTGCTCTCTGTGGGATCGACCCAATATTTGCCCTAAACTACTAATTTGACCTTTATACTTGCAGTCAAAACGGGTATATTTCGGAATTAAACTTGTACTGATACTAAAAACCCGTCAAATTATTAAACCTACAAAAACATGAAGTTTTCACCATAAAAATTCATATAAATGCAAATTTTACACTTTAAACCACAAAATGTATATTTTCACTAGAAACTTGGTTAATTAGCTATAAAACTAAATAAAACACACCAAAATTAACTAATAAAACACACTTAAAACACGTAAAATATGCATTTATCAAGAGTGTACAGATATAATTTCCTTTCCTATATATAAGATTATTCTTCATAATTGATGAATTGAATGTTACAGTGTATGTTTTT
This sequence comes from Coffea humblotiana, assembly GCA_023065735.1. NCBI lineage: Eukaryota > Viridiplantae > Streptophyta > Magnoliopsida > Gentianales > Rubiaceae > Coffea > Coffea humblotiana. Next base: position 11,043,867 of record CM041217.1, read on the forward strand.
TTTTGGTAGAATAAATGATTGTTTGTTAGATTTCCAATAATGAGAAATAAAATTCATAAAGTAAAACCATTTAAGTCATTTATAAATTTGTTGTTATTTCTAAATGTTACAAAATTGTAAATTAAAGACATTTATTGTCTTTAAAAATTGTAACTTTGTCAGATTATATACTTAGGTTTTTCGTTAGAAAGTATCCAATGGCAAAGGGTAAAACTTAAAGCAATTCCAGAGGCAACAATCAATAGTTTTTTATTAAAGCAATATATTAACATAAAAAAATTGAAATTAGTAGAACGGTAATTTGTTATTGTCGATGTATTTTGAAAATAAAACCAAAATTGAAAGCATTAAAATGGAAGAATTGGTAACTAATAGATTTAAGTAGGAATTTGAACAATTCAACTGTAATGGAAATAATCATAGTTAGTAAGATAAGTATGAGATTAATACAAATTCAATGAACGAAGAGATTGGTACCTTAGAAATCAATTCACTTTAGATTGAATTTGCTAATCTAATAACACTTAAGAACTCTCTCACTCTATTATAATTGCATATTTTGTGTGTTTCAAATGTGTTTTATTATTTAGTTTTGGTATGTTTTATTTATTTTTATAACCAATTAACTACGTTTCTAGTGAAGATTGACATCTTGTGGTTTAAGTGTCAAAAATTGCATTTCTATGGATATTAATGGTGAAAATTTCATGTTTTTAGGTTTAATGATTCTATCATCAATTGGAGTGATTTGAGAAGATAATTAGATGATTTTTGACGATTGGAAAGGTTTTAAAGAGGATATTAAGTGCAAAGATGAAATGCAATCAAACTCTAAAGAAAGGGAGTTTTCTAACTTTGACACCTATTGGTATTTTGACTATATCCTGAGGTACAAGTATCGGATTGAGGTGATTCTTGAATCATTTTAAGGTCTAGAATTTTCATGTTTTGAAAAAGAGCTAGTTCAGCTTCCATCATCAAGAAAATATCAGTTGAAGTGGTGCTAAACTCGCAGAAGTGAAAACGTGAGCTCTGAATACGTGGCATCAGGTCGCATATTCAGAGCCTGCATATTCTCCCCTATTTTTCTACAATTTGCACATCAATAGGAGAGTATTTCTTTCTTTATCTTGGTTTTCATTTTTACACATTGAGGACAATGTGTACATTAAGTATGGGGGGCGGAGAGGGGAGAATTGAGATTCTATGTATTGAATGTGATTGACTTGTTGGTTGCAAATATTGGGCTTGTGCTTGGAAATGTTATTGTGCTTAGAAGTTTTTCAAAATTGATTTTGTTGGCAAGGAGTTTTGTCTATTTATAAGAGGAAATTTTGCCAAAATGTTTTCAACATCTTGTCCAAAATTGCCCCAAAATGTTTCAAATTTTTTCAATTTTATCCAAGGGCAACAAGTTCCATACCATTAGTAACTCAAATTTCTTCTACTTTTGAGATAAATATATGTGACTTTACAACTTCTTTTCTCATTTAATTTGGAAATGACTATTATGTGATTATAATTTGTACATTTGTAGGAATATATATCTTGAAAAGTGGAGATACTTATGCCTAAATTTTACAAATTTGATGAAATTTCTTTTCTTTACTTGATTTCGCATAATTAAGTGATAAATATGATCAATAAATGAAATACTCTTCTCATGATTATTCTTTTGAGGGAATGATTATTGTCTTTGCTTTGAAAAAAAAAAGAAAAAAAAGAAAAGAAGAAAAAAGAAAGAAAAAAGTGAATGAAAGTTGTTCTACTCCAATGGTTCTTATGCTTAATAACCAGGAGTCTTCATCTAAAAATGTCGACTTTCACATAAAACTGTACTAGAATTAAAAGTATGCAAAATAATTTGAGTATGTGAAGTGTTGAGTAATCGGAAATTTTTCATCTAAAAATGTCGATTTCTAAGGCACCAATCTCTTCGTTCATTGAATTTGTATTAATCTCATACTCATCTTACTAACTATGATTACTTCCATTACAGTTGAATTGTTCAAATTCCTACTTAAATCTATTAGTTTCCAATTCTTCCATTTTAATGCTTTCAATTTTGGTTTTGTTTTCAAAATACATCGACAATAACAAATTACCATTCTACTAATTTCAATTTTTTATGTTAATCTATTGCTTTAATATAAAACTGTTGATTGTTGCCTCTAGAATTGCTTTAAGTTTTACCCTTTGCCGTTGGATACATTCTAACGAAAAACCTAAGTATATAATCTCACAAAGTTACAATTTTTAAAGGCAATAAATGTCTTTAATTTACAATTTTGTAACATTTAGAAATAACAACAAATTTATAAATGACTTAAATGGTTTTACTTTATGAATTTTATTTCTCATTATTGGAAATCTAACAAACAATCATTTATTCTACAAAAAAATCATACACTATAACATTCAATTCATCAATTACGAAGAATAATCTTATATATAGGAAAGGAAATTGTGAGAACCCGAAAATTTTCACATTTTCAAGTATTATTTTATTTCTGTGCCTATATTTTATACTGTCCTTTGAAAATATTAAATGTTTTGTACATTTTACAAGTAAGTACAATTTTTAAATCATTTTCCTAGTATAAGTTAGTATACCTAACTTGAAGTGCATTTGTTAGATGTGGGGCCCGCTACTGCGATATAATTTTGCCGATTAGGTGATGAAATACTAAGTGATATTATTTTCCATGGTATTAGGAGGTGATTAGAGGTTAGTTAATTAGAGGAATCATTGGAGGTGAGAAGATAAGCTTGGAAACTTCAAGAGGCCACATGTCATGTTTTCATTGGTGGTTGGACTTTTGGACCCAAGACATTAACTTTTTCAAATCAAATTTTGACTCAATTTCCCTTCCATTTTCATCCTCTTGGCCGAACTTCATGAAGAGAAAAACAAGGAGAGTTCTTCAATTTCTAGCTTCCAAACTTACTTGAATCTTGTGATTTAGCCAACCAAATTAGAAACTACTCCATACAAGTGATTGCTAAGGAAGGCTAAAGGTTTTGGTGGAGTTGTTTTGGAGGGGGAAGGACTAAGCTACCACTTTCTTTGAGGTTTCAAGGTAAGGTTGCTAAGAACATCCTTTTTGTTTCCAATATTTGCAAATTAGTGGCCTATGGTGGCTTGCTAACATGATTAATGGATGATTTTGTGGATTAATGGGGAGTTGGTTAAATTTCTGATTTTATTGGGAATTTTTCTGTTTTATATGATAAGTATTGGCTAGACTTGGATTGATGGCTTAATATTGTATATATTGGAGCTCTTATGTGTGAATTATGGTTAATTGCAGAAATTTCAGTTTGGTATGCACAATTTCGGTTTTAGGGTTTCAATTAGGGTTTCCAATTTGGGGGTTTTATTGTGGATGGTTGTGAAGCTTCAATTGGTTGTATATTAAGGGTGTTTGATAGCTTATAGTTTGTGTATGCAACTGTGGTTGAAAATTGTGAGATTTGTGGTTGCTTGTAGTATGGAAAAGTAAGGAAAAACAAGGGGAAATGCTGTCCGTTTATTTTCTTGAACTTGAGTGAATGGAAATGAGGTTTGAAATGTGATTTTGGAATGCGATTGAACTTCCTTGCTTAGACATACTTAGTTCCACTTTAAAGGGATTTCACTTGCACTTATACATTTCCGTTTTAACCATGATGCGTAGTTACAAAGGTTAGTTTTGAACTTCAAGTGTTTACTCACTATTTTTCCAAAACAAAGAGGAGTGGCTTAGGATTTCCCGGTCACGAAAACCTATTTTTAACAAGTTAGATTTTGGTGAGAATTTAAGGTATTTTATCTTCCTTTTTCATACGATTTTAACCAAGGTACCTGTTATACATTATTTCTTTGCATATGTATTGGTTTTGAGCCAAATACACGTTTTACGAAAAAAGAGAAAAAGTTACTGTTCACTATCCGGCTGCATATCCGGCCAACTCTTGGCCGGATTGCTGGCCGGATTGACAGGGGAAGAAGAAAAAAAATTTCAGTTGCTCACTGCCTTGAATCCGGCCGGATTCTGACGTGGTACTGTTCCAAATTTTCCGGTGAAATTTTCTAAAACTCTTTTGAGTTTAATTTTATGTTTGGTTTGGGAAAACTTTTAGTTACTCAATTCCTTTGATCAAAATGTACTCTTTTACTTTTAAAATCATACTTCTACTTTGTACTAGTTTTATTCGGATTTCTTTGATTCACCCAAATATTTTGATGATAGAACCGTAATATGTTTACTTGGTTACTCTTAGGGTTTCTTGGAGACTAAGGTTGATATCCGGAGGGATACTTTGGACGTTTTGCTTGCTTAGGTGAGTGTTCTATATACGTTTTGTTTCTAATGATTAGGTGAATTGTTATGACTATTTGGATTGTTACTTTAATAAGCGATTGAAGTATGTTATGTTTCCATTGACTATGTGACTAGTGTGATTCTTGATTAAATGTTAATGTTCCCAATGATTGCTAAAAATGAATTTTGCTAGGCGAGTGTGTACTTTATTGCACTCGACCTAAATGAACGTGAAATTTTCAATGATTGAATGATTAAACGTTACTTGTGCATGAATGTAAGCCTTCGGGCTGAACTGGGCCCTTGCCCTTGGTTACTGGTCGACTCGAGCCAGAAGCGGACTCGGTCGGGCGATTAGTGACCCTGGGTGAATGTGAATGTTTGGTATACTCGAGTATTACCACGTAGTTTGGTGTGGACTGGACAGTGCGCTGGCCAGAACGGGGAGAATCAAATGAACGAATGAATGGCAAGAATGACGGAGGGATTTTCAAAGTCAAATGAAATTTTCTAAATGATTGAAGGAATGGATGGTCGATGAACGAACGAACGAATGACTCCATGTATCCTTTTAATGAATGTGTTACTCTTGCTTTATATCGTAAATGTTATCTGGATTACTTGTTGTTCGTGCTAATGTCCTTGTTTAATTGCTTAGTTGAGTATATAGAATCTCGCTGGGCTTTTAGCTCATTCCACGCCTTTTGTTTTCCTTACAGGGGTTGCGAGCATGGGCGAGAGGCATGTATAGAATAGAATAGCCTAGTTTTTTATTTGAATTGTTTTGTTTGACTTTTGCTTTCGTTCTAGTGCTTGGATAAGGTTGAGTATATTGGGGAAGTACGGAGCTTATGTATACATTTGGGGACTGTATAATTGGTTGAGCTTGAGGTGAATGTAATTTTATGGTTCAAGGCTGGGTTTCGTTTCCGCTTATTCTCGAGGCTTTATCTTACTTTCTTTGATGTGAGTGAGCGAGTCCTGGCGAGAGTTGGGCAGGCGGTCTGCCGAACCCTTTGGTTCGCCTTAGGGGAAGGTGGGGCTGTCACAGAAATGATATCTGTAAATTCTTGATAAGTGCATACTATGTGTTTTAAGTGTGTTTTATTAGTTAATTTTGGTGTATTTTATTTAGTTTTATAACTAATTAGTTAGGATTCTAGTGAAAATATGCATTTCGTGGTTTAAGTGGTAAACATTGCATTTCTATGGATTTTTATGGTGAAATCCATAGAAATGTAATTTTTATGGTGAAAACTTCTTGTTTTTATAGGTTTAACGATTCAATCATCAATTGGAGTGATTTGAGAAGATAATTGGATGATTGATACTGGTTTGAAGTGATAAAAAGAGAATATGAAGTGCAAAAGAGGAAATGCAATCAAGAATAAAAGGAATCAAGTTTCACAGCTTTGACACCTTGTGGTATTTCAGCTATATCTTAAGCTACAAGCATTAGATTGAGGTGATTTTTAAACCATTTTGAATCTAAGAGATAAATATAGATTTGGTACGAGGACATTGAAGTCCAGTTCAGTTGTTTTCATTGCCAAAATTTCGAAATATGGAAGTGCATTTTCATTGTTGAAAGTTGAAACAGAGTTCTAACCAGTCGAGGGTATTTTGATAATTTTTTGGTTCACAGAGCTCCAAATTAGATAACTCTTGATGCATTGGAAAGGTACCTCAAAGATCTACAACTTTTATGTTTTATACAAGAGCTAGTTCAGCTTCTAACATCAATAAAATATCAGTTAAATATGGACCAAAAAACAGAGCAAGTAAATCCGAGTTAGGATATGTACTAAACCTGATCTTGGATAAACTTCTATAATCAGAGGCTACATCCGAGAGAAGGATCCGAGCTCAAATCCCCATGTTACAGGCCTCGGATCCTAATATGCATTGAAGATAAAAATGAAGAAAAATGAGATCCGAGGGGTATTTTGAGCGACCGACCTCGAATCTTGCTCTCGGATCTCCAATTGTGGCTCTGCAACTTGTGCTCTGTTCACACAAACTTTTTGACCAATTTATCTACAAGAAATTCAGCTAGAACTGAGCAAGCAAGTATAGAGAATTCAAGAAGCATGTTTAGGTGATTCCAAGGAGCAATTTATCAACTTTAACAACTCACCCCTTGAGATTGAATTCCTCTATAAATAGAGGCCTTGGAGAACATATTCGTAACTTTTGGAAGGCTAGAGAAACTCACCAAAATGTAGACTTTCACCAGAGTTTCCTTAGTTCATTAGTTAGACTAGTATAGTATAAGTAGTGTAGTTTATCCTTCTTGTATTTGTAGGTAGAATTGGATGAAGATTGAGGAGCAAGGAGAGGTTAATCTCACATGACAAGGGTGATATCTTTTCTACTACTTTCTCTCTTGTATTTGATTTTATGTTTAACTATAATACAAGTTTGGATTTGTGTTTTTATCATGTTTAGTTAAAGTTTATACCTAGAGTTATAGATGAACTTTTTTTATCTTGTTAATGATGCTTACTTGGTTATTTGATATTATTTTGAACAAGTTATTTATCACTTTTGCTTTTCTAATCATGATTAACCGGCCATTAATTGCGATAATTTTAACGTGTTAAGTTTGCAATAAAAATTGGAATTTAGCACTAGTTCATGGAAGTGATAAACCTAGTGAGTACACTCACGAAAGTAGAGGTGCACTTTTGTGGCTTTAGTGACTTGTTTTATGTAATTTTATAGAAGAAATGAACTTGTAACTAATTTCATAACCACGAAAGTAGGGTATCAATTAATTATAGGTATAGTTGGTACACCAGCGAAAGCGAGTATCACGTACATTAGAAAATTACACCATAACTAACCAAGATAATAGTATTCACTTAACCAGTAATTTCATTTGCAAGAGTAGTAAGGAATTCCATATGTCTAAGAGCTTTCTAGTGTCATTTATATTACTTTTATCTCATGTTTGTAGTGTAGATTTAACTTCTTGCATTTGTGATAGTCTAAATAATAAAGAAATTCGAAAATCACCGGTAATTGAAAATCTTCCTTGTGGGATCGACACCTAATACCCTTATGCTCAATAAACGATTCATATACTTGCGAAAAATCGTGTGTGGGTATTCAGGATTTATAAATGTAAAACTTGACTGTGAAATGAGTTTAATTATTATATGTATACCCGGCGCTTGTCAATTTCTATTGTTGAAAGTTGAAACAGAGTTTTGACTCGTTAAGAATATTGTAGTCATTTTTCAGTTTATAGACCTCCAAATTAGATAATTCTTGAGGCATTGAAAAGTAACTCAAAGGCCTACAACTTTCATGTTTTGTAAAAGAGCTAGTTCAGCCTCCATCACTAAGAAAATATCAAATGAAGTGGTGCTAAACTCGTAGAAATGAAAACGTGAGCTCTGAATACGTGGCATCAGGTCACGTATTCAGAACTTGTGTATTCTCCCTAGTTTTCTGCAACTTACACATCAACTCGCTCTACTTTCACACTGCTTTTCCAGTTTATTTCCAACAAGGAATTTCGGTGGACTGATAAGTGTGTATTTTGAAAGTTTTAAGTGTATTTTATTATTTAGTTTTGATGTGTTTGATTTACTTTTATAGCTAATTAACTAGGTTTTTAGTGAAATTTGCATTTTATGGTTTCAGTATCAAAAATTATATTTCGATGAATTTTAATGATGAAAACTTCATGTTTTTATAGGTTTGACGGGATTTTAATATACGTACAAGTTAAAAAATCCGATTTACACCCGTTTCACTGCAAGTATACAGGTCAACTAATAGTTTAGGGTATATATCGAGTCGATCCCACGAGGAAGAGTGAACAATTACCGGTGTTACTAAAACTTCTCTATTATTTAGACTATCAATGAATTATAAGGAATGAACCCTACTGAACTTATGCAAAATAACAAATGAAAGCTCCTTAGGTTATGGTATTCCTAACTACTCATGCAAGTGCTATATTTGGATCATTGAAAACTACTATCTAGGCTAGCTATGGTGTAATTTCCTTATGTATATGAATCCTACTTTCGTAGTGAATCAGTTATACTCATAACTAATCCATACCTATTCTCATGGCTATGAAATTAGTTACAAGTTCATTTCTTCAATGAAATTACATGAAATTAATCACTAAAAACCACATAGGTGCACCTCTACTTTCGTGAGTGTACTCCCTATGTTTAGCACTTCTTGAACCAGTGTTAAATCTCAATTTCCATTGCAGAAACAACACCTTAGATAATCACAATTAATGGTACCAAATTAATCATGATTTGAAGAGTTTAAAGTGCTAAATAACTTGCTCAAATAATGGCATCAAATAACCAAATAATAAACACTAACAATTATAGGAAGTTCAACCAAACCCAAGGCATAAACTTTAAAGACACATAATAAACACAAAATCCAGAACTTGCATATTAACTGTGCTTAAGAATCCAATACAAAAGATAAAGAGTTGGAGAAGAGATAACCCTTGTCACATGAGCTTCAACTCCTCCTTCTTCATCTCTATCTTCATCCTAATCTAGCCAATATATAAGAAAGATGAACTACTAGCTAAACTAACCTAACACTAAGAGAATGGAAAAGCTACATTTCTGCACTCCTAGCTTCTCCCGTATGATCCTCAGACCTTCCAAATGTCTCTGCATATAAATTGATGAAAAACTCCTTTTCCACTAGTCAAAATTTTCTGCTATGATTCTCCAAATCTGCTTGTGTTAAGATAGTCAAAAACAATGGCTTCTTTGACTTGGAACTTTGGCTATACCTCTTCCTTATGTCTTCTGAAGCATGTGCAGCCTACATTTTCTCTCCAACTCTAGTTGGAAAGTAGTGTGAAGATGAGAAAAATGGCTGAGCAGATTTCAGAAATTCGGCTGCCAGACACGTTTTCACTTTTGACCTCACTTAAACTGCACTTTTCTCTATGATAGCTACCGAACTGGCTGTTGTGGAAAACACAAAAGTTGTATACTTTTGAATTAGCGTTCCAATGCTTCAAGAATCATCTAATTTGGAGATCGGTGGACAGAGATATGGTGAAAATACCATAGACTGGTCAATTCTAGGCTTCAGCTTCCGACCATCCAGAAAAGCTTCTGTGTTTCATCTTTTTGACCAAGAAAACGGCTGAATTGGGCTTTGACTTCTTCATACCAAATGTAGATATATCACTTAGCTTCAAAATGGTACAAAAATCACCTCAATCCGATATGTGTAGCTCTAGATATGGTCAAAATATGAAAACATGTCAGAATTGTCAAAGCTGACTTTTCTTGATTCTTTTGTCCTCAAATTGCATTTCTTCTTTAACACTTCATATTTTATTTTCACCACTTTAATCCATCATCAATCATCCAAATATGGTTTTCATTTGATGATTGAATCATTAAACCTGTAAAATATGAAATTTTTACCATTAAAAACACTAGAAATGCAATGTTAGCCGCTTTAACATAAAATGTAGATTTTTACCAAAACCTTAGTTATTTTAGTTATAAAAGTAAATAATCAAACCAAAATTAACTAATAAAATGCACTTAAAAATACGTAAAATAAACACTTGTCAAGGTTTAATGATTCAATCATCAAATGGAGTGAGTTGAAGATAATGGGATGATTTTTGATGATTTGAAAGGTTTTAAAGAGAATATGAAGTGCAAAGAGGAAATGCAATCAAGCTCTAAAGAAAGGCAGTTTTCCAACTTTGACACTTGTTGGTATTTCGACTATATTTTGAGTTACAAGCATTGGATTGAGATGATTCTTAAACCGTTTTGAAAATAACACATATCTCTACATTTCTTATGAAGGCATTGAAATCCAATTCAAGATTTTTCGAAGTCAAAATGTCATAAAACAGAAGTATAATTTTGTTGTCGAAAGCTGAAATAGAGTTCTGACTAGTTGAGGGTATTTTGGTCATTTTTCAATAGACATAGTCCAAATTGTATTATTCTTGATGCATTAGAAAGATCTCTCAAAGGGTTACAACTTTTATGTTTTGTACAAGAGCTAGTTCAGCCTCCATTGCCAAGAAAATATCAGTTGAAATTGATGCAAAAATAGAGCAAGTTGAAAGAATGATAAAAAATGAGCAAACCTGCAATAAGGCAAAACGCACCCGGGGGGGGGGAGGGGGGAGGGGTTCAATATGCAACCAAGGGCGCATTTTAAAGCCTGCTTATTCTTCAATTGCAGCTGCAACTTGTTTTCTGTTCACACAAGTTTTTTGATCAATTTTTCTATAAGAAATTCGGTTGGATATGAGCAAGCAAGCATAGAATCTTGTAAAAACAACTTTTGGGAGTTTTAAGAGTCAACTTTGCCAACTAAAAACAACTTATTTGGACCTTGAATTCTCCATAAATAGAAGCCTTTGGAGAGCATTTTTGACAATTTTGGAAGGTTAGAAACACTACCAAATATATTAGTCTTCACTATTTTTTCTTAGTTCATTAATATAGTATAATAAGAGTAGTTTATCCTTCTTGTATTTGTAATTAGATTTGGATGAAGAATTGAGGAGCAAAAATGGAAAGATGGATCTTATGTGACAAGGGTGACTTTTCTCCTATCACTTTCTCTTTTGTATTTAAGATTGTGTTTAACTATAATATAAGTTTGGATCTTGTTCTTCATGTTTAGCTAAAATTTATACCTAGAGTTATGGATGAACTTTCTATATCTTATTAGTGCTGTTTACTTGGTTATTTGATGATATTATTTTGACCAAGTTATTTATCACTTTTACTTATCTAATCATGATTTACTGGTCATTTAAGTGAGCGAAGTGTTTACCGTTTTGGAGGTTATAAAGAGGAGTTCGGTGGAGTGTGTAGTGCATTAAAGTGGCTCTAATGCGAGCACCATATCCTTTTGAAAGTGATTGTTCAATGAAGTATTCTTTACTTTATTCAATGAAGTGTTCCTTTCTTGCTTAATTTTGATTACATATTAAGTGTTTGCTTATTCTTGCTTGCTTGGGAAACCTCACTGGGTTTTGCTCTACCCATTAGTTTGTTTTCATTACAGAAGTGAAAGACGGGTGTGGAGATTAGCCAGAAATTTAAGTCCAAAACTTGAATTATACCTGGATAAATCCCTTTGCATATAATGTTATGGTTTTACCAACTTTATTATCTTTAAGGGTTATACATATTAAATGTTGTAGGTTAAGACAACATTTCTTTTGTTTTGATATGTATCTAAATGTGATGGACTACTAATGGCTTTAGTTAGTAAAATGTTATCTCTGAAGTTAATGTGAATAAGTGAGCAAGTCCTGACGAAAGTCAAGCAGGCAATCCGCTTAATCCTTTGGTTTGCCTTAGGGTGTAGTGGGGTCATCACATTTCTACACTGATAGTGAAACAGTATCAGTGATGGATGAATAACACTATACAAAATTTGAATTTGAAATTCAATTATTGCACATATGTTATGAATTCAATGGTGATAATGTATCCACTATCAGTTTATATAAGATTTACTATATGAAAAATTACTAGGTAATTTTAGAAAGGTCTTGTTTGATTTCACTAAGAAGCTTCTATACATTATTTTCTTTAAACAAAGGAAAAAGAATTGGAGCTCTTTGCTCTTCAAAGTTTGCAAATATGAGTTTGGCGAGTCTGGATAAATTTTTCAAAGTATTATTAGTTTGATAAATTATTTGTTTGATTAGTCTAATGTGAAGCTGACTTTTTTATTTATATGGATGACACAGATCGATCAACATTTTGGATTAACTTTGAAATTTAAAGCATCTGTTTTTAGCTTTAATTTCGACAATAAAATATTGGAGCAAGTTACAATTTTCTGGAACAAGAAGACATAATGGGATAGATTTTTTATGTGATGAATGCATGCTAAACATCGAAAATGAAATGATAATTGTATCAATTTAATCAATAATAAGAAGGATGTGCCATATACATAAATGAAATGCTAAAAATTTTCTAATGACAGCATCAATGGGCTTAGTTTTAGACGAAGATAAGATATTTGATTTAGAAATGTAAAGGATTGTCAAAACCGTGAAATTTCTAACAGGCTTAGATTTAGAGGTATTATGTGCAGAGAACTTTTAACCACATAGTCTAAGTATTTTTCAGCAAAAAAATATGTATATATACATAAATGACTTTAAAAAAGGATCATGAATTTCAAAGCAGTTTGATTGCATTTATTTGGGAATGATGGCATGGCTGTACATATTCTTTGTTTTTATTCTTTAGAGAAGGGGAATTGGAGGAAAAGTTTTTTGAAAAAAAACATGTGAAAAATATAACTGACTCGATTAAGGTTTTGGCCTATTTGTTTCTTATTCATGAAAATTGGATGTACTAAAAACAACGATACGACTTATCAAATCAAAAATTGATGAGCAAATTATCAGGATGGCCACTAAACTTTTGGAATCATTGAGTTTTGACTACTGAACTATTAAAAGTCTGATTTTTTTGAAAAAAATGTGAAAAATATAATTGACTTGATTAAGGTTATGGCCTATTTGTTTCTTATTCATGAAACTCGGATGTACTAAAAACAACGATACGACTTATCAAATAAAAAACTGATGAGCAAATTATCAGGATGGCTACTAAACTTTTGAAATCCTTGAATTTTGACTATTGAACTATTAAATATCTGATTTTGGCCACTGAACTATTTAGAATTTAAATTTCGGACCATTCCGTCAGATTTAATCATTAATTATGCCTCCTTCTTTTGTCTTGTGAATCATGCGAGCAGTTTGATCTGGCATAGTCAACGATCAAATCTAACGAAATGATTCGAAATCTAAACTTTAGATAGGTCAGTGGCCAAAATCAGAATTAATAGTTCAGTGACCAAAATTCAATGATTCTAAAGGTTTAGTGGCCATCCAATTTGTTGCGCCCCATTTTTAAATGAAAAATAACGTGTTTATAAAATGAATTTTTGATTAATTTTTTGATTGAAAAAATGAGTTTTTAATTAGAAAATGAATAAAGAAATGAATTTTGATTGAAAATGATTTTTGATTTTTAGAAAATAAAGAAAGAGAAATGGGTCTAAAATGGGACTAAAAAAATGCGACGATCTTGATCCAAAATAATAGTTTAAAAAGGATTTTTAAAAAATCTAAAAGTCGCCACTTGGTATAGAGTAAAGGTGTACCAAGTCACCTAAAATGAATATTAAATAAAAAAGTTGATAAAACCCTTTTTCAATGACTCCAAATCTTCGAAAATCAGAGAAAAATGATTGGGAGTCACGGTTGAAGAAAGGGAAGGCAAGGATAAAATCCAAAACACCCTTTCAACCTAACCAAGGCTAGTTGCGTGATTTAGTAAAAAATTTTCTTAATTAAATCTAAAAATTTATTACATTTGGATGTCACTATATGAATGCAAATCTAGACCTAATGTATATCAGAAGGGTCGGAATATCTCTTCAAAACTTGATTGGTGCGAATCGCATTAATTGCGACGCTCATAAGTGACTCTTTAAAGAGGTCACGAAGTTTACAACAAATGAGACTCGAAAAAAGAGAAAGAAATAATAATTTACAAATATACGTGACCTAAGGGAATGCATCATAATGGGTACGGGGGGCTAAAATTCGTGACTAGATTTTCCCTTTAATAGAGAGAATACGAGCGTGCTAAAGCTATAAAAGTCACACTCGTCCATATCCCATATTCAAGGGGTATTTCTCCTATCTAATTATGCAAATGTACTAACCTAGTTCTAATTCTTAAATGAAATGCAAGTCTACATGTTAGGTTTCACACATAGGGGTAAGGAATATACGTATAAGGGAAATATGGGATAAGGGATATACGTATAAGGAGGAAATGTCATGCACAATGATAAAAACCCTAAAAAGTGAAAAATATGCATGAAAATGTAGTGATTGTTACACAAATATGATCTAACGAAAGGACAGTCCCTAAGGGTCTAGCGTTGGACTAACCCATGTCTATAAGTTCTCACTAGCATTGGACTAGTGAGAAATCGGAAAAAATGGGCTACAACTAGCGTTGGACTAATGTGGAATCGGAACCGGGACCACACCTAGCGTTGGACTAATGTGGTATCGGAAAAAGGGGGCCACAACTAGCGTTGAACTAGTGTGGTGACGTCATGCATTTATTACAATCAAATAAATCATGTAAAACATAATAAAGCAAATAAACACATAAGTCACATATAGCATATAGCACGTAAGCATGATATCTAGATGCAATACCCTAAAAAAACGAGTAACATGTAAACACACAAACATGCAAAACATACAAAACAAATAAAGCAAATAAAACCCTAACTATTACATTTGGGGGCCCTAACTACAATCTAAAGGGGATAAAGAATGAAATAAAATAACAACCTAACTATTACAATTTTGGCATTTAATTGCCTTCCAAATAATTACAAATTAAATTAAAATAAATATACAAAATCGAAACAATTAAAGTGACTAAATAAATAAATAAAATAAAACATTCAAAAATCATACAATTACACACATAAAATCACATAGGATCAAATAAAATCAAAATAAATGAGTAGAGTGTACCTCTCATAAATTGGTAACCTAGCGAAATGCAATTTTCTTATTTACCCTCCAAAACAATAAAAAGGGATCAAGGCATCATTTTAATTAACAAATAATCACAAGAAATGGAGATAAACACGAAATTGAATCAAACAAATCACTCAAATGAAAGTAAACGACCCCTATTCAACAAATTTAAACAAGTGAAGACCCAATTGAAAGAATTAAAGAAGTTTGAAGGGTCAAATCATTACAAATATTAAGGATCTAAATTATAATAAAATAAATTAAGGACTTAAGATGAAACCTACCCAAAACTAAAATGCTAGAATTCACAAAATAAATGAAAACCCATTTGCTATAAGTACACTACAAAATTACCCAAAATTTCACTAAAAATCCAAATCAAAACTAGAAACCTATCAAAAATTATTAAGCCTCAAAATTCTTCTTAAAATCATAAATAATCTATCCGAACAATCATATTAGAACATAAAGAAAAATAGTATTTTAAAAGGATAAAATTGATTGAATTTCCAATTTTTCGGGCCATAGCAGAACAAAAGAGAACTTGAAGGGTTAGAATGTAATTTTTCTGAAATTCCCATGCAAGCTTACGAGGAAGCTTATACTTTTGCAGTTTTCCCAGCCACCATCTTTTCTGCAACTTTTCTCCTTCAGCCGAAACATATTCATGCAAATAAAGCCTATTGATTTTACCCACCAAACTCAAATACTATAGCTTCCAACCCATGTTGTTAACATCGCCCAAATACAATTACCTACTTCTATCAAAATTCAATAATGCAACTTAACTATGAAGAATGCAGCAAAGATGCCAAGAAAGGAACCTGTGGTGAACATGTTCATAGTATACCGATTGAACAACACACAAAACACAAACTTCAAGCAAACCCAAAAGCTTTAGCAACCAAACAAGTGACCTGTCAAAATTGCTGCAACAAAGTAGAGAGCTCCTACCCTGTTGCAGCAACTCTCGGTCCATTATAATTGTGCCAATATACTCAACCAAGACTCCATGTATTAAGACCACAAAGCTTTCTTTTCCCTTTGCAACACAAGGTTCTGACTTCTAGACATAAAGGGTCCGTATAGGAGCAGAAAAACTGGAAGAGTTGATGCAACTTTGTTGGTTCTTCCTTAAGTATAGCAGGCCATCAAAAACAGAATTTCTACATATTGTTGTCTTCATATCATAAAACAGGAAGGAACTGAAACATTGTTTGAAACAAAAATGGTAAACATTAGATGCTGACTTCATTCTCATTCTCATGAAACCCATGAAACTCATGAAACATCATACCACGAGACTCATGTAAACATCATTCTCTTTCTCACAGCAAATACCAAACATCAGACAGTCTCCTCGCTTTAGGGAGAGAAAACAGATTCAAGGAACAAAACGATAAGAAAAGAAAGAACCAGCAGACCCTAACATATCTAAAATGCGAATAAACATCAAAAGACACAGCTTTGGGTAGTAAAAATGCAAGAAAAAACGATGAAAAATCAAAAAAGTAAACCGTCTCTCCCAACTTCCGGCTACACTCACGGGCTTCGACCAGCTTTGGACTGGTCGGAGCTCTTCTCATACACACACTGTGAGGACCCGAAAAATTTCTTATTTTAAACTCCTAATTCAAGCTTATTTAATTATTTATTTGGCCAAATACTCCGAATATTATTTTCTAGCCTTTTTAACCCTAATTACATTGAATTATGACTTGCTTATATTTTTAAAGTGACTCGTTTCAAAATTTAATTTTTGGAAGTTCGATAAGTGTGAATGGTGAATGCGCGTTTGGATATTATAATCGATTCGAGGATGCAATAAATTTGGAAAATTGGAGATTTGTATATTAGTCCTAAAATGGTTATTTTTAGGTTTAAATATTCAAGTGATAGTTAGTTATACTATCGTTATAAGAATTTCTTGGAGATTTCGCTTTATCGCGCACAAGTCGGAAATACGCGTTTTCGCGCGCGTGATTAATTGAGGGACTTTAGACCCTTATTTCTAGACTATTAAGAGTGAATAATATTAGTATAATATAGTGCATTAGAGGTTTAGTGCACAAGTGAAACGAACTCGAAAGGAATCGAGCACGAAACGCGCGTACGCACACCATTCTTAGTTGACTTTTTAGAGCAATTCTTGTCCACAAACTTATAAGCTTCACAAGGAAGCTTCTTCATCAGCCACGCCACTTTCTTTCTTGCTCAAGAACAGCCGGCCACCAAGGAGAAAAGCAACTCCAAAAGTTCAACCAATTTTCACTTCATTTCTTCATCCAAATCCTCTCCAATTCACTCCAAAATTTAACCGTACCTAGCTCATCACTTGGGGGTCACATTAAGCTAAGAAAGGAGCTCATTTTCCAAGGATTTTCTGAGCTTCAAGAGGGCCGAAAATTCTGCTTGAACCATCACTTAAGGTAACCAACGATCCACCTTGAAAATCTTGACTCATGGAAATAGTATTACACGTATATACTCGTTTGATCATGTGGGTAGCTTGGATTATGGTGAAATTGTTGTGTGGGCTCTATGAATTCCCACTTTGACTTGTTGGACTGATTTGTTTAGTTTTTATGTTGTTAATGATGGATTTGTGGTTAAATTAGTAGAACTAAGTGAATTTACGAAGGAAAGTTCGAAGGGAGTGAAGGGAGGAAATTTTCCGTTTCTGCCCTTGTATTGTCCGTGGCCTTCAGGGTGAATTTTTGTGGATCTAATGGCTTAGTTATGATGTTTATATGTTGTATGAGATGTGTAGAAAGTTTCGTTGAAAAATTCCATGAATTGATTGGCCAAAAGTTAAAATTTCGTAAGATGATGAACCTGGAAAATTCTCACGTCACTGCCCAGGCAGTGTTCTTGTTTCGGCCATATCTTTTTACTCCAATGTCGAAATCGAGTGCCGTTTGTGGCAATGGAAACTAGACACTCCCAGAATTCCAAAGGTATAAAATTTAGGTTCTAATTCGACCCGAGTGATCTGTACCAAGCTTCTAAAGTCGACTGCCCTGTTCCACGTTTTCACAGAGAACTCTGTTTTTAGCAGCAGCTTGATATCCAAGAATGACCTAGTTGTGGACTGATTTTGAAACTGATTTCTTCTAAGTAATTGTAACCTTATGAATGTAGTTTCTAACCCCACTAACCACACTCAATTCCGAGTTGAATTGAGTGAGTTGTGGCCGAAATCCGAAACTGACTCAAAGGCAGAAAACCCTTTTTTGGCTAGTTAATGCTTTAGCTTTGATTTGGGACTTGTTGTTTCGAATTCTTGGTGCTAACCACCTACCAAATTGCACCTTGGATGTTTCTTAGACTTTTTCTTCATAAATGAATGATGTTTGAGAAAATTCATTGGCCAAATGTTTGGAAAAGAGAAAAATACAAATGCAAGGCAGATTGCCTTAGAAATTTTGCGAACTTTATTGACTTAGTTCACTAGCTTCCCAAATGAATTTTTCCATGAAATTTGGTGGAGGTATAGCCCTCATATGGTAGGATAATACTGCCAATTTTGGTGTCATTCCGAGTCCGTTTCGATACTCAACTAGAGTCGCAGAATTTCAGCTTTAAATCTGTAAAGTTGCCCAGTGAGCTTCGTTTTTGCACCAACTTTGAGCTACTATATGTTGGTGCTCAAAACTCCGTTTCTTGTTCCGTTTGTTGGATTTTAAACCTTGCCTGAAACTCCAATTGAGTTCCAAAATTCAAAGGCTAGATCGAATCCTGGAATTTTTTCCGATTTTCCAAAATTAGCGAAAAACCAACCTCAAAACTGCCTTGTGAGCTTAAAACAGAAACTTTGAGCTAATTTTTGAATATCTTCCGTTAGGAATCATAGAAAGTGTCTTCTAGGAACTTTTAGTACCTTGGAAGAAGTTTCCAACGGTACCAAGTTTTCCAATTTTGGACCTACGGAGAGTGAGTTATGATTTTTCCAAAAATACCCCTTAAATCTGAAATTTTTGAAACTTAAGGAAATAAAGTTTTTCGAATTCTCCTTTTCCCCTCGATAACACTTGAGCGTTTTACACCCGATTTCAAAGGTGAAAACCTAATTTCTTTTGTACCTTAAAATCCCACCTTTGAGCCTTGATTTACGTATAAATCGGGCTCATTTTCACGAGAATTTTCTTAGATTGTGCAAGTGTACAATCTTCCTCGATAATTAGGAGTACAAGTGATGGATTATTATTTAATTGTTCAGGCACCCACGAGGACCTTCAAGAGGACCCTACAGTGAACGCTTGAACCTCTAAGTGACACTTCTCCTTGCATCACTTGGTGAGTGTCAAGTGCATGTCTACTTGAACTCCTGTGAATGTGATACATGCTTTATTTGATATTCTTGACTTAAGATTTTGAAGAATGGAGTCGAGTGTGTACTTTATCGCACTCGTTCTCATTTGAAATAAATGACTCATGTTTGAAATACATGAAATTGCTAACTGCTTGAAATGTCAAATGCCTGAAATTTTCAAATGCCTGAATTACATGAATTTGTATGCTATGGCTGCATACGTCGCTGGAGTGAATCTCCTCGACAAACAAATGATACATGGGGGACGCCCAAACTCATAGGCCGACCTTGGGACTCGAGCCGACATGGGCTTGGTCGGGAACCTCGGTGAGCCATGAGAATCACATGAAAAGCTTGACCTATTGGAGAGGTCTCGCTTGGCATACTCGTGGAGTATCGCCCTACAAATGTCGTTCGGGCCCGGTGCGGTGTACGGTGGACGGATGAGAAGTAAGTGGAGATCTACGGAATTTGAAATACCGACCCGGTTGACGGAGAGTTATCGCGGGAAGGTATACTAATGACCTTGGCAAAGCAAGTGGAACTTAGCTCCTGAGAGCTACCATATCCTTGAATTGTTTCTGCTTACATATTATTGCTCGAATTACTCCTTTCTTGCAAGTTACTGCTTTATTCGTTAAATGGGTTTGTTATTTGGACAATGTGCTTGCATGTGTGTTTCTTGGCCTCACGAGCGTTTTGCTCACCCTTTAGATTTGTTTTCCTTAACAGGAATGGATTGGAGCGAACTTGAGGAAAACCCCATTTGGATGTACTTTTGTTTTAGGGTTTTCAATGTACATGGCTAGACCTTGGGTTATTGTATAACTGGAGACTTGAAGTAACTTTTGGAAACTAAATGTAAAATTGGGATGATTGATACATTTTGTACTTGTGATGTATTGTCGAATATTGGTTATGGAAGCGACTTTCTTAATTAGGCCTGTATTGTTGGATAATTATAGTTAAGTTTGAATTGTTTTGCCTTGAGTCCTGGCGAGAGTTGGGCAGGCGTCCCACGGATACCCTTTGGTTCGCCTTAGGGAGAAGTGGGGGCGTCACACACACAACCTCACCAGACTGATTCCCAACAGCAAATCTAAAGTTCACAGCACCCAACAAACTTGTTTACCGACACCAGAAATTATCCATGAACCTTAGAAAAGATAAAAAATTTTTGCTACCAGAAAAGGAAAGAAATAAACAGGTCAAATAACTCTCATTTCAAAAGGCTAAGGGTGAGGAAAGAGGAAGAAAGCATTACAGTGCTTTTCTCGTGACAATTGTCGGCGATGATGGAGGATTCTGGTGAAGTGGCGCTAGCTTCTTGCAAAGAGACGACGGTTAGAGACGCTTCTTCGTTCCTTGCCAGGTCCTTCTGGCTTTTGATTCCTCTTTTCTTAGTTTTTGTTTCTTTTACCCACGAAGTTCTCTTCCTTCCCTATTCCCAGAAACCCTTTTTCTTTCCTTTCTTTGTTTTCCTTTTTCTCCTCACCCTCTGCCCGAAACTCTTTTTTCCTCCTTTCTTTCTAGCCGCCACCCTTTAACTCTACTTGTTGTCCTCTCCTCTCAAGGCTGCGTTTGTGACGACCCTACCTCCTCCTAGGCGTACCCCAGAGTTTAGCGGACCGCCTGCCCAACTCTCGTCAGAACTCACTTACTCACTTCAAATAAAATAGGTTACAACCTCAAGAGTAAAGCAAATAACAGTTCTCAAACTTGGAACGTACATGTACATTCATTTCTATTTCAAACAATCGTACAATCCCAATTATAACAAAAGATATGAATCCCAGATACATTCAACCCTAACCGAGTACTAGCGCGAGTACAATCGCAAAATTTCCAAAAACTAGACTATGCTAACCTGTACCAGTCTCACACCCTCGCTCGTATCCCCTCTAAGGAAAACAAATTTAACAGAATAGGGTGAGTTAAAAACTCAGTGAGGTTCCAAATAGTAAGTTGACTATTATTTAAAAGTGCACGTATCAAAGTAGGAAAGTAGCGAGCATAACAAATTCATAAAAGTGAGCAATAACACTTCAAGTAGCAAATCTCAAAATGAGCGAGTGTAAAATTCTTTTTCTAAAAGAAACAATAACATTACGAATAACAATCAAAGTATAAGGATACAGATGGCTCTCAGGAGCCAAATTCCCGTTGCTTCACCAGAGCTTGATCCAGTATTAGTTGACACTTCGTCAACTTTCAAGTAAAGTAACCAATTCAGTAGTGCTTCGCTTCACACCAATACGTCCACCATTCAACCCCCTTATCGGACACGAATACCAACTAAACACTGGTGGTAATACTCGAGCATACAGATTAGTCGAGAAGATAACACTGCACTCAACAACACGAGATACCCATGGTTCGTTATCTAATTGACCAATCCCTTGCTGACTCGACTCGATTAACTAGCCAGTGGGGTTTGGGTTCCCAAGTAGTCAACATAGTCGATGACCAATCGACTTAATCAAGAGAAAAAGTACGGAGACGGGAATGAGAGGTACCTCCTACTCGTATCGAGTGTGGTACATACTGCCGCTCAGCACTTACAAATCAAGCACAAGTACAAATACAAGTACAGGTCAATGCAAATCAAGTCACTTGTACAAGCATGAATGAGATACCAAGTGATTAGTTAAGTTAGGTCAAGTGTGATAAAGTACACACTTGCCCGACCAAACCAAACAAATCTTATTCGATCACGTTGGTAAAGAATTTAATCAAGTATCAAGTTCAATCATTTATTTGGAAGCACTCACCAAAGGTCTAGTGCTTTTCAAAATCACGTTCAAGTCCAACTCCTTGGTTGGAGTCCAAATCTGCGATAAAATATCATTTAAGAATATAAAACTCTCTAGAGTACGAAACATAGGAGTTTCGCTTCAAGAAAATCAAATAAATGAAACTCATTTAAGTAGTATTCATTTTGCTTATCACACCCTAGAAAACTCATGCTCGCTCTTTTAGTTTCGGTAAGGAAGCGGTTAAAACGTTTAAGTTCGTAAAGTGGCTAAAAGACGAGGAAAACATATTCCGAATGGTCGCTACTTTCATTTTTCCAAGGGTACGAGTTTCGGCTAAATTTTAGCTTATATACCTCTAGGAAAGAAAACTCGAATACCATAGACAATCAAAATTCAATTCGACCTCAAATCTATGCTCAAGTCATGAGTGCACACGCTTAACCTTCGAGTGAAAATTTGGGTGGCATGCCTTTTGTATTTAGCTATTTTCCAGCCATTTATGGCTTCATTATTTTCCTCAACTCAACCCAAAATCACACATAAGCAATATTAACACAATAGCCCTTCAACTAGGCTTAATGTCATCCAAATACAAGGCAAGTCTAGCAATGCAACCGGAAACCAGTTTTAAAGACGAATAGCTAAATAGCAGGTTTGACGTCTTTTGGCGTTTTGGTCACAACTGAAGTTACGCTTATCGGATTGGGGCAAATTTTATGGCGTTTCAAAGCTAAGACAGAGACCTCATTTCCTATGAAGACATTGACACCCAATTCATGCATTCTCAAGATCAAAATGTGCAATCTCAGAGAAAATAGAAAGCTGCCGGTGAAATAGGGATTTTGGGCAGTCAGGGGTTTTTTAGTTATTTCACAAGCTACAGTGCTCCGATTGAACTGAAATTTACAGGCAGATAGATAACTCCATTCCCTACAACTTTCATGTTTTGGGCAAGACCTGATTCGGCCTTTATCATGGACGAATATGCAGGTCCGTTTGGTTCTAAAACAGGGCAGAATCACTACACTTGCTGGAAATTGCTTGACAAAGCTGAAATTTTATAGCTAAAGCTGGAAATTCTTAGTTGAAAGCTAAAAAGTCAAAATAAACCTATAAATCTTCACACAAGTCCTTAACAAAGTTAGATACCACCATATCATAGCTAAAAAGCACAAATCAAGGCTGGAAAATGAAACCCTAAGCAGGAAATTTCACCAATCTTCACAAATTCATGATATCTTCCATAAAACTTCCAATTTCAAGTCATCTTCCTAATAAATTGCAAGAATAGAAAAAAAAAGATAATTTTCCAGCTTATTACCTTCAATCCTCCAAGAGAAAGTTAAAAACCAAGCCTTTCCTCTCCAAAGAAACTCCATTACAAGCTTCCTTGCTACCTTATTGCCACTTTGTTCGGTTTAGTTTTGTTGTTCTTGTTGATCTTCACTCAAACAAGGTAAGAATCATGGTAGGCATGGATGTTTTCTTTCTTTGTTTTTCCCTCAAGAGGTTCGGCCATGATGAAGAAAGAATGAAGAAAAAGTGGCCAAAAGGAAAGATAAGAAGATAAGAAATTGGTTTGGTCAAAGTTTAACAAGTGTCACACTTTGATTGGAGGTCAAAATTTTCTTTTCTCTCTTGTTTTTTTAGTCCAAATTTTCAGCTGCATTGAGAAGATATTTAGGGCTGATTTTGTTCAATTAATAACAAAGAGATTAAGGTAATAAATTAGTGTTCAAGTGGTGTATTCAATCGGTAGCAAACGGTGCGCGTCGGTACAAGCCGATTTTCCTTAACTCGCGCGTACTAGTGTTTTAACTTATAATTCACTAACTTATTATTAGAACTTCTAATCACACACTTTCTCTTATATTAAACTCACTATTAACCACCAAATTTAGTACACACATCTCACCAATTAATCACACTACCAAAATGCACCAAAAACACACCAAAAACTCTAGTATGCACAAACAATGCTAACTTATGCCATTCCTTTAGAAAAATCATAACTTGAGTTATAAATGACAAACATTCATACAACTTGGCCTGTTAAAAACTAGACTTAAAACACTAATAATCTTTAGAAGACACCTCAAAGAAATTCAGCTCATAAGTTGGTCCAAATTGAGTCATAAGCTACTACAACATTCCTATGTTTTCTTGTGCAGGGCAGAATTTTCAGTCAACTTTGCCAATTTTCTGGAATTTATAAAGATTGAATCAAATTCTAAATTTTTCACTGTAGGAAGCCCTATGAGTTTAGTTTCAAACGCAACAAATGGAACTCAATTCCGACTTTCCTATACGAAGTTATAGCCAATTTCCCAAAGCTGCGCAGAGCCTCCTGCGAAAATTTCTAGATTTTCTAACAACTTGAGATTATGAAACTTTTCTTAGCAAAATTCACTCCCTTGGCTTACATTCAACCAAGAATCTAAGGCAAGTAAGTTCAAATAAGAGCTATAAAGACAAGTAAAATTTCAGGGTCTCACACTCTTTCCCCCTTAAAAGAATTTCGTCCTCGAAATTCGAACCTTTGCTCGCACAAAACTTGATGTTACAAGATTTTCCTCCAATTCCTAGGTGGCTTTCTCTTACTCATAGTACTGCCACAAACTTACCTAGAAGGAAAATCTCACCGACGTAATGGCTAAGTTGATATGCTAAGGAAGTTCAATGAAGGTGTCAAATTGTGCCAAGTGATATAAATTTAGGAACTTGATGAAAAAGAAAATTCGCAACTATAAAACTTGGTTACTACTCTTGCTAAATCGTGAAATAAAACACTATGCATTGGCAAATAATCTCCAAAGTACATCTTCTCTCATGGCTACAATTAAATCTCTAGACACGTACTACCCTCCATACCTCTTTTGAAAAAAACCAAAAATAGACTATAGAGGTATAAGCAAAATAAAGTAGCTATAAAGTTTGGTAAAAGCAATTTCAAATCATAAAGTGAAAATAATAGAGCATATTTAAAATAAAACACTCTCCTTCTATATATAGTCACATACCCTATGGGACATTAACCCTAGATATTGTTCAAACACTACACTTAATCAAAACTTGAAGAAGTACAACCAAGTACGTATATTTGAATACTAAGGGTTCCAAATCTTACTAATATCTTCAATATCTCCCAAGTCCAGACTATTCGCATTCTCCGGCGCCTTGACTTTCGCCCTCCAGACTTATCATAAAGGTATCGTTCTTTGGTACTCGGGTACAAGAATCCGAAAATATGATAATCTACCACTCAAGCTGGCCAGGCTCAAGAGGAAAGCAACCACTTTTGAGATTCCTACCCAACATACATATATAATATCTCAAATAATGGACATTTGTCCCACACTTAACAAGCCAATCCCCACAGTCCGAGAATCCTCTCCCGGCACGAGTTCGATAAGAGTTCTGATACCACTGTGATGACCCCACCTCCCCCTAGAGCGTACTCCAGGATTTAGCGGACCGCCTGCCCAACTCTCGCCAGGACTCACTTACTCACTTCAAATAAAATAGGTTACAACCTCAAGAGTAAAGGAAATAACAGTTCTCAAACTTGGAACGTACATGTATATTCATTTCTATTTCAAACATTCGTACAATCCCAATTATAACAAAAGATATGAATTCCAGATACATTCAACCCTAACCGAGCACTAGCGCGAGTACAATCGCAAAATTTCCAAAAACTAGACTATGCTAGCCTGTACCAGTCTCGCACCCTTGCTCGTATCCCCTGTAAGGAAAACAAATTTAACGGAATAGGGTGAGCTAAAACTCAGTGAGGTTCCAAATAGTAAGTTGACCATTATTTAAAAGTGCACGTATCAAAGTAGCAAAGTAGCGAGCATAACAAGTTCATAAAAGTGAGTAATAACACTTCAAGTAGCAAATCTCAAAATGAGCGATTGTAAAATTCTTTTTCTAAAAGAAACACTAACACTACGAATAACAATCAAAGTATAAGGATACAGATGGCTCTCAGGAACCAAATTCTCGTTGCTTCACCAGAGCTTGATCCAATATTAGTTGACACTTCGTCAACTTTCAAGTAAAGTAACCAATTCAGTAGTGCTTCGCTTCACACCAATCCGTCCACCATTCAACCCCTTTATCGGGCCTGAACACCAACTAAACACTGGTGGTAATACTCGAGCATACAGATTAGTCGAGGAGATAACACTTCACTCGACAACACTAGATACTCATGGTTCGTTATCCAATTGACCAAACCCTTGCCGGCTCGACTCGATTAACTAGCCAGTGGATTTGGGTTCCCAAGTAGTCAACATAGTCGATGACCAATCGACTTAGTCAAGAGAAAAAGTACGGAGACAGGAATGAGAGGTACCTCCCACTCGTATCGAGTGTGGTACATACTGCCGCTTAACACTTACAAATCAAACACAAGTACAAATACAAGTACAGGTCAATGCAAATCAAGTCACTTGTACAAGCATGAATGAGATATCAAGTGATTAGTTAAGTTAGGTCAAGTGCGATAAAGTACACACTTGCCCGACCAAACCAAGCAAATCTTATTCGATCACGTTGGTGAAGAATTTAATCAAGTATCAAGTTCAATCATGTATTTGGAAGCACTCACCAAAGGTCTAGTACTTTTCAAAATCACGTTCAAGTCCAACTCCTTGGTTGGAGTCCAAATCTGCGATAAAATATCATTTAAGAATATAAAACTCTCTAGAGTTCGAAACATAGGAGTTTCGCTTCAAGAAAATCAAATAAATGAAACTCATTTAAGTAATATTCATTTTGTTTATCACACCCTAGAAAACTCATGCTCGCTCTTTTAGTTTCGGTAAGAAAGCAGTTAAAACGTTTAAGTTCGTAAAGTGGCTAAAATACGAGGAAAACATATTCCGAATGGTCGCTACTTTCATTTTTCCAAGGGTACGAGTTTCGGCTAAATTTTAGCTTATATACCTCTACGAAAGAAAATTCAAATACCATAGACAATCCAATTTCAATTCGACCTCAAATCTTTGCTTAAGTCATGAGTACACACGCTTAACCTTCGAGTGAAAATTTGGGCGGCATGCCCTTTGTATTTAGCTATTTTCCAGCCATTTATGGCTTCATTATTTTCCTCAACTCAACCCAAAATCACACATAAGCAATATTAACTCAATAGCCCTTCAACTAGGTTTAATGTCATCCAAATACAAGGCAAGTCTAGCAATGCAACCGGAAACCAGTTTTAAAGACGAATAGCTAAATAGCAGGTTTGACGTCTTTTGGCGTTTTGGTCACAACTGAAGTTACGCTTATCGGATTAGGGTAAAGTTTATGGCGTTTCGAAGCTAAGATAGAGACCTACATTTCCTATGAAGACATTGACACCCAGTTCGTGCATTCTCAAGGTCAAAATGTGCAATCTCAGAGAAAATAGAAAGCTGCCGGTGAAATAGGGATTTTGGGCAGTCAGGGGTTTTTTAGTCATTTCACAAGCTACAGTGCTCCGATTGAACTGAAATTTACAGGCAGATAGATAACTCCATTCCCTACAACTTTCATGTTTTGAGCAAGACCTGATTCGGCCTTTATCATGGACGAATATGCAGGTCCGTTTGGTTCTAAAACAGGGCAGAATCACTACACTTGCTGGAAATTGCTTGACAAAGCTGAAATTTTATAGCTAAAGCTGGAAATTCTTAATTGAAAGCTAAAAAGTCAAAATAAACCTATAAATCTTCACACAAGTCCTTAACAAAGTTAGATACCACCATATCATAGCTAAAAAGCACAAATCAAGGCTGGAAAATGAAACCCTAAGCAGGAAATTTCACCAATCTTCACAAATTCATGATATCTTCCATAAAACTTCCAATTTCAAGTCATCTTCCTAATAAATTGCAAGAATAGAAAGAGAAAGATAATTTTCCAGCTTATTACCTTCAATCCTCCAAGAGAAAGTTAAAAACCAAGTCTTTCCTCTCCAAAGAAACTCCATTACAAGCTTCCTTGCTACCTTATTGCCACTTTGTTCGGTTTAGTTTTGTTGTTCTTGTTGATCTTCACTCAAACAAGGTAAGAATCATGGTAGGCATGGATGTTTTCTTTCTTTGTTTTTCCCTCAAGAGGTTCGGCCATGATAAAGAAAGAATGAAGAAAAAGTGGCCAAAAGGAAAGATAAGAAGATAAGAAATTGGTTTGGTCAAAGTTTAACAAGTGTCACACTTTGATTGGAGGTCAAAATTTTCTTTTCTCTCTTGTTTTTTTAGTCCAAATTTTCGGCTGCATTGAGAAGATATTTAGGGCTGATTTTATTCAATTAATAACAAAGAGATTAAGGTAATAAAGTAGTGTTCAAGTGGTGTATTCAATCGGTAGCAAACGGTGCGCGTCGGTACAAGCCGATTTTCCTTAACTCGCGCGTACTAGTGTTTTAACTTATGATTCACTAAATTATTATTAGAACTTCTAATCACACACTTTCTCTTATATAAAACTCACTCTTAACCACCAAATTTAGTACACACATCTCACCAATTAATCACACTACCAAAATGCCTCAAAAACCCTAGTATGCACAAAAAACCGTAACTTATGCCATTCCTTTAGAAAAATCATAACTTGAGTTATAAATGTCAAACATTCATACAACTTGGCCTGTTAAAAACTAGACTTAAAACACTAATAATCTTTAGAAGACACTTCAAAGAAATTCAGCTCATAAGTTGGTCCAAATTGAGCCATAAACTACTACAACATTCCTATGTTTACTTGTGCAGGGCAGAATTTTCAGTCAAATTTGCCAATTTTCTGGAATTTATTGAGATTGAATCAAACTCTAAATTTTTCACTGTAGGAAACCCTATGAGTCTAGATTCAAACGCAACAAACGGAACTCAATTCCGACTTTCCTATACGAAGTTATAGCCAATTTTCCAAAGCTGCGCAGAGCCTCCTGCTAAAATTTCTAGATTTTCTAACAACTTGAGATTATGAAACTTTTCTTAGCAAAATTCACTCTCTTGGCTTACATTCAACCAAGAATCTAAAACAAGTAAGTTCAAATAAGAGCTATAAAGACAAGTAAAATTCCGGGGTCTCACAGCGTCCCTCAGCCTTTTATAGCTACAAGGATCCCTCCAACCCTAACATCTAATGGTGTGGATTGGAGAGGTATTTTCATGATGATTTATAAGCCTTTAGATGGCCTTTGTCCTATGATTCTCTTGGTGTTTGGATTAAAGCCAGGTGGCTTGATATTGAAGTGACCCAATGGAGCCGAAAAAAGGAAGAAGAAATGAGTAAAAATGGGGAGAAAGTTTTTGCAGCTGTATTTCGGTACTGTAGCTTCGTTCTTGTACGAGGAAATGCAGGAATGATGTGCGTGCTAGGCACGCGCGCGTGGGAATACTTTTTTTTCAGCTAAAATAAATTGGAAAAGGATGATTTTGTTAATAAAATGAATGAAGTAAACTAAAATAAGATTTATAGCAAAAACAACTAAATGGTAATGAAGAAAAAATAAAATAAAATATATAAAAATAAAATGGTGAAACTGTTTCTTGGCAAAATTTTTGATGTCTACACAATTAATTTGCTTAACACTGATATATATATATATATATATTTCTTTGTGTGTTCTATCATAAGAGAATTATTATCCAAAATCAATTCACTCATAAAGAACATTTATGTTTTCGTCCAACTTTGGCCTATAATATCATGGTTCTAATATCTTGTATGAAAACCTTTCAATATCCAATAGGATACTTAGGGCAAGTTTGGTGTGGCGGTAACTTATTAAAAGTACTTCCCTAGTAGAGTCTTTGGTAAAAGTACTTATTTAAATATATTGTTTGGATATATAATTCAAATACTTATTGTATTGGATACTGTGTAATTTAAAAATTTTTAAAAGTGTTTATCTCTTTATTTGGTTTATAATATACGATTAAATGATTAAATTTGATATTTTATTTTTTAAATCATAAAAACTATCCTAAAAGTACCAAATTTGAGCTTTTGCTAATAGTGCTTTTAACACCAAAAGATTTATTCCGAAATTTATGGGATGATATTCACCAAACATTTGAAAAGTACTTTTGGCATCTAAAATTACTTTTTTACCAAAAGCACCACAATCGCAACTAGGCCTTAGTCAACTAATATTCCATTACTTGCCATTGTAAATGTAAATTGACTTTTTTTTTATAAAATATCATAATTTCATTAAAATCTGTACTAATGACAGAAATTATATCATCAAACATACATATATATAAGAAAAAATCGGAAGAAAGGATACTCCAGATCTGAAGAAAAATAAAAATTACATTATAAAACTCCAAAATTGAAAATAAGATAAAATAATTGTAACTCCATAGACATCTGTGCATACTTCTAATTATTAGATCTACTGATTTACTGTTTCTGATAAGTGTATATTTTACATGTTTTAAGCGTGTTTTATTATTTACTTTTGGTGTGTTTTAACTACTTTTATAACTAATTAACTAGGATTCTAGTGAAAATATGTATTTTATGGTTTAAAGTGTGAAAATTGCATTTCTATGGATTTTAATGGTGGAAAATTCATGTTTTTGTAGGTTTAAGGATTCAATCATCAAATGACATGAATTGAAAAGATAATTAGATGATTGATGATGATTTGAAGTAGTTTAAAGAGAATATGAAGTGCAAAGATAAAATGCAATCAAGAATAAAAGGAAGCAAGTTTTCCAGTTTTGACACCTTGTGGTATTTTGGCTATATCTTAAGTTACAAGTATTGGATTGAGGTGATTCTTGTACCATGTTGAATCTAAGAGACATATCTACATTTGGTATGAGACATTGAAGTCCAGTTTAGTCATTATCCTAGTCAAAAAGTCGAAATACAAAAGTACAATTTCACAGTCGAAAGCGAAACAGAGTTCTGACCAGTCGAGGGTATTTTGGTCATTTATCGGTCCACAGAGTTCTAAATTGGATGATTCTTGACGTATTGGAAAGCTAACTCAAAGGGTTACAACCTTTGTGTTTGGTACAAGAGTTAGTTCAGTCTCCATAATCAATAAAATATCAATTTAATTTGGGCAAAAAATAGAGCAATGATGAATTCTGTCCAGAAAGTGCAAACCTGCAAAAGGCAGGTGGGGTACAATACACGACCTAAGGTCACGTTTTCGAGATTGTGTATTCATCATTTTCAGCTGCAACTTGTTTTTTGTTCACACAACTTTCTAACTCAATTCCAACAAGTAATTTCAGCTGTATCTGACTAAGAAGAGTGCGGAAAGTTGGAGAACCAACTGTTGGGAGTTTCAAGAGGCAAAAATGACAACTAAAAACAACTCATTTGGTTCTTGAATCCTTTATAAATAGTAGCCTTTGGGGAACATTTTCATAACTTTGGAAGGCTAGAAAAACTCCACAAAAATGTAGACTTCACTAGAATTTCCTTAATTCATTAGTTAGGGTAGATTAGTATAGTTATTGTAGTTTTTCCTTCTTGTATTTGTAGTTAGATTTGGATGAAGATTTGAAGAGCAAAGATGGAGAGTTTGAAGCTCACGTGACAAGGGTGACTTCTCTCCTATCACTTTCTCTTTTATATTTGATTTCATGTTTGACTATAATACAAGTTTGGTGTTTGTTTTCATGTTTTGTTAAAGTTTATGCCTAGAGTTATGGATGAACTTTCTATATCTTGTTTGTGATGTTTATTTAGTTATTTGATGATATTATTTTGAGCAAGTTATTTATCACTCTTGCTTATCTAATCATAATTAACAGGCTATTAATTGTGATAAATTTAAGGTGTTAAGTATGCAATGAGAATTGGAATTTAGCACTAGTTCAAGGAAGCGATAAACCTAAGAAGTTCACTCAGAGGAGCACCTAGGTGGATTTAGTGACTTGTTTCATGTAATTTCATAGAAGAAATGAACTTGTAGTTAATTCATAACTATGAGAGTAGGTATGGTTCAATTACAAGTATAGTTGATTGACTATGAGAGTAAGTTTCACATATATGAAGAAATTACGCCATAACTATTCAAGATAATAGCATTCACTTAAACGGTAACTTCACTTGCAAGAATAGTAAGGAATTCCATTCCTCTAGGAGTTTTTTTATTGTAATTTTGTTACTTTTATAGTGTAGACTTAATTTCTTGTAGTTGTGATAGTTTAAATAATAAAGGAATTCGAAAAATGTCGGTAATTGACAATCTTCCCTGTGGGATCGACACCTAATACCCCCATGTTCAATAAACGACTTGTATACTTGCAAAAAATCACATATTGAGTATTTAGGATTTTATAAATGTAAAATTTGATTGTGGATGAGTTAATTAATATATGTACACCCCACGCTCGTCAAGTTTTGGGTGCCGTTGCCGGGGAAGATTTGTCAATATTGGTATTAAGAACAACTTTATTAGTTTAGACATTTTACTTGTTTTTCTTGTTTTTGTTATATCTAGTGTCTTAATTGTTGTGTTTAGCATCTTGTCGAGTCATTTATTTTGTATTTAGTGTTTTGTTTTTGTATATGTCAAGTCATCTATTCTTCTTGACTAAACTTGTTTTTGAATTACTTTAAAAGCATGTTTAGCGATTCAAGGAGAGTAAAAAACATGGAGGAACAATGCTTGAGAAACGGAAGATCGGCAGTGGATGGTTATCACGTGCAAAACTCCATAGCTAGAGATAACCAAGAAATTACCGAATGTATGTTATTTGAAAATGGTTTAAAGTGTTTAAAGGCAAAACTTGATGTTATAACGTTAAAAGTTCAATTGGACACCATTATGCATGAAATTGAGCAAAAGAGGAATGTTAATGCTTTTAATTCTAATCATATGATTTGTGACTTGTGTGGAGGTTATCATGCTACTCATACATGTATGCAAGCACAAAATGTGAATTATTATGATGAATTTGGGCATTATAATTCTTGTTTTGATCAAGACAACCCTAATTTGGGAAATTCTTATGCTTATAGTTGGGATAATCAATGTACTTATAGTGATTCTTCATGCTTTTATGATTACCAACTTGAATGTGTCCAATGTGAATCTAAACCATCTTGGAAATTAGCAATAGAAAGGTTAGCTAATGCATCTTTACCTTGGAAATTAGAGAGTGAACTATTAGTTAATGATTCTAAACCATCTTGAGAGCTAGTTATAGAAAATTCTTCTAATCAATTTGATTTAGTTATAGAAAAGCTAGCTAATACAACCACAGACTATTTTGCTAGGTCTGAGGAAAGATTAGATGAATTAACTTCTTACTTTGGTAGAATATAAGACCAATTGCATGAGTTGTGTGAAGTTATTTCTTCTAATGATATGTACTATGACTCTAGTATGAATGGTGAGCATGTTGCACATGAAAATGGATTGCATTTTGATGAAAATGATGAATCTCAATTGTGTTTCAATGAGAAAATGTCCATTTCACATAATAGTACTTTTGGAGCTAACCTTCAATCTCAAGAGATGAACCTCAATGACTCAGTTTTTACCCCTCTTGAGGAATGTATTGAGATTATAGGTTTTAAAGGTATTATTCCCCAAGAAATCCATGCGGGAGTTCCTTTGGTGAGTTTTTAAGTGGAGCATATTCAAGATAATATCTATGAAACACTTGAAATAGATAAGTCACTTCTATCTCTCACATCATTAGAACATGTGGCTTTTGCTATTAAGCCACCTTTTAATGATCCACCATGACCTAAAATGGTGGATTATTCATTAACAAAGCCTCCTTGAAAATGTGGCAAAATAGTCGAGCCAACGACCATAAACAAAAGCGCTTGTTGGGAGGCAACCCAATGTTTTTATTATTTATGTTAATTTTATATGATTTTATGTTTAAATTATATGTTTGAGTTATCTTGTTGTTTTTCTTTTGTAGGTTTGGAAAATAGAAACAAAGGTGTCCAAATGAGGAGAAAAATGCGAAATTTGATCAAAGAACTCCACTCCTCGATTTGAGTAAAAGTTTTTTAAATTTGTTAAAGATGGTTAAAATGCATGTTTTGATTGTTTTACATGTGCATGCATTGAATATTTTGGCAAAAGAATGATCTAGAATGCATTTTGAGTAATTGGGGTACCATGTGCAATTTTTTAAAAAGTTAACATTTCTGCAAAATTTGCAGAAGAAAACGCGGTGCCCAGAAAAACATGACTACAACTCGCGTATTCTTCGAGTCGCTTATTGTCTTTGATGAATTTCCAATAGAAAACGCAGCATTAAATACTCAACTTTAGGTCGTGTATTCCTGAAGTCGTGTATGCTGTTCTGTAAAAGTTAAGCAAAAAACGCGAGGTTTAAAATGCGACCTCAAAGTCGCGTTTTCTACGGTCGCATTTTTAGGGTTCTTTTTAAAGAAAAGTGCGGGTTCGTTGTTCATTCTCTTCTTCTTCTTTTTCTCATGTATTTCCTTATACCTTGAGTAGCTTGTTGTGTATTATGAGGACTCGTATTTTTATTTTTAATTTTTACTTATTTTAAAATTATTTGCATTGATATTATTTAATTTTATTATTTTAGCATGAATTTTTCTTAAATTATACTTTTATTGTTTACGCTTCAAAAAATTTTCAAAAGTCGCGCCGACACGACTGATCGGAGATTTGGAGAATTAATTTTAAATTAGTAAGAATGGGTAATTGTATGCTAGAGGAACTATCTTGGAGGATTAGTATTTAAGTGTAGCAAACAATAAGGAAATTGGTAGTGCATGACACTATTACCCCACTAGTCAAAGTTGACTTTCTCACCTAACAAAAAGCTACCTTTCTTCTTACATTTTCACCACAAATAAAAAACTTCAGCTCCCTCACACTCTCTCTCTACCTTGGCCAAATTTGAGAGCTCAAAAGGAGGAAGGAAAAGCTTCAACCTTTGGCCTTAATCTTGCTCAAAGATCCACACCCAACCTTGAAGTCCTTTGGATAGTGCTCTAGCTAGAAGAAAGGTGCTATCTTGTGATGGTTTTTGGTGGAGTGTTGGTGAAAAATCTTGCCTTCAACTAGGGTTCAAGAAACCTTCAAGAGGTAACAAATTTTACTCCCTTTGATCTTTAATTTTTCAAAGATTAGCAATGGTTAGTGGTTGTTGCATGGATTTGAAAACCCTAACAAAAAACCTAAGCTAGAGGACTTGAGGAAACCCTTGTTTCTTGCTTTATATCCTAGGTAGTGGCATTGAGGTGAACTTTTAGGTAGAGGATTTGAGGATTCTTGCTTGTTTGATTGTAGTCTTATGGATTATAGCTTGGTTGTTGGCTTGAAAGTTGGATTTGAGCCATGGAATTTAGGTTTTGTTGAAGACATCTCTTGTTTCCCAATTATTTCTTTGCTGCCAGCTTTATTCCAGATTTGCACTCACCACTTGAACTGCATATTCGTCCATGATAAAGACCAAATCAGTTCTTACTCAAAATATGAAAGTTGTTTAGATTTGAGTTAGCTTTCTATCCAAAAACTTTCAACTCAATCGGAGAACTGTAGCCTTTGAAATGACTAAAATACCCCTAACTGCCCAAATGCCCTGTTTAACTGACAGCTTTCTGTTTTCTCTGAAATTTCAATTTTTGACCATGAAAATGCATGATTTGGCTTTGGAGGCCTTCATAATAAATGTAGACCTATGTATTAGCTTTGAAATGCCATAAGATGCATCTCAATCCGATAAGTGTAGCTTCAGTTGTGATTAAAATGCCAAAAGGTGAGAGGAACTTGAAGATGAAGGGGAAGGGTGCTGCCGAAATTTTGCTGAGTTATCTCCTTGATTTAATTTCGAATGTTGTTGCTCAAATGGCTGTAAAAATTATTTTTATATGTTGTATTGTGTGGGTAAAAATTATCGCTCAAAAATTGTTTCAATTGGTTGGGTAAAACTTGAGTTTTGAGAAAAGAAAGAAAATTGGAAAAGTTGCCCAGGCCAGCCGACCAAGGGCTCTTTGACTATTCATAAATTTTTGTACAAAAGTTGAAATTAAGTACCGTTTATGGCATTTGAAACTAGACACCAAGAACTTTCGAACGGTATAAAATTCCCCTACTAATTCATTTTGAGTGAGTCGTAGCAAACTGGCAAAGTGGACTGATTTGCTTCACCTGTTTACCCGAGAAAATTATACAGCTGCATCTTGTGACTCAATTTCGTCCCTCTTGTGAAAAGAGTTTGAACATGATTTCTTCTGATGATTTATGGAATTTTGAATTTAGTTTTCAACGCCATAAACCATTTCCAATTTCGACTTGTGTAGCGTTAATTATAGCCTGATTTCGAAACTGTGCCAAAGCTTTATGACTGAGAATCCGCGGAACAGGTTGCCAAAAATCAGTTTTCTTAAAACTATTGTATCTTGGTATAGAAAGGTCCGAATTGAGTTCCATTTATTGCATTTGAAACTAGATTTGGAATTCTATGTGTGGTATAAATTTCAAGAGCTGATTCCATTTCTACGAATTTTGCCAAATTTTCAAACTTTACTGAAATTGCAAGCCTGTTTTGCTCTGTCCTGTCTTGAATCTAGCTTCCAACGGTATAAATTTTCCAATTTTTGGACTTACGAAACTCGAGATATGATTTTTTCAAATAGTGTCGCACCAAGCTGGAAATTTTCTGGTTTCAAACAAAGGACTCTTTTAAGCACTGTCAACCTTCCTTTGAGATTGTTGATAAGTTTTAAGTTTAGTTTTATGATTGGATACAAGGTCTCTTTGAACTTTAAACCTTCATTTTGAATCCTAGATTCCAAAGGATTAAACCTCTCTTGATGCGTTTTCTTGGTTGTTTAAGTTTCTTGGTTAATGGCACCTCTTTTCATACTTGAGAAATGGACTTCAATCCCTACTCTTGTGCCCTTGATTTCCATGAGTTTGAACTTTTAAAAAGGGAGCGTTTTGACTAGAATAATTCTTGGAGAATTTCACTAGTTTTATACTCGAAACTTCGAACCTTTAACTTTAACATTTACTATGAAAATGAGTGGAGTTTTGGATGAGTTTTGACTCCATTAGTTTGGAAAATATGAACGTTCTTTATATTCTAAAGTTTGGACATGAGATTAGAAGTTTTGAGAGATGAAAACCATCTACTCTTTTTCTCGATTTTCGTGTCGAAAATGAATATGGTACTTTCTTTTGGAATTGAGATTTACTTACCACGACATGAATCAAAAACGACTTTTGAGTTCTCTTTGAGTATTATTTCAATGATTTAGCGAGAAAAACTCCTTTAACTTGACTCGAACTTGTGACCTTGAGAGTGGGTAGCAAGAAAATATTTTTCTTTGTAACCTTGGTCGAGTACCTAGGTAATCATGATTGTGCATGTCTCAGGTGGTCACGAGGACACCGAAGAGCTCATCTAACTTCTCGCTTTGCTCTTGTTTTGCCTTGACTTTTGGTGAGTGTCAAGTGCATGTTCAATGTTAGTATGATTGAATTGCTATTTGTACAAGTACTATATGATACATGAACTTACCGAGGCAAGGGTGTACTTTACTGCCCTCATCCTCTCTCTCTCCTGATTACATGATATTTGTTAAATGAATATATATGACTTGCATTTGTGCATGAACATGTTTAACCCGTGAGCACTGAGCGGAAGCATGTACCACACCCTACTCAGGTGGGAGGTGCCTCTCATACCGACTCAGTGCTATGATCTATTCTCTGAACGGAAGCATATACCACACTCTATTCGGGTGGGAGATGCCTCTGACGGGCTTTTATTATGCGTACAAGTTAAAATCCGATTTACACCCGTTTGACTGCAAGTATACAGGTCAAATTAGTAGTTTAGAGCGTGTATCGGGTCGATCCCACGAGAAAAATTGAACAATTACCGGTGTTACTAAAGTTTCTCTATTATTTAGACTATCAATGAATTATAAGAAATAAAATCTACTGAACTTATGCAAAATAATAAATGAAAACTTCTTAGGTTATGGTATCCCTTACTACTCATGCAAGTGCTATATTTGGATCATTGAGTACTACTATCTAGGCTAGTTATGGTGTAATTTCCTTATGCATATAAAACCTACTTTTGTAGTGAATCAACTATACTTATAACTAATCCATACCTATTCTCATGGTTATGAAATTAGTTACAAGTTCATTTCTTTAATGAAATTACATGAAATTAATCACTAAAACCACATAGGTGCACTTCTACTCTCGTGAGTGTACTCCCTATGTTTAGCTCTTCTTGAATCAGTGTTAAATCTCAATTTTCATTGCAGAAACAACACCTTAGATAATCACAATTAATGGTACCAGATTAATCATGATTTAGAGATCTAAAGTGCTAAATAACTTACTCAAATAATAGTTTCAAATAACCAAATGATGAATACTAACAATTATAGAAAGTTCAACCAAACCCAAGGCATAAACTTTTAAAGACACATTGAATCCAAAACTTGCATATTAACCATACTTAAGAATCCAATACAAAAGATAAAGAATTGGAGAAGAGATAACCCTTGTCACATGAGCTTCAACTCCTCCTTCTTCATCTCCATCTTCATCCTAATCTAGTCAATATACAAGAGTGGATGAGCTATACTACTTTATACTAAACTAATCTAACACTAAGAAAATAGAAGAGCTACATTTATGCACTCCCAAGCTTTCTCCCGTATGATAATGTCAGACCTCCCAAATGTCTCTGCATATAAACTAATGAAAAGCTTCTCTCCTCACCAGTCCAAATTTTCTGCTATGATTCTCCAAATCTCCTTTTGTTAAGATAGTAAAAAACAATGGCTTTTTGACTTGACAATAAGCCACATTGTCTGCCCTTTTGTCTTCTGAAGCATGTGCACCAAATTTTCTCACTAAAGATAGCTGGAAAGTTGTGTGAAAAGAAAGAAAAACGGCTGAGCCACTTGCAGAGGAGAGATGCAGATCCGAGGCCTTTCTCACATGGATCCGAGCTCGGATCGACTGACCTCGGATCGACTGACCTCGGATCCACTACTCCAGAAGTACAGACGAGGGCTCGGATCACTCTTGTTGCACACGGATCAGAGCTCGGATCCGCGTGATCAATTTCCAAATTTTCGATTCCTTCCTCTTTTTCTTC
Source organism: Coffea humblotiana (assembly GCA_023065735.1). NCBI lineage: Eukaryota > Viridiplantae > Streptophyta > Magnoliopsida > Gentianales > Rubiaceae > Coffea > Coffea humblotiana. Next base: position 11,082,932 of record CM041217.1, read on the forward strand.
ATTTTTGCTCCTAATTTCTTTTGTACTTTATTCTCCAAATGATCCTTGCTTTTTATTTATCTCGTACATGAATTTCACATATTAATAATCTTCAAAATATCACAGATTAAAGCATTAATGCACTCATTTAACAAGTTTTGATTACTCAAACAATACTTAAGCAATTTGCACCAAAAAGAGTTCAAATATGGCTTTAATCCTCTCAAAACATAAGAAAAGTTCATGCCAAACTTATACAAAATGTACGTTAAATATTCACTTATCAGCCTCTCATACCGACTCAGAGTCATAAACAATTCGAAGTCGATTGGATTGATGTCTCATCGACCACTTATACTTCTGGGGACACCCCAACCCATTGGCTAACCTCGTAACTCAAGCCAGCAAGGGCTTGGTCGAGAAGCTTGGTGAACCATAAAAAATTTTATAGTTTGATCTTTTGAGATCTTGCTTGGCATACTTGATTAGTATTGCCATCTCATGCGTGTTTGGTTCCGGATCCGAGAGGGTGTTATGTTGGATGAAGGAAGTAAGTGGAGCACTACGGTCATGTTTCTACTTGAGTTAACGGAGAGTCAACCCCAAATGGCTTGAATTGGTCGAGACGTGGAAATAGCTCCTGAGGGCTCCCGTATCCTTTCATGTGTGTTTATTTTCTACTTGTGCATTTAAATGAAAGTTCATGTTAAAGATGCTTTCAAACATGCTATTCGATTAATTGGTCCTACGTGCTTGCTTGCTTGTTTTCTTGGCCTCACTGAGCGTTAGCTCATCCCTTTAAGTTTGTTTTCCTTAACAGGCTTTGGAGGTGGAAGTTAGAAGTTCTAGACTAACGACTTTTGGTGGAAGCCAGTATACTTTTGTTTGTTATTGAAGATTCTTAAAGTGTAAATTCTATTATTTTTGGGTATGGTGGATTGTAATTGTAATTGCTAGCCTTAGAAGTTGTGGCTTGTATATTCGAAATACTTCTTATTTAAATCGATGGTTGACTTGTAGTTCTTTATTAAGCTTGAATGAGTGCATGAGTCATGGCGAGAGTTAGGCAGGCAGCCCGCTAAAACTCTAGGGTTCGCCCTAAGGAGAAGTGGGATCGTCACATGTATTTTCTATAGGTACATCACCACCACAAAGGTGTAGAGTTATGGATCGCCGTTATATGTTTATTAATGATTTTGTTATCACCTTTGTTTCTCATTTTCAATTCTTAGGTTTCTATTACTAATAGTTATTTAATGGAACTTATGAAGTTTTGGAAATAAGTGGACAACAGTTTGTGACACTTCATGATACTTTAATCGCAACATTAGGGGAGTATTTCTTTCTTTATTTTGGTTTTCCTTTTTACACATTGATGACAATGTTCATGTTAAGTGTGCGGGGCAGAATTGAGATTATATATGTAGGTTGTGATTGACTTGTGATTGAAATGATTTGGACTTGCCTTGGAAATATTTCTTGTGCTTTAATTTGTTCAAACTTGGGTTTGTTGGCAGGGAGTGTCGTCCATTTATAAGGGGAAACTCTGCCAAATTTTTTTCAAAATCTTGTCCAAATTTACAAATTTGCCCCAAAATGTTTCAAATTGTTTCAATTTTATCCAAGGGATAACAAGTTCTATACCATTAGTAACTCAAATTCTTTCTACTTTTGAGATAAATGTATGTGATTTCAAAACTTCATTTCTCATTTAACTTGGAAATGACAATTATGTGATTATAATTTGTACATTTACAAGAAAATATATTGTGTAAAATGGAGAAAATTATGTCTAAATTTTGCAAATTTGATGAAATTTCTTCTCTTTACTTGATTTTACATAGTTAAGTGATTAATATGGTCAATAAGTGTAATACTCTTCTCATGATTATTCTTTTGGGGGAATGTTATTTTCTTTGCTTTGAAAAAAAAGTAGAAAAAGAAAAAAAAGAAGAAAAAAGAGAAAAAAGAAAAAAAGAGAGAATAAAATTTGTTCTACTCCAATGGTTCTTGTACTTAATAATCAGGAGTTTTCATCTACAAATGTCGACTTTCGCGTAAAACGGTACTTGAATTAAAAGTATGTAAAGCAACTTGAATATGTGAAGTGTTGAGTAATCGGCGATCTTCATCTACAAATGCTGATTTTCGCGTCAAAAGGCACTTTCACAACTTGAGTAATATTTAGTTATGTTATATGAATAAATCCTTTTTCAAATATGGATAAGAAGATGATCATGGACTTAGTTAACATTTTCATTCACCATATGAGTTATTTGCTTGTAAAATTGGGTAAGGATGAGAAATTGATTTGAATTAGTTAAAATTATGGTATAATTGGCTCTTATTTACTCGGTATTATGAGTACTTGAACTTAATTGAATGATTGCATAATAGTTATTCACCTTGTTTTGAGAAAATGAAATTGAATGGTGCACATATGTTTAGTTTCAAAAGTTTGGCTCATTGTTGGTTTGTATTTCTTATTGCTTGAGGACAAGCAATGATTCAAGTGTGGGGGAGTTTGATAAGTGTCTATTTTACATGTTTTAAGTGTGTTTTATTATTTAGTTTTGGTGTGTTTTAACTACTTTTATAACTAATTAATTAGGATTCTAGTGAAAATATGCATTTTGTGGTTTAAAATGTGAAAATTTCATTTTTATGGATTTTAATGATAAAATCTCATATTGTTGTAGGTTTAAGGATTCAATCATCAAATGACATGAATTGAAAAGATAATTAGATGATTGATGATGATTTGAAGTGGTTTAAAGAGAATATGAAGTGCAAAGATGAAATGCAATCAAGAATAAAAGGAAACAAGTTTTCCAGCTTTGACACCTTGCGATATTTTGGCTATATCTTGAGTTACAACTATTGGATTGAGGTGATTCTTATACTATTTTGAAACTATATATGTGCTTTTGGTATGAAGAAATTGAAGTCCAGTTTAGTCATTTTTCTAGTCAAAAAGTCGAAATACAGAAGTACAATTTCATGGTCGAAAGGTGAAATAGAGTTCTGACCAGTCAAGGGTATTTTGGTCATTTCTTGGTCCACAGAGCTCCAAATTGGATGATACTTGATGAATTGGAAAGCTAACACAAAGGACTACAACTTTTGTGTTTTGTATAAGAGCTAGTTCAGCGTCTATCATCAAGAAAATATCAATTGAATTTGGACCAAAAATAGAGCAAGGATAAAACTGCCCAGAAAGTGCAAACCTGCAAAAGGCAATACGTGGAGTGCAATACGCGACCTAAGGTCATATTTTCGAGATCGCGTATTCATCATTTTCAGCTGCAACTTGCTCTGAAAACTTTTCAGCTCAATTCCAGCTAGTAATTTCGACTTATCTTACCAAAAAGAGGGTGGAAAGTTGGAGAACCAACTCTTGGGAGTTTCAAGAGGCAAAAATTACAACTAAAAACAAGTCATTTGACTCTTGAATTCTCTATAAATAGCAGCTTTTGAGGAACATTTTCATAACTTTGGAAGGCTAGAGAAACTCCACAAAAAATTTAGATTTCACTAGAATTTTCTTAATTCATTAGTTTGGGTTGATTAGTATAGTTATTGTAGTTTTTCCTTCTTGTATTTGTAGTTAGATTTGGATGAAAATTTGAAGAGCAAAGATGGAGAGTTTGAAACTCATGTGACAAGGGTGACTTCTCTCCTATCACTTTCTCTTTTGTATTTGATTTTATGTTTAACTATAATACAAGTTTGGTGTTTGTTTTCATGTTTTGCTAAAGTTTATCCCTAGAGTTATGGATAAACTTTCTATATCTTGTTTGTGGTGTTTACTTGGTTATTTGATGATATTATTTTGAACAAGTTATTTATCACTTTTGCTTATCTAATCATGATTAACAGACCATTAATTGTGATAATCTTAAGGTGTTAAGTATGTAATGAGAATTGAAATTTAACACTAGTTCAAGAAAGTGATAAATCTAGAGAGTTCACTCGCGAGAGTAGATGAGCACCTTGGTGGATTTAGTGACTTGTTTCATGTAATTCATAGAAGAAATAAACTTGTAATTAATTCATAACACAAGAGTAGGTATGGTTTAATTACAAGTATAGTTGATTCATTACGAAAATAAGTTTCGCAGACACGGGGAAATTACGCCATAACTAGCCAAAATAATAGCATTCACTTGACTGGTAACTTCACTTGCAACAATAGTAAGGAATTCCATCTCTAGGAGCTTTTTATTGTATTTTTGTTACTTTTATAGTGCAAACTTAATTTCTTGTACTTGTGATAGTTTAAATAATAAAGGAGTTTGAAAAACATCGGTAATTGACAATCTTCCCTGTGGAATCGACACCTAATACCTCTATACTTAATAAACGACTCGTATGCTTGTGAAAAATTGCGTGTGGAGTATTTAGAATTTTATGAATGCAAAATTTGATTGTGGATGAACTAATTAATATATGTATATCCCGCGCTCGTCAGTTTCAATTCCATATATTATGGTAAAATCTGTCAAATAGATCCAAAAAATTTCAGATCTAATAATCAAAATCTGAGAAAACTCAAATCTAATAAAAAATAAAAAAATTATCAAAAACTCTCACTAAGAATCCCTAAGAGAGAATACAACTCTTACTAAAAAAATTTAAAGGAGAAGAAAACTCTTATTAGACAACCCTAAGAGAGAAGAAACTCTCACTAGAAAATTCTAAGAGAGATTTTATTCCCACAAATGACAAAAAAAACTATAGAGATGGCTCCTCCTATGGGGAAAGATCAGAAAAATCTGATTGTATGCACAAATTTCGTTGCCTAAAATAAAAGACAAGAAAACTTGCACAAATATCAAATTTATTAAATCAAACAATAAGTGGGTTACAACTTCTGAAATTTCTTGAACCAAAGAATTTAATCTCCTGATTCTTTTCTTCGAATGAGTTCAATCGAAGGGCCCAAAAGGTTTATTCTCCGATCGAAAGAGTGTTTCCTACAATTTCGACATAGAAAACGATTGATTTGATAATGATGTCGAATACTTGGAACTCTTAAATCTTCAACACCAATGGCAGGAGGATTTATTTGGCTTGATTTGGACTTGGGTTTGAGGAAGAAAGCTCTTAAGAGAATTTGACAGATTTTCTCCGAAAGTTAGGAATTTTTTTATATCCCTCTTTTGCCTTGAGAGAAGACCTCTATTTATAGCTAAAATATGTAGGCTAAATTTTCAAGAAAACCCTTAGAACCTCCTACATTTTGGGTAACTTGTAATTCAAGAAACCCATTTAATTTGGATTAAATAGTGGGCCAATCCAAATAGTCTATTGTGAATCGATTAGTTCACTTCACCTTAAATGGACATTATGAATTTAATTTGATTTAATAGCCCATATAATATTGGCCCAATTAGCCAGTCCAAAATATAATGGACTTCTATGATTTAATTTAATTTAATCAAGATCAATTTAATTTAAATAAATCTTGACTAAATAAATTAAATAAAATTTATTTGTCTACAAATGCCTCCACTTCAAGACTTGGTGAGGCATTGCTTGACAATTGCCAAAAGCGAGGCTTGAAGTTTTAATCCCTATTCTTATTTTTATTTTTCTTTTTGTCTCGAAATTGAGCAATTTGGAATTCCTTTAGCGTAGCTTCTTTTGGAAATCGAACCCAAGCTATTAAAATTCTCATGGGGTGGCTTTGTACTCTAGCTTTACAAACCAAGTTGATTTGGGCATAGAATCATGATTCTCGTGGCTTCAACTTTTTAAGAAATCATGAGACCACTTCCCTTTTGACTTGCGGTTGACCTCAAAACTAGCAATACATATTTGGAGAAGGTTATTAGTTACCTTAGTCTCCAAATACTAATGTTTCCAAAAAATGCCCACATGCATAATTAGAACCTTAGCTGAAGGTGTTACCAAATTCCTTCATAATAAGTTGCCAATAAAGACCACTGCAAGTCCAAGTCTTGACTTAATATAGCCATTGTCAAAATTATCTCATTCAAAACCAGTAGCTACTAATTTAACACATCTGGAACTGCATCGAGATCACCATGACGAGTACGGACATTGACAATTTCCCAATTGGTCTCAAACCACCCAAGTTTGCAGCTTTCCAAAGAAATTCACCTAACTTCCTCTTTACAACCTTTATTTAAAGAGGACGTTTACAGCCCAACTTATTTCAATCTTAGTTGTAAAAAGGCTAGCAATTTATCGAAGAACGCATTACCAAAGCTTTGCAATCTTCAGGTAATTCCAAAGCTAATTCATCGGCTTCGCTTGCTTAACTTGGACTGGAATTTTCTTGCTTTTCACTATGAATTGGTGTAAACTTCTCATGATTATTATGTTTATGGGATTGAAATTCTCTAATTTGGACTCTGTCGATATCTACAAATTGTTGAAAAACGCATTTTTGTTGCATGCATTCTACTCACTTGCCAGGTATCACTAACAAAACTTAGTGCACATAACAATTGGCTAACATTGATTAGTCATTGATCCAAGTCCCGAAACTATTTGTCCACAAAGTGTCTTTGTCCACTTTCCTTCGCATTTAATTGTAAAACTTTCACTGGAATTCCTTGAATGTGACTACATGATGGTGCTAACTAAGCAAAATTGTAGTTAGCAAAACATGCGTCATCAATATACACGAACACGTAACTCCCATATTTGAATGCCCCCCATTTATGGAACCGAGGAAAATTTATTGCCCTTTTTTTTAAGTTGCTCACAAATTTCATGGTGATGTTGGTTGGCCAAAAACCGTAACAGAACATGTCTCTCCAATGCATCCTACACATCACCCTTTTTTCTTGAATTTTTTTTTTTACGAAATAATGACCATCACTAATTTGTTGTTGATGGAATTTTCTTTTCCCTTTTTTTTTAGGTTTCCCCTTGTGTTGGCTCCCTTTATCTGAGGCAAAATTGATACTCCAATTGTGTCCACGATTTTAGAACCATAGCCTTTGGAATTCACAACACCAAGGTAATTTACATACTCCATGGCTTGTCAATGCCAGACTTTTTTTTTGTGACATGAAAGGAAGATCCATCGTCATATCATAGACGGTGGACATGTAATTTGAAGAAGGTGCAACCTAAAACTCTCACGAGAGCCATATTATGACTTGAGGAGTACATCAAGAAGGCGCGACCAAAATTTGAAGAAGGTGCAACCGCAAACTCCCACGAGAGCCTATCATGACTTGAGGAGTACAAAGAACGAGGCGCAATTACCCACTTCAATGAGAGCTTACCAAAGTTCGAGAAGCCCTTTTACTACCTTTGATCATGCCATTTTAACCAAATTTTCTTTTTCTTGCTTTTGTTATAGGTTGATCTTAATGCAATGGTGATGTTCAAGGAAGTCACATCTTCAAACGAAAAATATTTCCTTATCGCCGACAGCCATGATAACTCTGGTGACAAATAAACGAAATTATTGGTACATCCCTCTATACAAGAAACTTACTCTGGTAAGTGGCCTTCTCACTAGTACCCAGAATTAAATAATTGGTCACTCGAACTTTCTCAAGATGATGGCACAAAAGTTCACTCCTTGAAATCCCTTATTCATAATAAGGAGCCAAGGACAGTTCCCTTTCAAACCCTTGGTAGGCGAATCATAGACGAAAACGTACATTGGGGTTCTTTCTTGAGACATAGTGATGAATTTAGTTATATCGAGAATTATTGGGAGTGGTTGGAAGATATTCTTGGAACAAACAAACAAGTGCTTCGTGAAAATCACTTGCTCGATGCCTTTTATGCTTCGCTTTTCACAGACGACAAGAATCCTCATATACTTAGGGTATTTTGCGAGGCATGGTGCCCAAACTGTAACGACTGGAAAATTCGCTCATATTTTTTTTAAAATTTCCTTTTATTTTGACTCAATTATTTTATGATAGTTTTATTACTCATTTATTCCCTCAATAGTTGTAATGAATAAGAGATTTAAGAGTTTTACCCTTAGTTTTATAGTTCGGGTAAATTAGGGTTTTCGCGTATTTTGGCCATGTGATCACTTGGTGAGGTGTGTGTACTAGATTTGGTGGTTAAGAGTGAGTTTTATATAAGAAAAAGTGTGTGATTAGAAGTGTTAATAATAAGTAAGTGAATCATAAGTGAAAACACTAGTGAGCGCGACAGCTCGAACCGACGTGCACCGTTTGCTGCACCACTTGAACTTTACTTTATTACCTTAATATCCTAACTTTTATTTCAGCTAATTAACCCTAAAATATCCCTTAAACCAGTCACAATCTTTGACCAAAGAAAAGAGAGAAAAGAAGAAAAATTTGAGATTCAATCCTAAGGTGACACTTGGAAGTCATCCAACCAACTTTGACCCAAACCAAGTCCTATCTTCTTATCTTTCTTGGAGCTTCATTCCTTCCTCATTTCCTTCATGGTGGCCGAGAGTTGAAGGGAGAAAAGAGAGAAGAAACACCACACTTTCAATCTTGATTTTTGGCTTTATTTGAGTTGAATCCAAAATCTAAACCGATTAAACTCTCACTTAGGAACTTAGGAAGCTTTGTGTGGTAAAATTTTGGAAGGAAAGGTTGTGATTTTCTCTTGCAAGCATCCTTGGTGAGGTATTAAGGTTTTCTTTTCTTTTCTTGTATTTAATCTTGTTAAAGTTTGGTTAGAAGCTTATATTCTTGGCTTATGATGGTAAATTAGCTAGTTTTGAATGATATGGTGGAATATTGAGTTAGAGTTTGAGATTTTCAGTTGTGTTTATGGTTGTTTATATAGCATATGATGTTGATAAACTTGGATAGGGACTTGGGGTAGTGATTCAAGACATGAATGTTAATTTTTAGCATTGAATCATCAAATTTGCAACCTTAAGGATGAATCTGCCCTATTACTGACCTGTATGTTTGTCCATGTTAGAGACCGAATCAGAACTAGGTCAAAACATGAAAGTTGTAGGGAATGGAGTTAACTAGTTGTCTACAAACTTTCAACTCAATCGGAGCACTGTATCATGTGAAATGACTAAAATACCCCTGACTGCCAAATGCACTGTTTCGCGGACAGTTTTCTATTTTCTTTGAGATTTCACATTTTGACCTTGAAAATGCATGAACTGGGTGATGATGTCTTCATAAGAAATGTAGCTCTCTGTCTTAGTTTCGAAACTCCATACAAGCTACCCCAATCCGATAAGCGTAACTTCCATTGTGACCAAAACGCCAGAAGGTGTCAAGCCTGCTACTTAGTTATTCTTCTTTAATACTAGTTTCCAACTTTGATTTTTTGATTGCATTGCTAGAATTGCTTTGTATTTGGATGACATTGAGCCTAGTTGAAGGGCTATTGTGTTAAGATTGTTTATGTGTGAATTTGGGCTGAGTTGAGGAAAATAATGAAGCCATAAATGGCTGAAAAATAGCTAAATACAAAGGGCATGCCGCCCAAATTTTCACTCGAGGGTTAGGCGTGAGTACTCGCGATTTGAGCAAAGATTTGAGGTCGAATTGAACTTGAATTGTCTAGGGTATTCAAGTCTTTTTTCGTAGAGGTATATAAGCTGGAATTTGACCGAAACTCGTACCCTTGGAAACATGAAAGTAGCGACCAATATAAATACATTTTCCTCATCTTTTTGACTCAAATGAGAATTCCAAAGTTTTAATCGCTTCCTTACCAAAACTAAAAGAGCGAGCATGAGTTTTTTAGGGTGTGATAAGTAATATGAATATTACCCAAATGAGTTTCAGTTACTTGATTTTCGTTAAACGAAATACTTAAGTTTCGAACCTTAGTTAATTTCAAAACTCTTAAACGATGTTTTATCGCAGATTTGGACTCCAACGAAGGAGTTACACCTGAGCGTGATTTTGACAAGTACTAAATCTTTGATGAGTGCTTCCAAATACATGATTGAACTTGATATTTGATTTACCAACGTGATCGGATAAGATTTGCTTGGTTTGGTCGGGCAAGTGTGTGTTTTATCGCACTTGACCTAACTCAACTAAATACTTGATATCTCATTCATGCTTGTACAAGTGACTTGATTTGCATTGACTTGTACTTGTATTTGTACTTGTGCTTGACTTGTAAGTGTTGAGCGGCAGTATGTACCACACTCGATACGAGTGGGAGGTATCTCTCATTCCCGTCTTCGTACTTTTATCTTGATTCAGTCGATTGGAGATGATATCTCATCGACTTCTTGGGGACCCAAACCCCACTGGCTAGTTAATCGAGTCGAGCCGGCAAGGGTTTGGTCGATTAGATAACGAACCATGGGTATCTAGTGTTGTCGAGTGGAGTGTTATCTTCTCGACTAATCTCGACTAATCGGTATGCTCGAATATTACCACCAGTGTTTAGTGGTGTTCGGGCCTGGTAAGGGGGTTGGATGGTGGACGGAGATTGTAACTAAGTGGTGCTCTACTGGATTGGTTATTTTACTTGAAAGTTGACGGAGTGTCAACTACTACTTGATCAAACTCTGGTGAAGCAATGGGAACTTAGCTCTTGAGAGCCATCCGTATCCTTATACTTTGACATGATTATTACTTATCGGGTTATTGTTTATTTTGAAAAACTTTACACTCGCTCATTTTGAGATTTGCTAGTTGAAGTGTTATTACTCACTTTTATTAACTTGTTATGCTCGCTATTTTGCTACGTTGAGACTTGTACTTTTAAATAATGGTCAACTTGCTATTTGGAACCTCACTGGGTTTTTAGCTCATACCACGCCATTTGTTTTCCTTACAGTGGATACGAGCGAGACGTGAGACTGGTACAGGATAGTATAGTCTAATTTTTTGGAAATTTTGTGATTGTACTCGCACTAGTCGCTCAATTAGGGTTGAATGTATTGAGAACTTAAATCTTGTGATATATTTGGGATTGTATGGATGTTTGAGATAGAAATGAATGTATTTGTACGTTCCAAGTTTGGGAAGTGTTATTTCTGTTATTCTTGAGGTTGCACCCTATTTACCTGTTATGGGTGAGTGAGTCCTGACGAGAGTTGGGCCGGCGGTCCGCTAAACCCTAGGGTACGCCCTAGGGAGAGGTGGGGTCGTCACATAGACACTAATACCTTGCATACATCTATCGGAGATTTGTCTCTCTCACTTTGGGATTTGCACAAGTTTAGGAGGACTTTCAATCATCGGAGGTATCTATGAAGAGGTAATCCCATGCGCAGAGAAGTTAACTGGAGTCAATGAAAACAAATCGAGACATATTTCTCAAAGTTATGAATATTTGTTCGAATCCTTGCATCACCTTCAACATGGAGAATCCAACAAAGCCGGAGTTTTTGCTAGTCAATGGATTAACTTTGATTTAAAGGCAAAATGAGATATTCAAAACCAAAACAAAGGAGGATAAAGAGGGCCTCTCGTGCTCAAGCGACCCAAAATCCGAATAGAGAAATTGGACAACCACGTAAGTTTTCAAAGTCAAGACAATGGCGTATTCGATACCATCCGAAGTTAAATCTCACTTACGAGAAGAGACCTATCTTGCAGCATTTATATCTTGTTGACTCCTGCGTCTTTGCTTTAACCAGATGAGAAACCTCTATTATATTAGATCATCTACTTTTACAATGGCTAGTATGATGGCTGCCGGTCGTAAGACTTGCCTCGCCGTTCCTGTCTTGCTAAATATCTATCGCGGATTCAATAGAATTTCAAATTCATCTACCCTAGGATGTGCGCGTGCGTTCTTTCCAGTGCACTACGTATACGCTTGGCTGGCGAGTTATTTCTCTACCCATTATTTAACTCCAAATACTATGCCTGGACCAACAATGACCAATTATTCTGGAGAGGGTGACGCACGATACTTTGATAAAAACAGTGCTCGTGACCTCATTCATTAGGGAGACAAAGCAACTTGGGGGACAACTTCTCTTGTGAAGAATCAAAATGAACTTTTTGTTGATAATGGCAAGTTAGCGAACCCAGAACTAAGTTATTTTGTAAGTGCTTGCTCAAATTACTTAGTTTTGCATCTTGAAGGAGATTTCCTTGTTGAGCCATATAGTCCATATAGGTTCGCGCGGCAATTCCGATTTTATCAAGTTCTTCCACAGGAACTTGAAGTAGATGTTCGTTCCACAAATTATGACTTGAGTCGAATACTTTGGCACACTGCTATTCACAATAAAACAGAGTCACATGTGCTTTTTCCTAACTATCACTTGAATGCTAGCAAGCACACATCTCTAAATTTCAAACATGGTGGTCTATGGTGCATGATAACTATCTCCTTAAAAGATGTGATGTTTTGATTAAGAGTGTCCAATCAAATGGGGAGCAGAAGAAATTAGAGGGAAAGGAACTTGCAAACCTGAATAGTTCTTTCAATGTTGGCAATAATCTTGAGACAAAGCGAAAGATTGCCAAGACTGTGAGAAGCGAGGAGAAAATTTTGAATAGTTCAATTAACAAGGTTGCTACTCTTGAAATCCTGACTTCCAATGAAGAATCTCCGAAGGGTATTTCATTTCGTCTTCCTTCAATAATTGTAAAATCCACTGATCATGAGTCTCACAATTTCAATGAAAAAAAGAGAAGTGATCCCATTGTTGATGAGGACGAGCAGTCCACCAGTACAGACCAACACTGGAAGTGTAGGAAATCTAAGGTAATGACTCTCCCTTTGGATGATACTGCTTTCGACCCTAAAGAATTCTTTAAGGATATTCCAGGCATATCTGTGTCTGATATAAGACATGCCAATATCGTAAGAACTCTTCTCGCCTTCTTTAGTTTTGACATTTGAAGTTTACTTAGTAATATCATGCTCATGATATGTCTCGTAACATTTTCTTACAGTTGAATGATCAAAACTTAGTTTTTGTTGATGATGAGGAACCAAACCAAGCATTCGTTGAAGGAACCACTGCATTTGAACTTTTGGCAAAACAAGTGGTCAATTCTATCTAACAAAAGGATACTAGTGAGAACTCCAAAAAAGCGATAGATGATAAAAACATGATTAAGCAAATCCTGCCACAGAGGGCAGAACATATGACCCCACCGGAGAAAAAGAGACACAAAATTTTTGATCTCCCCTCGTGGCCAAGGGCACATCAAGTGTCTGAATTTTGCCCCCAAACTGTGATCTCAACATGTCATCGAGACTACATTCAAATGCTATGGAATAATTTGAAGGTAATGATATCTCAAAAACCCTGGAACGCATGCTTGTTCTTGAGACAAAAGCAAACGAAATCATGGAAGAAATGCAAAATTCAATGCCATGGATCTCAAACTTGCAAGGCCTTTTAAAGATTTTCTTTGCAAATGCAACTCGTTATGTTACAGTGAAGTTTTCTCTCTCAAATAAAATTTTAGTTGAATCATATAATGAGTTGCTTTCTATGGCCATCTAGCATCTTAGAGACGTTCAGAGTAAGGAGAAATCACAAGTAGAACAGATCTCAACGCACATGTTGAAACTTAAGGAGATTGACCTCGAGGAAGTATAGTTAAGGAAACGGCTTGAGCTCTTGAACACTCACAGGAAGGAGACACTTTCACTGTTACGATAAGAGTAAAATGAGCTTACCCAAGTGCAAGGTAGGATGGTTGACTTATGAAATGAAATTCGAAAGATTGAGAATTTCCTACCCCTACTTGCTGAGGAGAGCCAAACTTTGGACAAAATGCAAGCATTACTTGAAATCAATCACAAAGAGCTGTCATCATTTGAACTCTAGGATCAGTTGTAATCTTTTACTTTGTTTCAAGTTTCATCTATTGTTAATCGCTCAAGGCATGTAGCCACAGGCATAACTATTCCTTTTTTATTCCATAATGAAACTTGATTTTTTTTATGATACCCTTGTAGATGTCCCTTATTTTTTCAATAACCACCATTTTAGGTTACCAACTGCAATATAAATGATTCATTCTTTGCATAATTTTGATCACATTTGAGAAGGCAATTGTCCAAATAATTTGATAATCTGGACAACACACATTCAGGTGTATACCGTAAAGTAATTTGAACTATTCTAAAGAGGAACATTTTTTTCTGCAACAAAAGAATCATTAGAGCAAAAAATTTAGTTTTATAGAGTTGTAATTGAATTTAAAAATTACCCTCTAAACTGCCTACGTATCACAAATGGAAATCAAGTCACACATAGTTTCTACCGTTCACAGTTTAGACTCTTGCTGGTCAGTAGTATCCATTTGTTTACTTCCTTAGATTTAGTGGAGTGTTTCAATAGTTTAATCACGTGTTACACTATTGATAGTTGCCATCAACATTTTTAGCTCATGCGAGCCAAGAGCAATATGCAGTTTAGATTCATGCGTCATGGAGTACTTAATTTTTTTATGGCATGTATAACTTCATGAATTTTCTATTTATAGGACCAACTTTTACGCTATCTTTGTCCATTAGTTTATACGCGCCATTTGTGTAGATTTCTCGAACAACATATCACCCATCCCATTTGGAAACAAATTTATCTTTGGTACGATGAGTCATAACTATTGACTCTCGAACTGCGAGCATCATATCACTAATTTGAAAGGAACGGCGCCAAACTTTCTTATTGAAAGATTTAGAAAGGCGAACTTGATAGTATTCAAGATTTTGTTGGGTTTCCAATTTCTTTTCGTCTAAAATTTCTAATTCTTCAACATGTAGACGAACATTTTCTTCCTCTGTGAGCCCTTCTTGGATAGCAATTCTTAAAGGAGGAATTTGTTGCTCAAGAGGCAGGACAGTTTCTACGCCATAGACTAAAGCATATGGCATGACTTGCGTTGGAGTTCAATATGTGGTGCGATAGACCCAAAGAGTTTCGCCTATCTTTTCGTGCCAATCTTTTTTTGATTTAGCCACTACTTTTTTCAACAAGTTGTACAAAGTTTTGTTTAATACCTCCACGAGATCATTGGTAGGGGTATTATACATGGAGGACTTACGTTGCTTGAATTTGAATTTCTCACACAGTTTGTCCATAAAACTATTGGAGAAGGGTTTTCCATTATCAGTGATAATGCACCGAGGGACTCCATAACGGTAAATAATATTCACACAAATGAAATTCACCACATCCTCTTTTCTAACTTGTTTGAGTTGTAAAGGTTCAGCCTATTTAGAGAAGTAGTCGGTCGCAACTAATATATATAAATGTTGGCCAGACAATTTGGTAATGGCCCCACAATATCAAGACCCCAAGTATCAAAAGGTCAAGAAGCAATAGTCGGATGTAATGGTTCGGATGGTTGATGAATATAATTTGCATGAAACTGGCAAGTTTGATGCCTTTGAACATATTCTATGCAATTTTTGACCATATTAGGCCAATCGTAACCCATTCTCTTAATCCGGAAATACAATTTGGGATCGGATTGATGAGTTCCACATATTCCAAAATGTGTCTCGTGCATTGTCTGATATGCCTCGTCTTCGCTTAGACAGTGAAAAAATACACCTTCAAATGATTTTCAGTATAGTGTATCCTTGTACAAGATAAAATGAAGGGCACGACGGTGGATGTCAGCTCTTCTACGTTCCTCCTTAGGTAACTTTTGATACTTGAGATAATTAATGAGGAGTTGTCTCCAATCTTCTTTGTCAATTTCATAAGTTGAGACCACATGAGTATCACTTTTTTCGGTATCTTCATCATCAAATAGTGGTGGAACTATCCACTTTTGGCATACACAAACTTGTATATCATGATTTGGCATGGTAAGTGGAGAGGCAAGTACAGCCAACGCGTCAACTTGTTTATTTTCTCTTCTAAGAACATGTTTGATGTTTGCACTTCCAAACTATTTTATGAGTCGTGTTGCATACTTGTGATATGGAATTAATTCGAACTTTTTGACTTTATAACTTTCCAAGAGTTGGTCAACTACTAATTACAAGTCACCATAAATTTGAAACTCCAATTATTTCATGTCAACAGCTATTTCAAATCCGAATATGAGAGTTTGGTATTCAACGACATTGTTTGAAAAATATTGGTTTAAAGTAAAAGAGTATAGCAAAACCTCTCCATCAGGAGTTATGAATACAATACCAACTCCAATTCTATGACGATGAGCAGCACCATTAAAATACATCTTTCATGGTGGGCGAATTTCAATAAGGAGTACATCCTCATCTGGTAGATCATCACTCAACTCCTATTCAGCAGGTATTAGGTGATCAGCAAGAAAATCTGTCAGTACTTGACCTTTTACAGCCTTTTGAGGTATATAAATAATTTCAAATTGTTGTAACTGAAGATACTATCTAATTAGACGGTTGGATAGTACTGATCTACTCATCACATATTTTATAGGATTCATTCTGAAATTGAATTTCACACTATATGTTTGAAAGTAGTGTTTTAATTTTTGTATTGTAAAAATAAGAGCTAAACATGACTATTCAATCAGTGAATAGTTTAATTCGTTAAGGGTCATCATTCTGTTTAAATAATAAAGGACAATCTCTTTTCCTTCATTATTTTCTTGTGCCAATAATGCCCCACTGAGTGTTCTTGGGCAGCAATATAGAGGAGTAATGGCTTTCCATGAATAGGTGCGACCAAGACAGATGTTTTCGTAAGATAAGATTTAATGCTATTGAATATATACTGCATGTCTCATCCCACTGAAATGGCACATCTTTCTTTATAAGGCGACTAAATGATTGACACCTTCCTGCCAAATTTGAGATAAACCTCCGCAGATAGGCTAACCGCCCTTGAAGGTTTTTTAATTCATGAATATCACGAGATTCAGGCATCCTTAATATACCATCAATTTTGACCCTGTCAATTTCAATACCTCGATGGCGAACCACAAAATCAAGAAATTTTCCTGATATAACTCCAAATGCACATTGAGGAGATTCATTTTGAATTGATACATTCTCAACAGATCAAAGACATGTGTCAAATCCTCCAAATGATTACTTTTTTTCTTTGATTTAACAACTAAATCATCTACATAACATTCGATATTTTTATGAAGCATGTCATCAAAGATATTTTGCATTGCTCTTTGATACGGGCTCCAACATTTTTAAGATCAAAGGGTATTACTTTATAGTAATAAATACTCTTAGAAGTATGAAATACAGTGAGCTCTTCATCCTCAGGTGCCAGTCGAATTTGATTATATCCAAAAGAGCCATCCATAAATGATAGAACTTCATGTTCAATAGTTACATCAATCATGAATTCAGTGATAGATAAAAGAAAATCATTTTTGGAACAAGTATTATTAAGATCTCTGAAATCGACGCAGATGCGAATTTGTTCATTTTTTTTCGCACAAGCACAATACTTGAAATCCATGTGGGATATTTAACTTCATGAATAAACCCAGTTTCAATGAGTTTATTGACTTCAATTTCGATCAAGGGAACCAAATCGGGTCTAAATCATCGTTGTGCTTGTTTTATAGGTCGAACTCCCTTTTAACAGTCAAGTGGTAGACGGCCACTTTTGGGTCTGGACCTGACATTTCTTTATAAGTCCAAACAAAAACATATCGATACTCTTGCAAGAGTTCAACATACACCTTTTCTTCTTCAGGACTTAATAAAGCACTTACATATATTGGATGTAGGTCTTCTGAATTACCAAGATTTATCTCTTTTAGATCATCTACAGTGATTTTAACACCTTCTTCAAGTTAGGCAGAGCATCCTCAGCATCTTCTTCTTCTCCAGGAGAGTCATCATCAAATATAGTTATATGATTGCATGAAATAACACTCTCTTCTTCATCTTCTTTTGGTCTTGTGTACACCACGGTATGCTCCCTGACATTCAATTCAATCCCACACTTTATTAAAAGATCTGTGTATTTTCTTGTTCTTGAGAGAATAATGATACCAAATTTATTAGAACAATCAGAAGGTTCTTCAAAACTTTTCAATGACTTTGCCATTCTCCCTTTACTCTTATGAGAGTTTTGAGATTTTTGCCTTTTTTGTGGTCATAACCTCTTAAAAACAAATACCTGTGGAGCTTTACTTTCATTTTCATGAAAATTTAGGATTTATCGACTATTTGAGAAGACTTGTCCCCTACAGTAATATTTTGGCTACTCTATTGATCTTGATGCGAATTGGTGCAGAAGAAGAATAGCCAAGACCAGATTTGAGATTTTCAATGGCATACCCCTTTTCTTTCAATATCTTTTGGGTAGGATTCAATCCATGAATCATGTCACTAGTAGATTGAGAAGATGGGATATTTAACACCACAAATTCTTTGAAATCATATCCAGCCTTAGCGAGAAGTTTATACGCAATAAGATCAAAACTTTCTTTGGTTCTTGATTTTGGTATGATGTCTTGCTTGATTTCAAACTCTTTACTTGAAAAGTTAGACCTTTTAGGTAAAGAAGATAGCACATTCTTAGCATCAACATTAGTCATAGGAAGAGTCAAACCTTTCAAAGTTTCGTATTGAATTGAAGATGACCGTTCTTGTTCCAATCTTGACTTGAGCAGGTAGCGAAAGATAACTGATTCATTTTTTGACAATAAAACATCAGTTTCTTGATGAGTTTCCTCTTTTGATTTTGGAATCATCACTTCTCCCCTTTTGCATTTGAAGGTTCGGGGTTCTGGATTTTAATCACAGACAGAGGTTGTTCAGATTCATCCTTCACATTGTACTTTTGGATGTAAAATTTGGCATCGGCGATATACGCTTCCACTTCAGTGAAAGGAGTATCATCGGCTTTCACACTTCTTGTCACCCCATTTCGGCAATTCTTGAAACATTGATGAAGAGTTGAAGGTACAACTCCAATTTTATGAATCTAGGGCCTTCCCAATAGTACATTGTATGTTGTTTTAGCATCTATCACATACAATAGTGCTCTGGAAGACATATCATCAATGATTATCTCCAAATTTAGTAATCCAAGAGCTTTTTACCTTCCTTGATTAAAGTCTTGAATCATCAGTCGGCTATTGGAGAGTTCATCAATAGGGATACCAAGTTCATTCAGAGTTTTTAAAGGGAGAATATTGACGCGGAATCTCCATCTATCAAAATTCTATTCACCTTTTACTCTTTTATATAACCAGTCACAAATAAAGGACGGTTATCCGGTGTTGACCCAAGTAACAAGTTTTCACTAGTGAAAGTGATACTTCTGAAATTCACCTCTTCATTGCCGGTAGACGCACGAGTTATCTCACAGGAAATTTCATGAGTATTATCCTTTTGTTTTTCAATATCATCTACTCGCGTTGTGTGACTTGCAACCACATCAATATCAAAGAATTCTTTAGGCATGAATTTTGTTTAGAGTGATAGGAGTTCGCGACTTTTGCTTGAAAACTTGATTTTCTTGAACATTACGATAATTATCGCTTTTCTTCATGTCCTTCTCTTTCTCCTTCCAGACCATTATGTTTCTTGTTAAGGCCGTATTCACCTTATTAGATAGACGGGATTTTCGCCTCCTTTTTCGTGTGACTAAAGTCCATCCTTTATCACCCACATCAGGTTGTAAGGCTTTCTCATCTTCATATGCATAATCTTGAAGAGTTGAAGGGGCAACTTCTTGTTGGACTTCTTTGGGATCACATGATCCAAATTCAATTGTTGGCAATATAGGTACCATGACCATTTCAAATCCCTTGACAATCCTTTTAATCTCCATGGACTGCAAAGAATCAATGGACGTTTGATTCATACTTGCCTTGTCTTTTTCAAGAAGAATTTTTCCTTGTCTTGCCAACTCCATCATTTTGTCTTTGAAGACAGAGCATTTTTGAATGAGATGTCCGATCACGCGGTGATACTTACAATAATTTGGATCATCAGTGTTCCTGATCTCGTCAGGTTGTTTTATCTCAGGAAGTATGATCAAGTTTATACTTAATAGATCATCAAACATACCAGGGACATCAGAATCAAAGAAAGGGTATTTCTTGTCTTGCATCTCCTTGAGAGTTGGTTTTCTCTTCCTTGCTCTTGATGCGCATTGATCTTCCTATCTTCTCTCTTGACAGTTTTGGAAACAATTTTAAAAGATGTTATACTTGTAGCCATGGCCTCCTTCTTTTCATTTTTGACTAGTGCTTGCCCCCTTTCCTCATTTCTTGTCTCTTTTTAGCCTTGCGAGGGTCAGGAACTAGCGGCTCTTGTGCATCAAGATTAATTTTCATCTTGTGCGTTTTTGTGGATAATTCATCAAATATTTTTGGTTGCACACGTTGCAAGATATATCTGAATCGCCAGTGCATATCTTGAATACACATCTCGATAGCGAAAGATTCAGAAATTCGATCCTTTCAATTTAAGCTCAAATTCCTCCAACGATCGATAAAATCAATGACAGGTTCATTCTTCCATTGACGTGTATTAGAGAGTTCAGTCATGCTGATGGTTCTTTTTGTGTTATAGAAGCGATTAAGAAATTCATGCTCTAACTGCTCCCAACTATCAATGGTGTCAGGTTCCAGATCTGTGTACCAATCAAAGGCATTACCCTTCAATGAGCGAACAAATTGCTTAACAAGCAAGTCACCATCAGTGTTAGCATTGTTACAGGTTTTCACAAAGTGTGCAATATGTTGTTTAGGATTACTCTTACCATCAAATTGTTGAAATTTTAGAGGTTGATATCCCACAGGTATCTTCAAACTTTTCACTCTTGTAGTGTAAGGTTTGGTATAACCGCTATACGACTTGGTACTTCCACCAATCTTGTCCTTGATTGTGCCTTTGATAAATTCCTTTAGATTATCGACATGAATGATGCCATCGGGGGAGATTGAAAACTCCTTCATTGTTGTGGCTTGGCATCATCTTTCTCTTTCTCCCTTGATGATGAGTCACTTTCATCTTGTACTTTGGATTTCTGTTTGGATATGGTAAGACTATTTTCGCCTATATTTTTCACCATAGCCATTAGTTTGACTATCTTGACGTCTCGACCTTCCGCATGCACTACTAGCCCTTCGACAATTTTGGCTAGATTCAAAATTTGATCTTTCATAGTTGTGGTGTTAGTCATAATAATGGGGATTACAACAGAGGCAGCCGAATCGCTTGAGCTATCAACAGATTCATCATGGACTCCTTTCTTGTTGGGAAGCATCTCCAGGTTTGTTTCTTCAACCACAGCATTCGTCTTAGTCTTCTCTGCTAACTACTTGGCCTTACTCCTCGTCATGGGTGCAGTGTATCGTATCTCTTGAATTGTTGGGATACCGGCAACCACGCTTTCAAGAGTAAAGTTCACCTTGTTGAACTCCATTGACTTTTGAAGCAGGTAAATTGTTAGAAGAAAAGAGATGAGAGGCAGAAATGGTTCCACTGGGCGTGCCAAAAAATTTGTATACACAAATTTCGTTGTCTGAAATAAAAGACAGGAAAACTTGCACAAATAACAAATTTATTAAATCAAACAATAAGTGGGTTACAATTTCTGAAAATTCTTGAACCAAAGAATTTAATCCCCTAATTCTTTTTTTCGAATGACCCAAAAGGCTTATTCTTCGATCGAAAGAGTGTTTCCTACAATTTCGGCGTAGAAAACGATTGATTTGATAATGACGTCGAATACTTGGAACTCTTAAGTCTTCAACACCAATGGCAGGAGGATTTATTTGGTTTGATTTGGACTTGGATTTAAGGAAGAAAGTTCTTGAGAGAATTTGACAGATTTTCTCCGAAAGTTAGGAATTTTTCTATATCTCCCTTTTGCCTAAAAAGAGGACATCTATTTATAGCCAAAATATGTAGACTAAATCTTCAAGAAAACCCTCAGAACCTCCTGCATTTAGAATAACTTGTAACTCAAGAAATCCATTTAACTTGGGTTTAAATAGTGGGCCAATCCAAATAGTCTATTGTGAATCGATTAGTTCACTCTTACTTAAATGAATATTATGAGTTTAATTTGATTTAATAGGCCATATAATATTGGCTCAATTTGCCAATCCAAAATATAATGGACTTCTATGATTTAATTTAATTTAATCAATATCAATTTAATTTAAATAAATTTTGACTAAATAAATTAAATAAAATTTCTTTGTCTACACTGATCTCTCTCCCATGGGAGAGTGATAAGTGTGTATTTTGAGTATTTTAAGTGTGTTTTATTAGTCAGTTTTGGTATGTTTTAATTAGTTTTATAACTAATTAATTAGGATTCTAGTGAAATTTTACATTTTGAGGGTTAAATATCAAAAATTGTATTTCTATGGATTTTAATGATGAAAATTTCATGTTTTTGTAGGTTTTAATGATTCAATCATGATGTGTAAAGATGAAATGCAATTAAGTATAAAGAAAGGGAGTTTTTCAGTTTTGACACCTTGTGCTATTTTGACTATATCTTGAGTTACAAATATTGGATTGAAGTGATTTTTGTATCATTTTAAAGTTAAGAGATAGATCTACATTTCATTTGAAGACATCGAAGCCCTGTTTGTCAAATTTTTGAAATACTGAAGTGCATTTTCATTGTTGAAAGTTCAAACAGAGTTTTGATCAATAAAGGGTATTTTGGTCATTTATCGGTCTACAAAACTCCAAATTGGATAATTCTTGATGCATTGGAAAATTAACTCTAAGGACTACAACTTTGTTAACTCTAAGGACTACAACTTTCATGTTTTGTACAAGAGTTAGTTCAGCCTCCATCATCAAGAAACTATCAGTTGAAATTGGACAAAAAATAGAGCAAAAAGAAGACTTGACCAGAAATGAACAAACATGAAAAGAGCAATATGTAGGTACAATATGCGACCTCAGGTTACGTTTTTTAGGCCACTTATTCACTATTTTCGGCTACAATTTGCTCTACAACTTGTGATCTATTCACACAACTTTCCAACTCAATTCCAGCAAGTAATTTCGGCTGTATTTGATCAAGAAGAGTGTGGAATCTTGGAAAAACAAATTTTGGAAGTTTCAAGAGTAAATAATGCTAACTAGAAACAACTCAGTTAGCTCTTGAATTCTCTATAAATAGAGGCCTTTGGAGAACATTTTCATAACTTTGGAAGGTTAGAAAAACTCTACAAAAATATAGTCTTCACTAATTTTTCTTAATTCATTAGTATAGTATAATTAGAGTAGTTCATCTTTCATATATTTGTAATTAGATTTGGATGAAGATTTGAAGAGTAAAGATGGAGAGTTGGATCTCATGTGACAAGAGTGAATTCTCTCCTATCACTTTTTCTTTTGTATTTGAATTCATGTTTAACTATAATACAAGTTTGGATTTTGTTCTTCATGTTTAGCTAAAGTTTATACTTAGAGTTATGGATGAACTTTCTAAATCTTGTTAGTGATATTAATTTGGGTATTTAATGATATTATTTTGACCAAGTTATTTATCACTTTTGATTTTTTAATTGTAATTAACCGGCCATTAATTGTGATAATCTTAAGGTGTTAAATTTGCAATGAAAATTGAAATTTAACACTAGTTCAAGGAAGTGATAAACCTAGGGAATACACTCACGAAAATAGAAGTGCATCTTTGTGACTTTAGTGACCTGTTTCATATAATTTCATAGAAGAAGTGACCTTGTAGTTAATTTTATAACCACGAGAATAGGTATGGTTTAACTACAAGTATAGTTGATTCACTACGAGAATAATAGGTTTCACATACATTAGAAAATTACGCCAAAACTAGTCAAGATTATAGCATTCACTTGACTGGTAATTTCATTTGTAAGAGTAGTGAGGAATTTCATACCTGTAGGAACTTTCTATTGTTATTTTTATTACTTTTATTTTATGTTTGTAGTGTAGATTTAATTTTTTGCATTTGTGGTATTCTAAATAATAAAGGAGTTTGAAAACTATCGGTAATTGACAATTTTCTTTGTGGATTCGACCCTTAATACCCTGTACTCAATTACGACTCGTATATTTGTGAAAAATCGCATGTGAGATATTTAAAATTTTATAAATATAAAACTTGACTGTGGATAAGTTAATTGTTATATGTATACCCTGTACTTTTCAAGTTTTTTGTGCTGTTGTCGGGAAATATTTGCTCAATATCGGTGCTAAGAATTACTTTATTAATTTAGACATTTTTACTCGTTTTTCTTGTTTTTGTTGTGTCTAGTGTCTTAATTGTTATATTTAGTGTTTTGTTGAGTCTTTATTTGTATATTTTTATATGCGTTGAGTCATCTATTCTTCTTGACTAAACTTGCTTGTGAGGAACTTTGGAAGTATGTTTAGGGGCTCAAGGAGAATAGAATACATGGACGGACAATGCTTGAGAAGTGGAAGATCGGCAATGGATGATTACTATGTGCAAAGTTCCATGGATAGAAGTAATCAAGAAATTACCGAAGGTATGTCGTTTGAAAATAATTTAAAAAGCTTAAAGGCTCAACTTGATTTTATAGCGTCAAAAGTTCAATTGGACACTATTATGCATGAGATTGAACAAAAGAGGAATGTTAATGCTTTTAATTCTAATAATAGGATTTGTTACTTGTGTGGAGGTTATCATGCTACTCATATGTGTAGACATGCACAGAATGTGGATTATTTTGATGAATTTGGGTATTACAATTCTTATTTTGATCAATATGGTGCTAATTGGAGTAATTTGCATGCTTATGGTTGGGATAATCAATGTGCATATAATGGTTCTCCATGTTTTTATAATTACCAACCCGAATTTGTCCAATATGAATCTAAACCATCTTGGGAATTAGCAATAGAAAGGTGAGCTAATGCATCTTTACTTTGGGAGTTAGAAAGTGAACCATTAACTAATGATTCTAATCCATCTTGGGAACTAACTATAGAAAATTCTTCTAATCAATTTGATTTAGTTATAGAAAAGCTAGCTAATGTAACCTTCAATAGTTTTGATAAGGTTGAGCAAAGATTAGATGAATTAACTTCTCACTTTGGTAGGATACAAGATCAATTACATGTTTTGTGTGAAGTTATTTCTTCTAATGATATGCAAAATGACCCTAGCATGAATAATAGGAATGTTGTATGTGAAAATGGATTGCATTTTGATGAAAATGATGCATCTAATGTGTGTTTCAATGAGAAAATATCCATTTCACATGATAATGCCTTTGGAATAAAATTTGAACCTCAAGAGGCATGCATGAACGATTCATACTTAACCTACCTTGACAAGTGTATTGAATGTGAAGGTTCCAAGGTCATAGTAACCCAAGAAAGCCATATGAATGTTCCTTTGGTGAGTACTCAAGTGACACATATTTAAGATACAATCTTTGAATCATTTGAGTTAGGTAAGCCTCTTCCACCTCTCATATCATTAGAACATGTGACTTTTGTTATCAAGCCACCGTTTAATGATCCACCACGTCCTCTAATGGTGGATTATTCATTGACAAAACTTTCTTGAAAAATGAGGTTATATAGTCGAGCCAGCGACTTTAAACAAAAGCGCTAATTGGGAAGCAACCCAATGTTTTGCTAATTTATTTAATTTGGTGTGATTTTATGTTTAAATTATGCATTTAAGTTCCTTTGGTTAATTTCTTTTGTAGGATTGGGAAATAGAAACAAAAGTGACCAAATGAGGTGAACAAGATGAACTTTGATCAAGGAACCTCTCCCTCGATTTGAGTAAAAGTTATTTTTGATTTGTTAAAGAGGGTTAAAATGCATGTTTTGATCATTTTACATGTGTACGCATTGATTATTTGACAAAAGAATGATCTAGGATGCATTTTAGGTAATTAGGACAGTATGTATATTTTTTGGAAAGTTTGGAATTTCTGTAGAAAAACTGCAGAATGAAGAAAATGCAGGCTCAAAAAGGGACCTAAGGTCTCGTTTTCATACTGCGTTTGTGTTCTGCAACATTCAACAGAAAACTTGACTACCAAAACGCAACTCCAAGTCAGTTTTTCATGAGCCCGCGTATTCGATCCTGCGATTTTTCAACTGAAAACGCGAGTTCTAAAACGCTATCTCAAGGCCGTGTATTCAACTCGTGTATTTGGGACCAATTTAAAAGACAAAACGCAAGTTACTTTTCTTTTTCTTCTTATTGCTTCACCTCACGTTTTCTCATACACATTTCACCAATCTTCTCTTATACACTATTTCCTTGCAAGAAATCATCAACCAAATATCATTTGATTTTCATAGAGCCTTTTTAATCGAATGAAATTCACATAAACACCTCAAAATTTGGTTTTAAAGAGGATTAAGTTTAGGGTCCTTCATTTCTAAATCCATCAATTGGAGATCAATTGGGGTGATTTTCATAAACTTTTTGCATAATTTGCATCATCAAGGATCAGTCCACCAACTCGAGGTAAATTTTTTGAACTTAACTTGGTATTTTTACATTCACCATTTGCATATCTTTCGAGTTTATTGAAATACTTTGAATGGTGAATTTGTGATATTATTTGTTGATATATATAAGTTTCATTAAGCTTATTTAATATTTTTAAACATGTTTAAATGATCAAATATGGGAATATGTTGATCTATGCAATGTTTTAATTTATGCATATTCCTATTTATGATCAATAAGGCAATTGGTTTTAGAATGTTAAGCATAATTAAATGGTTCAAATTGCTAAAATGTGACTTGTTTATGATACTTATATGTATACATTCATTATATGGTGACATTTTAGCAAATTTGAATTTGTAAACTTTAGAGAATGAATAATTTATCTAGTTAATGCAAAAGGATGAATTTAAATGAAAATTTATTGCTTAATCTTCATATAAAGCATGATTGGATGAAGAATTTTGAGTATGTGAAGAATTCAACAATTTGTGTGAAATTTTAGAAGTGAAAAATGTGTGAAGTGAAGTGTTTCATTGTACCTTGAACAGTTTCTTATCAATTTTATACGGGTACATCACAAAAACAAAGGCGTAGAGTTGCGAATCACCGTTTTATATTTATTAATGCCTTTGTTATCACCTTTGTTCCTCATTTTCAATTCTTAGGTTTCGATTACTAATGATTACAAATGGAACTCATAAAGTTCCTTTTTGTAGAAATTGCGGCAAAAGGATCATACACTTTATGATGGATTCGGTGACTTCATATTTGCACACTTCAATCACATCAATAGGGGAGTATTCCTTTCTTTATTTTGATTTCCTTTTTTACACATTGAGGACAGTGTGCATATTAAGTGTTTGGAGGGGGGAATTGAGATTATATGCATTATATGTGGTTAATTTGTTGGTTGAAAATATTGAACATGTGCTTAGAAATGTCATTTTTAAAATTTGGATTTGTTGGTAGGGAGTTTAGTCCATTTATAAGGGGAAAAACTCTGCCAAATTTTTTTCAAAAATCTTGTCCAAAATTGTAAAATTGCCCCAAAAATTTTTAATTTTTTCAATTTTATCCAAGAGCAACAAGTTCCATACCATTAGTAACTCAAATTCTTTCTACTTTTAAGATAAATATATGAGACTTGAAAACTTCTTTTCTCAATTAACTTGGAAATAGCTATTATGCAATTATAATTTCTGCATTTGTAGGAAAGTATATCTTGAAAAGTGGAGATAATTATGCCTAAATTTTGCATATTTGATGAAATTTTTTCTCTGTACTTGATTTTATATAGTTAAGTGATAAATATGGTCAATAATTGTAATACTCTTGTCATGATTATTCTTTGAGGGAATTATTATTCTTGTTCATAAAAAAAAAAAAAGAACACAAAAAAAAGAGAAAGAAAAAAAAGATAGAGAAAAAGAATAAAAAAGAATAAAATTTGTTCTACTCCAATCGTTCCTGTACTTAGTAACCAGGAGTCTTCATCTATAAATGTCGACTTCACGTAAAATGGTACTAAAATTAAGAGTATGCAACGCAATTTGAAGATGTGAAGTGTTGAGTAACCGACGATTCTTATCTAAAAATGTTTGATTTTCATGTCAAAATACACTTTCACAACTTGAGTAACTATTTAGATATACTAATATGAATAAAATCCCTCATTGAACTTGAGAAGAAGATGATCATGGGTTTAGGAAGTATTTTATTGACCACACGAATTACTTACTTGTGAAATTAGATAAGGATGAGAAATGGAATTGAACTAGTTATAATTACGGTGTGAGAACCCGGAAAATTTTCACATTTTTCAAATATTATTTTATTTCTGTGCCCACATTTTGTTACTATCCTTGAAAATATTAAATGTTTTACACATTTTACAAGTAAGTATGATTTTTAAATCATTTTCCTAGTATAAGTTAGTGTACGTAACTTGAAGTGCATTTGTTCGATGTGGGGCCCGCTAGTGCGTTATAATTTTTCCGATTTGGTGATGAAATATTAAGTGATATTATTTTCCATGGTACTAGGAGATAATTAGAGGTTGATTAGGTAGACTAATTATTGGAAGGTGATAGGATAAGCTTGGAAGCTTCAAGATGTCTTGTGTCTTGTTTTTGATTGGATGTGGACTTTTTGACCAAGAAGATGTAACTTTCTTAAAACCAAAATTGGACCCAAAATTCCTTCATTTTCTTCTTCCTTTTGGCCGGCTCTCTTGAGGAACAAAAACAGGAAAACCTCTTCAATTTCTAGCCTTCTAATCTTGGCTCAAATCTTGTGATCTAACCAACCAAATTGAAACCCTTCCATACAAGTAATCACTAAGGAGAACTAAGGGCCTTTGGTGGAGTTGATTTGGAGGAACAAGGACTAAGCTACCATTTCCTTTGAGGTCTTGAGGTAATTTGCTAAGAAACATCCTTATTTGCTTCTAGTAGATGGAAATTAATGGCTTGTGGTTGTTACTTGGGTGGTTTTGTGCATTAGTTCTTAGCTATGAGTAGTGATATGTTGAATTCCAGTTTTATAGTGAAATTTCTGCCCTGTCTGACCTGTGTTATTCGGCCATGATGGAGGCCGAATTAGACTTATCTCAAAACATGAAAGTTGTAGAGAATTGAGTGTGGAGTATGCCTGTAAACTTTCAGCTCAATCGGAGCATGGTAGCCTGTGAAATGACTATTTTACCCTTACTTCCCTGTTTCTGTCCGGAAATGATTTTCAGCTTCTGTATTTGGCTTGTTTGGCTGGGAAGATTAATGAATTAGCTTTTGATGCCTTCTTAGGAATTGTAGCCTTGTATCTTAGCTTTCCAATGGCTTTGGAATCAATTGAATCGAAGTTGTGTGTGCTGAGATATGATTAAATTAGGGTTGTGTGGTTGGTTGTGAATCTTCCAATTGGGTGTATTTTTAAGGTTGTTGGATAGTCTATGATTTGTATATGAGATTGGGGTTGAATGTTGTGAATTTGGTGGCTTGTTATAGCCTGGAAAAGTAAGGAAAACAAGGGGTTATGCCGTCCGTTTATTTTCTCGAAGTTAGAGTAAATGAAATGGGATTCGAAATGTGATTTGGTGATGCATTAGACTTACTTTGCTTAGAGTAACTTAGTGCCACTTTAGTAGAATTATGAGCTATTTCACTTGCACTTATACATTTTCGTTTTAACCATGATACGTAGCCACAAATATCGATTTTTGTACTTCAAGTATTTGCTCATCTTCGTCCGAAACAAAAAGGAGTGGCTTAAGGTTTCCGGCCACGAAAACCTATTTTAACGAATGAGATTTTAATATGAATTTAAGGTGTTTTATCTTCCTCTTGCATATGAATTTTATCCAAAACACTTGTTATATGTTAATTCTTGTAGATGTGTTTGTTTTGAGCCAAAAACACGTTTTACGAAAAAGAGGAAAAGCTACTGTTCACTATCCGGCCGTGTATCCGGCCAATTATTGGCCGGATTGATGGCCGGATTGACAGAGAAAGGTTTTACTGTTCACAATCCGGCCGTATATCCGGCCAACTCTGGCCGGATTGCTGGCCGGATTGATAAGGGAAGATGAAAAATTAGGGTTGCTCTCTGCCTTGAATCCGGCCGACTATCCGGCCGGATATCCGGCCAATTTCTGGCCGGATTCTGACGTGGCATTGTTTCAAATTTTTTCCGATTTAATTTTCTAAAAATCTTTTGAGCTTAGTTTTATGTTTGATTTGGAAAACCTTTAGTTACTCATTTCCTTTGATCAAAATGTACCCTTTTCACTTTCAAAAATCATACTTTCCCTTGTACTCGTTTTATTCCGATTTCTTTGATTTGCCTAAATATTTTGATGATTGAACCATAATATTTCTCATGATTGTTATTAGGGTTTCTTGGTGACCAAAGTTGATATCCGGAGGGATACTTTGGACGTTATTTTTGCTTATTAGGTGAGTGTTCTATATACGATTTGTTTCTAATGACTATGTGAATTGTCGTGACTATTTGGATTGTTGCTTTGTTATGTGATTAAGGTACGCTATATTTCCATTGATTACGTGGCTTGTTATAGTTGTTTGAACTCTTAAATGTTTCAATGAATGCTCAAAACGACTTTTCTAGGCGAGTGTGTACTTTATCGCACTCGACCTAAATGAACGTGAATTTTCAATGATTGAATGATTAAATGTTACTTGTGCATGAATGTAAGCCTTCGGGCTGAACTGGGCCCTTGCCCTTGGTTATTGGTCGACTCGAGCCAGAAGCGGACTCGGTCGGGCGATTAGTGACCCTGGGTGAATGTGAATGTTGGTATACTCGAGTATGACCATGAAGTTGGCGGAGTTTGGGGAATGAAATGAATGAACGAATGACATGAAAATGAAAGGAGTTTTCGCTTACAAACATGTTTTAATGATCGGAGAAATAAGGACAATGTTGGACGAATGAATGAACGAATGGCTCCTCGTGAGCCCGTATCCTTTTAATGAATGTGTTACTCTCGCTTTATATTGTAAATGTTATCTGGATTACTTGTTGTTACGTGTTAAATGCCTTGTTTAATTGCTTAGTTGAGTATATAGAACCTCGCTGGGCTTTTAGCTCATACCACGTTGTTTGTTTTCCTTAACAGGGGTTGCGAGCACGAGCGCGAGACCTGTATAGAATATAATAGTCTAGTTTGGATTTGAATTCTTTTGTTTTAACTTTTGTTTCGCTCTAGTGCTTGGATAAGGTTGAGTGTATTGGGAATCCAGAGCTTTTGTATACATTTGGGACTGTACTTATGGTTAAGATTGAGATGAATGTAATTTATATGGTTCAAGTTTGGGTATTGTTTTCGCTATTCTTGAGGCTTTATCTTATTTTACTTGATGTGAGTGAACGAGTCCTGGCGAGAGCTGGGCAGGCGGTCCGCCGAACCCTTTGGTTCGCCTTAGGGTAAGGTGGGGCTGTCACAGGTGGTATCAGAGCTGCTTCGCGTGGTCTCTGCGCGGAGTGAGCTTGGGCCAAGTGGTGTATGGTCCTGATTCCGTGAATAAGTATGAAGGACTAAGTGTTCTTTTGAGCATAAGCTGTGAATCGTGCCTGTTATAAGTGTAAATCGTTTTTTTTTCATGGTACTGAGGACACTAGATATGTACGTCAGGTAGGAATCTCGATTGTAGATAATTTACTCTTGGGACTGCAGCTCGAGTGGTGAATTATCTCGGATTCTTGTACCCGAGTACGCGGGTAGTACTAAGGATTTGCGATCTTTCGTGGGAAACAGGATTGGGCTAATGTTTGGTGAAAGTAAGTGTAAAAGGTTATCGGATACCTAGTTCGAACCGTAAGCGAGGTAAGAGATCGATCGGGGAGTGTTTTAACCGAGTGCGGAACGGCATGTCGTGTTTTCTTCTTGTTTGCCTTACATTGCTACTGTGTGTATTTGACTTGTAACTTTTCAATTTGGCTTGATTTGATTGAATTTGATATATTTCCTTGCGTATTTGGTGTGTTATGTCCTGCTATTTCAGTCAATTTACTTTGTCTGCATACTAAATCACTTTTGAAAAAAAAAAAAAAAAAAAAAAAAAAGAGAGAAAAGGACATGGAAGGGAGACGTGGTCGTGGACGTGGAGTAAGCCGTGGACGTGGAGTAAGCCGTGGACGTGGAGTGAGTCGTGGCCGTGGGGCTAGGCAAGCTCAAGAATCCAGGAAAGAAAGAGAAACGGCAGTTGGGCAAGATAGTGGACCTAGGGTTGAGGCCGGAGATCAAGTAGCGACGGCGATACAACAGATGACGAATATTCTAGCACGATTGGTAGATCAACAAGGCCAATTGCCAGTAAACCAACCCCAGAACCCTGAGATAAGAGAGATAGGAGAAGATAGGGCTTTAGAGAGGTTTCAAAAGTTTAATCCTCCTAAATTCCTCGGAGGACCTGATCCAGATATGGCCGAACAGTGGTTAGAAGCTATGATTAACATTTTTACGGTCTTAAACTACACGGAGCAAAGACAAGTAAACTTTGCTATATTTCAATTTGAGGGACCGGCCCGAGCGTGGTGGAACGTTATTAGGGCCAAATGGGAAAGAGAACAGACTGTAGGGACATGGGCGAACTTTATAAGAGAGTTCAACGAGAAGTACCTCCCACCTCTGGTCCAAGAAAGGAGGGAGGACGAATTTATTGGACTGCGTCAGGGAACCATGAGTGTGGCCGAATATGAAATGAAATTCACCAAACTGTCCAAGTTTGCTTCCGAATTAGTGGGTACTGAGCGAAGGAGAGTAAGACGATTCGTACAAGGTTTGAATTTGGAGATTCAAGAAGCTTTAGCAGCGGTTCAGGTTAACACTTTTACTGAAGCTCTTGAGAAAGCACAGAGAGTCGAGGAGGCAAAAGCACAAGTAAAAGCTCTTCAAACGCGGAAAAGAGGTACCCCTAGTAGCGTACCTGAGGAATCTGGAGAAAGAATGACGCCCTTCAAAATGCAAAAAGTAAACCCTTTCCCTCATCCACCCTGGACATTTGGAGCACTACATGAGGGATCTACAAAAGGAAGTCAAATAGGGGCTGAGAGGACTTCTCGAGAAAGCCAAACAGTAGTTCCTCGTTTGGCTTGTGGATATTGTGGAAAGGCAAACCACACTGAGAATGACTGTTGGAGGAAAGGACAAAAGTGTTTGGTCTGTGGGAGTGGTGAGCATCAGCTGAGTACTTGCCCGAAGAAACAGCCACGAGAGGCTAGTACTCAACAAGTGAGTGGAGCCAAACCAAAGTCAACCAATGAAAGAGGGAACCGAGCAAAAGCCCCAGCACAAGTATATGCCATAGATCAGCAACAAGCTCCGGGATCACATGAGGAAACGGAAGGTAAAATTTCGAGGACGAAATTTCTTAAGGGGGAGAGAGTGTGAGAACCCGGAAAATTTTCACATTTTTCAAATATTATTTTATTTCTGTGCCCACATTTTGTTACTATCCTTGAAAATATTAAATGTTTTACACATTTTACAAGTAAGTATGATTTTTAAATCATTTTCCTAGTATAAGTTAGTGTACGTAACTTGAAGTGCATTTGTTCGATGTGGGGCCCGCTAGTGCGTTATAATTTTTCCGATTTGGTGATGAAATATTAAGTGATATTATTTTCCATGGTACTAGGAGATAATTAGAGGTTGATTAGGTAGACTAATTATTGGAAGGTGATAGGATAAGCTTGGAAGCTTCAAGATGTCTTGTGTCTTGTTTTGATTGGATGTGGACTTTTGACCAAGAAGATGTAACTTTCTTAAAACCAAAATTGACCCAAAATTCCTTCATTTTCTTCTTCCTTTTGGCCGGCTCTCTTGAGGAACAAAACAAGGAAAACCTCTTCAATTTCTAGCTTCTAATCTTGCTCAAATCTTGTGATCTAACCAACCAAATTGAAAACCCTTCCATACAAGTAATCACTAGGAGAACTAAGGGCTTTGGTGGAGTTGATTTGGAGGAACAAGGACTAAGCTACCATTTCCTTTGAGGTCTTTGAGGTAATTTGCTAAGAACATCCTTATTTGCTTCTAGTAGATGGAAATTAATGGCTTGTGGTTGTTACTTGGGTGGTTTTGTGCATTAGTTCTTAGCTATGAGTAGTGATATGTTGAATTCCAGTTTTATAGTGAAATTTCTGCCCTGTCTGACCTGTGTTATTCGGCCATGATGGAGGCCGAATTAGACTTATCTCAAAACATGAAAGTTGTAGAGAATTGAGTGTGGAGTATGCCTGTAAACTTTCAGCTCAATCGGAGCATGGTAGCCTGTGAAATGACTATTTTACCCTTACTTCCCTGTTTCTGTCCGGAAATGATTTTCAGCTTCTGTATTTGGCTTGTTTGGCTGGGAAGATTAATGAATTAGCTTTTGATGCCTTCTTAGGAATTGTAGCCTTGTATCTTAGCTTTCCAATGGCTTTGGAATCAATTGAATCGAAGTTGTGTGTGGCTGAGATATGATTAAATTAGGGTTGTGTGGTTGGTTGTGAATCTTCCAATTGGGTGTATTTTTAAGGTTGTTGGATAGTCTATGATTTGTTATATGAGATTGGGGTTGAATGTTGTGAATTTGGTGGCTTGTTATAGCCTGGAAAAGTAAGGAAAACAAGGGGTTATGCCCGTCCGTTTATTTTCTCGAAGTTAGAGTAAATGAAATGGGATTCGAAATGTGATTTGGTGATGCATTAGACTTACTTTGCTTAGAGTAACTTAGTGCCACTTTAGTAGAATTATGAGCTATTTCACTTGCACTTATTACATTTTCGTTTTAACCATGATACGTAGCCACAAATATCGATTTTTGTACTTCAAAGTATTTGCTCATCTTCGTCCGAAACAAAAAGGAGTGGCTTAAGGTTTCCGGCCACGAAAACCTATTTTAACGAATGAGATTTTAATATGAATTTAAGGTGTTTATATCTTCCTCTTGGCATATGAATTTTATCCAAAACACTTGTTATATGTTAATTCTTGTAGATGCTGTTTGTTTTGAGCCAAAAACACGTTTTACGAAAAAGAGGAAAAGCTACTGTTCACTATCCGGCCGTGTATCCGGCCAATTATTGGCCGGATTGATGGCCGGATTGACAGAGAAAGGTTTTTACTGTTCACAATCCGGCCGTATATCCGGCCAACTCTTGGCCGGATTGCTGGCCGGATTGATAAGGGAAGATGAAAAATTAGGGTTGCTCTCTGCCTTGAATCCGGCCGACTATCCGGCCGGATATCCGGCCAATTTCTGGCCGGATTCTGACGTGGCATTGTTTCAAATTTTTCCGATTTAATTTTCTAAAATCTTTTGAGCTTAGTTTTATGTTTGATTTGGAAAACCTTTAGTTACTCATTTCCTTTGATCAAAATGTACCCTTTTCACTTTCAAAAATCATACTTTCCCTTGTACTCGTTTTATTCCGATTTTCTTTGATTTGCCTAAATATTTTGATGATTGAACCATAATATTTCTCATGATTGTTATTAGGGTTTCTTGGCTGACCAAAGTTGATATCCGGAGGGGATACTTTGGACGTTATTTTGCTTATTAGGTGAGTGTCTCTATATACGATTTGTTTCTAATGACTATGTGAATTGTCGTGACTATTTGGATTGTTGCTTTGTTATGTGATTAAGGTACGCTATATTTCCATTGATTACGTGGCTTGTTATAGTTGTTTGAACTCTTAAATGTTTCAATGAATTGCTCAAAACGACTTTTCTAGGCGAGTGTGTACTTTATCGCACTCGACCTAAATGAACGTGAATTTTCAATGATTGAATGATTAAATGTTACTTGTGCCATGAATGTAAGCCTTCGGGCTGAACTGGGCCCTTGCCCTTGGTTATTGGTCGACTCGAGCCAGAAGCGGACTCGGTCGGGCGATTAGTGACCCTGGGTGAATGTGAATGTTGGTATACTCGAGTATGACCATGAAGTTGGCGGAGTTTGGGGAATGAAATGAATGAACGAATGACATGAAAATGAAGGAGTTTTCGCTTACAAACATGTTTCTTAATGATCGGAGAAATAAGGACAATGTTGACGAATGAATGAACGAATGGCTCCTCGTGAGCCCGTATCCTTTTAATGAATGTGTTACTCTCGCTTTATATTGTAAATGTTATCTGGATTACTTGTTGTTACGTGTTAAATGCCTTGTTTAATTGCTTAGTTGAGTATATAGAACCTCGCTGGGCTTTTAGCTCATACCACGTTGTTTGTTTTCCTTAACAGGGGTTGCGAGCACGAGCGCGGAGACCTGTATAGAATATAATAGTCTAGTTTGGATTTGAATTCTTTTGTTTTAACTTTTGTTTTCGCTCTAGTGCTTGGATAAGGTTGAGTGTATTGGGAATCCAGAGCTTTTGTATACATTTGGGACTGTACTTATGGTTAAGATTGAGATGAATGTAATTTATATGGTTCAAGTTTGGGTATTGTTTTCGCTTATTCTTGAGGCTTTATCTTATTTTACTTGATGTGAGTGAACGAGTCCTGGCGAGAGCTGGGCAGGCGGTCCGCCGAACCCTTTGGTTCGCCTTAGGGTAAGGTGGGGCTGTCACATACGGTATAATTGACTCTCCATTACTTGATATTATGAGTACTTGAGGTTAATTGAGTGATTGCATAATAGTTATTTACCATGTTTTGAGGAAATGAAGTTGAATTGTGCATATATATTTAATTTTAAAGTTTTGGATCATTGTTGGTTTGTGTTTCTTAATTGCTTGAGAATAAGCAATGGTTCAAGTATCGGGGAGTTTGATAAGTGTGTAATTTGAATGTTTTTGAGTGTATTTTATTAGTTAGTTTTGATGTGTTTTAATTAGTTTTATAGCTAATTAGCTAGGATTCTACGGAAGTTTTACATTTTGTGGTTTAAATATCAAAAATTGTATTTCTATGGATTTTAATGGTGAAAACTTCATGTTTTTGTAGGTTTAATGGTTCAATCATCAAATGGAGTGAGTTGAGAAGATAAGCGGATGATTTTTAATGATTTGAAATTGTTTTAAAGATAATATGAAGTGCAAAGATGAAATGCAATTAAGTATAAAGAAATGGAGTTGTTTAGCTTTGACACCTTGTGGTATTTCGGCTATATCTTGAGTTACAAATATTGGATTGAGACGATTCTTATACCATGTTGAAGTTAAGAGATAGATCTACATTTCGTATGAAGATATCGAAGTCCAATTTAGTCATTTTCATTATCAAAATGGCAAAATACAGAAGTGCATTTTTCATTGTTGAAAGCTGAAATAAAGTTTTGATTAGTAGAGGGTATTTTGGTCATTTATCGGTCTACAGAGCACCAAATTGGATGATTCTTGATGTATTGGAAAGTAACTCTAAGGACTATAACTTTCATGTTTTGTACAAGAATTAGTTCAGCCTCCATCATTGAGAAAATATCAGTTGAAGTTGGATTAAAAAAAAGCAAAGAGAAGACTTGACCAGAAATGAGCAAAACTGCAAAAGAGCAAAATATGGGTACAATACGCGACCTCAGGTCACGTTTTTGAGGTCGCGAATTCATCATTTTCAGCTGCAACTTGCTCTGCAACTTGTGCTCGATTCACACAACTTTCCAACTCAATTCCAGTAAGTAATTTCAGCTGTATCTGATCAAGAAGAGTGTGGAATCTTGGAGAAACAACTTTTGGGAGTTTCAAGAGCCAAAAATGCCAACTAGAAACAATTCATTTGACTCTTAAATTCTCTATAAATAGAGGCCTTTGGAGAACATTTTCATAGCTTTGGAAGGCTAGATAAACTCCACAAAAATGTAGTATTCACTAATTTTTCTTAGTTCATTAGTATAGTATAGTTAGAGTAGTTCATCCTTCTTGTATTTATAATTAGGTTTGGATGAAGATTTGAAGAGTAAAAATGGAAAGTTGGATCTCATGTGACAAAGATGACTTCTCTCCTATCACTTTTTCTTTTGTATTTGAATTCATGTTTAACTATAATACAAGTTTGGATCTTGTTTTTCATGTTTAGCTAAAGTTTATGTCTAGAGTTATGGATGAACTTTCTACATCTTATTAGTGATATTTATTTGGTTATTTGATAATGTTATTTTGATCAAGTTATTTATCAATTTTGCTTTTCTAATCATAATTAACTGGCCATTAATTGTGATAATCTTAAGGTGTTACATTCACAATAAAAATTGAAATTTGACACTAGTTCAAAAAAGTAATAAACCTAGGGAGTGCACTCACGAGAGTAGAGGTGTACCTTTGTGGCTTTAGTGGCTTGTTCCATGTAATTTCATAGAAGAAGTGACCTTGTAGTTAATTTCTTAACCACGAGAGTAGGTATGGTTTAGTTACAAGTATAGTTCATTCACTACGAGAGTAGGTTTCACATACATTAGAAAATTACGCCAGAACTAGCCAAGATAATAGCATTCACTTGACCGATAATTTTATTTGTATGAGTAGTAAGGAATTCCATACCTGTAGGAACTTTCTATTGTTATTTTTATTACTTTTATTTTATGTTTGTAGTGTAGATTTAATTTTTTGCATTTGTGGTAGTCTATATAATAAAAGAGTTTGAAAACCACAGGTAATTGATAGTTTTTTCTGTGGGTTCGACTCTTAATACCCTATACTGAATTACGACTCGTATACTTGCGAAAAATCGCGTATGAGGTATTTAGAAATATATAAATATAAAACTTGACTGTGGATGAGTTAATTGTTACATGTATACACCGCACTCGTCAGAGAGTTGAAGGGAGTTTTAGTTAGAGAACTTTTCTAGAGAGAAGGAAGAGAGAAGATAGGTAGAGCAAATTGAGGAGGACTTCTGCAAATGTAAATTGACTTAAGCAGCACATTAATCTTCAAAAATGGTCCATACTGCTTTTACTATTGATAATTAACTCATTACCAATTAAAATTACAGTTAATTTTATGTGAACTCAAACAAAATCACTTTGTGGCCGGGCTTCAACAAAGAATCTTGGATGCTAAAATTTGGAATTTAACCACTGTAAAACCGTAATTAAAAATGGTTAACGGCCAAAACTGAATTCAATCCTTAGTATACCCTACGATTGAAAAGTGAGGTTCTTTTTAATTTCTTTTTTTCAAAGGGTGCTAATTGGTTTAGTCCATGAGACAAATAACACAATCAAATAAAAAAAAACTATATTCGATTAATTCTACTCACGACTCTAAGAAAATGATAAGGAAAGAAAAAGATTGCAAATGCAAAATGAAAAAGATAAATTATGACAATTTAACCATTTATGAGATCTGCTATTAGATCCCCTCAATTATCTAAAATGCATAATAATAACATTTTGATTAAGTGACATGAAGAAATCTTTTCAGAGCTTTTAAGTCAAAAGAAATAGTGATTCCTTCTGTAACTCTAATAATTTTTGCTAAATAGACTTCAGCTGTGACTATTATACCCAAAATTGGAGAAACGCATCACGATCCTTTGTAGCAGCAAATTTGAACATAGAAATTTACAGAGATATTAAAATGTAGTTAGAGAGATTGAAGATATGAGGATTTCCGATTATAAGGCTAATACCTATCTCCTATCAACTGGGCTCGCTCAATGCTTCTAAGTCTGTTCCAATGGTGCTTATATAAAAAAGATTGTAAATCTGTGCTTTTATGTATGGATTAAGATTCTCTTTCTCCATTAATAACTATCCAAGTTCTCAAAGAAAAAGTTAGTGATGTTATTTGTGAATTGTCATTATTTTTTATTGTTATTATCTGCTTAGAAAGGGTTATTGGATATATGATAATGATAGAAATAGTAATACAAAGGTGAGTTAGGTGTTCCTTTTTTAGTTTTAAATTTGATAAGCATATTCTGCATACTTTAAGTTTTTTTTTTGAAGCGTCAGCCAAACATGTTATTACTTGGTATGAACTGAATATTTTCCTTAGGAGGCAGTAAACCAATTAGGTCACTTAAGTATTTTCTATATGTTCGATTGAGCTTGCTTTAATATTAACGTACAAAAAAAATTAAATGCTTTCCTCCAAAATATTTGTATAAACATTTTTATATGTTTTGAATTAGGATTTTGCAGGTGGGAAGATTAAGAAAGGTTATGACTAGGGAATTCTTATTGAAAGAGACTTGCATGGCATGCTAATGATTATTGGAATGGATTGAGATGAAAAAGCAATGTACAAGTGCAAATTAAGTTAAAAAAAAAGGAAGTTGTGAAGGTGTCTTTGGTCCATTGCATCTTTACCGCTGCAATTGAATTAGTGGTGTTTTTTTTAATAGAAAAAATCATTTCATTCAAACAATTTTGTACTAATGATAGAAAATATATCAAACAACATGACACAGATATATATAGATCTGAAATCAATAAATATAACAGATCTAAGAAAATAATACAAATAAAGATAATGTTGATGCTCCTATATATCTTCCATCTGGATGAATCACTGTAACTCAATACATCAGTGCATATTTGTTGATAATCAGATCTGATTAGTGGTGTTTGTTTAGTAACTCATGGCATAAGTAGTGGTGTTTGTTTAGTAGTTTGTGGCATAATTTGTGGTGTCCATCGGCAGATATTGTCCTTGATTGATCTCATTTTACCCATCGAAAATTACATCCATTGTACTTTAGCCAATTTGCTTCCATTTGTTTTGTGTTTGTTTGTATTAAGAGTGCAAATAGTGTACCAAATCTTTCTTTCCTCTAATAACTTGCATCTATTTTAATTTATTCAAGTCCCAAATACGTTTGTAATGTGTTGTGACCATATACCACCACTAGCCTGCCATGGAATAAATCAAACCAATAGAAGTTAGGATGCCAAAACCTAATTTAGATCCTCGTAGTCTCTAGGTGAAAATGTACACAAAAAAAAGATGGAACATAGAGCCCAAAATGATGATAAAATTAATTGCAACTTTATGCTGCCAATTAACTACAGAACTTCAATATGTATATATATAAGTAATTGTCTCCAACAAATTAAACCCACATTGACTGGATAAGCTAACAAACTAGCTCTATGAGTAAAACACTATTTTTCATTACATTATGAAGATCAAGTTACAACTAGATTACATTATGAAACTTGCAAGAACATTATTACATTATGAAGATGATTATGAAGATCAAATTGCTACGATTTAGATCTCTATTTTCTTTCAAGAATGCGAATACATTATGAAAATGGGAGAAAACAAATTGACCAGGTAGAAATATCTCACATTTTTTCCACACCACACTGGAGTTCAAAATAAATCCATATGGGTAGATTTGTATCAGTTGAATCATATTCGCATACGGAATTTAAGTTGCTTGGGACAAATGGATTAAGGCAACTTGTGGCAACTTGCTAGGTCTATAGTAACTCATGGCAACCTGCTAGGTCAAATATTATAGAGTGAGCATAGATGGAAGTATAAGACTTTGCGACTACCTCAATCTAATACAATGTCACAAGTCCCAACAAATATTAACATTAATACATGGACTTGTAAAAAAAAAATAATTTTTGACAATTGTTGAAAAATATAATAAATGGATTAATGACCATAATTGTTTAAAAAACATACCATACGGGTAAATAGTGGTGGAGCTAAGACCCTATACTTAAGGGTTGTCAAATTTTAATTAATCACAAGGTAAGAACTACTATATTTCCTACCTTTTCTACGTTATATCTCCTTGACAAAATTTACAAAATCAGTCACTTTTTTAAAAGAATGTTTCTACTACCCCTAAATTTTTACAGAACAAAAAACAATTTTTTTCTCAATACTCAAACTCCCTATTTTATTAGTTACTAAA
Organism: Coffea humblotiana; assembly: GCA_023065735.1. Taxonomy (NCBI): domain Eukaryota; kingdom Viridiplantae; phylum Streptophyta; class Magnoliopsida; order Gentianales; family Rubiaceae; genus Coffea; species Coffea humblotiana. Next base: position 11,124,518 of record CM041217.1, read on the forward strand.
AATTCTAGTGATTGGATTTCTATGTTTATTTTAATAGGAAATAAAATATTCAAATTCAAATAAAGAGTACTTTCTCCTATGTTGGGTCAAATTTGCTTTAAAAAAAAGAAATATTTGTTTTATTCTATAAATCTAATTTTTTTTTATAAAATCTCATACAAAAAAGGGAAAAAATTTTAAAAACAATACCAAAATTGCCACCTGAATATCTTTATGAGTCAAAACTAAAAAAGACTACGTTGGACACACTACACACAAATAGGAAATGGAGCTTGAGTACAAAGATTTTCAAGGATTCAAGGATTTTGAAGGCAATAAGTAATACAATTAAACATCAGCAACACTTTTGCTGTAAAAATTTTGCCAACATAATTTATTACTAAATGTTTTCTTCAAATACATTTTGCTGTTAAAAAATTGGATTCCAAAATATTCTACATATTCCATTTATCCAACATAGAGGAGTTTAGCATTGAACAAATCAGTCCATCAATATATTTATTAAATCTGAACGAGTCCGTCAACTAAAATTGTAGCCAACTAAGAGTTCTCAAACTTCATATTCGTAACCAATTTCATCCCTAAATGGCAGCACGACCCAAAAATTGATATTTTTCTCATATTTGAATAGCATGATTCAAAGCAAAACATAAATGGACATAATCTCTATGAACTTAAATGTTAACAGCCAACCAATCAAATTCAAAAGCAAGGAAACAACAAGATTTACCAAAATGAATAATATCTTTGGTTGATAAACTCTTGAATCAATTTGACTTGGTTAACTAAGTTCACAAATAGAAATAATCAAGCCAGCATAATTGCAACCCTATAATGTCACTAATTTTCTGAAACGTAAATTTGCTGTTATATCGAAAAAGGAAAAAGAAAAAAAAAAGAAATCCCTTTGAGGCTCGTATCCTTTAATTGTTTAACTTTTATTGCTGCATTTTATTTATTGAAGTTTTTTTTATTTCAATTGGTGATTGTCTTGAAATCTGCAAATAGTCGAACTAACAATTCTGTCTCACAAGAGTTGAAAAGCAAGGATCACGATTAGTGTTAAAAATGCGCAAGATTTTTATTTGTATGTGCAATTTTCTTGAAAATCCTGCTCAAACACTTTAATTTCAAAAAACCATCCAGAGAACCTTCATATCAACACATGCATAATCAAACTTGAGGAATTATCAAATTTTGCTTAGTAAAAGAAACTGATAAGTGTTTATTATTAGTATTATTAAGTAGTATTTTGTGTGTTTATTATTAGTATTATTAAGTAGTATTTTGTAATTATTTTTGGCACAAATTAGGATGATTTAAGATGTAACTTGCTTCCTAAACCTCTAAATTTTGTGAATTTCATTTGAGCAACTTAATATGCAAATGTTGGTTATATTTGCAGGAATTGAAAAGAGTATCAAATGTTGGATCAAGTAGGATACACTTCAACTTTATAAGAACTTGATTCAATGATACTTTGGAAAGGAAGTTGGTCATTCAAGGCAATCATTCTTGGAGCAATGCATGAACTCAACTGAAGACATCTTGTTTTAAACCTTAGAATTGAATTGGAGCAGAAAAAAAGCAAGAAAACATAGCAAAGGAGAAAACACGACCTCGAATACGCGAGCTGAGGTCACGTATTGAGTCCTGTTTTTCTGTAACTTGTTCTGCAACTTGTTCTGCAACTTGTTCTATTTTCACATTATTTTTCAACTCAATTCCAGCACTGAATTTGGGCTACACATGCTTAAGAAACCCTAGGGGAGTGGAATGGAAGTTTTATGTCTTGTCATTGGACACTTTTTGACTCTCTTAACATTATATATGTAAAAATCATTAGATAAGAGAGAAGTTAGTCTTTAGGAAGAGATTTATCAGATTTTAACTCTAGAGTTTAGTGTCAGTCTTTCCATGTTCTTTCTAACAAGAAAATCATGAGAACAATTGGAGACTTCATTATACAACTCATTTTTGTTGAAAAAATAGAAGATCATTGGGAGTTTGTTCATCATCTTGACTAAGCTTTCTTTTTCTATCTTTTTACTTGTGATTCAATATGTGTTTATGCAATGAAACTATGTTCTTTCTTGTTATATATCATAGTAGCTAAATTTCTAAATCTTGGGAGTAGATGAACTTTATGGCTATTTGATATGAGTTGAATATGATTTACACGTGTTATATCTTGTATTAACTTGTTCATTTATGCATGCTTATCACTTGTTGTTACTTGATCACCAATAGCACGTCATTAGTTGTTATTACTCAATGAAAGTTGATAATAATGATGGAACAACATAAATAGAACTTAAGTAGTAGACTGATGAGAATAGAGATATATTTAAGTGGATTAACTTTGCATTTCATGAAGAACACAAGAGTAAATCTAATTATTCAATCTAATTATTCACCATGAGAATAGGGAAAACTATCTAGTCTAGGCTATTTTATCATGAGAATGAGTTTTGGTAACATTGGAAATGAATCCCTAGATAAACAAGAATAATAACAAGAGGTAAATCTATTTACTTGTATCTTTTGTGCTATTAGTGGACTCTATTTCCCTACACTCAAGTATTTAGTGGCATTTCTCCATTGTTTACTTGCAAGTTATCTATGTTCTTCCCATTTTACCTTTCCACTTTAGAGTTAACTAAGAGAATCTCTGTGCAAACAACCAAGAATTTAAGAATTTATTCTTACAAGTATTATTCTGAAAATTTTATATCCTTCTCTGAAACTTCAAACATTTTGATTTTTGTTATAAAGCTATACTTTCTCTTTGTGGAGAGGAATGAACCCAAGAGCCTTATTATATTTGATGTAAGGTTTGAATTTATCGAAATAAGTGACTAGGGGACTATGATCAGATATTATTGAATTTAAGGTTTATCCTTTAGTGTTTTGATAATTGTATACATTTGTATGGAACTGGATATGATTTTTTTTTAAATTATTGATTGTTTGAGGTTTCTTTCTAACCGTTTTGAAAGATTAATAGGGTTAAGGCCCGGTAGGACAAAATTACTGAGTTGTTAAGTTCTTATAGAATTTGATATACGAGACATTAAAGTTCATTGAGAGTACTTAATGACCATTGGGATATTGAGGTAAGGATTACATGATTTGTTCTTGGATTTGGACAAGAATTCTTTATTTGTTGTAGTTAATAATGAAGGAAGGCAGTTCGAGTAAAGAAGATAGTATGTGGCCAGTGTATTGTGTTTGATTTCAAGATCCAGCAGAAGTAGTAACCAATTACATAGTTATCGTTTTCACTTTTCATCAGGTCTTTAACCTTATATTACCCTGCACATTTTGACATCCTTGTTAAACTTCCTTAGCATATTAACTTATCCTTATGTGGTAAGATTTTCCCTCTAAGTAAGTTTGTGGTAGTAATATGAGTAAGAGAAAGCCATTTGAGAATTGGAGGAAAATCCTGTAGCATAGTCTATGCGAGCAAAGGTGAGAATTTCGATGACGAAATTCTTTTAAGGGGGGGAGGATGTGAGAACTCGTACTTTTATTCTTAATTTCACATATTTTAAAATTATTTGCATTGGCATGTTATTTAATTTTTATCACTTTAGCATGAATTTTACTTAAATCAAATTTTGTCGCTTACGCGTCAAATTTTTCAAAAGTCGCACCCGCGCGACTAATTGGAGATTTGGAGAATTAACCTCGGACTAGTAAGAATGAGTATTAGTGGTGTAAGACAAACTACCTTTGAAGATTAGTATTTGAGTGTAGCAAACAAGAAGGAAATTTGTAGTGCATGACACTATTGAACTACTATTCCTAGTTGACTTTTAACCACCAAAAAGGCAAGCTTTCTCTTCAATTTCACATCACAACCAAAGGTTCATCTCCTCTCTTTTTCTCTCTCACTTGGCCGGCCATTGGAGCTCAAAAATAGGGGTAGAAAACTCCAACTTTCTTCACCAATCTTGCTCCAAGAATCCATACAAAACTCTCAAAACCTTTGGAAGTTGATCTAGTTAGAAGAAAGCTCCTACCTTGTGGTGATTTCTTGGTGGATTGGTGGTGCATAGCTTGGCTTTACCTAGGGTTCAAGAAGCTTTGGAGAGGTAACAAGTTTCATTTCCCTTGATCTTTAGTTTTATGCAAGAGTTAGTAGTGGTTTTGGGTTGTTATGCACGAGTATTTGAAACCCTAACCAAAGCTAGGTTAGATGACTTGAGGAAACCCTTGTTTTCTTGCTTTATTTTTAGGTAGATGTCTTGAGGTGGACTATTAGATAGCGGACTTGAGGATTCTTGCTTGTTTGGTTGTTATTCTTGTGGTTTATGGCTTGATTTTTGGCTGAAAGATTGGAGAGAAAACTTGATGAGGAAGAGGGGAGGTGCTGTCCGAAATTTTGCTGCTTTACTCCCTTGATTTATTTTCAAATTTTGTTGCTCAAATGGCTGCAGAAATGCTTGTTATATGTTGGATTGTGTGTGTAAAAATTATCTCTCTAAAATCATTTCATTTGATTGGGTAAAAGTTGAGTTTTGAGAAAAGAAGCAAATCTGGAAAAACTTGCTCAGGACAGCCGACCAGGGTATACTTAACAGCCTATAAATTTTTGTTCAGGAGTCAAAATCAAGTGCCATTTGCGGCATTTGAAACTAGACTCAAAGGGCTTTCCAACGGTATGAAATATCCCTGCTAATTCATTTTCTGTGAGCCGTGGTGAACCAGAAAAGTTGACTGATTTGCTCCCACTGTTTTACCCGTGAAACCTGCACAGCTGCATCTTGTAGCTCATTTTCACTCCTCTTGTGAAATGAATATAAACACGGTTTCTTCTGATGATTTTTGGTACTTTGAATGTAGTTTTCAACACCATAAACCACACTCAATTTGGACTTGTGTAGCTCTAGTTATGACCTGGTTTACAAACTGTGTCAAGTACTCCAAGGCTGGAATTTCGTGAACCAGGTTTTGAAAATCAGCTTTCATAAAACTGCTGTATCTTGGTGTAGAAAGATCCGAATTGAGTTCCGCTTGTTTTTTTTGAAACTAGACTTGGATTTCTTTCAGTGGTATAAATTTCAAGGGCTGGTTCTATTTCTATGAATTGTTCCAAATTTCCAAAGTTCACTGAAAATGCAAGACTGTTTTGCCCTGTTCTTACTGAAGCAGTGGTTTGGAGCTAAGAGTTGATCGATTTCTGATTTGAATCTGGAAAAAGTGTCTTCTAGAGAGTTTTAGTTCATTGAGTCTATTTTGCAACGGTGTAAGATTTACAAATTTTGGACTTATGAAACTAAAGTTATGATTTTCCAAAGAATGCTGTCCAAAACTGACTTTTTCCTTATATAGAAGCGAAAACCTCAAAAGTGGTTTGGAAAAATTTCCTAGGTATTAAACCTAGCTTACTTGATTATTTGCACCTCATTTCATACTTGAGAAATGAATTTCACCTCCTAGTCTTGTGCCCTCGATTTCCATGAAAATGAACCATAAATGGAGCGTTTTAACTAGAGTAATTCTTAAGGAACTTCATTAGTTTTACATTGAAACTTGGAACTTTTAACTTCCATATTTACTATGAAAATGAGTAGCATTTTGATGGATTTTGACTCCATAAGATTTGAAAACATGAACGCTCCTTTATATTCTAAAATTTTGGCATAGGATTAGAAGTTTTGAGATGTCAAAACCATCTTTCCTTTCCTCGATTTTCGTGCCAAAAATTAAGTAGGGTATTTCCTTCTTGGAATCAAGATTTCTTACCATGACTTGACTCGAAAATGGTTTTTGAGTTCTCCTTGAGTGTTATTTCAATGTTTAAGCGAAAATGTCTCTTTTAACTCGACTTGAACTTGTGGCTTTGAATGTGGGTAGCAAGAGGATATTTTTCTCATTAGCCTTGGTTGAATACCTAGGTAATCATGATTGTACATGTCTCAGGCGATCACGTGGACGCCGAGAAGCTTGTTTGACCTTTTGTTTTTGCTTCCGTTTTTGCTCTTGACTTTTGGTGAGTGTCAAGTGCATGTTTCATGTACTATAATTAAAATAATATTTGTACAAGTGTTACGTGAAATTGTTATGATTCGTGAACTTATCGAGGTGAGAGTGTACTTTATCGCCCTTGTCCTCTCCCTCTTGAATACTTGTTACTTGAAATATGAATTGCGTGACTTGAACTTATACTTGAATATGCTTGTAATCGTGAGTACTGAGCGGCAGCATGTATCACACCCTATTCGGGTGGGAGGTGCCTCTCATCCCGACTCAGTACTATGACCAATTTTAAGTCAATTGGAGCATTGTCTCATCGACCACTTATACTCGTGGGGACGCCTAAAACCCATTGACTAGCCTCGTAACTCGAGCGGGCAAGGGCTTGGTTGAGAAGCTTGGTGAACCATGGGAAATTATAAAGCTTGATGTTTTGAGAGCTTGCTTGGCATACTCGAGTAGTATTGCCATCTCGAGCGTTTTTGGTTCTGGATCCGAGAGGGTGATATGGTGGATGGAGGAAGTAAGTGGAGCTCTATGGACATGTTACTACTTGAGTTGACGGAGGGTCAACCAAATATGACTTGAACCGGTCGAGACGTGAAAATAGCTGTTGAGAGTTTCGGTATCCTTTTCATTTGTGTTTTACTTCCTACTTGCTCGTTTATATGAAATTTGTGTTAAGTCTCTCTTAAGTGTGTTATTTGAGTTAGTTCGTGCTACTTGTTTGCTTGCTTGCTTGATTTCTTGGCCTCACTAAGCGTTAGCTCACCCCAAGTTGTTTTCCTTAACAGGTTTTGAAAGTGAAAGTTTGGAAGTTCTAGACTAGCGATTTTGGTGGAAACTAGTATATATTTTGTATGTTATGGGAGACATTTGAAGTGTAAATTTTGTTATACTTGGGTATTTTGGATTGTAATTGTAAATGGTAGTCTTGAGAGTTTTGGACTTGTATATTCGAAGTATTTCTTTATTATAAGTCAATGGTTGACTTGTGGTTCTTTTTTTAAGCTTGAATGAGTGCGTGAGTCCTGACGAGAGTTGGGCAGGCACCTCGCTAATACCCTAGGGTTCGCCCTAGAGAGAGGAGGGGGCGTCACAGAGGTGTTGATGCTAGGAGTATTAAAGCCGGTAGCTAGGAAATGGTCGGCGGTTACCTGTTTCCATTCACAAACACTGCACGAAAAATTAAAGTACGATAAATCATGTATATCTATGTGATCCAGTCACCTCAAAATGCTCTCGAGAAATGTCTTTGACAATTGCCAAAGCAACTGATCCGAAGACACAGGATAAGAATTTGCCCAGTGTTGACTTTGCCCACTGTACGATACAGTTTTTCCTCACCAATGTTATGAAGGGTTCTACTAGTCTATGCATTAAGGTCACAGGATAAGAGTTTGCCTAGTGTTGAGTTTTAAGCAAAAGATTAAATTTTGTAGGTAAAAGCTTACGCAATTCATGAGGTGGATGTTGACATATGAATTTCATAATAGGTTCACCCTCTCTATTTTTGTGTTTTTATCTGTGGAAGTACGTATGAATTTCATAATAGGTAGACCCTCTCTATTTTTGTGTTTTTATCGTGTGACCTTAGGAGACAAATTGTTTAGTTTCAACGGTAGGGGTAGACGGTTCGGGCATCCAGGAAGTGCAGAAAAGGGGTGGTGGGAGATTGGATGGAGAGGATGGGAACGAAGTTGAGGTGCCTTCTTTAGTTCAGAATTTGGCTCCACGACGGTCGAATGGCCACAAGGTAAGCAGCATTTCGACTTTAAACTCTCTCAATATTGTCCAAACAGCGGCTCTTGATCAAGGGTTCCAGAGGGAAAGAGTAAAAGGTATCCGAGCCACTTTCCCTTCGAACAAAAAGCTAAGATCCTCCTCAACATCCTCATTAAATTCTTTCCAATTGTTATCCCATGATTAACGGAATTTTTTGGAACATTAGAGGGGTGTCAAAAGCTCCAAATCTAAGAGGACTAGTAAAGTTAACTCACCTGTATGATGCCAAGTTTGTCGCTATATGTGAACCTAAATCGGATGTATCTCAAATAGAAAATATTCGATTTCGGTTGGCGTATGATGCAATGTTTGTTAACGAACCGGCTGATCTTTGGGTGTTCTATGATTTGCCTTTCGTTTGTCATATAGTGGGCAATTCATCTCAGCATATTTTTGTTGTCGGTGATGCACCCATTTTTGTCAAGTCCCTTGATATTTTCCTTTGTCCATGCAAAATGTGCCTCAGAGGAACGAAGAGAGTTATGGCAGAAGTTACTAGCTGACAAGCCAGCTGCTCTTTCTTGGTGTGTTTGTGGAGATTTTAATTAATTTTGGCATCTCAAGAGAAAAAAGGGGGCCAGCCTTTTGGGACGTCTGAAGGGCTCGACTTTATGGCAGTCATGGAGGAGACGAGGATGTTTGATGCGGGGTTTTCTGGATCTAATTTCACCTGGTGTAATAATTAACAAGGTAGAGCAAAAATTTGGAAGCGGCTGGACAGATTGTTAACTAATGGGGATTGCGCAGGATTGCCCTTGTCCATCTCTGTGACTCACTTGGCCAGGCACCCTTCTGACCATGCGCCCCTGAAGATTGGCTTCGCAACTCGGCTGGATAATAAACCCTATCCTTTTCATTTTTCAAATGTTTGGACCTCTAAACCTTCGCTCTTGGAGGCAATTCGAGCGGCCTGGCAGGAAGACGTAATTGGGCCACTATTATGCACTAAGCTTTTGGGAGCTAGGACTTGGAACAAGAGTTCATTTGGGAATATTTTTGAAGCTGTTCAGCGGGCAAAATTAATGGTACAAAATGCAGAAAGACGGGTGGAACAAGATGACTTAGAGAAGGCTCAGATGGAGCTTAATAAGGTCCAAGCCAAGTTGAGCCATACTTTACGGAATGAAGAGCTTTTTTGGAGTCAAAAGGCGCAAGTAAAATGGCTTCGACATGGAGATGGCAATTCTAAATTCTTTCATGCAGTAGTTAAGTAGCGGCGAGTCCAAAGTGCAATCCATAGAATAAAGGATCTGCGTAGCGCTTGGATAGAGATTGACAAAGGAATTGCTGATGAAGCCATACGATATTTTTCAAATTTATTTACGGAGCCTATGGGCACAGCAATGGATTTGTTACATATCATCCCGCCACTAGTTATGAGAGAGGATGACATGATTTTAGAGGAGAAATGAGGTCAAACATGTCATTTTTGAGATGGACGGAGATAGTACGGCTGGGTCTGATGGTTTCATAGGTAAGTTTTTTTACCTTTGCATGGGACGTTATTCATCAAGACGTTTATAATGCTGCGATTAGTTTCTTCTGTGGAGCTGAATTGCCGCACTTTATTACCTCAATCTCTATAGTTTTAATTCCCAAAGTTTAGAATCCTTATGATTTGATGCGAAGGAGAATAGCGAGCAAACCATGCAAGTAGAACAAGTGAAGGTTCCTCATGGCCCTGTCACCCGAGCACGTGCCAAGAAAATGAAGGAAGCGCTCCAACTTCTAGTTCAAGCTATCCACGCCCAAGTTGGGAGGCCTCGGCCCATTGAAGGCCTTGCAATTGAGGATGAAAGACAAATCACCTTGGTAGAGGCCTTACTCGATGAAGAGGACCTTGTTTGAAGGCCACGGCCTATAAGGCGTGGGCGCACTTTATAAGAACAAGTCTTTTGCCATTCAATCGCAGTCGCGTAGCTATAAGGCGTGGGCACGCTTTATAAGAACAAGTCTTCTGCCATTCAATCGCAGCCGTATCACTATAAGGCGTGGGCACGCTTTATAAGCATATGTCTTCTGCCTATCTAGTTCATGCGGCCTTTATATATTGATGTTTAGTTATTTTAGTTAGTCATTTGAAGTATTTTCTAGTAATGTCAAAGTCATGTTAATTCGGCTAGCTTGCATGCTCTTGAGAGTCGATTTAAGTATCCTACTAATTAGGAAACTTTGTCATATTTTTAGTCTTTCCAATTCACATTAGGGTTTCTTATTGTAAGGTTATATATATTAGCCTAAGTGCCGCACTTTAGGAGATTTGGTTTTTATACAAAATTGAGAGTTCTCTCATTGGCTTCTTGTGAGCTTTTCTTGAAGTTCTTAGATTAATTCCCTAGGATCTTCGAGTTTGACTTATCAATCTAGAATCGCACTAGATTGTGGCGTCATCTACCCTATACCAAGGTTCGTTAGCCACGTGATTAATGGGTCAAGGTTCCATCAACTCCAAACGTGTTCCGTCCCTCTAGATCCTGTGCGCTTGACTCTTGTGGGTTTCGTCACAAATTGGGCGACGTTCGTATCATGATTTCTCGCAGTTTCAACCCATTAGTCTGTGGAATTTTTTTAATAAGGTGCTGTTTAGAATTCTGGCAGATAAGGTGACTAGGCTATTGCCAAAAATCATATCTCCACAACAGACAGGGTTTGTTAAAGGCCGTAATATAATAGAAAACTATCTATTAGCCCAAGAATTGTGAGGGGTATAGGCAACAAGGTTAGAGATGGGAATGTTGCGTTAAAATTGGATATGGCCAAGGCCTATAACTGTGTATCATAGTTTTTCATTGTCAGTGCGTTGAGAAGGTTTGGTTGTGGGGAGAGGTTCGTAGACATGGTGTGAAGACTGATGTCGAATGTGTGATTCTCGGTCATTATCAATGGGGCGGCCTATGGGTATTTAAATCGAGTTGAGGCCTTCGCCAGGATGACCCGTTATCACTGGCATTATTTATTATTAGGGCAAAGGTCCTTTCGCGGGGTCTAAATGAGCTGGCGTCACACCCTAGCTTCTTGGGTTTCAAAGTCCCAAATGGGTGTCCGGCTATAACTCATCTGGCTTTTGCAGATGATGTGATGATATTTGCGAATGGCTCTTCTAACTCGCTAAGGGCTATCATGCACATGTTGGAGTTGTATTAAAAAGTGTCTGGTCAGCTGGTGAATGAGTAGAAGAGTGGGTACTTGGTTCATCCATCTATGTCTGTGGCTCGAAGACGGGTGATTGAAAGGATTACCGGGTTCTCAAGGTAGCAGTTGCTTGTTCGGTATCTAGGGTTTCCATTGTATATTGACAGGAGTAAAGCAGTTCTTTATGAACAGGTAGGGCAGGTCGTACTTGGGTGAATACTATCTTGGAAGTCGAAGTTCTTGTCACCTGGAGGGAGGGTGGTCTTGATTAAGCATGTTCTTTCTTCCATCCTTCTCCATTTATTATCCGCTGCAGTTATGCCGACTTCGGTGTTTAGAACTATAGAAAAAGTATGCTTCGATTTCTTATGGGGAATCTCAAATGGAGGTGCCAAGTATCATTGGATACGTTGGTTCCACTTGTGTTATCTAGTCGACGAGGGGGAAGTAGGATTTCGAGAGTTAAGGGATGTGAATACTGCATTCTCTTGTAAGTTATGGTGGACATTCCGAACAGGATCATCCCTTTGGTCGGCTTTTATGCAGGCTAAATACTGCAGGGGCATGCATCTGTGCCAGGCGACCATTTCTTCCTTCAGCTCTGCGACTTGGAAGCGCATGGTGAATATTAGTCGGCAGGTTGAACTTTCCATGAGGTGGTTGGTGCATGAGGGCTTGTGTAGTTTTTGGTACAATAATTGGGTTGGGAATGGAGCTTTATTTCTCAGGATGGCCGATGCCCCAGATTTGTCGTTCAAGGATTTTCTAGCGAATGGAAGGTGGGATTTACAAATGTTGGCTAAGGTGCTGCCACCGGAACTCATTCCAGCTATTCTACAACACTCAGCTCCAGATGGTAGGGCTATAGACGTGGTCATTTGGATGCCTACTAAGTCTGGGAGGTTCTCGTTGTCATCAGCATTCAATGAGGTCAGATAGGCTCGTAACACTTCTTTTGTGTATTCCAACATTTGGAAGCCCGGCATCCCATTGAAGGTATCCTATTTTATGCTGAGATTGTTGATTGGGAGGTTGCCTTTGGATGATGTATTGGGGAAGTTTGGAATTTACCTGCCTTCCAAATGCTTTTGCTGCTCTTCATCAGCGGGGGAAACTATAGAACATGTGGTCTCTAGGGGTCAAGTGGCGACAGAGGTATGGACCTACTTTGCTAGTAGATGTGGGATAGTGCTCTGCATGCAGTGCAGTAAGAAGTCGATTCTTATTTACTATCCTTCCAAGCTTTATATGCTGGCATATTTGGAATGCAAGGAATAAAGCAACATTTGAGGGGAATACACCGCGCAACGAAGTTATTTGCGAAGCTATTTTCCAGGATGTTAAAACGGTTGTTGAGATTCACTTCAAAACGACTTCAGCAGGGCGAAGTTTCCATCAATTTCTGGACTCAATCTCTCAATCTTCTAGAGTGTTTGGCTATAAGATGGTTTCTTGGAAAGCAAGTTCAGAGGTCCTGTTGACGCTTAATACGGATGGTTGCTCCAGAGGGGACCCAGGAGTGTGTGGTGGGGGGGGGGTGTTACATGACTATAGTGGAGGGATGCTGTTTGCGTTCTCGGCATATTTGGGCGAGAATTCTAGCCTGAGGGTGGAGGTTTTGGCTATCTTGATTGGTCTGCAGTTGTGTTCGCAGAAGGGGCTCGGCCAATTTTGTGTTCAATCTGATTCGTTAGTTTTAGTGGGAATACTGCAGCGCCGTTTGGAATGTCCTTGGCATATTCGGAGAGAAGCCAGACAGATATGGCAAATGAGCTCAGGAGCTCTCACTATCTGCCATTGCTTTAGGGAAGCGATCAAATTTGTTGATATACTATCAAATGAGGGAGTATCTCATCCCTAGGATTATATTCGGATCTACGACACCTTTTCCTTAGTGCCCTAGTTAGCCCGGGGGGCAGTTAGACTAAATCAGTTAGGAATGCTCTCGTTCAGAAGGGTTAGGTCTCTCTGAAATCTTATGTATGTGTACAAGCGTTGTTTGTTTATGTTATATGAATAAAATCTGGAGTGGCGTTCGTCGCCGTGAACGGGGTTAGCCAAGAAAAAAAATACCAAGTAATATATATTGCAGAATATGTAAATGGAAATGGACTACCAGCTGCTGTTGCATCAAGCATAGCAACACAGAAATCCTGTAAGTAATCATATGCACTTGAAAATGAAGACGTCAAAGCCAAAAGATAGCAAGACTTGCTACGAAGCCAGCAGGTGTCATTGTTACTAACTAGGAAGAACTTTGAGCTCTCATGCTTCCTCTAAAAGATTATTGATATTTCAGTAAGGAAACTATTGCTACTTATTGAAAACTGGCCAAATGTCTGTGTGCTGTCAAAATCACTCAAGGCCTAGCTAGCCTTGGTCATTGTCCTTTTCGTCTTGCATTCCATGTAATAAGAAAATTTAGTTAATCGCCGAGAATGTGCAAAAATTCGCTGGCCACATGAAGTACTTCTGAAGATGGATCTCAAGGATATGCTGCTGGTCTGGGCATATCTCAGGTGATATCGTTAATTGTTGGCAAATCTTTTCGTGTCTCACGTGTTTTGAGAATTCGACTCTGTGGAGGACTCATTAGCGAATTATGATAGTTTTAGTCAATTATTCTTTGGATATGTTTTTTCCAAGGTTTTCTAGTGTTTTGAAGGGTCATCTCAAGTTAGAAGAGATTGCAAATGGCATATGTTCTATTAATGCAATTTTAGGAGGTAAGCCCTACGTGCCTCCCATTGTATTATTTTTTCCTCATCTGATAAAAAAGTGGGGGTCCAAACCAAAATCAAAATCTTTAAAATCGAGATCCTACATTGGATTGCATTGGAGTGCATTGACAATACAAAATTGTTATTATTGACTCTCATAAATACCTTAAAAACCTAAATAATTTTAACCAATCTTTAATCTAAACACAAATTTTCCAAACAAAAAAGAAAAAAGAAAAAGATTAAATAAACACTTTTTTTCAGAAACTCTATTTGGATTATGGAGCTACTTAACTCTTTCAAAGCAACGCAATTAATTTCACAATCTTCCGAATGTTCATCAAACAGTACTCCTTACTTCCCGTAAACAAGAATATTACAAGAGAAGAAAAATTTTTCATAAGAAAGCACGAGCCAAGAGTTGATTAAATTCTTTTCCATCTTGATGGAAACATAAAGATGGAGAATTTTTTGTTATGATATTTGATTGACAAGATATTTTCTCCATATAGCTTTACTCTTCGTCATCTCTGTTGCAGGCATAGATAAGATGCCTGTGTTACTATCACTTAATCATGCTTCCAAACTGCACGATCCAGACCTGGTTCAAACAACTTTCATGTTGACTTTTGGCAAGAGTAATTTAAGCTGTCATTGAAGCCCAGATGGCTTTCTATCAGTTCAGATCAACATAATCTGCTTTAATTCATTAAATACTTTAATTCTGGAATTGTTGATTGCACATCTGCAAAGCATAAGATTATTTTGAGCATAATCAATGCTGAGCTTCTGATTAAAATTGGGATATAATGATTCCTCGTGTCAGGGTCACTCCTGGGATAGATTTTTTATGTATACCTCCACTGTGTCAGGGTCACTCCTGGGATAGATTTTTTATGTATACCTCCACTCTGACTAATGCAGAACCTTGATTTGATTCCTCTGTTCACATGACTATCCCCAAAATGGATGGATGCAGAAATTTGGAAGCTAAGAAACAGATGCCACATCTTGGGATGTGGGATGTAGTAGTGGATCCCTTTGCTGATTACACAGGCTATGCCATTAAGCTCGAAAATGACTATATGATCAGCTTGATTGAATGAGTTATATGTAAAGGAGATATGCAGTATCAACCATGTTTAAAAGATACTTAAGAGAATAATTGAAATGATCATCTTGATGTCAAAATTATCTCAGAACTAGGGGTCAACTTTACATGACAAAGCATTCGTAAATTACAAAATTATGAATTAATTTTTTATGCATTGATAGTGTGGTAATTTTTTATGACAGTGGTTATGAATATATGTCACATGTTTATAATTTGAATTTCAATTTTGAATTTGTGTTAGGTACATGATTTTAAAATTCAACTTAAGCTCGTTAAAGTGTTTAAATGCAGTGAGACCATGAATGTGAATAAGTACATTTATATGGTAATTGGGCATGAACACTTACATTGCAGAAAGAAAGAAAAAAAAAGATGAACATAGTCTGAATAATCCTTATCCTATGTAGTTTGCACGTGGAATCAAAGTCGAAGCTACATTCATTTAGAAACGTCTTACTCATTTTGCAGAGTGCATCATGATGCAATTTTTAGCTATTCTGCCTATTTTACTTAGTACCTTCACAAGTGAAGATTCTATATTGCGATCCCTATTGAGAATTCAATAATGGCAAGCAAAAATATCTGTGCAGAATTTAATTGGAGAACTCCATCATTTCAGAAACATAACTTTATGGTCTGTCGACCACACTACAACAATACAAAAAAGGCGGTACCTTACCTCACATTGCACGAAAAAATAGGTGCTAGGACTAGGGTTGATTGTAGTTTGATTATCTGACCGGATTATATATCTTTATTCTGGATAATTATTTTTTTTCTAAATTTCTCTTGTTTTTATCTAGATTTTATATTTTTTAATAGTCAAAAAATTAAAATCTAAAATCTATCAAAAAACTAGTTTTAGTTGATTCAAATTATTCTATATAATTACTTTCCATTATCAACTGTTGCAAAATGTTCAATGAACGGGAAAAGCCCTTGATCTAATCATGAAGGGAAGTTAAGAGCCATAACCTTTCATATCTGTTTTCTGAATGACTCAAACCACTAAACTACTTGGACACGGTGTTTAAATGGATTACTCACGATTTTCATGGTTAGGTTAAAACAATAAAGTTGGATAAACTCAAAATTCACTAATCACTTGGTAAAGCTTCTGTATTTTTCAGTCAAATAACCCTCATCGATGATTAAGATTGATCAGCAATATCTAATCGGCAAAAGGCCTGGACATTTCTATGTTGAGCAACTGCTCATGTGTAAACCCTGATGAAAGAGCATATTTGGAATTAATCATCATATTCCAGGAAAGTCAGCTTCAAAAGTTCCTTGAATATAAACTTTAATTATGATTACTTCTTTGGTGGCTGAAGCCTCCTCCAATTAAGTTAAAGCATTGTGAATCCTCCAATGAATCCCTTTTCCATTAGTGCTTGAACATTAATTTACACTCCCACAAGTCATCACTATTGACATTAACTCACGCCCCTTAGAACCCAACCTTTCGAAATCCATTCTCTCACACAACTTTCAAGAAGAAAAATAACTGTTATTTCTGTAACTGAAATGCTAAATTTTGCCCTATCTAACTTGCTTGCGTAGATCATTAAAGGCTTTTTGTAATTTTCTTCCTCAGGTTGCTCAATCATGAAGATCTTAATCAGCAGTCTCTTTGTTGCCTTAGTTTTGATCTTGGGATCCTTTGAAGCCAATGCAAAATGGGTTCTTCCCCAGGAACGTCAGTTATTCAACGATGCAAATCTGGCCCGAAAGGTAAGTGCTGGTCCTAATGATAAGTTTGCGACTGAAACCAAAGGAGCTGAGAATCTTGAAACTGAGACAAAAAATGGAGCTGACACTGCTGTAAATGGTGAGTTGAATGAAAATAACGATGGAGAAGATTCAGGTTCAACCTCCCATCGCTATTTCTCAGATGATGAACGCCAACCCAGAAACAATAAGATTCACACACCTCATCCCAGCCCCTAGACGACGAAAATATGGTTTTTATGCTACAAGTTTTAGTTTTGGGTGTTTAGCACTTGTGTGTTTTAGTGAAGTCTTGTGCAATAATCTTGGCTTTTATGCTACCTAAGTTTATAGACTCCTTATTATGTGGTATTTTCATATGTGATCGACTGAAGTTAAAGTGAGTTGTCGCATGTTTAATTGTCTATAGATTACTTATTATGTGGTATTTTCCTAACTATTTTTTAGTTACATGGAGATCGTTTCAATTTTCTGCTAATAGTTATATTACTGTCCTTCCCTCAATATGCCTCCTTAATCTTTGCATCTTTAGCTATAGACTGAGTGATTATATCTTTACAAACCTAGTGAACTCTAGAACCATCTAACAATCATGTTAGGACTTACGTTCAGCATTTCTGATATATTTAACCACTACTAATGATTAAAGATAAGTATTCTTGGCATGGCTTTGGAACCATTAACGTTTCTAGTCATTCATTTACTCTGCTAAATACTCCATATACAGATAGAGATCAAGAAGCTCCCACTGACGGAGGGTGCCTAGACACTCTGATAATCTCTACGTTGTATCTAGGCGTGCGAGGGAGAAATTAATGGCAGCAAAGACTAAAATTTCTAACGATAGTACACTTTTCTCTACATTGGAAAGCATACGTGTTACCACTACTAAAAATACAACTCAAGATTTAATATCATGGCAACTTTCGTGAAAATGAGAAGTTACAAGTTAAAATTTTGATAATATTTGATTTGATTTGATTTGAAAAGGATAAGATGGCATATTATCAAAAGATAAACTATGCCCATATTGTTAGCCACTTAGATTTGAGACTTTTGATGGCCGAGTTTGGTGATGATAATTTTTGTGAGACAACACCACCAATCATCCATCAAATATTATTAATGTGAAATTTTAGTCTTTTAGATTCAAAATAAGTTATTTCAGTCTCTAACAAAGCAAAAACATTCATTTTAGTCCCTCGTCACTTTCATGAGAATAAGTCACTGACACATCACATGCTTAATATTTAAAGAATTGGAGAATAATTAGTATTAGTGATTGAAAAGGAATTGGGAGAAATGGAAGATTACCCATTGATCATTTACTTTTGTAAGAAACTAGATTAAGAGTTATGGGATTGGCTGAAAAATAAACAAGGACTAAAAAAAAGGAGCATTTTCGCTTTGTGAGAACTAAAATAGCTAATTTTGAATTTGGGGAAAAGTTTTACATCAACACGTGAGTGACAATTGGCGTCATTTTCTCTTATTATTATACGCATGGCCTACAAATGATGCAAGGCTGGCCAAACCAATTATAACAACTAAATAATTAGTTTCAATGGAATTTAATCCTATAATTCAATTATATTTACTCTAATTAATGATGGCAAGTCGGCATATGAGTGGAGAAGATACATTAGGAAATAAGTGCAATTAAATATTCCATTCTTCCATGACTAAAAAGAATCTTATAAGCAAACCAATAGATGATGAACTTATTATTTGTTTGAATTATTAAAAAGTAAGTGAGAACTTTTACAATCCTTTGTTTATATGAATACTACTTTGGCCTAAATCGAATTTGAATAAAGGGAGTATAAAAATTAATAATATATTTTAAGAAAGAATGACTATTTATACAATTTAAATGGACTTGTGAGTAATATGCTAAAATTGTGTAATATAGATTCTAAAAAAAATTGCCGAAACTTTAGAATTACAAATAAATAATCAAGTACAATAATATGGATAGAGTGCATGTAACTGAAGAAAATTAAGAAAAGAAATATTGTGCATTGATTGATAACAAATCAAGAAAGATATAATCAATGTAAACGTACATCAAGTAGGGAATTAATAGATTGAAGTATGTTACAAAAAGAAGAAGTATAGAATGATAAAAAATAAAATAAAATTTTGCCCATATTTTAGTAATGGTAATAAATAATTAATATAATCATATATAAAGTAGTGAATTGATAAATTGAAATTTACTATAAATAAGGAAATATAGAAAAATAGGAAGAAATGATTTTTTTTTCAAAATTTAGTAATGGTAATAGATTATCAATCCAATAATAGGAATAGAGAATGTGATTGAAGATAATTAAGGAAAACTAGTGACAAAAAAATAAATTAAGGTATAAAATATAAGTACATAATAGAATAGGCAATTAATATATTTTTTAAAAAAAGTTACTATAAATAAAGAAGCAAAAAGAACTCTAATTTATTGTTATCGAAAACGGATAAAGAATAAAATCCAGCAAGAAACATAAGCAAACACAATTTTTTCCACATGGCAAAAAGATAAAATTTTGTCCCCTACAGCGCGCTAACTCCTTTTGATTTGAAAACGTACACTATAATTCAATGTGGTTACCATTAAATTAAAAATTGGATGGAAAACATCCAATCTAACGGTTGTACGTAAAATATTGATATTGCCCCTGCAATACGTGAAATACTTTCCATTCGATTTTCAATTTAGTTAAAATCGCAGGGAGTTATAGTGTAGTTTTCCAAATCAAAGGGAGTTAAATTGAATATTCTAAAAACACAGTGAGTTCGTTTATATAGGGACAATATTGATATTTCACATACAACCATTAGATTGGATACTTTCCATCCAATTTTTAATTGAATTGAATTGAATTGAATTTAATTTTTAATTTAATGTAGGGAGCTATAATGTAGGTTTCCAATTTAGAGGGAGTTAAATTGAATATTTGACAAATTAGAAGAAGTTTTTGGTATTTTATCCGCATATACACACACACACACATACACACATACACACATGTATATGTGTGTGTATGTATATGTAACTATGTATGTATGAATCTTCTAGAGATGAAGGTGTAAGGGAAACTATCTACGTGAGCATCAACGTGACATACGTTGTCCAAATTTTAGTAATAGTAATAAATAATCAAATCAATATTAGGAATAAAGAACATGATTGAAGATGATTAGAAAAGGAAAAATATGGGTTAATTGACAAAAAGTAAAGAAAGTACAATTAATACAAGGTAGGTTATTAATAGATTTGTTGAAATTGACTATAAATAAGAAACCATGCTATAAATAAGGAAGTAAAAAATGAAGGAAATTAATTGTCACCAAAAAATAGAAAAAGAACAAGACAATAAAAAAAAACACAAACATTAAAGACGTTCACGTGACGAAAAGATAGATAGTCTACTTGGTAAAAGGTTAGAATAGCCAACTTAACAACCTACCAAAAGCACAACAAAACCTTGTTTTATATATATATATATATATATATATATATATATATATTCTAACTAGCATTGGGACCCTGTGCATGAGTTTATATGTTAAAAAAGATAATATAGTACACTGAAAAAAAAGTTACATCAAATAGAAAAGGTTGAAAAGATCAAAAGTAGTTTTCAATTATATTTTATATTATTTCGAACACCCAAAAATACACAAAAACATCTAAAGAAATACCCAAAAGATCATGCCAACCACACATCTCATCACCCTCTCTCGCTCTCTACCACTCGCCTTCACTTCCCCTACCTCGTGACCCTCATCTCACTACTTGATATCCTTCGTTTCTATTTGCTATTCTTCTCTCAACATACGGCCGTACATTCCCATATTTGTGCAACCCTTCCTTTTCTCCCACTTTATAAGCCCTATCTCTCTCTCTCTCTTTCACTTAATAGTCTAATCTACAGCCAAGCCATACTGACATATTGTCCATTTATCCCCTATTCTACCACTCTTTCCCTACAACAAACGTTTCCCCCTTCTTTCATAGTTCGTGATCTATTTCTTCACTTTTTAGGCCTTTTTTGGCCAAATTAAAAGCCAAAATCATGATCTTGGAAAAATCCAATTTAACATATAAATTTTGTAAAACTCTTCCCTTTTTTTTTTGTAAATAGCAAACTCACGAAGTTTTTTTTTATTTTTTTAAAAAGTTAGTGAAAATTTTCTAATAACACTCAAAAAAAGTCACCCAAATGCATTTTTGTTCACTTAAATTCATATATACATTTTCTTTTACATACATACATACATATACATACATATAAATTTAAATACTTATATTAAATGAAAAAATAGTCCAAATACTTACACAATACGTATAATGAGTCTACCCTAAGTGCAAATAAAGTCAAAACTGCTATTTATAGACTCCAAGTTCAATGTCAGATTATGAAGTCCAAAATTAAAAATGCAGAACTTATAAAAAAAAAAACTATTGAAGCACCCTAGAGTAAGTAAATACCAATAAAAATGAAAAAATGGAACAAATTTGTTTATCTTTCCACTATATCCTGGCTACCATTATTCATTGTTGAAATGTCAATAGACTTTTCTAGATTCTATTAAAACTTGAATTCTAGTATAAAGACAAGGAGCAAAAAATATTTTTTTAAGAGAAAAAAAACCTTTCCCCAAATGAACTTGATGAATCAAAGTAAGGCAAGGGCTTTTTTATTTTATTTATTTTTTTAATAAGCTTTGTTGCAAGTGGAAGAAGAATTTGTGCGTCGAGTTTTTTACATGATTAACACTATTATAGCACAAAGACCAAAATAAAAGTTTGCATCAAATTTGGCTAGAAATCTTATCAAGTCGTGATATTTATATACGCCTACTTGATATCACCACTTTGACTATCTTAAATTGACTTAGGATACAATAAAAATTAGGGCAAATTACACTTTACCCTCTTATAGTTTAGTATTTTATACATAACTCTCCTATGGTTTCAAAAGTTATAAATAACCCTCTCATGGTTTGAATTAAAGTGTCAAACTAACGGAATTTGCATTCCATAATGGAGTCAACTAAAATGTCAAAAATATCCTTATATAAAGTTAAAAATTATTTATTAATCACAGGGGGTTATGTATATATTTTAAAAATCATAAGGGGGTTATATGGTAAAACATAAAACTATACAGGATTAGAGTGCCATACATATTATATTTATATATTTTGGTCATTTCAACTATTTTAATTTATAAATAAGGGTAATTTCAACATTTTCATAATTTTATTACGAATGATCATTTCCGTTACTTTGACACTTTAATCCAAACTATGGGGGGGCTATATATAGCTTTTAAAACTATAGGGGGTGATAAGTGTGTATTTTATATGTTTTTAGTGTGTTTTATTAGTTAGTTTTAGTGTATTTTAATTATTTTATAGCTAATTAACTAAGTTTATAGTGAAAATATACACTTTGTGGTTATAGTGAAAAGTTGCGGAAGTCCAGTTTTGTCATTTTCATTGTCAAGATGTCGAAATATAGAAGTGCAATTTTGTTGTTGACGACGACTACACCTGTGCTCTAAATTTTAACCTAAATCCCTCATTAACCGCAAGTGCACGGGCCGTGAATTGTAGTATATAAAGAAATTAGGATCGATCCCACGAGGAAATCAGCTATGAATCACTAAGACTTTTTGCTCACTCTATTATCTAAACTTATCAAGAATTTTAACTAGTGTAATCAACTAAATGCTAAAGTAATGCAATGCAAGTTAATAACTTGAAGTAACTCAACTAAACACTAATGTTCTAGGATATAGATTCCACTAAAAGTACTTAATCATGGATGAATTTGTTAACTATCACTCATACTCTTGTCTTGCTAAGGGTGCATTTCACTCAAACCATCGGAACTTGCTTTCGCTAATGAACCGAACTTAGTCTATACTAGTTTCCCTACTTTCGTGGTGAAATCTCAAGTACAAACTAGATCTAGTACTAGAAATGTCATAAACATCTACCTAAATGCACCACTACTTTCGTATGTCTACTCCTTAGGTTTCATTCATTCATTTTCCATTATTGTCAACTATTTTCATAGGTTAACAACAATTAAAATGGCTTGTAAATGGTGATCAAGCATTCACAAGTATTAAAGCATGAACAAATGAACTAGCAAGTACAAGATATAACAATAATTAACTCTACTCAACCATAATCAAGGCACAAATAGTTTCGTCTATCCCTAGAACAAGAAGATTTAGCTAGACATGGTAGATTTAACAACAAAGCTCATATCTCTAATGTAACAAAGCATTAGTGAGACAAATAAAGAGAGTAAAGAGAAAGAAATGCTCATTCAAATGAAGAAACATGATCTTTAAGCTCCATCATCCTCATTTCCATAAAAAATCCTTTAATACATCAAGAGTTCTTCAAGTTCTTCAATAGAAAATGAATACCATATCTAAAACTATATCTATGCTAAGCTAGAGAGAAAAGAAAGAAAAATTCTATATCTTGTCTTCTCTATCTTTTTTCACCCCCATTCTCTCTCTTCAATAATGTGCTTTTCGACTTGTTTCTTTACTTCTTGTTCCAAAAATGCCCTTCATTGGAATCTCCAATATTCCTTCTTCAAGTGTACAAGATGCTTTGCCAGCTTCCAACTGGAAATTGTTGTGAAACAAGAGTAAAAAATTAAGTGTGAAATATACACAAATTGTTTGATCTACAATTTGCAAAGGAAAGAGAAAGATCCGAGGGCTTCTACACAGATCCGAGCTCGGATCCAATTTTCCATTTTCTTTCACTTTCTTGCAGCAAGATCTGAGGCCTATTCCATATGGATCCGAGCTCAGATCCTCTGCTCTCGGATCAACTTCTCTAGAATCACAGACAAGGGCTCAAATGTGTGGCCTTTGGGAATGGATCGGAGCTCAAATCCATCTCCCTTGTTTCCAGCTTCAATTCTCTTCCTTTTTTCGTGCAACTTTCTCTTCTTGTTCCACATACAAGTTAGTCTCCATGAAGTGCATTGCATCTATTTCAACTAAAGAGAGTATTTCGTGCACCAATTACCTACAAAAAATCACATGTTTATGCATTAATCCACTCATTTTGCACATTTAGTTTACTAAGTAACACTTGAAGAAATTTTGCACTAAAAAGGCTTAAACATGGCTATCAACCCCTAAAAACACAACAAAAACTTGCATTTTATCAAATGAAATCAATGTAAAATATTCACTTATCAAACTTCCCCACACTTGAATTATTACTTGTCCTCAAGTAATACAACAAACCACTCAACTAATAATTCAAGTGCCAAATAGAACATATGCTTTATCAAATTCAATTATCTCAATTCGTCCTTTAATCATTATGCAATTTCTCACAATGCATTTAATACTCATCATACTTAATAAAGGGGAAACAATTATACCTAAATTTAACCACATTCAAATCAATCTCTCTCCCTTACTTGGCTCCAAAAATAATCGACTCTCGCAGTCCCTTGATAACATTTTCCCTTTTCATTTGTTTCCTCTTCAAAATACTACTAATGAGGGTATCTCAAATACATACTAATTACCAATATTTGAAATGTTACAAATGCCTTTTGACGCAAGGATCAACACTTTTAGGTAAAAACCCCCGGTTACTCAGCACTTACACGTCAAGTTCTCCACACCTTTCCAACCCAAATACCTTTTTACCCGAAAATCAACATTTTTAGATGAAAATTCTCGGTTACTCAGTACTTAAATCGACGGTGTGAATTTATTGTTGTTTCTTCTTTTTCTCTTCTCCTCTCTCTTTTATTTATCTCTTTTTTTTCTTGATCTTCAACCCTCTTTTAGCATGAAAATGAAAAATATAACCAAAAGATAATATCAGTCGCCTATTTGTAAATTAAAGTAAAGGGAGAGATCTCATTAAAGATAGAAACAAAAGTATAATTGTCCCCACTTTATTAAATGTACTTTCTAAAATGTATTAATCATAATCGCATCATACTAATTACAAGTCACAAGAGAAATGAATTCTTCTAAAACAGATTTACATTTGGTCAACAATTAGGGGAATTTGATAACCGAACCAACTTCTTAGGCCATAGTGCAATTTTGGAAAAGATTTGGAAAAAATTTTGGCAGAGTTTCCCCTATAAATGGACGAAACTCCTTGCCAACAACCCACATTTCTGTGACGACCCCACCTCCCCTTAGGGCGTACCCCAGGGTTTAGCGGGCCGCCTGCCTAACTCTCGCCAGGACTCACTCACTTACTTCTAATAAAATAGTTTACAACCTCAAGAGTAAATGAAATAACAGTTCCCAAGCTTGGAACGCACATGTACATTCATTTCTATTCCAAATATTCATACAATCCCAAATATAACAAAAGATATGAATTCCAGTTACATTCAACCCTAACCGAGCACAGCGCGAGTACAATCACAAAAGTTCAAAACTAGACTATACTAGCCTGTACCAGTCTCACACCCTCACTCGTACCCCCTGTAAGGAAAACAAATTTAACGAAATAGAGTGAGCTAAACTTTGGTGAGATTCCAAATAGCAAGTTGATCAGTATTTAAAAGTGCAAGTATCAAAGTAGCAAAGTAGCGAGCAGAACAAGTCAAGAATTTGACCCAAGTAGCAAGTTGGCCATATGTAAAACTTGAATTCTTAAAATGAGCGAGTGTAAAAGTTTTTTAAAAAGAAACAATAACACGACAAGTAATAATCATTTCAAAGTATAAGGATACGGATGGCTCTCAAGAGCCAAATTTCCGTTGCTTCACCAGAGTTTGATCAAGTAGTAGTTGACACTTCGTCAACTTTCAAGTAGAGTAACCAGTCCAGTAGAGCACCACTTAACTACAATCTCCGTCCACCATTCAAACCCCCTACCGGGCCCAAAATCCTCAATAAACACGGGTGGTAATACTCGAGTATACCGATTAGTTGAGAAGATAACACTCCACTCGACAAAATAAGAGACCTAGGGTTCGTTACCTAATCGACCAAACCCTTACCGACTCGACTCGAGTAACTCGCCACAGGGTTTCTGGAATTCCAGGGAGTGCGCGCATCATACACAAGTATCTCAAGTCAATTGCAACAAATAAACAAGTAAATATCACATTAGGGCAAGTGCGATAAAGTACACCCTTGCCTGACTAAACCAATCAAATATCAAGTATTTAAATCAAGTATCAAGTATTTAAATCAAGTATCAAGTTTAATTATGTATTTGGAAGCACTCGCCAAAGACTTAGTGCTTGTCAAAATCACGCTCAGGTACAACTCCTTGGTTGGAGTCCAAATCTGTGATAAACTATCATTTAAGAGTTTAAAATCCACTAGGGTTTGAAACATAGGAGTTTCGCTTAAAAAAAAATCAAGTAAATGAAACTTGTTTAAGTAGTAGTTATATGGCTTCTCAAACTCTCGAAAATTCATGCTTGCTCTTTTAGTTTCGATAAAGAAGTGATTTATACTTTGGAAGTCACACTTGGTATGAAAAATCGAGAAAATCGTATTTTTAAGGGTCGTTACTGTCACTTTTTAAAGGGTACAAGTTTCGGCAAGATGTTCAGCTTATGTACCTCTTACTAAAGAAAGCTCGAATACCATAAACAATCGAAATTCGCTTCAACCTCGAGTCGTCGCTCAAGTCTCAAGTTCACTCGCTTAACCCTTGAGCAAAAATTTGGGCAGCATGCCCTTTGTATTTAGCTATTTTCCATCCAAGTTCAACTTGGATTCACAAGCCAACAACCTCCAATCCAACCACAAGTGATAACCACAACTTACATATATTCAAGGCCTCAAAACCAACCAAACAAACCAAATAATAACTTATCACCATGGTCCAAAGCTAGAAACCAATTTAAAGAAGAACTTATAAATGACAGATTTGTCATCCTTTGGTGTTTTGGTTATAACTATAACTAGGTATATTGGATCAAGGTAAATTTTATGGCGTTTCGAAGCTAAGACATAGACCTACATTTCATATGAAGATATAGACACCCAGTTCTCACATTTTCAGGGTAAAAAATGGACGGTCAGAAGTACATGAAAAACAGGTCAGGAAAATTAGAGTGTTTGCGCAGTCAGGAGTGCTCTGGCCAAATCATAAGCTAAAATGATCCAATTGATCTGAAATTTTGCAGGTAGAAATTTAACTCAAATCCCTATAACTTTCATGTTTTGTCCAAAACCTGATTCAGTCTAAAACATGGATAAATTCGCAGCCCAAGTTGATTCCAAAAACAGGGCAGAACCTACTAAATGCTGGAAATTCAACTTTTAACTCTAAAAAGTAACAAACATGCTCTTAATCACTTCACAAATGAAATTTCCAAGCTCAATAACAACATTTACTAGTTAAACAACATAATCATGGCTGGAAAATATAAAACCCTAGCTGAAATTTTCACTACACAACCCAAAACTAGAAAATCATTCATCATATGCCAAGATTAAAAGATTCTATAGCATATTTAGTAAGATTAAGGTAGAAACAAGAAGTGGAGGAACTTATACCTTCCAAAACACTTGAAGAAAGTGAAGAACCAAGCTCTTTCTCCCAAGACTTTCACCACTCCTAGCTTCCTAAGCACCAAGATGCAAGTTCAATAGGTTAGTTTTTTGGTTTCAACTCAAACAAGCAAGATCAAGGTGGAAATGGAAGGTTTCTCCTCTCTTGTTTTTCTCTCCAAGAATTTCGGCCAACATGAAGGAAAATGAAGAAAAATGAGCCAAAAGGAAAGATAAAAAGAAAGGAAAATGTCTTGGTCAAACTTCCATGGATTTCCAACACTTGTCACTTTAAGATCTTTTCTTTGTTTTTGTTTCTTTTCTTCCTTTTCTTTAGTCAATAATGGTGGCTGACTTAAGGGTTAATTTAGGGAGGATTAGGTGAAATAAAAGCAAGGAGATTAGGGTAAGAAGGTAGTGGTCAAGTGGTGTACTCAATCGGTAGCAAACGATACATGTCGGTTCAAGCCTATTTTCCTTAACTCTCTTGTACTTGTGTTTTAACTTATGATTCACTAACTTATTATTAGCACTTCTAATCACACACTTCCTCTTACCTAATACTCACTCTTATCCACCAAATTTAGTACACACACCTCACCAAGTGATCACACGGCTAAAATGTACAAAAATCCTAATTTACGCTAACTATAAAACTAAGGGCAAAAGTCTTAATTCTATTATTTATTACAACTATTGAGGGAGTAAATGAATAGTAAAGATATTATAAAGTAATTTAATCAAAATAAGAGGGAATTTTAAGAAAATATGAGCGAATTTTCCAGTCGTCACAATTTCAACCAGAATTCAGCATAATGCACGTTTCCACAATCATTTCCAACATTTCTCAATAAAATATAGGGTAAAAAACAAAAAAATCCCCTGTGGTAAACTTAATACACAGAAAAGCCCCCCATGGTTTCAAAATATACAACACGACACCTTATGTTTTGAACTAAATTGTAAAGGTGATAGAATCCGTTAAATTTAACGAAAATGGACGAAATGACCAAAGGCCCTGATATAATTAAGCAAAAGATAGCTCAAAAAAATGATTTGTTTTGTTCTCTAAATAGAGAGAATTGAGGGTTAAGGGATAGCATAGGTATATTTGATAAAAATTAGGTATAAATTTTTTTTTTAGGTTCCAATAAGTCATTTTCGTTAAAATTAACGGATTCCGTTACCTTCACAATTTAGTTCAAAGCATGAGGTGTCGTGTTGTATATTTTGAAACCATAGGGGGCTTTTCTGTGTATTAGACTTACCACAGGGGCCTTTTTTATTTTTTACCCTAAAATATAAGTACTAACATGCACTAACAATCATAAAACAAGCAAATATAAACTACACCCCTTCCCCACACTTAATATTCACATTGTCCTCAATGTGAAGGAAGGGTAAAGAACCAGTACTCCCCTAAAGTAATGTAGAGATCCAGTTATCGTCACGAATATCACGAACAGCCCAAAATCTACTTAAACTGCAGGGGGAGATACATTGCAAAAGGGGCATAAGCTAAACAAAAGACAAATGACAAAAGAAAGTTTAAAACTAAAAAAAAGAAAAACACTTAAAAACAAAGAAAACTAAGTTGAAGGGCCGCCGAGTTTCGAAGCTTTTTCTTGTCCGACTTCCACATGGACTTCTACTGGATCTCTTGGCTCATCTTCGTCTCGTGGTTCGGGAATGGACGCCGCGTGACTGTCGCCAGGAATCAGAGTTGGAGTCGGCACAGGTGAACGTCAGATCTGGAAATAGTCCTCCAACGCACGAAGACGCCGATCATGCCTTTCCAACCACTCCGTCATATTGCGCTCATGCTGGTCGATCCACTCCATTACCCTTGTCTCCATGCAGCATATAGCGTTTAGAATCTCTTGCCACCTAGACCTAGAGGAAGGTGATGGAGGTTGTACAGGAGTAGGTAGAGACGGCTGCCCTTCTGGTTCTTGAACTTCCGAATTTGGCTGAGGATGAGGTGGAAGTTGAGTAGACATAGAAGCTTTGCCAATAGTGCGTTCTCGAACCAAAGAAGCACCAAAGTTTGTATGGATTGCCAATGATTTCAACAAAGTGATCGTTACCTCATCAATAGACTTGGTGGTCATTACCTTGTCGGCACTAATGTTAACTTGAAGCTTCTCAAACAGCAAGGAGAGGAGTCGAGGAAATCTAAAGCAAGAATCGCGGGGTCACATCCGGGCTGTGGTGTGCATATAACTTATGATCACACTCGGCAAAGGGATGCCAATCAATTGTGCTCTCACTCCATGCATCATTTTGTCTAGGAAATAGATATCACTATTTCGGAACTCTCGTTTACCACTTTTCTTGGAAACCACATTATGAGTGAAAAGATAATATATTAAGTGGTATCGAGCTTCAAACAAATCTGCATGCACTATCTTTTTCTCGGAACCTCCTCGATCTCTATATTGCCCCTTAAGGCGTCCCATGGCTTTCTTAATTTGCCAAGGATCACGTGCCTTAAATTCCTTAGTGAACTTCATGTCAACCCCCTTTGATCTTGATGAACTTGGCTATTGTTTCCCATTTGATGACTAATCATTTCTCATGGACTCAAGAAACGATCTTATTACCACTGTGTCTGTGCTTATCCTCCACATTTGCATAAAATTCCCTCACTAAATTTGGATAATAATATTGCGGCAATTGAAGAATATTCTGCCATCCAAGTCGAATAAATGATGTCGACACCTTGTAGTGGTCATCCACCTCGGGCGCCAAGTGTTTCTCTGTGATAATCTCTTTTGCCAACCTGGCGTCATCCCACTCTTGATTCTTGAGTGACGTGAACTGGGTGATGTCATACTCAGAAAGTTCTTCTTTTCGACTTGTGGGCGCTTGTTTGCGTCTTGACCGAGGTGGTTGCTCAGGTGAAGAAAACTCTTCCTCCGAAGAAGGTGTTTCTTCATGACTTGGTAAAGGAGTTTGCTCACGAATAACGGCTCTTCTTGTACATACCATCATTCCTATATAAACAACTAAATTAACTCATATGAGCATACAAAAACACATTAAGCACAAAAAATATCAATTAAAATCAAATTGTTGTTCAAATCATCCTTTTCAATTCCAACTAATCCACATTAATACAAGTTGAACAATAAACTTGAGCATTTTTATGTTTTCAACTCATATAATTCACTTTCAATGCTTAAGTGACTTGGAAAGAATAAATACTACACAATTGCCACCTCTAAAGTCACCTAAAATTACCATTCCCTAATATCCTAAGCCCTTAACTTTTCACATATAAATACGGTATTCTTATTCAATCCTTTCGAGTAATGTTCATCCAAATTGTCACATTTTGACTTGCAAATAAATCAAAATATTCTAGCAATCCTAAACAAGTCAGATTCACCAAAGATAAGGCATGAAAAACACAGGAAAAATGTGACAATTTGTATTCGCTTAATAACTGAGAAAATAAAAATCATCACCAAAGTCTCAAATATCTGATTACTAAGTATCAAAACAAGTTTAATGACATTTCTAGGCATAAAGGAGCATCAAAACACAATAAATTACATCTAATATGCATATCCTAAAACATGCCAGAAAACTCAGGAAATTGAATTTTAGAAATTCTAAAATACCACAAAAAGTTGAGAAATCTTACCTCAAATGTGGAGAGTGATGCTAGGGGTGCTAAAGATGCAAAATGCAGGACAAGCCAGCGCCAATTAGGCTCCAAAATGAAGAATTTCAGTTCGGCCCTTTTCTCCTTTTTGAAGATCAAAACTCCCGAATTTATGTTTTTGATGCAAAATAGTTGGACGTTAATGATCACAAAGGGTTGGGGAATGATTTTATAGTTGAAGATTGGAAGATTTTTGGTTGAACTGGAAGATTGGGCAAGAAGGGTTAGGGTTTTTAGAAGCGGCAAGAGGAAAAATAAGAAGATTTTTGAAAAATGAAGAGAGAGCCGTTTTTTAAGATTCTGGACTGATCCGAGCTCGGATCCGTTAAACCTTGGATTGTCCAGAACATAACTTTAGTCAAGCCCTCGGATCCAAAGCTTCTCCGTTGGATCCAAGCTCGGATCCTTGTTTTCTACAAAAATTGCAGAAACTGCAATTTTTTCAATTCTGACGACCTTTTCTGCAATTTTCGAATCACACTTGGGATGAAATTTTTTACACTTTTCCCACCACACACAAGTGTAGTATGCTCTAAACAACCAATCCAATCCTTTAAAATGAATCATAAACATCTAGATCACAAATCCAGGGTTCAAATTGTTGGGTCATTTTGCATTTTGACGTGAAAATGCACTTATTAGCACCAAAAGTAATTCAAATGAGCACATGAATGCATATAAACATATTAACACCGTAACTCATTTGAAAATCATAAAAGTGCATCTTTTGACATAATATTGAAAAATTTAAGCACTCAAGGTCAGAAAGCAAGATTAAACTTCCTTATTTCCACTTTGGCTCTCTAAGTGAACTTCACAGATGATCTTTCCAACTTCAGTAACCCTACAAAACCAATGAAACACACTTAATTATCTAAAAATCAAAACAAATTGCAAGAAATACACGAAAGACACACAACTAATGGTAATGTTGGGTTGCCTCCCAACAAACGCTTTGTTTAAAGTCATTGAACTCGACTTTCTTCATTCATAATCAATGATTAGATGAGTTTCCCAAGGAGTAAATCACTCCTTTAGGAATCATTTCTTCGCCCAAATAAGGTTTCAATCGTTGACCATTCACTTTGAACATGGCACCATTTTCACTCTTAAGTTCTACCACTTCATATGGAAATACTCGAACCACTTCAAATGGCTCTGACCATTGAGACTTAAGTTTTTCAGGGAACAATTTAAATCTTGAGTTATATAATAGCACCTTTTGTCTCTCTTCAAAGTGCTTAGGGAGGATGTGTTTGTCATGCCAAAATTTCACTTTTTCTTTGTAAATTTTGGCATTTTCATATGAAATTAAGCGCAATTCCTCCAACTCACTAAGCTCGAGCATTCTCTTTTCACCTGCAAGTTTAAAATCAAAATTAATAGCCTTGATGGCCTAATAAGTTTTATGTTCTATTTCTATAGGCAAATGACACGCTTTCCTATAAACGAACTTATATGGAGACATTCCCAATAGCGTTTTAAATATCGTTCTATACGTCTACAAGGCATCATCTAACTTTCTTGACCAATCTTTTCTTGATCTGTACACAGTTTTTTTCTAGAATAAATTTAATCTCCCGATTCGCCAACTCTGTCTGGCCATTGGCTTGAGGATGATAAGGAAGCGATGTTTTATGCCTACATCCATATTTAAGCAACAAAATGTTAAGTGGTTTGTTACAAAAATGCTTACCTTCGTCGCTTATAATAGCTTTTGAGACACCAAACCTGCAAAATATGTTTAGTTTAAGGAATTTAAGCACAATTTTAGCATTCTTAGTTTGTGAGGTAATGGCCTCCACCCATTTAGAGACATAATCAACTGCTAAAAGAATGTACTTGTTGTTAAAAGAGTTAGGAAATGGTTCCATGAAATCTATACTCCAAATGTCAAATAATTCAACTTTCAAATATGTAGTTAGACGCATTTCATTCTTCTTAGAGATATTACCAGTTCTTTGATATTGGTCACAACTCTTAATCCAATTTCTAGTATCTTGGTACATAGTAGGCCAATAAAAATCACATTGCCATACATTTGCCATTGTTTTAGTTGTACTAAAATATCCTCCCGTCTTAAAGGTGTGACACTGCAATAAAATGCTATGTATCTCTTCTTCCGAAACACAGTTTCTAATTATACCATACGCACAATGTTTGTAGAAGAATGGCTCCTCCCAAAAGTAATGTTTAGCATCATTTAAAAATTTCTTCATTTGGTGAGAATTCAAATCACTTGGTAGCACTCCACTAACCACAAAATTGACTAAATTGGCATACTATGGTGACTTTTGAATATTCAATAAGAACTCATCTGAAAACTCTTCTTTAATAGGAATTTGGTCTTCTTGTGATGTGTTCTCCAGTCTTGAAAGATGATCCACGACTAGATTCTCAATTCCCTTTTTATCCTTGATTTCTAAATCAAATTCCTGCAATAATAAAATCCATCGAATTAATCGAGACTTTGCATCTTTCTTATTTAAAAGATATTTAAGAGCCGCGTGATCGGTGTAAACAATGACTTTAGATCCCACTAGATAAGATCTAAATTTATCCAACGCAAATATTACCGCAAGCAACTCCTTCTCTGTTGTTGCAGAATTGATTTGAACCTCATTGAACATTTTACTTGCATAGTAAATGACATGAAGTCTCTTATCATGCTTCTACCCAAGAACAATTTCCACCACAAAATCACTAGTATCACACATCAATTCGACCGGTAAACTCCAATCCGGTAATGTTATTATGGGTGTGGAGACAAATTCCTTTTTCAACCTATTAAAAGCAAATAAACATTCATCATTAAAGTGAAAATGAACATCTTTGGCAAGTAAATCACATAGAGGTTATTAAACAGCTGATAGAATCCCGCATGTCCAAGAAAGTTTCGAATGACTTTAACATTGTTTGGTGGAGGCATTCTCTCAATCACTTCTACTTTTGCTTGATCTACCTCGATACCTTTTGAAGAAATCTTATGGCCTACAACGATACCCTCACAAACCATGAAGTGACATTTTTTCAATTGAATACAAGATTTGTCTCTTCACATCTCTGCAAAATTAGATCTATATTGTTAAGACAATGATCATAAGTAGATCCAAATACAGAGAAGTCATCCATAAAAATTTTCATGATTTTCTCATTAAAATCGAAAAAAATTGCCATCATGTATCGTTGAAAAGTGGTAGGTGCATTGTACATTCCAAAAAGCATTCTTCGAAATGCAAAAGTGCCGTAGGGACAAGTAAATGTGATTTTCTTTTGATCCTCTGGTGCAATTATTATTTGATTATATCATAAAAAATCATCCAAGAAACAATAAAAGTCATATCTCACCAATCTTTCTAAAATTTGATCAAGAAAAGGAAGAGAAAAATGGTCCTTTCTAGTAGCTACATTGAGTTTTTTATAATCAATACAAACTCTCCACCCAACTACGATTCTAGAAGGAATCATTTCATAATTTTTACTACATACTATAGTTATTCTCCCTTTTTAGGCACGACCTAAATAGGAAAAATTCAAACACTATCAGAGATTGGAAAAATTATACTCGCATCAAGTCATTTAAGGATTTCTACCCTAACCACTTCTTTCATGTTGGGATTTAACCTTCGTTGAATCTCAACCACCAGCATAGTATCTTCTTCCAATAAAATTTGGTGCATACAAATGGTTGGACTAATTCCACATACAAATGGTTGGACTAATTCCCTTGATGTCAGAAATAGTCCATCCTAAGACCTTTAGATGTTTCCTCAAAATTAATAAAAGCTTGTCAAGTTACTCCTCATTAAAGGCTGCATTGACAATCACCGGCAATGTCTCTTTCTCTTCAAGGAATGCATACCTAAGGTGATTGAGAAGTGACTTGAGCTCAAGCCTTGGAGCTCACTCATAGGATGGTGGGGGAAGCCCTTTGCTTATCCTTAAATCTTCGTATGTATTGCTCCTTTTGTAAGGGACCTGTGCCAGCAAATAATGGGTCATTTCTTCTACTTCTTCATCTTGCAATCCTACATCATTTAAACAAAATTTAAGAGAGTCATAGTCAAGATTAATTCGACTCATCTCTAGCGTCAATTCATCACATAAGTCAACGGAATAAATATGATCGGCAAAAGAGGGATACTTTTCCACTTTGCTCAAATCAAACTCCACATCTTCTTCGTCGATTTGAAACTTGAACTTATCATGTTTAACATCTATTATAGTACTTGTAGTGGTTAGAAATAGTCTACCAAAGATAATGGATATATTGACACCTCCTCCATGTCTAAAACAACAAAATCAACGAGGATGATAAAATTTTGCACTTTAATAAGCACATTTTTTCAATATACCCAAGGGATGTCAAATAGATCGGTCAGCCAACTGGAAAGAGATGTTAGTACGTTTTAATTCACTCAACCCTAATTGTGTGACGCCCTCACTTCTCCCTAAGGCGAACCAAAGTGTATCCGCGGGACGCCTGCCCAACTCTCGTCAGGACTCAAGACAAAACAATTCAAGTTTAACTATAAATATCCAACATTACAAGCCTAATTAAGAAAGTCGCTTCCATAACCAATATACAATGGTACACCATGAGTACAAAATGCATCAATCATCCACTTCTTACATTCGATTCTCAAAAGTTACATCAAATCTCCATTTATACAATAATCCAAGGTCTAGCCAAGTACATTGGAAAACCCTAAAACAAAAGTACATCCAAAAGGGGGTTTTCCTCAAGTTCGCTCCGATCCATCCCTGTTAAGGAAAACAAATCTAAAGGGTGAGCAAAACGCTCGTGAGGCCAAGAAACACACATGCAAGCACACGGTCCAAGTAACAAGCCCAAATAATGAATAAAGCAGTAATATACGAGAAATTAGTAATTCGAGCAAGAATGTGTAACCAGAAACAATTCAAGGATATAGGAGCTCTCAGGAGCTATTTTCCACTTGCGCGATCCAAAACCTCCACGAATTGACACTCCGTCAATCGGGTAGGCTTAGTCCGTAGAACTTCACTTATCATGTCCCCTTTCACCTTACATACCCCTGTATCGGGCCCGCCTGTCGTTTGTGTTGGGCGATACTGTTTCGAGTATGCCAAGCAAGACCTCTTATTAGGTCAAACTTTTGTTTTTCTCATGGTTCGCCAAGGAGCCCGACCAAGCCCATGCCGGCTCGAGTCCAAGGTTAGCCAGTGAGAGTTGGGCGTCCCCCAAGCATGTTTGAGTGTCGAGGAGATTCACTCCAACGACGTATGCAGCCATAGC
Organism: Coffea humblotiana; assembly: GCA_023065735.1. NCBI lineage: Eukaryota > Viridiplantae > Streptophyta > Magnoliopsida > Gentianales > Rubiaceae > Coffea > Coffea humblotiana. The sequence goes on from CM041217.1 coordinate 11,160,471, forward strand.
ATACAATTTCATATCAAGCAAGCATTCAACATATTCAAGCATTTGACAATTTCAAGCATTTTAAGCATGAGTCATTAATTGCAAAAGAGGACGAGTGCGATAAAGTACACACTCGGCTCCATTTTCAAAATCTCAATTCATGAATAACGAGTGAGCATGTATCGAATGCACATAGTTTCAACTATTCATGCACTTGACACTCACCAAGTTTCTCAAGTAGAAATGTCACTAGAGTTTCAAGCGTTCACCGTTGGATCCTCTTGAAGGTCCTCGTGGGTGCCTGAGCAATTAAATAGTAATCCATCATTTAACCCTAATTATCGAAGAAGATCGTACACTTGTACAATCTAAGAAAATTCTCATGAAAATGGGCCCGATTTATACGTAAATCAAGGCTCAAAGGCATGGTTTCAAAGCATAAGAGAAATCAGGATTTCACCTTTGAAATCGGGTGTAAAACGTTCAAGTGTTATCGAGGAGGAAAGGAGAATTTGAAAACTCCATTTCCTTAAGTTTCAAAAATTTCAGATTTGAGGGGTATTTTTGGAAAAATCATAACTCACTCTCCGTAGGTCCAAAATTGGAAAACTTGGTGCCCTGGGAAAATTCTTCCATAGTACTAAAATTTCCTAGAAGACACCTTTTTATGATTCATAACAGAAGATATTCAAAAATTAGCTCAAAGTTGCTGTTCTAAGCTCGTAAGGCAGTTTTGAGGTTGGTTTTTCGCCAACTTTGGAAATTCGGTAAAAATCACAAACTTTGATCTAACCTCTGAAATTTGGAAATAAAATAGAGTTGTAAACAAGGTTTAAAATCCAATAAACGAAACAAGAATCGGAGTTTTGAGTACCAAGATAGTAGCTCAAAGTTGGTGCAAAAACGAAGCTCACTGGGCAATTTCCAGATTTAAAGCTGGAACTTTGCGACTCTAGTTGGGCATCGAAACGGATTCGAAATGACACCAAATTTGGTAGTAGTATACTACCATATGAGGGCTATCCCTCTATCAAATTTCATGGAAAACTTCATTTGGGAAGTTAGTGAACAAAGTTGATAAAGTCTGCAAAATTTCTAAGGCAATCTGCCTTGCACTTGTATTTTTCTCTTTTCCAAACATTTGGCCAATGGAAATTCTCAAACATCATTCATTTATGAAGAAAAGGTCTAAGAAACATCCAAGGTGCAATTTGGTAGGTGATTAACACCAAGAATTTCGAAATAGCAAGTCCCAAATCAAAGCTAAAGTATTAACTAGTCAAAAGAGGGTTTTCTGCCTCTGAGTCAGTTTTGGATTTCAGCCACAACTCACTCAATTCAACTCAGAATTGAGCGTGGTCAGTGGCGTTGAAAACTAGATTCATAAAGCTACAATTTCTTAGAAGAAATCGTTTTCAAAATCAGTCCATAACTAGGTCATTTTTGGACACCAAGTCGCTGCACAAAACAGAGTTCCCTGTGAAAACGTGGAACAGGGCAGTCGACTTTACAAGCTTGGTACAGATCACTCGGGTCGAATTAGAACCTGAATTTTATACCGTTGGAAAGCGGGAAATGTCTAGTTTCCAGTGCCACAAACGGCACTCGATTTCGACATTGGAGCAAAACGACATGGCCGAAACAAGAACACTGCCTGGGCAGTGACGTGAGGATTTTTCCAGGTTCATCATCTTACGAAATTTTAACTTTTGGCCAACCAATTCATGGAATTTTTCAACGAAAATTTCTACACATCTCATACAATATATAGACATCATAACTAAGCCATTAGGTCCACAAAATTTTGACTTAGCGGTCACGATCATCATGAGGGCAGAATCGGAAATTTTCTCCCTTTCGCTCCCTTCAAACTTTCCTTCGTAAACTCACTTAGTTCTACTAATTTAACCACAAATCCATCATGAACATTATTAAAACTCAACAAATCAGTCCATCAAGCCAAAGTGGGAATTCATAGAACCCACACAACAATTTTCACCATAAATAAAGCTACCCACATGATTTTACAAGCATATACGTGCAATACTACTACCACAAGTCAAGATTTGTAAGGTTGATCGCTTTATACCTTCCTTGATGGTTCAAGCAGAATTTTCGGTCACTTGATACTCAGCAAAACTGTAGAAAATGAGCTCCTTTCTTAGCTTGATGTGGTCTCCAAGTGATGAGTTAGGTGCGGTTAAATTTTGGAGTAATTTGGTGAAGTTTTTGTGAAGGAATGGAGTGAAAACTTGTGGAACTTTGGAGAGTTTCTTTCTTTCTCTTGGCCGGCTGTTCTTGTACAAGAAAGGGAAGTACCATGGCTGATGAAGAAGCTTCCTTGTGAAGCTTATAAATTTGTGGACAAGAATTGCTCCAAAAGTCAACTCTCTCTCGCGCGCGCGCGCGCGTTTCGTGCTCGATTCCTCTCGAGTTCGTTTCACTTGTGCACTAAATCTCTAATGCACTTATATTCATACTTATAATATTCACTCTTAATAGTTTAGAAATAATTTCTAAAGTCCTCCAATTAGTCGCGTGCGCGAAAATGCGAACTTCCGATTTGTGCGCGATAACGCGAAATCTCCAAGAAATTCTTATAACGATAGTACATCTAACTATCACTTGAGTATTTAAACTTAAAATTAACCACTTTAGGGCTAATGTACAAGTTTCCAATTTTCCAAACTTGTTGTACTCTCGAATCGATTATTATTCCCAAACGTGCAGTCACTATTCACACTTAACGAGCTTTCAAGAATTAAATTTTGAAACGAGTTATTTTAAAAATATAAGCAAGTCATATTTCAATGTAATTAGGTATAAAAGGGTTAGAAAATAATATTCGGAATATTTGGTCAAATAAATAATTAAATAAGCTAAAAATTTAGTGTTCAAAATAAGAAAATTTGCGAGTCCTCACATACTCTCCCCCTTAAGAAAATTTCGTCCTCGAAATTTACCTTGATTGGTGAACAGGTCTGGATACTTTTCTCGCATTGCTCTTTAATTTCCCAGGTTGCCTCCTCTATTCCATGATTTCTCCAAAGAACTTTTACCAATGGTATCTGCTTATTTCGTAATTCCTTCACTTTCCTATCCAGAAGTTTAACCGGGTTTTCCTCATATGTTAAGGTCTCATCAATCTCAAGGCTTTCCGGTTGTAAAACGTGAGAAGGGTTTGGGTGGTACTTCTTAAGCATAGACACATGGAACACATTATGAATTCGTGACAAGCTCGATGCCAAATCCAACTTATAGGCCACATTTCCTACACGTTGAATAACTTTATAAGACCCTACAAACCTCGGTTGTAATTTCTTTCCTTTCCCAGACATCAAACTTGCTTTTAAAGGGGTAATCTTAAGGAATACTTGATCTCCAACCGCAAATTCTAAGTCCTTCCTCCGATTATTTGCGTAACTCTTCTGGCGACTTTGAGCAGTCTGGATCCTTTGGCGTACCAGCTTCACCTTCTCATTGGTTTCCTCAATCCAAGGTATGGTAGTCGGATCTACGATCTTACGTTCACCAACTTCATCCCAACAAATCGGTGATCTACACTTCCGACCATACAGTGCTTCATACGGAGCCATTTGAATAGAAGAATGGAAGCTATTGTTATAGGCGAATTCTACCAAGGTCAAAAATTTACTCCAACTTTCCCCAAAATCTAAAACACAAGTCCTCAACATATCTTCAAGAGTTTGAATTGTCCTTTCCGACTGTCCATCGGTCTGGGGATGGTACGTGGTACTAAAGTTCAATTTAGTTCCTAACACCTCTTGCATCTTTTGCCAGAACCTCGAAACAAATTTTGGATCTCTATCAGACACTATACTCACAGGTATCCCATGTAATCTGATAATCTCATCCAAGTACAACTTAGCTAATTTCTCCAATGGGTATTTCATGTTGATCGGCAGGAAATGAGCCGATTTGGTCAGTCTATCCACTATCACCCAAAAAGCATCATGGTCTCTTTGTGTCCTTGGTAATCTTGATACAAAATCCATAGTGATATTCTCCCACTTCCACTCAGGTATCTCCAAAGGTTGCAAAAGTTCTGATGGTCTCTGATGTTCGGCTTTTACTTGTTGACAGGTCAAACAAGTTTGGACAATTGGACAATTTCCTTTTTCATGCTCTCCCACCAATACAAACTCTTCAAGTTTTGGTACATTTTATTCCCTCCAGGGTGTACCGTAAACTTCGATCGGTGTGTTTCTTCTAGAATTTCCTTCTTAAGCTTTTCATCTTTCGGCACCACTATCCGATCTCGAAATTTCAAAATACCATTTGATCCCAAGTTAAAATCCACATTTTCTCCCTTTTTAACTTTTTCTAGCCATTTTTGCACTTCAATGTCCTTTTCTTGAGATTCCTTGATACGTTCCAACAAAATGGAATTCACTACAATATTTCCTAAAATCACTTTTCTCGGTTCAAGTTTAGGATTCCAATGACTAACTTCCTCTAACAAGTGCAATTCCTTAATCATCAATCCGGCCACTTGTACTTGACAACTCAAAGCATCGGCCACTACATTGGCTTTCCCTGGATGGTACTTTATCGTGCAATCATAGTTCTCCAAAAATTCCATCTATCTATGCTACCTCAAATTCAATTCCTTTTGAGAAAACAAATACTTAAGACTTTTGTTATCCGTAAAAACCTCAAATATCACTCCATACAGGTAATGTCTCCATTTTTTCAGAACAAATACTACAGCTGCTAACTCCAAATCATGAGTCGGATAATTTTCTTCATGCGGTTTCAATTTCCTAGAGGCATACGCTATTACTTTGCTATTTTGCATTAAAACACATCCTAAGCCTTCTTTAGATGCATCCGTGTAGACTACAAAACTATCCTTCCCATTTGGTAGGGCTAACACAGGCGCTCTTGTCAAACGTCTTTTCAACTCGTGGAAACTCTCTTCATACTTAGAACTCCAAATAAACTTCCCATTTTTCTTGGTCAACTCAGTCATGGGTCCAGCAATTCTAGAAAAATCTTGGATAAATCTCCGATAATACCCTGCTAGTCCTATGAAACTTCGAACCTCAATAGGGTTTTCCGGTCGTTTCAACTTTGAAACAGTTTCAACTTTAGCTGGATCCACTTTAATCCCATCCTTAGAAATTATGTGTCCCAAGAAAGTCATTTCTTTCAACCAAAATTCACACTTACTAAACTTGACATACAATTGGTGTTCCCTCAGGGTCTGCAAAACAATTCTCAAGTGTTTTTCATGATCCTCCACACTTTTAGAGTACACCAATATATCATCAATGAATACTACCACAAATTGATCCAAATAAGGCTTAAAAACCCTATACATTAGATCCATAAAAGCAGCAAAGGCATTCGTCAATCCAAATGGCATTACTGCAAACTCAAAGTGCCCATATCTGGAGTTAAAAGCAGTCTTGGGTATATCTTTTTCCAAAATCCTCAATTGATAATATCCCTGTCTCAAATCCAACTTAGAAAATACTACTGCCCCTTGCAATTGGTCAAACAATTCATCAATGTGGGGCAACGGGTACTTATTCTTGATGGTAACATCATTCAAGCCTCGATAGTCTATACACAACCTTAAACTCCCATCTTTCTTCTTAACGAACAAGACTGGAGCTCCCTAAGGTGAATCACTTTCCCTTATAAAATCCCGCTCCAACAAGTCCTGTAATTGTAATTTCAATTCCTTCAATTCAGCTGGAGCTATCCGATACGGCGTTTTAGAAATAGGTGCTACTCCCGGAGTCACATCAATCTTAAAGGCTATTTCTCTTTCCGGGGGTAAAGACTCTAATTCTTTAGGAAAAACATCTGGATAATCTTTTACTACATGCATGTCCTCCAATCTCACCTTATCACTAGGAGTATTGATTAGAAAAGCCAAATATCCCTGAGCTCCTTTACTTAACATTTTTCTAGCTCGAATTCTTGAGATAAGTGCAGATGAAACTAATTTACCCCGTACGTCCAGTTTTAAGGTTGCCTCTCCCGGAATGCACAATTCTACTATCTTTGTTTTGCAGTTCAATTGGGCATTATAACGGGCAAGCCAATCCATTCCTAAGATCACATCATACTCCTTAATCGCCAAACCTATCAAATCTGCCATTAATTTCCGTTCTCCAACCCAAATTTCACAATCTCTATACATCAAGTTAGCGATTAGATTTTGATTCCCAATAGGCGTTTTAACCTACAAGTCATATGGTAACTTAATTGGTTTCAATTCTATTCCGGTCATGAAATTAGGGTTTACAAAAGAGTGTGTTGCACTCGGATTAATTAAAACCCTAGCTAAACGGTGAAAGATTGGAATTGTACCTTCTATCACCTCAGTCGCATCCGGTATCTGCTGATGATCCAGTGCATAAACCCTAGCCGGTACTTTTGGTCAGCTTCCTCCAGCACTGGTTTGCTTAGAAGTTGACTTTTCTGGCCTTTGTGTGTTACCTCCTATCCTTGGCGCCTTTGGACAACTTGCAACCTGGTGTTCGGCACTATCACACATCAAACACTTTCCAGACTTCCTCCAACAGTCATTCTCAGAATGATTGGGTTTACCACAATACCCACAAGTGACTTGAGGGGTCACAGCCGAACCAGTAGATGGCACTCCCTTAACTTGGGTCGGCCCACTACGACCTCCTCTAGATAAATCTCCCCTTGAAATTCCAGAAGTCCTTATTCCTCCCATTCCTCTCCCAGTTTTGGAAGGTTGAGTATTCTTACTAGTCTGCCCAGAAGTACGACTAGAAAAGTTCCTCTTCCTGTTGTGAAAGTCCTCACTTGCATTCTTGCACTTTCAACCCTTTGCGCTTTTTCTAAAGCCTCAGTAAATGTAGAGATTTGGGCTGCGGCCAAACTCTCCTGAATTTCCACATTAAGCCCTTGTATAAAGCGTCTTACCCGTTTTCGCTCATTTATCACCAATTCAGGGGCATATTTGGAAAGTTTAGTGAATTTTCCTTCATACTCCGCTACACTAAGGGTCCCTTGTTTCAACTTAATGAATTCATCCTCCCTCTTCTCTTGGATCAAAGGCGGAAGAAATTTCTCATTAAATTCCCTTGTGAAGTTCTCCCAAGTCCAAGGGATTTGAGTTCTCTCCCACTGTCCCTTTTATCAGATCCCACCAAGCACGTGCTATTCCTTCAAATTGGAATGCAACAAAGTTCATTCGCCTATCCTCAGTATAATCTAAGGCAGCAAATATATTAGTCATTCTCTCTAACCAATTCTCTACTACCTCAGGATTGGGTTCACCAGTAAATTTAGGCGGGTTGAATTTCAAGAACCTTTCTAAGGCTCTATTCTCTCCTCTATCCTGTCCCCCAGGTTGGTTGAGCGGTGCAGGGCCTTGCCTATCTGCTAAGCGTTCTAGGATATCAGTCATCCTATTAATGGCAGTAGCCACTTGATTTCCCTCTATGTTTTTCTGTCCATGGGTCGGTCCAGTTGCTGATCCCTGGTCATTCCCTTGAGGTTGGGCATGTCTAGTTCCTCGCCTACGGCCTTGACCACGTCTTAGTCCTTCCATTATTCTAGACGTGCATAGTGCAAGAAATAAATCAATCATATAAGAAAATATTGAAACAAGAACCAAGCTGGCAAACATTGAAGATAACAATAATGTACATTTATTAATATTTCAAGTTCATACAGTTAGTAAGTAAGGGGCAATCACAAAAATATAGCACGTAAGTGCCATAAGAGTACTTTTAGTCATACAAGACTAAAGTAAAACAAGTGTCTCAAAAGAAGGTCACACAGTCATGCAAAATACAATGGCCTCAGCACTCGCATCACCCCAGCTAACCTAGCTATCCGTCAAAAGAGTCAATCTCTAGAGCCTATTCCACAGTAGGACTACCAGGGGGAACCTCCTCCTCATCAGAGGTCTGGACTACCTCCATCACCTCGTCCACTAGCCTAGTAGCATCGGCTAAGATCCCAAAGACCCGATCACGGACCTCCCGACCTAAACTAGTAAGTCGAGCCCTAGTACTTTGGAGCTCCTCATGAGTAATGGCAGCAGTAGCTACCCCCCCCTTCGATAACCTCCTCAAGCTCAACGATCCTCTCACCTTGAGCTCCTACCATCTGCCTAAGCTCGTCCACCTCAGCCTGCAGGTCTCGGTTAAGCTCCACCAACTGACGACGCTCATCGTCCAAAGCTAGCACCAAATGGTTCGGGTAGGCAAAGATCAACCTACACGGGCATCGGGGATACCTAGTAGTGGGTGAGTATTGTACTCGAGCTCCTCCACCAAGAGCTCGGTAGTAGATGGGCCTAAGAGACTCTACATGACCATTACCATTAGCATGACCATTCGCATGGCCATTCCCATTAGCTGCGGGAATCCCATTTTCATTTTCCATCCCTGCAAAACAATTACACTTTTCGGGTTAGAAACTTAATCATTAGTTTGCACAAATGTTAATTACGGCATGCCTAACCTAACCACTAACTCACCCAAGTACCCCTTGAAATATGACTAAGTCATTCTATCTCAGGTCTTAAAGGTAGAGTATCTAGTAGGTCTCCCATATAGATCTCTAACCAGTGCTCTGATACCAATTGTTGACGCCCCACTTCTCCCTAAGGCGAACCAAAGGGTATCCGCGGGACGCCTGCCCAACTCTCGCCAGGACTCAAGGCAAAACAATTCAAGTTTAACTATAAATATCCAACATTACAAGCCTAATTAAGAAAATCGCTTCCATAACCAATATACAATGGTACACCATGAGTACAAAATGCATCAATCATCCACTTCTTATATTCGATTCTCAAAAGTTACATCAAATCTCCATTATACAATAATCCAAGGTCTAACCAAGTACATTGGAAAATCCTAAAACAAAAGTACATCCAAAAGAGGGTTTTCCTCAAGTTCGCCCCGATCCATCCCTGTTAAGGAAAACAAATCTAAAGGGTGAGCAAAACGCTCGTGAGGCCAAGAAACACACATGCAAGCACACGGTCCAAGTAACAAGCCCAAATAATGAATAAAGCAATAATATGCGAGAAATTAGTAATTCGAGCAAGAATGTGTAACCAGAAACAATTCAAGGATATAGGAGCTCTCAGGAACTATTTTCCACTTGCGCGATCCAGAACCTCCACGAATTGACACTCCGTCAATCGGGTAGGCTTAGTCCGTAGAACTTCACTTATCATATCCCCTTTCACCTTACATACCCCTGTATCGGGCCCGCCTGTCGTTTGTGTTGGGCGATACTGTTTCGAGTATGCCAAGCAAGACCTCTTATTAGGTCAAGCTTTTGTTTTTCTCATGGTTCGCCAAGGAGCCCGACCAAGCCCATGCCGGCTCGAGTCCAAGGTTAGCCAGTGAGAGTTGGGCGTCCCCCAAGCATGTTTGAGTGTCGAGGAGATTCACTCCAACGACGTATGCAGCCATAGCATACAATTTCATATCAAGCAAGCATTCAGCATATTCAAGCATTTGACAATTTCAAGCATTTCAAGCATTTTAAGCATGAGTCATTAATTGCAAAAGAGGACGAGTGCGATAAAGTACACACTCGGCTCCATTTTCAAAATCTCAATTCATGAATAACGAGTGAGCATGTATCGAATGCACATAGTTTCAACTATTCATGCACTTGACACTCACCAAGTTTCTCAAGTAGAAATGTCACTAGAGTTTCAAGCGTTCACCGTTGGATCCTCTTGAAGGTTCTCGTGGGTGCCTGAGCAATTAAATAGTAATCCATCATTTAACCCTAATTATCGAAGAAACTCGTACACTTGTACAATTTAAGAAAATTCTCATGAAAATGGGCCCGATTTATACGTAAATCAAGACTCAAAGGCATGGTTTCAAAGCATAAGAGAAATCAGGATTTCACCTTTGAAATCGGGTGTAAAACGTTCAAGTGTTATCGAGGAGGAAAGGAGAATTTGAAAACTCCATTTCCTTAAGTTTCAAAAATTTCAGATTTGAGGGGTATTCTTGGAAAAATCATAACTCACTCTCCGTAGGTCCAAAATTGGAAAACTTGGTACCCTGGGAAAATTCTTCCATAGTACTAAAATTTCCTAGAAGACACCTTTTATGATTCATAACAGAAGATATTCAAAAATTAGCTCAAAGTTGCTGTTCTAAGCTCGTAAGGCAGTTTTGAGGTTGGTTTTTCGCCAACTTTGGAAATTCGGTAAAACTCACAAACTTTGATCTAACCTCTGAAATTTGGAAATAAATTAGAGTTGCAAACAAGGTTTAAAATCCAATAAACGGAACAAGAATCGGAGTTTTGAGTACCAAGATATAGTAGCTCAAAGTTGGTGCAAAAACGAAGCTCACTGGGCAATTTCCAGATTTAAAGCTGGAACTTTGCGACTCTAGTTGGGCATCGAAACGGATTCGAAATGACACCAAATTTGGTAGTAGTATACTACCATATAAGGGCTATCCCTCTATCAAATTTCATGGAAAAATTCATTTGGGAAGCTAGTGAACAAAGTTGATAAAATCTGCAAAATTTCTAAGGCAATCTGCCTTGCACTTGTATTTTTCTCTTTTCCAAACATTTGGCCAATGGAAATTCTCAAACATCATTCATTTATGAAGAAAAGGTCTAAGAAACAGCCAAGGTGCAATTTGGTAGGTGATTAACACCAAGAATTTCGAAATAGCAAGTCCCAAATCAAAGCTAAAGTATTAACTAGTCAAAAGAGGGTTTTCTACCTCTGAGTCAGTTTCGGATTTCAGCCACAACTCACTCAATTCAACTCAGATTGAGCGTGGTCAGTGGCGTTGAAAATTAGATTCATAAAGCTACAATTTCTTAGAAGAAATCATTTTCAAAATCAGTCCACAACTAGGTCATTTTTGGACACCAAGTCGCTGCACAAAACAGAGTTCCCTGTGAAAACGTGGAACAGGGCAGTCGACTTTACAAGCTTGGTACAGATCACTCGGGTCGAATTAGAACCTGAATTTTATACCGTTGGAAAGCGGGAAATGTCTAGTTTCCAGTGCCACAAACGGCACTCGATTTCGACATCGGAGCAAAACGATATGGCCGAAACAAGAACACTGCCTGGGCAGTGACGTGAGGATTTTTCCAGGTTCATCATCTTACGAAATTTTAACTTTTGGCCAACCAATTCATGGAATTTTTCAACGAAAATTTCTACACATCTCATACAATATATAGACATCATAACTAAGCCATTAGGTCCACAAAATTTTGACTTAGAGGTCACGATCATCATGAGGGCAGAATCGGAAATTTTCTCCCTTTCGCTCCTTCAAACTTTCCTTCGTAAACTCACTTAGTTCTACTAATTTAACCACAAATCCATCATGAACAACATTAAAACTCAACAAATCAGTCCATCAAGCCAAAGTGGGAATTCATAGAGCCCACACAACAATTTTCACCATAAATAAAGCTACCCACATGATCTTACAAGCATATACGTGCAATACTACTACCACAAGTCAAGATTTGTAAGGTTGATCGCTATATACCTTCCTTGATGGTTCAAGCAGAATTTTCGGTCACTTGGAGCTCAGCAAAACTGTGGAAAATGAGCTCCTTTCTTAGCTTGATGTGGTCTCCAAGTGATGAGTTAGGTGCGGTTAAATTTTGGAGTAATTTGGTGAAGTTTTTGTGAAGGAATGGAGTGAAAACTTGTGGAACTTTGGAGAGTTTCTTTCTTTCTCTTGGCTGGCTGTTCTTGTGCAAGAAAGGGAAGTACCGTGGCTGATGAAGAAGCTTCCTTGTGAAGCTTATAAATTTGTGGACAAGAATTGCTCCAAAAGTCAACTCTCTCTCGCGCGCGCGCGCGCGCGTTTCGTGCTCGATTCCTCTCGAGTTCGTTTCACTTGTGCACTAAACCTCTAATGCACTTATATTCATACTTATATTATTCACTCTTAATAGTTTAGAAATAATTTCTAAAGTCCTCCAATTAGTCGCGTGCGCGAAAATGCGAACTTCCGATTTGTGCGCGATAACGCGAAATCTCCAAGAAATTCTTATAACGATAGTACATCTAACTATCACTTGAGTATTTAAACTTAAAATTAACCACTTTAGGGCTAATGTACAAGTTTCCAATTTTCCAAACTTATTGTACTCTCGAATCGATTATTATTCCCAAACGTGCAGTCACTATTCACACTTAACGAGCTTTCAAGAATTAAATTTTGAAACGAGTCAGTTTAAAAATATAAGCAAGTCATATTTCAATGTAATTAGGTATAAAAGGGTTAGAAAATAATATTCGGAATATTTGGTCAAATAAATAATTAAATAAGCTAAAAATTTAGAGTTCAAAATAAGAAAATTTGCGAGTCCTCACAAATTGCCTAGCCACAGTTAAAGGAATCAATGAAACACTAGCACCAAGGTCACATAGTGGTTTAGAGAACTCTACATTACCAATAGTGCAAGGAATCGTGAAACTCCCCGAATCTTTCAACTTTGGTGAAAATTTGTTTTATATGATAGCACTACATTCCTCCGTTAATGCAATAGTCTTGCTATCCTCTAATTTCCTCTTCTTTGTCATTATCTCCTTGAGAAAATTTGCGTACGAATGAATCTGCAAAGTAGCATCAACAAATGGAATGTTAATATGTAATTGTTTAAAAATATTGACAAACTTCTCAAATTTTTTGTCAACTCTTGATGACTTCAATCTATGTGGGAATGGAACCGGTGGAGAAATTGGCATCATCTTATCCCTCGATAACTCGATCACTTCCACTTCATCTTTCACTTTACTTTTTTTGCTCTCCTTTACTAGCTCACTCCCCTCCTGTCTTCTTTACTCTCATTTTCTCTCATTCTTTCAACAACAGGTGGCTCACTCAATTACTTTCCACTATGGAGGGTTATAACCTTCACATGCATCCTTGGGTTCACTTCAATCTTACTAGGTAGCTCCTCTTGGTTCTTATTGTTGATAGTATTGGCTATTTGATCTAATTGGACTTCAACATTCCTATACATATTAGTGAGTTGATCCATCCTACTCTCAATTCTTTCAAACCGTTGAGTAGTGGTGCTAGCTAATTTTTCAATTTTATCATTGGATGCATTCGGTAGCTTTTCTATTGCCAACTCCCAAGTCGGTTTAGGACTCCGTAAGTGGTTGTTTTGGTTGAAAGTCCGGTGGATTCGTTGGTCTTGGTTGGTTGCCTTGATCCTTTCATCCAAAGTTTGGATAATTTCGCCACTCCGGATTATAAGTATTAGAGTATGGATTGTTTTGGAGTGGACGGTTGTAATTGTTGAGATATTGAACCTGTTCAATGCTCGCACATATAGAATCATCATGATCTCCTCCACAGTTAGTACAACATGCAACAATTACTCCTTTGTTAGAACTAGAACCAACTTGCCTATTAAGCATGTTAACCATATTATCCATCTTTGCACTTAACATATTCAATGTATCTACTTCAAGCATACCTGCTAGTCTCCTAGTAATACCTTGCTCGTTGGTCTATTGATAATTGTTTGCAACCATTTTTTCAATTAATTGTTGAGTTTTCTCGACCGACTTACCCATAAAAGCTCCTCTTGCTACTGTATCTACATGCGTTCTCGTCGGATAGGTGAGTTCATTGTAAAATGTTTGGATTATGAGTCAATCGGGGAGACCATGATGGGGACATCTTGGTTGTAACTCCCAATAACGCTCCCAATCTTCGTACAATGTCTCTCCTTCTTGTTGAGAGAAACTAGTTATATCCATACAAAGTTTAGCAATCTTGCCAGGTGAAAAGAACTTATTAAGAAAAGTTTTAGATAACTCCACCCAAGTGGTAAAAGTATTTGGAGAATGAGATGGTAACCAAATCTTGGCCTTATTTCTTAGTGAGAATGGAAAAAAATCTAATCTTAATTGCATCATCACTAACACCGTTAAGATTTATTGTATCACAAATTTCTAGAAATGTGGACAAATGAGAATTTAGGTCTTCGATAGCATGACCTCCATGTTGAGATTGTTGCACTATTTGTATAAGACATGGTTTAATCTCAAATTATTAGCATTTGTATAAGAGATCGTTTGCAATCCATCACCCCCGGGCAATGCAAAATCTTGTAATGCTCTTCTATTTATTCTTCAGCCATAGGTTCAATTGGTGGAAGTTCAATTTTTACTTCTCCTTCTTCTCGAATTTCCACAGCTTCTTGTAGTACTTCCCTTCGTTGTCGTCTTAGAGTCCTTTCAATTTGTGGATCAAATGGAACTGTTGCACGTAGAGTGCGGCGCATGCATTACAAAGATCAAGATACCGAAAATTTTACCACATCTAAACAAACAAAGTAAATCAAAATAAAAAAACTACTCTATCTACTAACTAAAGACATTCACAACATAACACAATGTTTAGATTAATAAATCTCACTTAGCCTTAATATTACCATGATTTCCTCAATAACAGTACCAAAAACTTGACGAGAACTATACCTGAACTCTAAATTTTAACCTAAATCCCTCGTTAACTGCAAGTGCACGAGCCATGAATTGTAGTATATAAAGAAATTAGGATCGATCCCACAAGGAAATTAGCTATGAATTACTAAGACTTTTTGCTCACTCTATTATCTAAACTTATCCAGAATTTTAACTAGTATAATCAACTAAATGCTAAAGTAATGCAATGCAAGTTAATAACTTCAAGTAACTCAACTAAACAATAATGTTCTAGGATATAGATTCCAGTAAAATTACTTAATAATGGATGAATTTGCTAACTATCACTCATACTCTTGTCTTGCTAATGGTGCATTTCACTCAAGCCATCGGAACTTGCTTTTGCTAATGAACCGAAATTAGTCTACACTAGGGTTTCCCTACTTTCGTAGTGAAATCTCAAGTATAAACTAGATCTAGCCCTAGAAATGTTATAAACATCCACCTAAGTGCACTACTATTTCGTGTGTCTACTCCTTAGGTTCCATTCATTCATTTTCCATATTGTCAACTATTTTCATAAGTTAACAGCAACTAAAATGGCTTGTAAATGGTGATCAAACATTTACAAGTGTTAAAGCATGAACAAATGAACTAGCAAGTACAAGATATAGCAATAATTAACTCTACTCAACCATAATCAAGGCACAAATAGCTTCATTTATCCCTAAAACAAGAAGATTTAGCTAGACATGGTAGATTTAACAACAAAGCTCATATCTCTAATGTAATAAAGTATTAATGAGACAAATAAAGAGAGTAAAGAGGAAGAAATGCTCATTCAAATGAAGAAACATGATTTTCAAGCTCCATCATCCTTATTTCCATAAAAAATCCTTTAATACATCAAGAGTTCTTCAAGTTTTTCAATAGAAAATGAATACTAGATCTAACACTATATCTATGCTAAGCTAGAGAGAAAAGAAAGAAAAATTCTATATCTTGTCTTCCCTATCTTTTTTTCACCCCCTTTCTCTCTCTTTAATAATGTGCTTTTCTACTTGTTTCTTTACTTCTTGTTCCAAAAATGCCCTTCATTGGAATCTCCAATATTCCTTCTTCAAGTGTACAAGATGCTTTGCCAGCTTCCAATTGGAAATTGTCGTGAAACAATAGTCCAAAAGTAAGTGTGAAATATACACAAGTTGTTCTGCAATTTGCAAAGGAAAGAGAAAGATCCAAGGCCTTAGATCCGAGGGCTTCCACATAGATCCGGGCTCGGATCCAATTTTCCATTTTCTTTCACTTTTCTTGCAGCAAGATCCGAGGCCTATTCCATATGGATTCTCTGCTCTCGCATCAACTTCTCCAGAATCACAGACGAGGGCTCGAATGTGTGGCCTTTGGGAATGGATCCAAGCTCGGATCCATCTCCCCTATTTCCAGCTTCAATTCTCTTCCTTTTTCCGCGCACCTTTCTCTTGTTGGTCCACGTACAAGTTAGTCTCCATGAAGTGAATTGCATCTGTTTCAACTAGAGAGAGTATTTCATGCACCAATTACCTACAAAATACCACATGTTTATGCATTAATCCATTCATTTTACACATTTAGTTTATTAAGTAACATTTGAAGAAATTTTGCACTAAAAGGGCTTAAACATGGCTATCAACCCCTAAAAACACAACAAAAACTTGCATTTTATCTAATGAAATCAATGTAAAATATTCACTTATCAGTTGTTGAAAGCTCAAATAGAGTTTGACCAGTCAAAAGTATTTTGGTCATTTCCCAGTCTACACAGACCCAAATTGGATTATTCTTGAGGCATCGAAAAGCTAATTTAAAGAGCTATAACTCTTACGTTTTGTACAAGAGGTAGTTCAGCCTCCATCATCGAGAAAATAGCAGTTGAAATTAGAACAAAAACAAAGCAAAGAGAAGACTTGACCAGAGATTAGCAAACCTGCAAAAAAGCAAAACGTGTGTACAATATGCGACCTTAGGTCGCGTTTTCGAGGTCGCGTATTCGTGTTTTGTGGTTGCAACTTGCTCTGCAACTTATGCTCTATCCACACAACCTTTTTAACCAATTTTTCTACAAGAAATCCAGTTGAAAATGAGCAAGCAAATGTGGAATTTTGTAGAAACAACTTATAGGAGTTTCAAGAGACATAATTGCCAACTAGAAACAACTCATCTTGAGCTTTAATTCCTCTATAAATAGAGGCCTTGGAGAACATTTGCACAACTTTGGAAGAATAGAGAAACTCCACAAAAATATAGTCTTCACTAGAATTTCCTTAGTTCATTAGCTAGGATAGATTAGTATAGTTAGTATAGTTCATCCTTCTTGTACGAGTAGCTAAACTTGGATGAAGATAAAGGAGCAAGATGGAGAGTTTGATCTCATGTGACAAGGGTGATATCTCTTCTACTACTTTCTCTCTTGTATTTGATTTCATGCTTAGTTATTATACAAGTTTGGATTTATGTTTCAATATGCGTTTCTAAAGGTTATGCCTAGAGTTATGGATGAACTTTCTATATCTTGTTGGTGATAATTTCTTGGCTATTTGATGCTTTTATTTTGAACAAGTTATTTAGCACTTTTGTTTCTTAAATCATGATTAATTTGATACCATTAATTGTGATTATCTAAAAGTGTTATTTCTTCAATGAAAATTGGGATTTAACGCTAGTTCAAGAAGAACCAAATCTAGGGAGTACACTCACGAGAGTAAAGGTGCACCTTTGTGGTTTTAGTGATTTGTTTCATGTAATTTCATAGAAGAAATGAACTTGTATTTAATTTCATAACTGCGAGACTAGGTATGGCTTAATTACAAGCACAATTGATTTATTATGAGAGTAGGTTATACATACATTAAGAAATTACGCCATAACTAACCAAGATAATAGTATTCACTTAATTGGTAATTTCATTTGTAAGAGTAGTTAGGAATTCCATACTTCTAGAAGTTTTATATTGTTATTTTTATTACTTTTATCTCATGCTTATAGTATAGATTTAATTTCTTGTACTAATGATAGTCTAAATAATAAAGAAGTTCGAATATCAACGGTAATTGATACTCTTCCCTGTGGGTTCGACCCTTAATACTCTATACTTAATTACAAGTCGTATACTTGTAAACAATCACGTGTGGGGTATTTAAAATTTTATAAATGTAAAACTTGATTGTGGATGAGTAATTATTATATTTATATCCTATGCTCGTCAGGGGGGTTATGTGAAAAATAGCTATACCACAAGGAGATAAAGTGTATTTTGACCGAAAAATTAACAAGGTAATGAAAGTGTATAGATATCATTTCCTTTCCTATATATAAGATTATTCTTTGTAATGGATGAATTGAAAGTTATAGTCTATGATTTTTTTGTGGAATAAATGATTGTTTGTTAGATTTCCAATAATGGGAAATTAAATTCATAAAGTAAAACCTTATAAGTTATTTATAAATTTGTTGTTATTTCTAAATGTTACAAAATTGTAAATTAAAGTCATTTATTGTCTTTAAAAATTGTAACTTTGTCAGATTATATACTTAGGTTTTTCAATAGAAAGTACTTACATATCCAACAGCAGAGGGTAACTTAAAGCAATTCCAGAGGCAACAATCAACAGTTTTTTATTAAAGCAATAGATTAACATAAAAATTTGAAATTAGTAGAATGGTAATTTGTTATTGTCGATATATTTTGGAAACAAAACCAAAATTGAAAGCATTAAAATGGAAGAATTGGAAACTAATAGATTTAAGATAGAAGTAGGAATTTGAACAATTCAACTGTAATGGGAGTAATCATAGTTAGTAAGATAAGTTGAGATTAATACAAATTCAATGATAGAAAAGATTGGTACCTTAGAAATCAATTCACTTTAGAGTGAATTTGCTAAACTAATAATACTTAAGAACTCTCTCGCTCTACCATACATAAAAGGTTCAAAAGGTCAATTTCCACAAACTCGTGCATCATAGTGTTATGTGTAGAACCCAAATTTTAGGGTTCTAATAATAATAAATGCATATAGAGTCACGCCACAATAGAAAACCTTACAAATTCTTCTAGACTCTCTCTCTAGAAAATAGTCTAAACTAATGTCCTATTTATAACCTACCAGACTTGTTGAAAAAGAAACCCACTTGCATAAGAAATTATCAAATAAAACACAAATTCCTATATCTCACAATTACTAAAAACCTAACTTCAATAAAATGAATAAATAAATAAATAAACAAATATTTCTAAGCTTGGTTTAGTTTGCCAACATTATGCAACCTGCTTAACCCATTGAGCACACATTTCTCAAATGATGAAATTACCTAGCGGACTAAAACTGATGAACAGTAATCTACGCAACTCCTTTTTATCTATGATATACATTAAAGCTCTAAAACATCATGAAGTTGCTTTTGCTTACTAGTTTTTCTTTTTTTTTTTTTTATGGTGGACCAGAAATGCTAGGCATATGGCTCATGAAACAGTCAACTATTTTTTCTCAAAAAACTAATACTTGTACATCAAATGATTACCACGTGCAAATGTTAGGCTGCTAGCAAGCTAGATATTTCTTCTAATCAAGATTACCATATGAATAGGATACTAATTAAGATTTACTTCTGAAAAGATAAACACTGCTGCAGCACATGCATTGAATCAATATATCTTATTAGCCTTTGGTCCTCTCTAGCAGTGGAGGACTCAGGGTATTTATTCAGGGGTACAATATTTTATATTAAACTTAAAACATGTGTTTTGTAGACTTTTAATACAAGTAAGTGTTGTTATAAATTAATTGATATACACCAATTTATTCCAATATTTCAAAAATAAAATAAACAGTGTATACCTTGTGATTTATAATGTCTAGTAGTTATTAGATTGTCTAATGGTATAAAATTGTCCAATTGTTTATATTACTCATCAAAGTACAAGATGTACATTCTAATATATTCAATAGGTTAATAATGGTACACGTTCAAACTACCAAAAGTACATTCCAATTGTTTATATTACTCATCAAAGTACAAGATGTACATTCTAATATATTCAATAGGTTAATAATGGTACACGTTCAAACTGCCAAATGAATATTTGGTTGCTTATAATTCATGCAGTTGCACATACAAGAGAAATTCAATGTTTACCTAAATAAGATTTGTAGAAAGAAAATAAAAACAGCATGATGTATTGTCCTAATTCGAAGTTCCATTATGGAATAGGTCAAGGCAATCTGAAAAATTCAATACTTTTGGGGTGCAACTATTGGGATAGATAGAATATTATTAAAATTTATAGGGGCAAGAGTGGAGCAATATTAGAAAGTCAAAACCTTTTATAGGTTATTCTATAATGTGCAAAAGTTGGGGAGTCAAAATAGCTTTGCCCCTGCTCTCTACTACTGCATAAATATGGATGAAGAAACGTGCCAAAATTGTAATATAGACGAGAGACACAATGTGACGCCCCCACTTCTCCCTAAGGCGAACCAAAGGGTATCCGTGGGACGCCTGCCCAACTCTCGCCAGGACTCAAGGCAAAACAATTCAAACTTAACTATAACTATCCAACAATACAGGCCTAATTAAGAAAGTCGCTTCCATAACCAATATTCGACAATACATCACAAGTACAAAAAGTATCAATCATCCCAATCTTACATTTAGTTTCCAACAGTTACTTTAAGTCTCCAGTTATACAATAACCCAAGGTCTAGCCATGTACATTGAAAACCCTAAAACAAAAGTACATCCAAAAGGGATTATCCTCAAGTTCGCTCCAATCCATTCCTGTTAAGGAAAACAAATTTAAAGGGTGAGCAAAACGTTCGTGAGGCCAAGAAACACACATGCAAGCACATTGTCCAAATAACAAACCCATTTAACGAATAAAGCAGTAATTTGCAAGAAAGGAGTAATTCGAGCAATAATATGTAAGCAGAAACAATTCAAGGATATGGTAGCTCTCAAGAGCTGAGTTCCACTTGCTTTGCCAAGGTCATTAGTATACCTTCCCGCGATGACTCTCCGTCAACCGGGTCGGTATTTCAAATTCCGTAGATCTCCACTTACTTCTCATCCGTCCACCGTACACCGCACCTTGCCCGAACGACATTTGTAAGGCGATACTCCACGAGTATGCCAAGCGAGACCTCTCCAATAGGTCAAGCTTTTCATGTGATTCTCATAGCTCACCGAGGTTCCGACCAAGCCCATGCCGGCTCGAGTCCCAAGGTCGGCCTATGAGTTTGGGCGTCCCCCATGTATCATTTGTTTGTCGAGGAGATTCACTCCAGCGACGTATGCAGCCATAGCATACAAATTCATGTAATTCAGGCATTTGAAAATTTCAGGGATTTGACATTTCAAGCAGTTAGCAATTTCATGTATTTCAAACATGAGTCATTTATTTCAAATGAGAACGAGTGCGATAAAGTACACACTCGACTCCATTCTTCAAAATCTTAAGTCAAGAATATCAAATAAAGCATGTATCACATTCACAGGAGTTCAAGTAGACATGCACTTGACACTCACCAAGTGATGCAAGGAGAAGTGTCACTTAGAGGTTCAAGCGTTCACCGTAGGGTCCTCTTGAAGGTCCTCGTGGGTGCCTGAACAATTAAATAATAATCCATCACTTGTACTCCTAATTATCGAGGAAGATTGTACACTTGCACAATCTAAGAAAATTCTCGTGAAATTGAGCCCGATTTATACGTAAATCAAGGCTCAAAGGTGGGATTTTAAGGTACAAGAGAAATTAGGTTTTCACCTTTGAAATCGGGTGTAAACACTCAAGTGTTATCGAGGGGAAAAGGAGAATTCGAAACACTCCATTTCCTTAAGTTTCAAAAATTTCAGATTTAAGGGGTATTTTTGGAAAAATCATAACTCACTCTTCGTAGGTCGAAAATTAGAAAACTTGGTACCGTTGGAAACTTATTTCAAAGTACTAAAAGTTCCTAGAAGACACTTTTCTATGATTCCTAACGGAAGATATTCAAAAATTAGCTCAAAGTTGCTGTTTTAAGCTCACAAGGCAGTTTTGAGGTTGGTTTTTCGCTAACTTTGGAAAATCGGTAAACATCACAGGATTCGATCTAGCCTTTGGATTTTGGAACTCCATTAGAGTTGCAAGCAAGGTTTAAAATCCAGCAAACGGAACAAGAATTGGAGTTTTGAGCACCAAGATATAGTAGCTCAAAGTTGCTGCAAAAACGAAGCTCACTGGGCAAATTTCCAGATTTAAAGCTGGAACTTTGCGACTCTAGTTGGGCATTGAAACGGATTCAAAATGACACCAAATTTGGCAGTATATTACCATATGAGAGCTATCCCTCAACCAAATTTCATGGAAAAATTCGTTTGGGAAGCTAGTGAACAAAGTCAATAAAGTTTGCAAAATTTCTAAGGCAATCTGCCTTGCATTTGTGTTTTTCCCTTTTCCAAACATTTGGCCAATGAAATTTCTCAAAAATCATCCATTCATGAAGAAAAAGTCTAAGAAACATCCAAGGTGCAATTTGGTAGGTGGTTAGTGTGGCACCCACTTCTCCCTAAGGCGAACCAAAGGGTATCCGCGGGACGCCTGCCCAGCTCTCGCCAGGACTCAAGCCGGAACAATTCAAGCTTAAATATAAATATCCAACAATACAAGCCTAATTAAGAAAGTCGCTTCCATAACAATATTCAATGGAACACCATGAGTACAAAATGCATCAAACATTACAGTCTTACATTAAGTCCCAAAAATTACATCAAGTCTCCAGTTATACAATAACCCAAGGTCTAGCCATGTACATTGAAAACCCTAAAACAAAAGTACATCCAAAAGGGGTTTTCCTCTAGTTCGCTCCAATCCATTCCTGTTAAGGAAAACAAATCTAAAGGGTGAGCAAAACGCTCGTGAGGCCAAGGAACACACATGCAAGCACACAATCCAAGTAACAAGCCCAAATAATGGATAAAGTAGTAATATGCGAGAAATTAGCAATTCAAGCAATAATGTGTAAACAGAAACAATTCAAGGATACAAGAGCTCTCAGGAGCTATTTTCCACTTGCACGATCCAAAACCTCCACGAATTGACACTCCGTCAATCGGGTAAGTTTTTGTCCGTAGAACTTCACTTATCATGTCCCCTTTCACCTTACATACCCCTGTATCGGGCCCGCCTGTCATTTATTGGTGGCGATACTGCATCGAGTATGCCAAGCAAGACCTCTCATTAGGTCAAACTTATTTTTCTCATGGTTCACCAAGGAGCCCGACCAAGCCCATGCCGGCTCAAGTCCAAGGTTAGCCAGTGAGAGTTGGGCGTCCCCCAAGCATGTTTGAGTGTCGAGGAGATTCACTCCAACGACGTATGCAGCCATAGCATACAATTTCATATCGTTCAAGCATTTAGCATTTTCAAGCATTTGATAATTTCAAGCATTTGGCAGGTTTCAAGCATTTCAAGCATGAGTCATTTATTTCGAATGAGAACGAGTGCGATAAAGTACACACTCGACTCCATTTTAAAAATCTCGTTTCGTGGATATCAGGTAAGCATGTATCGAATGCATATAGTTTCAACTATCCATGCACTTGACACTCACCAAGTTTTTCAAGTAGAAACGTCACTAGAGTTTCAAGCGTTCACCGTTGGATCCTCTTGAAGGTCCTCGTCGGTGCCTGAGCAATTAAATAGTAATCCATTACTTGGACTCCTAATTATCGAGGAAGATTGTACACTTGCACAGTCTAAGAAAATTCTCGTGAAAATGAGCCCGATTTATACGTAAATCAAGGCTCAAAGGTGGGATTTTAAGGTACAAGAGAAATCAGATTTTCACCTTTGAAATCGAGTGTACAACGCTCGAGTGTTATCGAGGGGAAAAGGAGAATTCGAAAAACTCCATTTCCTTAAGTTTCAAAAATTTCAGATTTAAGGGGTATTCTAGCAAAAATCATAACTCACTCTTCGTAGGTCCAAAATTAGAAAACTTGGTACCGTTGGAAACTTCTTTCAAAGGACTAAAAGTTTCTAGAAGAAACCTTTCTATGATTCCTAATGGAAGATATTCGAAAATTAGCTCAAACTCGCTGTTCAAAGCTTGTAAGGCAGTTTGGAGGTTGGTTTTTCGCCAACTTTGGAAAATCGGCAAAAATCACAGGATTCGATCTAGCCTTTGAATTTTAGAACTCTATTAGAGTTGCAAGCAATGTTTAAAATCCAACAAACGGAACAAGAATTGGAGTTTTGAGCATCAAGATATAGTAGCTCAAAGTTGGTGCGAAAACGAAGCTCACTGGGCAAATTTCCAGATTTGAAGCTGGAAATTTGCGACTCTAGTTGAGCATCGAAACGGATTCGGAATAACACCAAATTTGGCAGTATTATACTACCATATGAGGGCTATACCTCTACCAAATTTCATGGAAAAATTCCCTTGGAAAGCTAGTGAACAAAGTCAATAAAGTTTGTAAAATTCCTAAGGCAATCTGCCTTGCCTTTGCGTTTTTCTCTTTTCCAAACATTTGGCCAATGAATTTTCTCAAACATCATTCATTTATGAAGAAAAGGTCTGTGACACATCCAAGGTGCAATTTGGTAGGTGGTTGGTACCAAGAATTCGAAATAACAAGTCCCAAATCAAAGCTAAAGCATTAACTAGCCAAAAGAGGGTTTTCTACCCTTGAGTCAGTTTCGGATTTCGGCCACAACTCACTCAATTCAATTCCGAATTGAGTGTGGTTGGTGGCATTAGAAACTACATTCATAAGGCTACAATTTCTTAGAAGAAATCAGTTTCAAAATCAGTCCACAACCAGGTCATTTTTGGACATCACGTTGCTGCTAAAAACAGAGTCCCCTATGAGGACGTGAAACAGGGCAGTCGACTTTACAAGCTCAGTACAGATTGCTCAGATCGAATTAGAACTTGCATTTTATACCGTTGGAAAGATGGGATTGTCTAGTTTCCAGTGCCGCAAACGGCACTCGATTTCGACATCGGAGCAAAGAGTTATGGTCATTTGAAATTCGCTGCCAGAACAAGTCTGGACACGTTTCCAGCCACGAAGAATTTTCGAAATCTAAACATTTACCCAACCAAATCAAGTGATTTTTGGTGGAAACATTCCACACAACCTATACAACATATTTTCATCAAAATTAAGTCAATTGGACCACAAAAAGCTACACCAAGGGGCACGGCAAAGGCAGGGCAGAACCGGCCCCTTCTTTCCTTTTGTTTCCTTTGAGTTTTCTTTCCACCTATCCACTTATAATCACTAGTTTAACCACTAAATCAACACAAACAACACCCAATATCATCACATCAGATCATCAAGTCCATTGTGGGATTTCATAGAGCCCACTCACAAGATTTTCAACAATATAGAAGTACCCACATGAAGCTACAAGCTTCCAAGTGCAATTTAACTTACAAAAGCTAAGATTTAAGAGTTGGATCTTCATTACCTCCTAGATGGTATTAAACCAGAATTTTTCAGTCCCTTTTTGCTCCAAGAAACCGTGAGGGTGAAGCTCCTTTCCTAGCCCAAGATGATCTCCAAGTGATTTGCTAGTTGTGGTAAAATTTTGGAGTAATTTGAAGTGAATTTGATGGTTAGATTGAAAGAAATGAAGAGGAAAGTTTCTTGCTCTTTCTTGCTTGAGAAGCTCGGCTGTTTGGATGAAGAAAAAGAGAGGAATGGCTGATGATAAAGCTTCTTGAGTAAGTTTGGTAGTTGGCAAAAGTCAACTCTTCAATCGCGCGCGCACGCGCGCGTTTCGTGCTCGATTCCTCTCGAGTTCGTTTCACTTGTGCACTAAACCTCTAATGCACTTATATTCATACTAATATGATTCACTCTTAATAGTCTAGAAATAAGGGTCTAAAGTCTCTCAATTAATCACGCGCGCGAAAACGCGTATTTCCGACTTGTGCGCGATAAAGCGAAATCTCTAAGAAATTCTTATAACGATTGTACCACTAACTATCACTTGAGTAGTTAAACTTGAAATTAACCACTTTAGGGCTAATGTATAAGTCTCCAATTTTCCAAACCTATTGTGCTCTCGAATCGATTATTATTTCCAAACGCGCAATCACTATTCACACGTAACAAGCATTCAAGAATTAAATTTCGAAACGAATCACTTTAAAAATATAAGCAAGACATAGTTCAATGTGTTTAGGTATAAAAGGGCTAGAGAATAATATTCGGAATATTTGGCCAAATAAATAATTAAATAAACTAGAATTTGGAGTTTAAAATGAGAAAATTGTGAGTCCTCACATCCTCTCCCCCTTAAGAAAATTTCGTCCTCGAAATT
The DNA here is from genome assembly GCA_023065735.1 of Coffea humblotiana. Classification (NCBI taxonomy): domain Eukaryota; kingdom Viridiplantae; phylum Streptophyta; class Magnoliopsida; order Gentianales; family Rubiaceae; genus Coffea; species Coffea humblotiana. The sequence goes on from CM041217.1 coordinate 11,186,237, forward strand.
TACCTTGGTTGGTGAACAGGTCTGGATATTTTTCTCGCATTGCTTCTTCAATCTCCCAGGTTGCTTCTTCGATTCCATGATTCCTCCAGAGAACTTTTACTAATGGTATCTGCTTATTTCGTAATTCCTTCACTTTCTTATCCAAAAGTTTTACCGGTCTCTCCTCATAGGTTAAGGTCTCATCAATCTCAATACTTTCCGGTTGCAAAATGTGAGAAGGGTCTGGATGGTATTTCTTAAGCATCGACACATGGAACACATTATGAATTCGTGACAAGCTCGATGGCAATTCCAACTTATAGGCCACATTACCTACACGTTGTATAACCTTATAAGGTCCTACAAATCTCGGTTGTAATTTCTTTCCCCTTCCAGATATCAAACTTGCCTTTAGAGGTGTAATCTTAAGAAATACTTGATCTCCAACTGTAAACTCTAGGTCCTTTCGCCGATTATCTGCGTAACTCTTCTGACGGCTTTGAGCGGTCTGGATCCCTTGGCGTACCAGCTTCACTTTCTCATTGGCTTCCTCAATCCAAGGTATGGTAGTCGGATCTAAGATCTTACGTTCACCTACTTCGTCCCAACAAATCGGTGACCTACACTTCCGACCATACAGTGCTTCATACGGAGCCATTTGAATAGAAGAGTGAAAACTGTTATTATAGGCAAATTCTACCAATGTCAAAAATTTACTCCAACTTTCCCCAAAATCCAGAACACAAGTCCTCAACATATCCTCAAGAGTTTGGATTGTCCTTTCCGACTGTCCATCTGTCTGGGGATGGTAAGTGGTACTGAAATTCAATTTAGTCCCCAACATCTCTTGCATCTTTTGCCAAAACCTCGAAACAAATCTTGGATCTCTATCAGACACTATACTCACAGGTATCCCATGTAATCTAATAATTTCATCCAAATACAGTTTGGCTAATTTCTCCAATGGGTATTTCATGTTAATCGGCAGAAAATGAGCCGATTTGGTCAACCTATCCACTATCACCCAAATAGCATCATAACCTCTTTGTGTCCTTGGTAATCCTGATACAAAATCCATAGTGATATTCTCCCATTTCCACTCAGGTATCTCCAAAGGTTGCAAAAGTCCTGATGGTTTCTGATGTTCGGCTTTTACTTGTTGACAAGTCAAACAAGTTTGGACAAATTGGGCAATTTCCTTTTTCATACTCTTCCACCAATAAGAACTCTTCAAGTCTTGGTACATTTTATTCCCTCCAGGGTGTACCGTAAACTTCGATCGGTGTGCCTCTTCTAGAATTTCCTTCTTAAGTCCTTCATCCTTTGGCACTACTATCCGATTCCGAAATCTCAAAATACCGTTTGATCCCAAATTAAAATCCACCTTTTCTCCCATTTTAACTTTTTCTAGCCATTTTTGCACTTCAGGGTCCTTTTCTTGAGATTCCTTGATACGTTCCAACAAAATGGAATTCACTACAATATTCCCCAAAATTACTTTTCTTGGTTCAAGTTTAGGATTCCAACAACTGATTTCCTCCAACAAGTGCAATTCCTTAATCATCAATCCGGCCACTTGTACTTGACGACTCAAAGCATCGGCCACTACATTGGCTTTCCCTGGATGGTACTTTATCGTGCAATCATAATCTTCTAAAAATTCCATCCACCTACGTTGCCTCAAATTCAACTCCTTTTGAGAAAACAAATACTTAAGACTCTTGTGGTCCGTAAAAACCTCGAATATCACTCCATACAAATAATGTCTCCATTTCTTCAAGGCAAACACTACAGCTGCTAACTCCAAATCATGAGTCGGATAATTTCCTTCATGCGGTTTCAACTTCCTAGAGGCATAAGCTATTACTTTGCCATTTTGCATTAAAACACATCCCAAACCTTCTTTAGATGCATCTGTATAAACCACAAAACTATCCTTCCCAGTCGGCAGAGCTAACACAGGTGCCATTGTTAGACGTCTTTTCAACTCCTGAAAACTCTCTTCACACTTAGAACTCCAAATAAATTTTCCATTTTTCTTGGTCAATTCAGTCATGGGTCCAGCAATTCTAGAAAAATCCTGAATAAATCTCCGGTAATACCCTGCTAGTCCTATGAAACTTCGAACCTCAGTAGGATTTTCCGGTCGTTTCCACTTCGAAACAGCTTCAACTTTATCTGGGTCCACTTTAATCCCATCCTTAGAAATTATGTGTCCCAAGAAAGTCACTTCTTTTAACCAAAATTCACACTTACTGAATTTGGCATACAATTGGTGTTTTCTCAGGGTTTGCAAAACAATTCTCAAGTGTTTCTCATGATCCTCCACAGTTTTAGAGTACACCAATATGTCATCAATGAATACGACCACGAATTGATCCAAATAAGGCTTAAAAACCCTATGCATTAGATCCATGAAAGCAGCAGGGGCATTCGTCAATCCAAATGGCATTACCGCAAATTCAAAGTGTCCATACCTCGAGTTGAAAGCAGTCTTGGGTATATCTTTCTCCAAAATCCTCAATTGATAATATCCCTGTCTCAAATCCAATTTAGAGAATACTACTGCCCCTTGCAATTGGTCAAATAATTCATCAATATGGGGCAATGGGTATTTATTCTTAATGGTAATATCATTCAAGCCTCGATAGTCTATACACAACCTTAAACTCCCATCTTTCTTTTTAACGAACAAGACTGGGGCTCCCCAAGGTGAATCACTTTCCCTTATAAAACCCCGTTCCAACAAGTCCTGCAATTGTAACTTTAATTCCTTCAATTCGGCTGGAGCCATCCGATACGGCGTTTTAGAGATAGGTGCTACTCCCGGAGTCACATCAATCTTAAAGGCTATTTCCCTTTCCGGGGGTAAAGACTCCAATTCCTCAGGAAAAACTTCCGGATAATCTTTTACTACAGTCATGTCCTCCAATCTCACCTTATCACTAGGAGTATTGATTAGAAAAGCCAAATATCCACGAGCTCCTTTACTTAACATTTTTCTGGCTCGGATTCCTGAAATAAGTGCAGATGAAGCTAATCTACCCCGTATGTCCAGTTTCAAGGTTGCCTCTCCCGGGATGCACAATTCTACTATCTTTGTCCTGCAGTTCAATTGGGCATTATAACGGGCTAGCCAATCCATTCCTAGGATCGCATCATACCCCTTAATCGCCAAACCTATCAAATCGGCTAATAATTTCCGTTCTCCAACCCAAATTTCACAGTCTCTATACATCAAGTTAGCAACTAGGCTTTGATCCCCAGTAGGCGTTTTAACCTCCAAGTCATATGATAACTTAATTGGCTTCAATTCTATCCCATTCATGAAATTAGGGTTTACAAAAGAGTGCGTTGCACCCGGATCAATTAAAACCCTAGCTAAACGGTGAAAGATTGGAATTGTACCTTCTACCACCTCAGTCGCATCCGGTATCTGCTGATGATCTAGTGCATAAACCCTAGCCGGCACCTTTGGTCGGCTTCCTCCAGCACTGGTTTGCTTAGAAGTTGACTTTTCTGGTCTCTGAGTGTTACCTCCTATCCTTGGCGCCTTTGGACAACTTGCAACTTGGTGTTCGGTACTACCACACATCAAACACTTTCCAGACTTCCTCCAACAGTCGTTCTCAGAGTGGTTGGGTTTACCACAATACCCACAAGTGACTTGAGGGGTCACAACCGAACCAGTGGAAGGTGCACCTTTAGTTTGGGTCGGCCCACTACGACCTCCTCTAGATAAAGGTCCTCTCGAACCTCCAGCAGTCCTTATTCCTCCCATTCCTCTCCCAGTTTTGGAAGGCTGAACACTCTTACTAGTCTGTCCAGAAATACGACTAGAAAAGTTCCTCTTCCTATTGTGAAAATCTCTCACTTGCATTCTTGCACTTTCAACCCTTTGTGCTTTCTCTAAAGTCTCAGTAAATGTAGAGATTTGGGCTGCAGCCAAGCCCTCCTGGATTTCCACATTAAGTCCTTGTATGAATCGCCTTATCCGTTTTCGTTCATTTATCACCAATTCAGGGGCGTATTTGGAAAGTTTAGTGAATTTCCCTTCATACTCCGCTACACTAAGAGTCCCTTGTTTCAACTTAATGAATTCATCCTCCCTCTTTTCTTGGATTAAGGGCGGAAGAAATTTCTCATTAAATTCCCTCGTGAAGTTCTCCCAAGTCCAAGGGGTTTGAGTTCTCTCCCACTTTCCCTTTATCAGATCCCACCAAGCACGTGATATTCCTTCAAATTGAAATGCAGCAAAGTTCACTCGCCTATCCTCGGTATAATCTAAGGCAGCAAATATATTAGTCATTCTTTCTAACCAATTCTCTGCTACCTCAGGATCGGGTTCACCAGTAAACTTAGGCGGGTTGAATTTCAAGAACCTTTCTAAAGCTCTATCCTGTCCCCCAGGTTGGTTGAGTGGTGCAGGGTCTTGCCTATCCGCTAAGCGTTCTAGGATATCAGTCATCCTATTAATGGCGGTAGCCACTTGATTTCCCTCTATGTTTTCCTGCCCTTGGGTCGGTCCAGCTGCCGATCCCTGGTCATTCCCTTGAGGTTGGGCCTGTCTAGTTCCTCGCCCACGGCCTCGACCACGTCTTAATCCTTCCATTATTCTAGATGTGCATAATGCAAGAAATAAATCAATTATATATAAGAAGAAATCGAAACAAGAACCAAGCAGGCAAACATTAAAGATAACAATAATTTACATTTATTAATACTTCAAGTTCATACAGTTAGCAAGTAAGGGGCAATCACAAAAATATAGCACGTAAGTGCCATAAGAGTACTTTTAGTCATACCAGACTAAAGTAAGACAAGTGCCTCAAAAGAAGACCACACAGTCATGCAAAATACAATGGCCTCAGCACTCGTATCACCCCAGCTAACCTAACTATCCCAGTCAAAAGGGTCAAAAGAGTCAAAAGAAGGTCAATCGCTAGAACCTAGTCCACAGTAGGACTATCAGGGGGAACCTCCTCCTCAGGATCCTCCTCTGGATCCTCCTCATCAGAGGTTGGAACTAAATCCATCACCTCATCCGCTAGCCTAGTAGCATCGGCTAAGATCCCAGAGGCCCGATCACGGACCTCCCGACCTAAACTAGTAAGTCGAGCCCTAGTACTCTGGAGCTCCTCACGAACAACGGCAGCAGTAGCCACCTCACCCTCAATCACCTCCTCGAGCTCGGCAATTCTCTCACCCTGAGCTCCTACCATCTGTCTAAGCTCGTCCACCTCTGCCTGCAGCTCTAGGTTGGCAGTCACCAACTGACGACGCTCGTCGTCCAAGGCTAGCACCAAATAGTTCGGGTAGGCAAAAGTCAACCTACACGGGCATCGGGGATATCTAGTAGCAGGTGCATAACGCACTCGAGCTCCTCCACTAAGAGCTCGGTAGTAGATAGGCCTAGGAAGCTCTACGTGTCCGTTACCATTAGCATGACCATTCGCATGGCCATTCCCATTAGCCACGGGAGTCCCATTTTCATTTTCCATCCCTGCAAAACAAGTACACTTTTCGGGTTAGAAATTTAATCATTAACTTGTATGAATGTCTCTTACGGCATGCCTAACTTAACCACTAACTTGCCCATGTACCACTTGAAACACCACTAAGTCATTCTGTCTCAGGCCTTAAAGGTAGAGTATCTAGTAGGTCTCCCATATAGATCTCTAACCTAGTGCTCTGATACCAACTGTGGCACCCCACTTCTCCCTAAGGCGAACCAAAGGGTATCCGCGGGACGCCTGCCCAGCTCTCGCCAGGACTCAAGCCGGAACAATTCAAGCTTAAATATAAATATCCAACAATACAAGCCTAATTAAGAAAGTCGCTTCCATAACAATATTCAATGGAACACCATGAGTACAAAATGCATCAAACATTACAGTCTTACATTAAGTCCCAAAAATTACATCAAGTCTCCAGTTATACAATAACCCAAGGTCTAGCCATGTACATTGAAAACCCTAAAACAAAAGTACATCCAAAAGGGGTTTTCCTCTAGTTCGCTCCAATCCATTCCTGTTAAGGAAAACAAATCTAAAGGGTGAGCAAAACGCTCGTGAGGCCAAGGAACACACATGCAAGCACACAATCCAAGTAACAAGCCCAAATAATGGATAAAGTAGTAATATGCGAGAAATTAGCAATTCAAGCAATAATGTGTAAACAGAAACAATTCAAGGATACAAGAGCTCTCAGGAGCTATTTTCCACTTGCACGATCCAAAACCTCCACGAATTGACACTCCGTCAATCGGGTAAGTTTTTGTCCGTAGAACTTCACTTATCATGTCCCCTTTCACCTTACATACCCCTGTATCGGGCCCGCCTGTCATTTATTGGTGGCGATACTGCATCGAGTATGCCAAGCAAGACCTCTCATTAGGTCAAACTTATTTTTCTCATGGTTCACCAAGGAGCCCGACCAAGCCCATGCCGGCTCAAGTCCAAGGTTAGCCAGTGAGAGTTGGGCGTCCCCCAAGCATGTTTGAGTGTCGAGGAGATTCACTCCAACGACGTATGCAGCCATAGCATACAATTTCATATCGTTCAAGCATTTAGCATTTTCAAGCATTTGATAATTTCAAGCATTTGGCAGGTTTCAAGCATTTCAAGCATGAGTCATTTATTTCGAATGAGAACGAGTGCGATAAAGTACACACTCGACTCCATTTTAAAAATCTCGTTTCGTGGATATCAGGTAAGCATGTATCGAATGCATATAGTTTCAACTATCCATGCACTTGACACTCACCAAGTTTTTCAAGTAGAAACGTCACTAGAGTTTCAAGCGTTCACCGTTGGATCCTCTTGAAGGTCCTCGTCGGTGCCTGAGCAATTAAATAGTAATCCATTACTTGGACTCCTAATTATCGAGGAAGATTGTACACTTGCACAGTCTAAGAAAATTCTCGTGAAAATGAGCCCGATTTATACGTAAATCAAGGCTCAAAGGTGGGATTTTAAGGTACAAGAGAAATCAGATTTTCACCTTTGAAATCGAGTGTACAACGCTCGAGTGTTATCGAGGGGAAAAGGAGAATTCGAAAAACTCCATTTCCTTAAGTTTCAAAAATTTCAGATTTAAGGGGTATTCTAGCAAAAATCATAACTCACTCTTCGTAGGTCCAAAATTAGAAAACTTGGTACCGTTGGAAACTTCTTTCAAAGGACTAAAAGTTTCTAGAAGAAACCTTTCTATGATTCCTAATGGAAGATATTCGAAAATTAGCTCAAACTCGCTGTTCAAAGCTTGTAAGGCAGTTTGGAGGTTGGTTTTTCGCCAACTTTGGAAAATCGGCAAAAATCACAGGATTCGATCTAGCCTTTGAATTTTAGAACTCTATTAGAGTTGCAAGCAATGTTTAAAATCCAACAAACGGAACAAGAATTGGAGTTTTGAGCATCAAGATATAGTAGCTCAAAGTTGGTGCGAAAACGAAGCTCACTGGGCAAATTTCCAGATTTGAAGCTGGAAATTTGCGACTCTAGTTGAGCATCGAAACGGATTCGGAATAACACCAAATTTGGCAGTATTATACTACCATATGAGGGCTATACCTCTACCAAATTTCATGGAAAAATTCCCTTGGAAAGCTAGTGAACAAAGTCAATAAAGTTTGTAAAATTCCTAAGGCAATCTGCCTTGCCTTTGCGTTTTTCTCTTTTCCAAACATTTGGCCAATGAATTTTCTCAAACATCATTCATTTATGAAGAAAAGGTCTGTGACACATCCAAGGTGCAATTTGGTAGGTGGTTGGTACCAAGAATTCGAAATAACAAGTCCCAAATCAAAGCTAAAGCATTAACTAGCCAAAAGAGGGTTTTCTACCCTTGAGTCAGTTTCGGATTTCGGCCACAACTCACTCAATTCAATTCCGAATTGAGTGTGGTTGGTGGCATTAGAAACTACATTCATAAGGCTACAATTTCTTAGAAGAAATCAGTTTCAAAATCAGTCCACAACCAGGTCATTTTTGGACATCACGTTGCTGCTAAAAACAGAGTCCCCTATGAGGACGTGAAACAGGGCAGTCGACTTTACAAGCTCAGTACAGATTGCTCAGATCGAATTAGAACTTGCATTTTATACCGTTGGAAAGATGGGATTGTCTAGTTTCCAGTGCCGCAAACGGCACTCGATTTCGACATCGGAGCAAAGAGTTATGGTCATTTGAAATTCGCTGCCAGAACAAGTCTGGACACGTTTCCAGCCACGAAGAATTTTCGAAATCTAACATTTACCCAACCAAATCAAGTGATTTTTGGTGGAAACATTCCACACAACCTATACAACATATTTTCATCAAAATTAAGTCAATTGGACCACAAAAAAGCTACACCAAGGGGCACGGCAAAGGCAGGGCAGAACCGGCCCCTTCTTTCCTTTTGTTTCCTTTGAGTTTTCTTTCCACCTATCCACTTATAATCACTAGTTTAACCACTAAATCAACACAAACAACACCCAATATCATCACATCAGATCATCAAGTCCATTGTGGGATTTCATAGAGCCCACTCACAAGATTTTCAACAATATAGAAGTACCCACATGAAGCTACAAGCTTCCAAGTGCAATTTAACTTACAAAAGCTAAGATTTAAGAGTTGGATCTTCATTACCTCCTAGATGGTATTAAACCAGAATTTTTCAGTCCCTTTTTGCTCCAAGAAACCGTGAGGGTGAAGCTCCTTTCCTAGCCCAAGATGATCTCCAAGTGATTTGCTAGTTGTGGTAAAATTTTGGAGTAATTTGAAGTGAATTTGATGGTTAGATTGAAAGAAATGAAGAGGAAAGTTTCTTGCTCTTTCTTGCTTGAGAAGCTCGGCTGTTTGGATGAAGAAAAAGAGAGGAATGGCTGATGATAAAGCTTCTTGAGTAAGTTTGGTAGTTGGCAAAAGTCAACTCTTCAATCGCGCGCGCACGCGCGCGTTTCGTGCTCGATTCCTCTCGAGTTCGTTTCACTTGTGCACTAAACCTCTAATGCACTTATATTCATACTAATATGATTCACTCTTAATAGTCTAGAAATAAGGGTCTAAAGTCTCTCAATTAATCACGCGCGCGAAACGCGTATTTCCGACTTGTGCGCGATAAAGCGAAATCTCTAAGAAATTCTTATAACGATTGTACCACTAACTATCACTTGAGTAGTTAAACTTGAAATTAACCACTTTAGGGCTAATGTATAAGTCTCCAATTTTCCAAACCTATTGTGCTCTCGAATCGATTATTATTTCCAAACGCGCAATCACTATTCACACGTAACAAGCATTCAAGAATTAAATTTCGAAACGAATCACTTTAAAAATATAAGCAAGACATAGTTCAATGTGTTTAGGTATAAAAGGGCTAGAGAATAATATTCGGAATATTTGGCCAAATAAATAATTAAATAAACTAGAATTTGGAGTTTAAAATGAGAAAATTGTGAGTCCTCACAGTTAGCACCAAGAATTCGAAACAACAAGTCCCAAATCAAAGCTAAAGCATTAACTAGCCAAAAAAGGTTTTCTACCTTTGAGTCAGTTTCGGATTTCGGCCACAACTCACTCAATTCAACTCGGCATTGAGTGTGGTTAGTGGGGTTAGAAACTACATTCATAAGGCTACAATTTCTTAGAAGAAATCAGTTTCAAAATCAGTCCACAACTAGGTCATTTTTGGACATCAAGTTGCTGCTAAAACAGAGTTCTCTGTGAAAACGTGGAACAGGGCAGTCGACTTTAGAAGCTTGGTACAGATCCCTCGGGTCGACTTAGAACCTACATTTTATACCATTGGAAAGCTGGGAGTGTCTAGTTTCCATTGCCGCAAACGGTACTCGATTTCGACATCGGAGTAAAAAGATATGGCCGAAACAAGAACACTGCCTGGGCAGTGACGTGAGAATTTTCCAGGTTCATCATCTTACGAAATTTTAACTTTTGGCCAACCAATTCATGGAATTTTTCAACGAAACTTTCTACCCACCTCATACAACATATAAACATCATAACTAAGCCATTAGATCCACAAAATTTCGCCTTAAAGGTCACGAGCATCAAGAGGGCAGAATCGGAAAATTTCACCCCTCACTACCGTTGAGCTTTCCTTCAATAATGCTACTTATTTCCACTAGTTTAACCTCTAATCCAGTATTAATAACAATAAAACTCATCAAATCAGTCCAACAACTCAAAGTGGGAATTCATAGAGCCCACACAACAATTTTCACCATAAATAATGCTACCCATACGATCAAATGAACTTATAAGTGCAATAGAGCTTCCATAATTCAAGATTTGAAGGTTTGATCATCACTTACTTTGCTAGATGTTCAAGGCAGAATTTTTGGTCACTTGAAGCTCAGAAAAACCGTGGAAGTAAGGCTCCTTTTTGCAGCTCAAGTTGTTCACCAAGTGATTAGCTAGGAGGAGGTAAATTTTGGTGTGATTTGGTGAAGGTTTAGTGAAGGAATGGAGTGAAAATTTGGAGAGCTTTGGAGTTGTTTTTCTCCCTTGGTAGCCGGCTGTTCTTGTGCAAGAAAAGGAAGTACCGTGGCTGATGAAGAAGCTTCCTTGAGAAGCTTTAAGTGTTTGGCCAAAAGTGATCCAAAAGTCAACTTTCTCCCCGCGCGCGTTTCGTGCTCGATTCCTCTCGAGTTCGTTTCACTTGTGCACTAAACCTCTAATGCACTTATATACATACTTATATTATTCACTCTTAATAGTCTAGAAATAATTTCTAAAGTCCTCCAATTAGTCGCGCGCGTGAAAACGCGAACTTCCGATTTGTGCGCGATAACGCGAAATCTCTAAGAAATTTTTATAACGATTGTACCACTAACTATCACTTGAGTATTTAAACTTAAAATTAACCACTTTAGGCCTAATGTACAAGTCTCCAATTTTCCAAACCTATTGCATCTCGAATCGATTATCATTCCCAAATATGCAGTCACTATTCACTTAACGAACTCTCGAAAATTAATTTTTGAAACGAGTCACTTTAAAATATAAGCAAGCCATAGTTCAAAGTATTTAGGTATAAAAGGGCTAGAAAATAATATTCGGAATATTTGGTCAAATAAATAATTAAATAAACTAGAATTTGGAGTTTAAAATAAGAAAAATTGCGAGTCCTCACACACAACCTTAATAATATTTTTTAACCCTAACGTCCTTCTCATATCTTTTTCCGCTAGCTCTTAATTATCAAGTACAGGATTCAGACCCTAAATTTGACAGTGAAAAAGATTCTAAAAACTCTCCGCTAGTCATTGGGCTAACTCTAGTGATCACAAGAAAGAAAATAATCACAAGTCAGAAAATAAGTTGCCATTTGACTAGATAAAGATCATCTACTATTTATTGAACCCTAGCATGAAAACATTCTCCAAATTAATCATCATTAATTACAGTAGATAAACTATCAATAATGACCGCTCCTGGACACAATCACTTTTATGGTGGCTAAAACAGTATTCCCGCTCAGGTAATGACAGCAGCCGATCTCGTAAGTGCATGCGTTTAGCATTATTACACTCATATCCCACTAATTTACCTCTTCTAGGGTTACCATACCACCTCTAAAATAACTCGAGTATAAAGTTTTATTCTGTCTATGCGTCTCTTTTGTGGGCAGCCATGTTAGCATTTCCTAAAATTTTGTGGGCGTCTCTAAAATTTTCTGATGTACAGCATTTCCTGGAGAAGAGATTAAAAGAAAGTTGGGATCTTTCAAGATTTGGGCTTTACACATAAACCTTTATTTGTAATATGTATATTTGTTTTGAAGTTTTTTGTTTTGTGATCTAGTCAAGGTGAATTCTACCTCATTTTATGGAGATAAAGTATGGATAATTATACAAAAAAGAAAAAATGCAAACACACACAAACACGCTCACAAAACTTGGGGCTCATATGAAAAGCTTGTAATTACAGAATCATAGAGGTAAGTCTAGCGAATTTTGAAGATTTTAATTCCTTTAATAGACGTTCTTTGATTAATTTGATATGACTATGAGTTACTTTAAGCACATTACCTCAACCTCAAGGATGTATATCTCCTTAAACCATGAAGCAAGGATGTACATGAAGTTCTATCAATTCACTTGAAACTGTCCATACATCCAGTCTCTAACGGTGATTCACATGAATTTCGTTAGTTTTAAACCTTTTGGATAGAAATTTCTTAAATTACAAAAATGCTAACTTATAATCGAGATTACAACTTACAAGTTGTTGAAGAAAAGATGAAGCAACACTTAGGGTATTACCCTAAATCGGCTTAAGGAAGAAGAGAGAGAATCCATTGATTTCTCTCTAACCAATGTATTTTTCTTGTTATTTTTTCTCACTAGAGTCATGAAATTTCGCACAATTCAATGATATTAGTCTTGTTAACTTAAATTATGAGAGTATTTATTGACAAATATGGTACATTAATCCATATAGAAATAAGACAACCAGTTTCCAAATAGATTTAGTTTCCATCTTCTAATACAACTTCTAATACAATTTTTATTTTAGCAGACTTAACTTTATTTGCACTATAAGTCTATAAATTTAATTTGTTTCACAAATAAAACTATAAGTTATTAAAACTTATCATATAAGTTCCTACTTGAATTCTTTTTAGTCTAACCGAAGAAGTTCTTTATATGTGTAGCCCATTAGATTCTCAAATATATTGATAATAAGTATAAGTTACACTTCTTAATAAATAAAAACATGATAAATTAAATTCCTTTAATTTATTATTGATTCAATCAATCAATTAAATTATTCTTATAGATCAAATTTGACATCTAATAATAAATCACAATCATCCAAGTAATGAGAATAGTCAAGTAGACAATTTCATTTTTGAGTAAACATTTTCCGTGTAATTAATATCTCCCACCATTCTTATTTTATATTAGTTTTAGAGTATGGAATATGTGTCTATTTTATTTAGACTAACATTATTTTCTTGTCCAAAAGTATAACTCTAAGAAGTGCTTGAAATACTTTTCTAAGGCCTTTCCACTTAGAGTTAAGAATTTTATTTCTACAAGCAGCTAATAATGAGATAAGAATGTGTCAAAAAAAATAATGAGATAAGAATTTCAAATTTTATTTCTACAAGTAGTTAATAATGAGACACCTCTTTCTATCATTAGAGGTGGTACTGTATCCTGACAGATTATTCATTATTATTTCATGCTTCATATTATATACAATCATTAAAGATTTGAACCACTCATTTATGAAAAGCAATCAAATAGAGTCAATGCATAACAATTCACACTTAAGATATTATGACAATTTTGAGTTTAAGGATCACTTACACTCCTATCACTTAGAGATCAATCTATTGACATATAAAGAACTTTTCTATGTGGATCAATCTAATAAACTTGATCATCCTAATACTCATATACTTTATATGTCACACATCATAGCTGATGAGTTCTACTATATTTTATATAAAAAAAGAGATTTAGTATATGCTAGTTTATCCATATTAACAATGTCTTGTCTTACTAATATTATGACTAAAGATATTTAAGAATAAACTTTAGTAATAACTAATTGAACCTCATCATTATAACTTTTATAATTTTATTTATTAGGTTTATTTTAAGAACTTTATCATTCACATGTAAAACACATGCAATTGAAATGATAAAGCCGTCATTCATTATTTACATATACATAAATATATAACAAATGTTTAAAAGTCAATTAGTTTTAGAAGGCACGCATTAACAAAGCTCATGACATGCTCCAGGATTGACCCCTTTCCCTGAAACTACCCCAGGAGTGGAGATCATCACCATCTAGGTGTCCCTTGTTACTATAGTTTTTCGATCATTAATACTTTTTGGCAGCACCAGGGCAAATCAAGGAATGAATGCCCTTCATTGCATAATAAATGATCAAGAAGAGAGATGGAAAAAAATTCTTTTACTTCGAAGCAATCACTAAAAGCTTAGATATAAACTAGTGGGAAAAAATTTGGGCAAACAAAACTCTATGGAAATAGGAAATTATTTCATGTAGATGTTCTTTCATCTTGATTTGACATCCTGTCAAATACTTCCAAAGTGACAATAAAAAGGGTTTATAAGCAATAAATAGGGGCGAAAAAAGATTAATTTACATTGTCAGTCTCAAGGCTAAGCCCCAACTAGGAAGCATATTTGAAAAAATCAGAATATAATAATGAAGGTCAGCATTATAGGTTCTCAATTATGGATTTTAATCGTCATTATTGTTTGGTGGCCACACCTTCCTCCAATTGCATAAAATTATTGTTAATCTTTCCTTACAACCTTTTTCCTTAAGTGCCTAAACTGTAACCTTGGTAGGCCACTAGTAAATTCAGATCACAGTGAATCATCCCTCTATATATATTTCAAACTCTGGAATCATTTTTCTCACACCACAAGCAAGTACAGGTATCAACTTTCGACTAACTAATATTGGCATTTATTTACAACCCTAATTCTTGTGCTTTTTCTTGGCTTCTTTTTCTTCTTTAGTTTGACCTTTAACAACATTAATCCTTTTTCTCAGTTTGTGTAATGTAATCATGAAGACTTTCCTAGTTGCTTCTGTTGCTCTTCTGTTGGTTATGGGATCTCTTGAAGCAAATGCCAAGAGGGTTTTTTCCATGGCCGTCAGCTTCTGAATGATGCAAATCCTAGCCAAAAAGTTACCACTAGTCCTAACCACAAAAGAGCTGCTCCTGTGGTTCAAGTTGATCAAGTTAATGATGACGATGATGATCCGGATTCTGGATCAGATTCCCACCGCTATTTCCCATGCGAGCAGCGCAACTGCAAGAAGACATGACTATGATGGCATTTGCAGGACAGCTTCGAAGATTGCGTGAAATTGAGCACTTGTAATAACGTTAGATGAACTCCCAAGTGTCCAAAAAAATGTATAACATACTACTATCGTACCAGCATAACAGCTGGACTTGTCAGTTTCCTGTTAAAAAGTGTAAGTTTGTCTGTTTAAGATTTGTAATAAATCTTGGCTGTGTTGTTGCTTCTGGTGCGTAGTATTTGGTATCCTTTTTGTAAGCTTCTCCATAGCAAGCAGTTCTAAGGTGTTTAATTTTTTTTTTAAAGACACAGCGACCCTTTAATGAAAAATAAATTAGTTTACACTGCACATATATATATATATATATATATTAAAAAAATTACCACTGTAGGATCATCGACTCTACTAAAGATTGAGATTGGGTAGGGAAGGGAGCAGGACTTGTAAAAAAAAATATTTAAGGAAGTATTCTTGTACTCTGTGAAAAGTTTGGGAAAAAGTGTAATATTTATAAGGATACAACTACAATATTTAAATGTTTTTAGGGGATGCTAAGAGGATTTCGAGATTATTTTTTTGGGGTTGGAGGGGGAGGGGGGGTATAATTTTGACTAGGTTATAAGTTGATATTTTTGTTTTTTTAAAGGGACATAAGAGATTTTTTTCGAATCGTCGGGTGGCCGGTCCCTCCCCATCCCTCTTTTAACCCTCCCTGATTAAAGTGTAAATATATAAGATGAGAAATTGACTACACTTTGTGTTTTTCTAAATTTTTCTTCTATTCTATATCTAATAAATCTCACGCTCTAATTTGTAGTAAAAAATGTCACAATTTTCACTAGCTTTCTTTTCCAGTAGTGCCATATTTTCTCTAACTTAAAATAGGACTAATTTTGGTTGTAGCTATGGCATTTACAATCAATTTCAGCAGTGGGTATGGAATTTCAATTCGTAGATATTATTCATGCACTCGTAATTATAAGTGATTATACCATGAGTTTAAGTTATTTATTCTACAGGACTATAAATACTTGGCAGGACAACTTCGAAGGATACAGAATTCTTTGTTATCACCTATGAAACTAATATTGCTTACAATCTAAAAAATCAGGAAAAGTGTTTAGAAAATTCCTTTTTTTTTGTGGTGTGTCAATAAAATGTCAAAGTACAAAATATGAAAGTAGACAATAAAAAAAATAAATAAAACCAATCTGCAATATAAAGGCATTGTTATGGGTCTTAGTTATTCTTCCATGTCATCTTAGTTGCAAAGCATTTTATAGATTGTTCAGTTTTTTCCAATACAAAGAGTACTGAGATTAGACTTTTCTTTCTGCTTTTCTAATGAAACTGAACGAGTGTATTCAAAGTGTACCGCACCTTTCTTCCGAAAGTTTACTATAAATACTACGGATGGGAGGCTTTGTCTGCTGTTGTTGGTATTGGATATGCTTTGGCTTCTTCTGGGACTTTCAGCGCAAACAAAGTGTTATCATTGATGTATTGAAGGGGAAAAAAGGAAAGGAAAAAAAGAGAAGATAACGGGAAACTATTAATATTGCTTGGTGCCATCATAATCAAAGATGGATTCTAGAATATCTAATTGAATGCACAAAATAGTTTGTTTATGATATTATGTAGTGTACAAGTAATAGATCGAATTGTGTGCAGCTAATATATCTATTTCCTATATAGGATACAATAATACCACTTTGTTTGAACATAAAAATTTGATTAAATCTACGTACGATCGTAGGTGACCAAAAAATAAAGATGAATGGATAAGTTTTATTTAAAGAAAAAGAACCTTAAATTCAAATTGATGCTATATTAAATCTAAATAAGCTCTGATTTTGATTTTTAATACTCAAACTGATCTCTTTTTTTTTTCCAATTCCGACTTTTTTGATCTAAATCTAGGCATCTTTATTATTGCAATTTCCTTTTCTCTTGTTTATGCATGTGAGAGACATATTCGCAACATTGACGTATGTTTGAGTTGAATATCTTTAGCTCTTTAACAGAAAATCGACGGTAGCTAGGAAATCGTGGGCGGTTACCTGTTTTGGGTTCTTGCAGACCTTTCCATTCACAAACACTGCACAAAAAATTAAAGTACGATAAATCATGTATATCTATGTGATCCAGTCACCTCAAAATGCTCTCGAGAAATGTCTTTGACAATTGTCAAAGCAACTGATCCGAAGACACAGGGTAGGAATTTGCCCACTGTACAATAAAGTTTTTCCTCACCAATATTATGAAGGGTTCTACTACTCTGTGCATTAAGGTCACAGGATAAGAGTTTGGCTAGTGTTGAGTTTTATGCAAAAGATTAAATTTTGTAGGTAAAAGCTTACGCAATTCATGAGGTGGATGTTAACATATGAATTACATAATAGGTTCACCCTCTATATTTTTGTGTTTTTATCGTGTGCCCTTAGGTCACAAAATAGAAAAGCCTATTATAAATACCAAGTAATATATATTGCAGAATATGTAGTTTGGAAATGGACTACCTGCTATTGTTGCATCGGGCACAGCAACGCAGAAATCCTGTAAGTAATCATATGCACTCGAAAATGAAGACGTCAAAGCCAAAAAAATAGCAAGACTTGCTAAGAATCCAGCATGTGCCATTATTGTTATTAACTAGGAAGAACTTTGAGCTCTCACACTTCCTCTAAAAGATTATTGATGTTTCAGTACGGAAACTATTGCTATTTATTGAAAAGCTGGTCAAATGTCTGTATGCTGTCAAAATCACTCAAGGCCTAGCTAGCCTTGGTCATTGTCCTTTTCGCCTTGCATTCCATGTAATAAGAAAATTTAGCTAATCGCTGAGGATATGCGCAAAAATTCGCTGGCCACATGAAGTACTTCTGATGATGGATCTCCAGGACATGCTGCTAGTCTGGGCATATCTCAGGTAATATCGTTAATTGCTGGCAAATCTTTTCATGTCTCACATGTGTTTTGAGAATTCGACTATGGAAAACTCATTAGCGAATTATAATAGTTCTAGTAAATTATTCTTTGGATATGTTTTCCAAGGTTTTCTAGTGTTTTGAAGGGTCTTCTCAGGTTAGAAAAATTGCAAATGGCATATATTCCATTAATGTAATTTTAGGAGGTAAGCCCTATGTGCCCCTCGTAGTAGTATTACTTTATTCTCATCTAATAAACAAATAGGAGTCCAAAACAAAATCAAGATCTTTAAAATCGAGATCCTACACTGAATCGTATTGGAGTGCATTGATAATGTAAAATTCTTATTATTAAACCTAATTAACACCATAAAAACCTAAATAATTTTTAATCAATCTTTAATCTAAACACAAATTGTCCAAACAAAAGCGAAAAATAAAAAAGCTCAAATAAACACTTTTTTTAGAATCTCTATGTGGATTATGGAGCTACTTAACTCTTTCAAAGCAATGCAATTAATTTCACAATCTTCCGAATGTTCATCAAATAGTACTCCTTACTTCCCGTGAACAAGACAAGAGAAGAACAATTTTTCATAAGAAAGCACGAGCCAAGAGTTGATTAAATTCTTTTCCATCTTGATAAAAACATAAAGATGGAGAAATTTTCGTTATGATATTTGATTGACAAGATATTTTCACCATATAGCTTTACTCTTCTTCATCTCTGTTGCAGGCATAGATCAGGATGCCTGTGTTACTATCACTTAATCATGCTTCCAAACTGCACGATCCAGACTTGGTACAAACAACTTTCGTGTTGACTTTTCGCAAGAGTAATTTAAGTTGTCATTGAAGCCCAGATGGCTTTCTATCATTTCAGATCAGCATAATCTACTTTAATTCATTAAATACTTTAATTCTGGAATTGTTAATTGCACATCTGCAAAGCATAAGATTATTTTGAGCATAATCAATGCTGAGCTTCTGATTAAAACTGGGATATAATGATTCCTCATGTCAGGATCACTCCTGGGATAGATTTTTTATGTATACCTCCACTCTGACTAATACATAACCTTGATTTGATTCCTTTGTTCACATGACTATCCCCAAAATGGATGGATGCAGAAATTTGGAAGCTAAGAAACGGATGCCACTTCTTGGGAGGTGGGATGAAGTAGTGGATCCCTTTGTTGATTACACAGGCTATGCCATTAAGCTCGAAAATGACTATATGATCAGCTTGATTGAATGAGTAATATGTAAAGGAGATATGTAGTATCAAACATGTTTAAAAGATACTTAAGAGAATAATTGAAATGATCATCTTGATGTCAAAATTATCTCGGAACTATAGGTCAATTTTACATGACAAAGCATTCGTAGACTACAAAATTATGGATTAACTTTTTATGCATTAATAGTGTAATAATTTTTTATAATAGTAATTTTGGATATATATCATATGTGCATCATTTGAATTTAATTTTAAATTTGTGTTATGTGCATGATTTTAAAATTCAACTTAAGCTGGTTAAAAGTGTTTAAATGCAATGAGACCATGAATGTGGATAAGTACATTTATATGGTGATAGGGCATGAACACTTACTTTATAGAAATTAAAAAAAGATGAGCATAGTCTGAATAATCCTTATCCTATGTAGTTTGCACGTGGAGTCAAAGTCGAAGCTGCATTCATTTAGAAACGTCTTGCTCATTGTGCAGAGTGCATCATGATGCAATTTTTAGCTATTCTGCCCATTTTACTTAGTACCTTCACAAGTGAAGATTCTATATTGCGATCCCTATTGAGAATTCAATAATGGCAAGCAAAAATATCTGTGCAGAATTTAATTGGAGAACTCCATCATTTCAAATACATGACTATATGGTCTATCGACCACACTACAACAATACAAAAAAGGCAGTACCTTACTTCACATTGCACGAAACAATAGGTGCTAGGACTAGGTTGATTGTAGTTTGATTATCTGACCCCATTATAGATCTTTATTAAATTTAGAGAGAGAAGTTGAGTTGAAAAAATGATATGCATTTGTATTGGAATTGAAGGGTATCTATAGCAATTTTTTTTCGAGTTGTTATAGTACCGGTGATTTTGATTGTTTGCTACAATGTACAGTATCGTTACAGTGCTCGCTACAGTGTACAGTTTATTTTTTGCTGTTGTGTTTGCACAGTAACTTGCCGGACAACTACAGTGACTTCCGGTGCTACAGTCAGAATAATTTTTTATTGATTTTCTCTGGATTTTTTTGTTCTTGTTCCGGTTGAACCAGCTTGAATGTCCTTAGCAGCGTCTGTTTATGTATTTAGAAAATGGTTGCTGATAATTTTTCTAACGCTTCTTTAATCCATTTCTTGTAATGTTGTGTATTGACTTCCCGTTTCTCAAGTAAATACTTTTTGAGGGCCATCATTTCAATATTTCTTCTTTTGATGAACCACTGTTCTTTCAGGGTTTGTACCGAGTAGTTTGAGTCTGTTACCCCAATATGGTTGTATCTTTGTATATGGTAGCTAGCATTTCTTTCGCCAGTATCTTGGTTAAAGTACACACTATCAAAGTTTATGATTCTGGAAGGATTGATTAGTAGGGTCTCCAGGAATTAAAAATGGATTTTCATCATCTTCAGTTTCCAGAACCCGGCTTATTGTTGAGTTTTCATCAATTGCTTGGAACTGGTTTGAAGTTGGAACTGGTTTGAAGTTGTTTCATCAAGTATCCAATTTGAGGTTGATTCATCAGGAATCCAATCCCAATTTGATGTTTGGCCTTCATCAA
This sequence comes from Coffea humblotiana, assembly GCA_023065735.1. Lineage (NCBI taxonomy): Eukaryota > Viridiplantae > Streptophyta > Magnoliopsida > Gentianales > Rubiaceae > Coffea > Coffea humblotiana. The sequence goes on from CM041217.1 coordinate 11,206,766, forward strand.
TGGTTTGATTGTTGTTTAGTTTTCCGTCAGAGGTTTGCAACCAATTAGAGTATCCGTCAAAGAAACAGTTGTTTGTTTTGTTTCTTTTCTGGATGGTATGATGATGAGCTTTCTTCGTCTATCATGTTTCTGCAAAAAAGAAATTAGTTAGTTTATCTTTAATTTTTTAGAAAAGGGTAGAAAGGCATTAAAATGAAAGAGCCGAGGTATTATGCCCTCAATGGTGGTTAAGTATGAAACTAATTGATTGATAAAGGATACTCCTAAAATGATATTATTGGTTAATTTTTTTGGCTAGGAAAACTGTGTCTAGGATAGATGAGGATGAGAATTGGATTTGGACATTTGATAGTTTAAAGCTAACATCGAGTTTAGAGCCATTGGCTCCCCTAAACCCTTATTTGATTTTTTTCAAAGAATTGGGTTGGAACAAGGCTTTCAAGAATACAGTTTTGGTCTGCCACAATATCAAATAAGGCTTTAGTTTTGATTACATAATTATTGCTAATTAGTAATAGCTTTTCTTGGATAATTAGTTTTAGAATTCAGTGTCATCTTGAGTGTTTGAATTTGTGAGTTCTTTGGCAAGTACTTGGTTTAGAAGAACAAGACTGTCAAGTTCTTGTTTGGCTTTGATTGTTCTGATATCTTCTTTGAGAAGATCAATTTCTGTTTGAAGATTCTAAAGGGTCAATGGCTTAGTAGGTTTAGAAGGAAACCTATCAAGAATATCTGTGAGATTCTAGGTTTTGAGGAGTTTTGGGTCTTTGGTTAAAGGATTTAAAGAGGTTGAAGTTTGGTTTAGGGATTCTTTGAATTTGTTCAGGTAGAGTTGTCTTTTTTCTACTTCAGAAATATCTTCAATGATGTCTAAGAGAAGGTTTTGATCTCTGGTTAACACATTAACCGTAGGACCTTCTTTTTCATCTTCATCATTGGTAGTTTGGGAGAATGATGAAATATCATCATCTTCCAACTGATTGACATAGTCTTTTTCTGATTCAAAATCCTCAGTATCTGATTCAATCAAAAGGTTTGATATTTGGGTTTTGATCTGGTCTTCTAGTCCTAGAGTATTGATTTTTTGATTGAGTTTGCAATATCGAATTATGTGTCCAGGTTTATGACATTTGTGACAAATGATTGTACATAGGGCTGGTCCTGTGGCTTATGGTGGCTGTGTGGGCGGTAGTTGTTTATTGGACTGGTATTTTCTTTTGTAAAAGGAGGATTTTTCAAGGTGTTGTGCGGGTTTGGGTCGTTTATGGGATTTTTTTGTAACAATTAGATAGGCCAAACAGTTCACAAAAGGATCCAGGGTCTTTTTTTCTTTGCGATCGATCATTTGCAAGTTGTCTGAACATCTTGTCTTGTCAGCATACTTTTAATGCAACCTGTTGAATTTGGCTGGTAAATTTGACGAGTGCAGGGTATACATATATCAATTAACTCATCCACAATCAAGTTTTACATTTATAAAATCCTAAATACCCCACACGCGATTTTTCGCAAGTATACTAGTAGTTTATTGAGCATAAGAGTATTAGGTGTCGATCCCACAGGGAAGATGGTCAATTACCGATGTTTTTCGAACTCTTTTATTATTTAGACTATCACAAATACAAGAAATTAAATCTACAGTATAAAAGTAACAAAAATACAATAGAAAATTCCTAGAGGTACGGAATTCGTTACTACTTTTGTGACAGCCCCACCTCCCCCTAAGGCGAACCAAAGGGTTCGGCGGACCGCCTGCCTAGCTCTCGCCAGGACTCGCTCGCTCACATCAAAGAAAGTAAGATAAAGCCTCGAGAATAAGCGGAAACGAAACCCAGCCTTGAACCATAAAATTTCATTCACCTCAAGCTCAACCAATTATACAGGCCCAAATGTATACATAAGCTCCGTATGTTCCCAAAATACTTAACCTTATCCAAGCACTAGAACGAAAGCAAAAGTCAAACAAAACAATTCAAACCAAAAACTAGGCTATTCTATTCTATACATGCCTCTCGCCCATGCACGCAACCCCTGTAAGGAAAACAAAAGACGTGGAATGAGCTAAAAGCCCAGCGAGGTTCTATATACTAAACTAAGCAATTAAACAAGGACATTAGTACGTGACAACAAGTAATCCAGATAACATTTACAATATAAAGCAAGAGTAACACATTCATTAAAAGGATACATGGAGTCATTCGTTCGTTCGTTCATCGACCATCCATTCCTTCAATCATTTAGAAAATTTCATTTGACTTTGAAAACCCCTCCGTCATTCGTGCCATTCATTCGTTCATTTGATTCTCCCCATTCTGGCCAGTGCACTGTCCAATCCACACCAAATCACGTGGTAATACTCGAGTATACCAAACATTCACATTTTCCCAGGGTCACTAATCGCCCGACCGAGTCCGCTTCTGGCTCGAGTCGACCAGTAACCAAGGGCAAGGGCCCAGTTCAGCCCGAAGGCTTACATTCATGCACAAGTAACGTTTAATCATTCAATCATTGAAAATTTCACGTTCATTTAGGTCGAGTGCGATAAAGTACACACTCGCCTAGCAAAATTCATTTTTAGCAATCATTGGGAACATTAACATTTAATCAAGAATCACACTAGTCACATAGCCAATGGAAACATAACATACTTCAATCGCTTATTAAAGTAACAATCCAAAGAGTCACAATAATTCACATAGTCATGAGAAACAAATCGTATATAGAACACTCACCTAATTAAGCAAAATTACGTCCAAAGTATCCCTCCGGATATCAACTTTGGTCACCAAGAAACCCTAATAACAATCATGAGAAAATATTATGGCTCAACCATCAAAATGTCTAGTGAATCAAAGAAAATTCGAATAAAACGAGTACAAGAGGGAAGTATGATTTTCTTGAAAGTGAAAAGGGTACATTTTGATCAAAGGAAATGAGTAACTAAAGGTTTTCCAAATCAAACATAAAACTAAGCTCAAAAGGTTTTAGAAAATTAAATCGGAAAAATTTGAAACAGTTGCCACGTCAGGATCCGGCCAGAATTTGGCCGGATACACGGCCGGATAGTGAACAGTAGTTTTTCCTCATTTTTCGTAAAACGTGTTTTTGGCTCAAAACTAACACATTTGCAAAGAATTAATGTATAACAAGTATCTTGGTTAAAAATCATATGAAAAAGGTAGTCAAATACCTTGAATTCACACTTAAAACCTTGCGCGTTAAAATTAGGTTTTGTGGCTGAGAAACCCTAGGCCACTCCTTTTGTTTCGGAACGAAAATGAACACGTATTTGAAGTTCAAAACTCGACAATTGGAACCAAACATTATGGTACAAATGGAAACGTACAAATGCAAGTAAAATAGCTCACATAACACTACTCAAGTGGAACTAAGAATGTCTAAGCAAGGAAGTTCAATCGCATTCCAAAATCACATTTCAAACCTCATTTCCATTCACTCAAGTTCAAGAAAATAAACGGACAGCATTTCCCCTTGTTTTTCCTTACTTTCCATGCTACAACCCAACCACCAAATCATACCATTCAATCACAATTTCATATACAAATCATGAGCTATCAAACACCCTTAAAATACACCCAATTGGAAGCTTTACAACCAACCACAAACAGGCCCTAATATTCCATCATAACTCAGCACACACAACTCCGATTCAGTTGATTCCAAAGCCATATGAAAGCTAAGATACAAGGCTACGATTCTTAAGAAGGCATCAAAAGCTAATTAATTCATCTTCCCAGCCAAAAGAGCCAATTACAGAGGCTGATTATCATTCTCGGACAGAAACAGGGCAGCAGGGGTAAAATAGTCATTTCACAGGATACAGTGCTCCGATTGAGCTGAAATTTTACAGGAAGAATCTACACTCAATTCTCTACAACTTTCATGTTTTGAGCTAAGTCCAATTCGGCCTCCATCATGGCCGAACAACACTGATCAGATTAGGGCAGAAAAATTTACTATAACTGAAAATCAACATATCCTTGCTCATAGCTAAGAAATAATGCACAAAACCACCCAAGTAGCAACCACAAGCCACTAATTAGCATCTATTGGAAACAAAAAGGATGTTCTTAGCAATTTTACCTTAGAACCTCAAAGAAAGGGGTGGCTTAGACTTTCTTCCTCCAAATCAACTCCACCAAGCCCTTAGTTTTCCCTTAGCTAGCACTTGTATGGAATAGATTTCAATTTGGTCGGTTAAAACTCAAGATTTGGGCAAGATTAGAAGCTAGAAATTGAAGAACACTCTCTTGTTTTCTCTCCAAGGGGGCCGGCCAAGAACAAGGGAAATGAGAAGCTTTTTTGGTCAAATTTTGGTTTTAAGAAAGTAAATGTCTTGGGTCAAAAGTCCAACATCCAATGAGGTGGTGACACTTAGCTTCTTGAAAGTTCCAAGCTTATCTATTCTCCTCCAATGATTCATTTATCTAGCTAACCTCTAATCATCTCCTAGTACCATGGAAAATAATGTCACTTAGTACTTCATCACTTAATCGGCAAAATTATATCGCACTAGCGGGCCCCACATCGAACAAATGCACTTCAAGTTATGTACACTAACTTATACTAGGAAAATGATTTAAAAATTGTACTTACTTGTAAAATGTACAAAACATTTAATATTTTCAAAGGACAGTATAAAATATAGGCACAGAAATAAAATAATACTTGAAAATGTGAAAATTTTCGGGTTCTCACAACTTTTGCTAATGACATTACTGTTAAGTGAATGCTATTATCTTGACTAATAATGGCGTAATATCCTAATGTATATGAAACTTACTCTTGCAGTGAATCAACTATACTTGTAATTAAGTCATACCTACTCCCGTGGTTATGAATTAACTACAAGTTTATTTCTTCTATGAAATTACATGAAACATGTCACTTAAACCACAAAAGATGCATCTCTACTCTAGTGAGTGTACTCCCTAGGTTTATCACTTTCTTGAACTAGTGTTAAATCTCAATTCTCATTGCAAACTTAACACCTTAAAATTATCACAATTAATGGCCGGTTAATTACGATTAGATAAGCAAAAGTGATAAATAACTTGCTCAAAATGATATCACCAAATAGCCAAGTAAACATCACAAACAAGATATAAAAAATTCATCCATAACTCTAGGCATAAACTTTAGTTAAACATGAAAACAAGATCCAACCTTGTATTATAGTTAAACATGAACTTAAATACAAAAGAGAAAGTGATAGGAGAGAAGTCACCCTTGTTACATGAGTTTCAAACTCTCCATCTTTACTCTTCAAATCTTCATCCAAATCTAACTACAAATACAAGAAAGAAAAGCTACATTAACTATACTATACTATACTATTCCAACTAATGAACTAAGGAAATTTTAGTAAAGACTACATTTTTGGTAAGTTATTTTGGCCTTCCAAAGTTGTGAAAATGTTCCCCAAAGGCTGCTATTTATAGAGACTTCAAGTTCAAGGTGAGTTGTTTCTTGGTTGGCAAAGTTAGCTTTTGAATTCACCAAGAGTTGTTCTCCAAGTTTCCACACTTATCTTGATCAGATACAACCAAACTTGTTAGCTGAAAGTGAGCTGGAAAGATTGTGTGAAAGCAACGCAAGTTGATGAGTAAGTTGTAGAAAACAGGGGAGAATACACGACCTCAGGAATACGCGACTTACGGTCACGTATTGACAGCTCGCGTTTTCACTTCTACGAATTTAGCACCACTTCAACTGATATTTTCTCAATGATGGAGGTTGAACTAACTCTTGTGCAAAATATGAAAATTGTAGCCCTTTGAGTTATTCCAATGCCTCAAGAATCATCCAATTTGGAATTCTGTGGACCAAGAAATGACCAAAATACCCTTGACTAGTCAATACTCCGTTTTAGCTTTTGACAACAGAGTTGCACTTCTGTATTTCAACTTTTTTACTAGGAAAATGACTGAATTGGACTTAGATGTCTTCATAAATATAGATCTATCTCTTAGTTTCATAATGATTCTAGAATCATTTCAATCCAATACTTTTAACTCAAGATATAGCCAATATACCACAATGTGTCAAAAGTGGAAAACTTCCTTTAATTGCATTTCATCTCTTGCACTTCATATTCTCTTTTTATCACTTCAAACCATCATCAATCATCCAATTATCTTCTCAATTTATGCCATTTGATGATTGAATTATTAAACATACCAAAACATGAAGTTTTTACCATTAAAATCCATAGAAATACAATTTTTACCACTTAAACCACAAAATGCGTATTTTCACTAGAAACTTAGTTAATTAGCTAAAAATATTACTAAAACACACCAAAAATAAATAATAAAACACATTTAAAACACGTAAAATATGCACTTATCAAACTCCCCCACAGTTAAACCATTGCTTGTTCTCAAGTAATAAGAAATACAAACCAACAATGGTCCAAAATTTTGAAAATAAACATATGTGCACCATTCAACTTCATTTCCTCAAAACAAAATAAATAACTATTATGTAATCACTCAACTAAGCTCAAGTATTCATAATATTAAGTAAAGGAGAGTCAATTATACCATAATTTTAATTAGTTCAACTCAATTTCTCATCCTTATCCAATTTCATAAGTAAATAATGCCTATGGTCAATAAAATGCTTTCTAAACTCATGATCATCTTCTTATCAAGTTCAACGAGAGATTTTATTCATATAATATAGCTAAATATTACTCAAGTTGTAAAAGTGCCTTTTGACACGAAGATCAACATTTTTAGATGAACATCGCGGGTTATTCAACACTTCACATACTCAAGTTGCCTTACATACTCTTAATTCAAGTACCGTTTTACGCGAAAGTCAACATTTATAGTTGAAGACTCCCAATTACTAAGTACAAGAACTATTGGAGTAGAACAACTCTTATTCCTTTTTTTCTTTTTTTTCTTTTTTCTTTTTTTCTTTTTCCTTTTTCTTTCTTCTTTTTTTTTCAAAATAAGTCCCTCAAAAGCATAATCATGAGAAGAATATTGCACTTATTGACCATATTTATCAGTTAACTATGTAAAATCAAGTAAAGAGAAGAAATTTCATCAAATTTGCAAAATGTAGACGTAATTTTCTCCACTTTACACGATATACTTTCCTATAAATGCACAAATTATAATCACATAATAGTCATTTCCAAGTTAAATGAGAAAAGAACTTTCCAAATCACATATATTCATCTCAAAAGTAGAAGAAATTTGAGTTACTAATAGTATGGAACTTGTTACCTCTTGGATAAAATTGAAAATTTTGAAACTTTTTGGGGCAATTTTGGATAAGATTTTGGAAATATTTTAGGAGAATTTCCCCTTATAAATAGAATAAACTCAGTACCAACAACCTCAAGATGGACAACATTCAAGTGCAAGAAATATTTCCAAGGCAAGTCCAAATCATTTCAATCACAACTAACATATATAATCTCATTTCTCGCCCCCCTCCCCACACTTAACATGCACATTGTTCTCAATGTGTGAAAAGGAAAACCAAGATAAAGAAAGAAATACTCCCCTAATGTTGTGATTGAAGTGTTAGAGCATGAAGTTCACGAGCCATTGATCCAAAATGTACTAAATTCAAGCCATGAACTTCACGAGTTCCATAGGTGCCATTAGTAAGAAAATCTAAAATAAAAAATTGCAAATAAACTAGATAAGGGTCAAAAGATGCAAAAAGTGACAAAGGCATGAAGAGTTGTTGCAAATAATTCGTTGCCAAAATTTCTCACATCATCACACCATATTTTTCTAACTTTTTTATGCATTTAACAAAATTAGCATCCTCTTTACCTAAAATATGAAGTATAAGCATATCATTTTCTAGGTAATTATAATATCACCATATAATAACAAAATTAGGAGCAAAACCCAATCTAAGAAATATACATTATGGACATGTTCAATTTCACTCCTAAATACCATTAAAATTGCTAAATTCTTCACATATTCAAAATTCATCATCCAATCATGCTTTATATGAAAATTAAGCAACCAAATTGTCTAAAATGTCACCATATAATGAATTTAAACATGTAAGCATTATAAACAAGTCACATTTTAGCAATTTGAACTGTCCAATTATGCTTAACGACATTCTAAGACCAATTACTGCATTGTTCATAAATAGGAATATGCAAAAAGTGAACATTGCATAGATCATCACACTCCCACATTTGATCATCTAAACATGCTTAAAAATATTAAATAAGTATAATGGAGCTTATATACATCAACAACTAACATACACAAATTCACCATTCAAAGTGTGTAAATAAAGTAAAAAATATGCAAATGGTGAATTTTTAAACTACCAAGTTAAGTTCAAAAAATTTACCTCAAATTGGTAGAGTGATATTTGGTGATGCAAATGATGCAAAAAGTCTATGAAAATCACCTCAATTGACCTCTAATTGATGGATTAAGAAATTAAAAACCCTATCCTTAATCCAATTTTTGAGATGTTTTATGCAAATTTCAATCGGTTAAAAAGGCTTTATGAAGGTCAAATGATGTTTGTTGGATGATTTCTTGCAAGAAAATGGTATATAAGAAGAGATTGGTGAAGTGTGTGTGAGAAAACATGAGATGATGAAGAAGAAAGAAAGGAAATAGAACCTGTGTTTTTGCTTACTTAAAAAGGAACCCTAAAATGCGACTTGAAAACGCGAGGTTGAGGTCATGTTTTGAAAACTCATGTTTTCAGTTGAAACATTGTAGGGTCAAATACGCGGCTCATGAAAATGCGACTTGGGGTCACGTTTTCTGTTGAAAATTTATAGAATGCAAAACACGACTTTGAAAGCGCGACACGAAGTCGCATTTTGGTGTTTTCTTCATTTTGTAATTTTTCTACAGAAATTTCTAACTTTTTATAAATTATACTTTTACCCCAATTGAACAAAATGTATCCTAGATCATTCTTTTGCCTAAATAAGCAATGCACACACATGTAAAATGACCAAAACATGTATTTTACCCCTCTTTAACAAATCAAAAACAACTTTTACTCAAATCGAGGGGTGTAGTTCATTGATCAAAGTTCGTCTTTTTCACCTCATTTGGTCACCTTTATTTCTATTTCCTAAAGCTACAAAAGAAAAACAACAAGATAATTCAATCACATAATTTAAATATAAAATCACATAAAATTAACATAAATAACAAAAATATTGGGCTGCCTCCCAACAAGTGCTTTTGTTTATAGTCGTTGGCTCGACTATTTTGCCTCATTTTTCAATGAGGATTTGTTAATGAATAATCCACCATTTTAGGTCATGGTGGATCATTAAAAAGTGGCTTAATAGCAAAAGCCACATGTTCTAATGATGTGAGAGATAGAAATGACTTACCTATCTCAAGTATTTCATAAATACTACCTTAAATATGCACCACTTGAGAACTCACCAAAGGAACGTCCGCATGGATTTCTTGGGAAATAATACCTTTAAAACCTATATTCTCAATACATTCCTCAAAGGGGTGAAAAATGAGTCGTTAAGGCTCACCGCTCGAGGTTTAAGGTTAGCTCCAAAAGTACTATCATGTGAAATGGATATTTTCTCATTGAAACACAATTGAGATTCATCATTTTTATCAAAATGCAATCCACTTTCACTTGCAACATGCTCACCATTCATTCTAGGGTCATAGTGCATATCATTAGAAGAAATAACTTCACACAACTGATGCAATTTATCTTGAATTCTACAAAAGTGAGAAGCTAATTCATCTAACCTTTCATCAATCTTATCGAAACGGTCGGCGGTTGCATTAGCTAGCTTTTCTATGGTTAAATCAAATTCATTAGAAGAATTTTCTATAGCTAGCTCCCAAGATGCATTAGAATCATTAGTTAATGGTTCAATTTCTAATTTCCAAGGTAAAGATGCATTAGCTAATCTTTCTATTGCTAATTCTCAAGATGGTTTCGATTTATATTGGACAAATTCGGGTTGATAATCATAAAAATATAAAGAAGCACTATTAACACATTGATTATCCCAACCATAAGCATAAGAACTCCCCAGATTATAGTTGTCTTGAACAAAATAAGAATTATAATACCCAAATTCATCATAATAATCCACATTTTGTACTTGCATCTATGTATAACATGATAACCTCTACACAAGTCACAAATCATATGGTTAGCATTAACATTCCTCTTTTGCTCAATTTCAAGCATAATGGGTGTCCAATTGAACTTGTAACATTATAACATCAAGTTTAGTTTTTAGACTCCTTAAATCATCTTCAAATACATGCCTTCGATAATTTCTTGGTTACCTCTATTCAAGGAGTTTTACACGTAGTAACCCATTCATTACCGATCTTCCACTTCTCATGCATTGTTCATCCGTGTATTCTACCCTCCTTGAGCCCCTAAACATGCTTTCAAAGTAACTCAAAAACAAGTTTAGTAAAAAAAAAGGTGATTCGACACATACAAAAACAAAACATTAAACACAAAATAAAAGACTCAACAAGACACGCAATACAACAAAAACCAGAAAAACAAGTAAAAATGTCTAAACTAATAAAGTTATTCTTAGCACCGATATCGACAATTCTTCCCCAGCAACAACGCCAAAAACTTGACGAGCGCGGGGTATACATCTATCAATTAGTTCATCCAAAATCAAGCTTTACATTTATAAAATCTTTAATATCCCACACGCGATTTTTCACAAGTATACGAGTCGTTTATAGAGTATAGGGGTATTAGGTGTCAATCCCACAGGAAAGATTGTTAATTACCGATATTTTTCGAACTCCTTCATTATTTAGACTATCACAAGTATAATAAATTAAATCTACATTATAAAAGTAACAAAAATATAATTGAAAACTTCTAGAGGTATGGAATTCCATCCCAAACGCGATTTTTCACAAGTATACGAGTCGTTTATAGAGTATAGGGGTATTAGGTGTCAATCCCACAGGAAAGATTGTTAATTACCGATATTTTTCGAACTCCTTCATTATTTAGACTATCACAAGTATAATAAATTAAATCTACATTATAAAAGTAACAAAAATACAATAGAAAACTTCTAGAGGTATGGAATTCCTTACTACACTTGCAAATGATATTACTGGTTAAGTGAATGCTATTACCTTGACTAATTATGGCATAATTTCCTAATGTATATGAAACCTACTCTCGTAGTGAATTAACTATACTTGTAACTAAGCCATACCTACTTTCGCGGTTATGAATTAACTACAAGTTCATTTTTTCTATGAAATTACATGAAAAAAGTCACTTAAGTCACAAATGTGCACCTCCATTCTCATGAGTGTACTCTCTAGGTTTATCACTTTCTTGAACTAGTGTTAAATCCCAATTCTCATTACAAACTTAACACCTTAAGATTATCACAATTAATGGCCGGTTAATCATATTAGATAAGCAAAAGTGATAAATAAGTTGCTCAAAAGAATATCACCAAATAACCAAATAAATATCACAAACAAAATATAGAAAGTTCATCCATAACTCTAGGCATAAATTTTAGCTAAACATGAAAACAAGATCCAACCTTGTATTATAGTTAAACATGAATTTAAATACAAAAAAGAAAGTGATAGGAGAGAAGTCACCCTTGTCACATGAGTTTCAAACTCTCCATCTTTGCTTTTCAAATCTTTATCCGAATCTAACTAAAAATACAAGAAGGAAAAGTTACACTAACTATACTATAATACACTAACTAATGAACTAAGGAAATTTTAGTGAAAACTACCTTTTTGGTGAGTTTCCCTAACCTTCCAAAGTTGTGAAAATGTTCCCCAAAGGCTACTATTTATAGAGAATTCAAGTTCAAGGTGAGTTTTTTCCTGGTTGGCAAAGTTAGCTTTTGAACTCACCAAGAGTTGTTCTCCAAGTTTCCACACTTATCTTGATCAGATACAGCCGAAATTATTAGCTGGAAGTGAGCTGGAAAGGTTGTGTGAAAGCAAAGCAAGTTGATGAGTAAGTTGCAGAAAACAAGGGAGAATACACGATGATGCAACCCGAGGAACTACATGAGTTCAAGTGGTGAATGCAGCCAAAGGAAGAATACAAGGAGGATCAACAAAGCTACCTTATGATTAATGTTTTAGATGTTTGTTCTAGTTATTATTTTCCAGCTTAATAAGTCGGCTAGGTTACTTTCTAATTAAGCCAAATCGTAGTTGATTAGTTTAGTCATTTAAGTAGTTTAATTAGGTGGTTAAATTCGGCCAGCTTAGTGAGTAAAGGCAGCCGAGTTTTAGTCCAAAGAGCATTAGGGTTTTGAGTCATTGTAAGGCTATAAATAGCCTAGTCTTTTCCAACGTTTGGGTTAATGAGAATTTTACAGAAATTATGTGCGTTTATTCACTTTCTCTCCAAGAGAGCCTTTCTTGAATACTTGAGAATCTTGAGAGTATTCAATTGAATTTATCAATCAAGTATCCACCTTGATTGTGGCGTTCCTCTACCTCTACATTAACTCGATTGGTTATTGGTTGAGATAGTATCAATATTGTTCGTGACTTCTAGGGTTAATTAGGGTCAAGTTTTCCGCTGCCAAACCGTGGTATTAGTCGTCTAGATCCAGGGCATGCGAATACGGGTTTTGTCTTCGACGGGGTTCGTATCAGTTGGTAATCAGAGTTAATTGACAAATACCAGGTTATATCCATTTTTCTTTTGTGTTTGAGTCAAATCTTCTTGTTTTTCCAATTCAGATTTTTGTGTCAAAAAAACAAAAACAAATCTGTCCGTATCTATCGTAGTTGTGCTGCTAGGGTTTTGTGTCGCGTCTTGGCTGTTCAAGTCTTATTTCCTTGCTGTCCGTGTCTTGTGTCTTGTTTGAGTTGTGTGTTCTCCTATTCGTGAGGTTTTGTGTCAATCTAGCCAAAAAATAAAAATAAAAATAAAAACAATCTGTTCGTCACCTTTTTTTTAAAACACCGTGGCTGGTTTGTCCTTGTTAATTGAAGTCGTGGCTAACCTTGTTGTGTCTTGTTGAAAAACGTTTGAAGGCTCTTGAATTTTGGGTAAATCTTGAATTTCTTGAGTTCTTGGACGAAATTCCAGCAATAAACTAGAGGTTCTTGGGGTATTATCGAGTTCTTGAAAATCTTGAAACCAAATCTTGAACCCTAGTTCTTGTTCTTGAACAAAGGTTACGGCTGAACTTGTATGCATGAATTGAGATTGAAATCTTGTTCTTGAGTTTTGATTCGAAGTGAGAAAAAAAGAAGAAGAAAGAAACACAATCTGTTTAGCGTGGGAAAAAAAGAAACAAAGAGAAAAAAAAGAGCCACGCAAGAAAAGAGAAAGCTATTCGGATCCTTCTTGAAGTAGAACAAGAAAGCAATCTGAAATTTGGAATCCATATTGATTTGGGATTGGAAACAACTCCTAGTCACACTTGACTCCCAAATCAGATTTGCCAACTTGTTGCACACGTGAAACACTCCCAAGAAAATAGCAACTGACCTTCCAAAAGCAACCCAAGGAGACCTTGAATAAACCACCAAAATTCCAGCCAATGTGCAATTTGGGTAGAGTATTCTAGGCGCCAAAAATTTCTGCCAACCTTTTGTTTGAGTCGTTGTCTCTAATCTGTCCAGTCCATAAAGCTGTGTCTTGGAGTCAATGTTTTTAGTTATTTTTTTGTGCCCAAGTACCAAAGGGAGTCCCAATCAGATTTGACTTCCTAGTCTTCTAAGTTGAGTCGTTAGTTTCCTAGTTTGAGTCTACTTGTTCAAATTAGTTACTTCCCAATTCCGTGTCTTTCTTAGTCGATCCAAACCTGGAAATTTTTCTAGCACACTTCCGCATAATTGAGTCACTCAATTCTGTCCAATTCGATATCTTCTCAACTTAAGTGAACCACATCCAAAAGAAAACGTCACTTCCCTTAGTGACTTGTTGGCGATAAGTCTTGACCATTTGAGAAAAATTCTGATTTCTTCAAGTGAGGAGATTGACGAATCTGAGAGTTGCTTGGTGAGATCCTTTGAGTGATTATACACTTGAGCGATACACGAGGGTGAGTGATACACGTGAGGAAGTGGTGAGATAAAATTTTCTGTTTTATACTAACCCTTTCTTGCAGGTTTAAAATCAAAGGCCATGTCTAACAAAGGAGAAAGCACACCAGCTTTCGATTTTTCCCGTTTCACAGAAAGTTTGAAGGAGAAGATGGGACGCCTCTTGGATCAAAAGCTTGAGCCTATGAATGCTCGCCTTGGTAGGCTGGAAGAGGCACAAAGCAACTCAAAGGGAAGTCTTCGAGGCAGGAGGAACCCTGATAGACCCATGCTAGAGTTTAGTGACTCTAACTCGGATGACGAATTCGACCATGGACAAAGAAGACCGAGGAGGAGTATCAAACCCGTAAGGGACACAATCAAAGGCATTAAGATGAAAATCCCACCTTTGCAAGGCAAATCTGATCCGGATACATACCTTGAATGGGAGAGGCGAGTGGAGTTAGTCTTTGACTGCAACGATTACATGGATGAGCAAAAGTTGAGATTGGCCGTGGTAGAATTCACCGACTATGCTATAGTTTGGTGGGATCAAGTGGTTACAAGCCGAAGAAGGTGTGGTGACCCATCTATAACCACTTGGACTGAGCTTAAACGCCTCATGAAGAAGCGATTTGTACCAAGTCACTACCATAGAGACTTGTACCAAAAGCTTCAAACCTTGTCCCAAGGAAATCGTTCGGTTGAGGACTACTACAAGGATATGGAAATTTCCATGCTCAAAGTCGACATTCATTAGGATAGGGAAGCGACAATGGCGCGTTTTCTCAGTGGTTTGAGACCTGAAATTGCTGACCAACTCGAGCTACAATACTATGTCGAACTAGAGGACATGGTGGAGAAGGCGATCAAAATTAAGCGACGGCTCAAGAGAAGGGGTACAACCAAAAATTATGCCTCCATTTACACTTCAAATCAGCAAAATTTCCAGCCTAGGGGAGATGATACAACCACTGGTAATCCAACAACTCCATGGCCGAAGCAAGAGGTATCCATCAACCCTCGACCAAATGCTTCTAAATTTGATTCTAGAGGAGCTTCCAAACAAGTAAACGAGACCTCAAAACCTAGGAATCAAGATACTAGGTGCTGGAAGTGTCAAGGCGTCGGTCACATTACAAACCAATGCCCAAATCAGCGAGTAATGATCGTGCTTCCTAATGGAGACGTCATCACCGATGATGAAAAGGAGTATGACGGAATGCCGCCATTGATGGAGGATGCTGGTAACGAATCAAGTGAAGAGGTTCCTATCGATCAACCCATTGGCTTAGGATTGGTTACAAGGATGGCATTGAATGCACAACGCATTGAAGAGAATGTGCAACGGGAGAACATCTTCTATACACGATGTCTTGTTAATGGCAAAGTGTGTAGTTTGATTATCGATGGTGGGAGTTGTACTAATGTAGTAAGTTCTCTAATGGTGAAGAAACTACAACTACCTACACGAGATCATCCTAGCCCTTATAAACTGCAATGGTTTAGTGATTGTGGTGAAATACGTGTCTCCAAACAAGCACCTGTGAAATTTAGCATTGGTAGATATGAAGATGAGCTATTGTGTGACGTGGTGCCGATACAAGCCACTCACATCATCTTGGGACGCCCACGGCAATACGATAAGAAGGTTATTTATGAAGGTCGTACTAACAAATATTCTTTTGTTCACAGGGATAGAAACATTACTCTTGCCCCACTTACTCCCAAGCAAGTGCGAGAAGATCAAGACATGCTTCAAAGGGAGTGGGAGCTAGATAAAGTTGGAAATAAACAAAAGAAAATGCAAAGTGAACAAAGGACGGAGCGAGATATAGGGGACAAAGGCAAAAGTCAGTCCGCTATAGTGGGAAGAAAAGAGGAGAAATTAAGCATGTTTGCACAAGCCATTTGTGCGAAAGATTATTCACTTTCTAACCCACTAACCTTTGTTTTGTTCAACACCGTCTCCTTTGTGCAGCTGGAGCAAGGCGCAAGTGCATTCCTCTTACTTTGTTTAGTTCCTAAATCCTTTGGAGAGCTCGTGTGCCTTCTTTGTATTTTGAGCGACAAATTAGCTCTCCAACACTTCATGCACACGTATTCTCCTAGAGCTGTCTTCCTTGTCGAAGGGCTTAATCATGTCTCAAATGGAGTAGTTCTACTTGAATCTTATTCTACATCCCCCTTCTCCACTCCTACATGACATTGTTCCCATTTTTGAGCAAATTTTTGGTTCCTTAAAGGCTGAATCTTGTAGTTTGCATGCAGGTATTGAAGCTGCCCATGCCAAGTCTGCCCAAACCACACTAGCATATTTTCTTGAACAACAACCATCGCTGGATTTTGAAAATCTACGCGATCAATTTGCTGGTTTTGCTCGTTTGTTTGCGCATCACTATGAAGACCCTTATTTTCTGGATATGAATGGTACATTTTCAGGTGGCATTCTGTTCATGTTTAGCCATCATGAACTTTTGTGCGCAAGACGGTCCATACGTAGTGTGTTCAAGCTGACTCTTGGGATTACATGGAGCAAGTGTAAGCAGATTGTTCATAGGATCCCCACCATATTTCGGCACGAGAATCGGCTTAGGGATCATTGGTTCACAACCTCGCTGAAGAAGTTATTTGTGTACATCTGGCGATTACATAAACGCCATGCATTACTGCTGGTGCGTATACGAGTTGCTCCCACACTGTTGCTGTCCAAGCGAACCTACGATTTGAGGAAAAATCTCTTCCAAGAGGAGGGGAATGATGCAACCCGAGGAACTACATGAGTTCAAGTCGTGAATGCAGCCAAAGCAAGAATACAAGGAGGATCAACAAAGCTACCTTATGATTAATGTTTTAGATGTTTGTTCTAGTTATTATTTTCCAGCTTAATAAGTCGGCTAGGTTACTTTCTAATTAAGCCAAATCGTAGTTGATTAGTTTAGTCATTTAAGTAGTTTAATTAGGTGGTTAAATTCGGCCAGCTTAGTGAGTAAAGGCAGCCGAGTTTTAGTCCAAAGAGCATTAGGGTTTTGAGTCATTGTAAGGCTATAAATAGCCTAGTCTTTTCCAACGTTTGGGTTAATGAGAATTTTATAGAAATTATGTGCGTTTATTCACTTTCTCTCCAAGAGAGCCTTTCTTGAATACTTGAGAATCTTGAGAGTATTCAATTGAACTTATCAATCAAGTATCCATCTTGATTGTGGCGTTCCTCTACCTTACAAATTTGGTTCATTAACTCGATTGGTTACGGGTTGAGATAGTATCAATATTGTTCGTGACTTCTAGGGTTAATTAGGGTCAAGTTTTCCGCTGCCAAACCGTGGTATTGGTCGTCTAGATTCAGGGCATGCGAATACGGGTTTCGTCTTCGACGGGGTTCGTATCACACGACCTCAGGAATACGCGACTTACGATCGCATATTGACAACTCGCGTTTTCACTTCTACGAATTTAGCACCATTTCAATTGATATTTTTCTCAATGATGGAGGCCGAACTAACTCTTGTACAAAACATAAAATTTGTAGCCCTTGAGTTAACTTTCCAATACCTTAAGAATCATCCAATTTGGGACTCCGTGGACCGAAAAATGACCAAAATACCCTTGACTAGTCAATACTCTATTTCAACTTTTGACAACAGAGTTGCACTTCTGTATTTCGACTTTTTTACTAGGAAAATGACTGAATTAGACTTAGATGTCTTCATAAATATAGATCTATCTCTTAACTTTATAATGATTCTAGAATCACCTCAATTTAATACTTTTAGCTCAAGATATAGCCAATATACCACAAGGTGTCAAAGCTAGAAAACTTCCTTTAATTGCATTTCATCTCTTGCACTTCATATTCTCTTTTTATCACTTCAAACCATCATCAATCATCCAATTATCTTTCAATTTATGCCATTTGATGATTAAATGATTAAACCTACCAAAATATGAAGTTTTCACCATTAAAATTCATAGAAATACAATTTTTACCACTTAAACTACAAATGCATATTTTCACTAGAAACTTAATTAATTAGCTAAAAACATGACTAAAACACACCAAAAATAAATAATAGAACACACTTAAAACACGTAAAATATACACTTATCAAAACTGTCCATAGGTTATTGCTTTCCATAGTACAGTCTCATTGTATTGAGCCCTGAGTTCTTTTCGAACTAGGTCTCGTAGTGATGTGGGAAGGCCATCCAGGAATTTCTTTCCAATAGGCTTTATTGCCATCTGATCTTGCATATATTCTGGCTAAGAATGTATCTTTGTACCATATGACATCTGAGAGACTTTTGCATTTGAAATTATTTAATAATTCTAAAGATTTTTTCCTGAATATCCCTGAGTCACTGACGAATGTCTTTGCAATAGTGAATATTAATGTTGCTACTGCATCTGGGATGGTGTCTCCATCTTGAAGGAATGATTCACTATTAGTATCAATTTTGACTGCATTGAGAATGTTGTCCTTGTCTTCTATGGTGAGGTGTTCGTCCCACCATCTTTTGAGTTACTCAATAAATCTTGTTATTCGGATATGAGCAGCTAACTGGTCAGTGCAATCATGTGATATTCAATAGGCTATAGCTACCATTGTCATTTGTTAGAGGATTGTAAGAATGTTGTATTCAGATACTCCATCTATACTCCATTCATAGATGTTATTTGTATTGTATGAATTTTGTAAGATGTTGGGTTTTTCCTCAAGAAGGACATCTGGATAGGTAGCTCGGGAGTAGTATAATTTTTGGGGACTTTTCCAATTAAAAATTTGGTTTTGTCAAGAACAGGTTTGATGTAATTTGTTTAAAGCTGAAAATTCTTGGAGTTCTTCTTTGATTATGGTATAGGCTGATTGGCTAACAGTTGCGGATCTTTGGTTGTTTGATCCTTGTTTGGATATTGGAGTGGAAAAGGATTGTTCTATTTTAGCTATTTGTTTTTCTAATTGGTTTAGAGGTTTGATTTGAAGATCTTTATGAAAATTAGTTGGTAATTCATGAGGTTTGAAAAATGGGTTTGATGAAGAGGAGTTTGTGGAAGGGGTTTTGGGAATAGGTCGGGTTAGCAGATATTCTCCGAGTGTTTGTAAGTACTTGTTGGTCTGGTTATTCTATTCATAGATTCCCTAGATGTCCTTGGCATTGACTGTTTCATCATCCTAAGCAGTTTTGAGCTTGAATGGTTTGGCATTGATTTATGTTGATTTGTATGAGAAAGTGATTGATTTTGGTGGTGGAAGTTCTATTTGGATTTCTTCTTCAGCTGTTTGCCACATTTTCACTACATTTGATGTTTGGGAGAAAGGATAATCAATTCCATTTCCTTGAGAATATACTTTAAACCAATTGAAGAACTGGATGTGTTGTTTTGCTCTTCTTAAGAAGGCGTAGAATTCTTCTTAAATTTCTTGTCGAGGTTGTCCCTTTCATTTGTTGGAGAACCATATTCTCTTAGCATAGTTGTGCTCCGCATAGAATTCTGTCCTGAGGTTTTGTTTGTCGATCTGGTACTCAATTGTAAGTATCCTTAACTCATCAAGTTGAAGTCGATTATCCGCCATAGAGGAATAGGTAGGAGACCTAGGAAGTTCTTTCTGATCAGTATCATCAGAAGATCTATCTTGGATTTCTGAAGGGGTAGGTCTGCTGGTTGCATATCTTGCTTGTGAAATTTTAAAAGATCTGTTTGGATTTCTTCTTGGACTGTCTACCACATTTTCACTACATTTGATGTTTGGGAGAAAGGATAATCAATTCCATTTCCTTGAGAATATACTTTAAACCAATTGAAGAACTGGATGTGTTGTTTTGCTCTTCTTAAGAAGGCGTAGAATTCTTCTTATATTTCTTGTTGAGGTTGTCCCTTTCATTTGTTGGAGAACCATATTCTCTTAGCATAGTTGTGCTCCGCATAGAATTCTGTCCTGAGGTTTTGTTTGTCGATCTGGTACTCAATTGTAAGTATCCTTAACTCATCAAGTTGAAGTCGATTATCCGTTATAGAGGAATAGGTAGGAGACCTAGGAAGTTCTTTCTGATCAGTGTCATCAGAAGATCCATCTTGGATTTCTGAAGAGGTGGGTCTGCTGGTTGCATATCTTGCTTGTGAAATTTTAGAAGAGAGATCCAAATCTTGGAGTCAGGTTGAGATAGAGAAAGTTAGTGGTCTTTTTGAGACTGGTCTTCTTCCTATTGTTGAGTGTCTAGGCATATCTATACTGGTTGTTGATGAAGATGATGCCCTAACACTCTTCAATCTACCGAATTTGATTTGGACAGCTCTAGAAGCAAACTGTTGGATGCTTGAAACTGTCGTATTTTGTATTGGTTCTGCTGGTGCTACTTCAGGAAGTATCCAATTTTCTGGGAGTGTGATCTGGTTCCACGTGATAGATCTTGGGACTATAATTAGAGATCTAGCCAGATCTATTTGAAATAGGACTGTTTCTCCCTTTTGTAATAATTTTAGAGCTCCTATCCTGAATGCTGAATTCATAACCTTGTATTGAGTGCCATAAATAATAGCTACTGGAAGAGTCATAGTCTTGACTCTATAGTTAGCAGTTTTTATGTTTAATGTTAATGTATCTAGATTATTTTTGTCTTTTAAAGAGACTATAAAATTTGGAAAACAATCAAAATATACTGGTCCTCCACAGAGGTTGGTTTTTGCAATTCCTAGGAGGGAATCATTAAATTCTAAGAATTTGCTGTCTCTAAGGCAAAGGAGTAAGGAAGTGTCTTTAACAATTTGTACTAATCCAAAATGAACATAATTGTATTTTTCTTTATGTTTTTCTATTGTTGTTTTGGATAGTAGTTTGATTTTTTCATGGTCAACATCTAAGGCTACATCTAAAGCTATAGTTTGTTCTATTGTTTTGATTGTATAAGTTGAAGTAAAAAAACATCCATTTTTTGTCTCTTTCATAAATATCGGTTTGAGTATATTTAAGAATTTCTCAATTGTCTATGTCTTGATTAATGTTTGATATATTGATTTCTTCATTTAGTTTGGTGTTTGAAGATGAACTAGAAGAGCTAGAATTTGTTCTAAAAAAAGGAAGCCATAAGAAATGATAAGTAAATAAACAATTAGACAAATAAACAACCTTGCAATCCTCTTCCCTTTGGCACAGAATCCTTTAGGATCCATGGAGAATAACTATATTTCTAAACTAATTATAATAAAGACAATAAGGATCTTGAAAGGTTAGATCTAATCTTCTGAAACAAGTTATCTATAAGTGACTACTATATTTCTAAACAAATGTGTGTGTATGTGTATATGTAACTGTGTATGTATGAATCTTCTAGAAATGAAGGTGTAAGAGAAGCTATCTACGAGAGTATTAATGGGACATACTTTGTCCAAATTTTAGTAATAGTAATAAATAATCAAATCAACATTAGAAATAAAGAACATGATTGAAGATGATTAGAAAAGGAAAAATATGGGTTAATTGACAAAAAAATAAAGAAACTACAATTAATAGAAGGTAGGTTATTAATAGATTTGTTGAAATTAACTATAAATAAGAAACCATGCTATAAATAGGGAAGTAAAATGTGAGGACCCGAAAATTCCTTTAGAATCTCCTCCTATTTTTGAAAAATTAATTTATATTTCCTTCTATGTTTCTTTACTTGATTATTTAACTATTTACTAACCCTAAATTTCATGGTGATTTCGTTAGTTGAGCCAAGAGTTTTACTTTTACTTTTCCAGATAGAGTAAGTTAGGATTTTGGTGTATTTTGGTAGTGTGATTAATTGGTGAGGTATGTACTAAGTTTGGTGGATAAGAGTGAGTATTAGGTAAGAAGAAGTGTGTGATTAGAAGTGCTAAAAATAAGTTAGTGAATCATAAGTTAAAATTCAAGTACAACAGAGTTAAGGAAAATAGGCTTGAACCGACGTGCGCCGTTTGTTACCGGTTGAGTACCCCACTTGACCAATACTTTCTTACCCTAATCTCCTTATTTTTATTTCACCTAATCCTCCCTAAATTAACCCTTAAGTCAGCCACCATTATCGACTAAGGAAAAGGAAAAGAAAGACAAATTGGTAGGGTGACAAGTGTTGATGATCTAGCTACTTTTGACCAAGACTAATCTTAGTCTTTATCTTGCAAAATTGAACAAAAAATCCATCATCTTTCTTTCTTCTTCTTGGTGGCCGACTTCGAGAGAGGGAAAGGAGAGAAAAGCCATCAATTTATCATCTTGATTCATACTTGATTTGGAGGGAAATCAACCTAAAACCCTAAATCAATCCGTAGAAAGTTGCATCAAGGGAGCATGAAGGCTTGTAGTGGATTGAGTTGGGAAGGACAGCTCTTGTTTTTGTATTTTCCTTGGAGGCTTGAAGGTATGAAATTGAATAACTTCCTGCTCTTTCTATTCTTGTAATTTATTAGGAAGATGACTTGAAATTGGAAGTTTTATGGAAGATAACCTAGATTTGTGAAGATTGGTGAAATTTCCAACTTAGGGTTTCATTTTCCAACCTTGATGTGTGTGTTTTTAGTTATGATATGATGGTATCTAACTTTGTTAAGGACATTTGCGAAAATTTAAAGGTTTATTGTGACTTTTAGCTTTTAACTAAGAATTTCCAGCTTTAGCTCTAAAATTTCAGTTTTGTTAACAAATTTCCAGCATGTGGTAGTGAAATTTCAGTTCTACCCTATTTTTGGCATCAATTTGGCCTGTGAATTTCTCCATATTTTAGACTGAAGCATGAAAGTTATGGAGATTTGAGTTATCTTTCTACCTAGAAAATTTCAGCTCAATCGGAGCACTGTAACTTGTGAAATGACTAAAATGCCCCTGACTGCCCAAATGCCCTGTTTAACCGACAGCTTTCTATTTTCTCTGAAATTTCAATTTTTGACCATGAAAATGTATGATTTGGCTTTGGAGGTTTTCATAATAAATGTAGGTCTATGTTTTAGTTTCGAAACGCCATAAAATTTGCCGCAATCCGATAAGTGTAACTTCAGTTGTAATCAAAACACCAAAGGATGGCAAAACTGCCATCTTCATTGTTTCTCGTTGCCTTTCTCTTGTTTTTCGTTTCCTTGGTCTGACTTAACATGTACTTCTCAAGTGTTCTAAACCTGATTTCTAATATTCTAAACAAGTATTCAAAACATGATTTTTAGTTGCATATATTGGCTTTGAATTTAACCGTTTTTTATCATTTTCTTTAAAAATTATGCGTACACCTTGCCTATATGATTTACTATATTTTTCATGCCTTTTACCTTTGATATAGAAATATAAGTTATGCAGATTGCACTCGTGTATGATTGACTCTTTGTGGGACAATATTTGACTATAGATTTCGAGAGTGGCCAAGGTGCCGACCCTGAACTGAATTTTGATAAAACGTGGCTTGTTTAGGGTGAGTGTTCTTGCATGTTTGTGTATTAAATGACTGTGTACTTGTTGTAAATATTCGCTTGAGTGTTAAATGCTTCCCAATGATTGCTAAATGGATTTTTTACGGTGAGTGTGTACTTTATCGCACTCAACCCAAGCAAAAGTGAATTTTCAATGATTGAATGCAATTTGTGCATGAATATAAGCCTTTTGGCTGAACTAGGCCCTTACCCTTCGTTGCCAGTCGACTTTAGCCAGAAGCGGACTTTGTCGGGCGGATGGTGACCCTGGGACAATGTTTGGTATACTCGAATATGACCACGAACGTTGGTGGAGAACTGGCTAGTGGCGGGAAATGAAATCAATGAATGAATGTCAAGAACACTGGAGGTGTTTTCACTTGCAAAAAAAAATGTTTTTCTAATATTAGAGGGATAAGGAAAATGGTTGGCGAATGAATGAACGAATGACTCCACGTGAGCATGTATCCTTTTAATGAGTGTGTTCTTATTGTTTTTATATTGTAAATGTTTTCTTGATTGATTGTTATTAAATGACTAATGCCCTTGTTTTAATTGCTTGGTTATGTGTATGGGAATCTCATTGAGTTTTAGCTCATCCCTCTATTCCGTTACATTTGTTTTCCTTATAGGGTTTGAGAGCAAGGACGAGTGATTAGAGAAAGACTAAACTTTTGACTAGAACTTTTGTTGTGTAATAGTGATAGTATTAGTAGTTGGTTGGATCTTGAACTTTTGTACTTAACCTGAATGATTGTATATATGTTAAGTTTGATTGGTCCATCTTTACTTGCTCTTGAAGTGATATGTGAATAAGCCCCAGTGAGAGTTGGGCAGGCGGTCCGCCGAACCCTTTGGTTTGCCTTAGGGGGAGGTGGAATCATCACAGGTGGTATCAGATCCATTTCGCGTGGTCTCTGCGCGGGGTGAGATTGGGTCAAGTGGTGTTATGGTCCCTATTATATGAATGAGTAAATGATTAAGTACTCTTCTAGAGTGTAAGTTGTGAATCATGAATATGATACGTATAAACCCTTTTTCTTGTTACTTGGGGAAAATTAAGGATGTATGTCGGGTCGGAATCTCAAATGTGGTGATTT
Organism: Coffea humblotiana; assembly: GCA_023065735.1. Lineage (NCBI taxonomy): Eukaryota > Viridiplantae > Streptophyta > Magnoliopsida > Gentianales > Rubiaceae > Coffea > Coffea humblotiana. The sequence continues at coordinate 11,231,326 of CM041217.1, forward strand.
ACTCTTGGGACCGCCCGGCTCGAGTTGTGAATTATCTTATTTCGGATTCTTGTACCCGAGTACTCAAGAGTTGAGGGCAATGCTAGGGATGCAAGATGATAGAATTCGAGAACTTGAGACCTCCATTCGCGAGGAACAAGAACGGGCTAATGTTTTGCGAGAGGAAGTGTAAGGGTCAACGGACGTCTAGTTCGGGTAGTAAGAGAAGTGAGAGATCGGAAGGAAAATATTTTAACCGAGTGTGGGATGTTTGTGGAGGAGTACAAGTGAGTGTAGCAGAGGGAGATCAAGGGAATATAGTTGAGCTTGAGAGAGAAGTAGAATCAGTTGGTTCAGTGATGATCTAAACTAGAAACGTAAGACCTTGAGGTTGTAGGAAATAAGTTAGGGTGGTTGGGACGGCATGTCATGTTTTCTTCTTGTTTTGCCACTGTATTGCCACTGTTTGTATTTTGCTCGTGACATGTCAATGCTCCTATGTATAGTACTTGCTGCACTTGATTTTGATCAGCTTGATATGTATCTTTGTGAACTTGATGTGTTATAAATATGCTAAGCATGTTTTCTTATCTTTGGTTTTATGGTTTAAATTGCCTTTATCTTGCCGTTTTAGCCAATTTATTTTGTTTGCGTACTATATCACCTTTTGAAAAAAAAAGAGAGAAGGGTATGGAGGGAAGACGTAGTCGTGGCCGTGGGGCTAAGCAATCACAAGAACCAAGGAATGAAAGAGAAACAGCAGTCGAGCAAGATCGTGGGCCGAGGATTGAAACAAGGGACCAAGTGGCGACGGCGATACAACAAATGACCAATACCTTAGCGCGATTGGTAGAACAACAACGCCAAACTCCAGTGAATCAATTTCGGAACCCTGAGATAGGAGAAGATAGGGCCCTAGAGCCGTTTCAAAAGTTTGTTCCTCCTAAATTCCTTGGAGGGTCTAATCCGGAGACAACTGAGCAGTGGTTAGAGGCGATGATTAATATCTTTGCAACTTTGAACTACACGGAGCAAAGACAGGTGAACTTTGTTGTATTTCAATTCGAAAGACCGGCCCGGGTATGGTGGAATGTTATTAGGGCAAAGTAGGAGAAAGAACAGACTGCGTGGACATGGGTAAACTTTATAAGGGAGTTTAATGAGAAATACCTCCCACCTTTGGTCCAAGAAAAGAGAGAGGATGAGTTTATTAGATTGCGTCAGGGAACCCAGAGTGTGGCCGAATATGAAACGTAATTCACTAAACTATCTAAATTTGTTCCTGAATTAGTGGTTACGGAATGAAGGAAAGTGAAACGGTTTATCCAAAGATTGAATTTGGAGATCCAGAAAGCTTTAGCGGCGGTTCAAGTTAATACTTTTACGAAATCTCTTGAGAAAGTTCAAAGAATTGAAAATGCGAAAGCACAGGTAAAAGCCTTTCAAGCACGAAAAGGAATGCATCTAGTAGTACATATGAGAAACCTAGAGAAAAGGTAATGCCTTCCAAAGTGTAAAAAGTGAACCATTCACCTTACCTACCATGGATATTAGAAGCACTAGATGAAGGGTCTGCAAAAGAAAGTCAAATAGGACAAGAGGAAATTTCTCGAGAAAGCCAAAAAGTGGCTTCTCACTTGGCCTGTGGATATTGTGGGAAGACAAATTACACTGAAGATGATTGTTGGAGGAAGGGGCGAAAGTGTTTGATTTGTGGTAGTAGCGGCCATCAAATTAGCAACTGCCCGAAGAAACCGCCACGAGGGAATAGTGCTCAACAAGTGGATAGAACCAAACCGAAACAAACTAATGAAAGAGGGAACCGACCAAAAGTACCAGCACGAGTATATGCCTTTGACAAACAACAAACTCTGGAGTCATCTGAGGCGATGGAAGGTAAAAATTTCGAGAACGAAATTTTCTTAAGGGGGAGAGAGTGTGAGAACCCGAAAATTCCTTTAGAATCTCCTCCCATTTTTGAAAAATTAATTTATATTTCCTTCTATGTTTCTTACTTGATTATTTAACTATTTACTAGCCCTAAATTTCATGGTGATTTCGTTAGTTGAGTCAAGAGTTTTACTTTTACTTTTCAAGATAAGGTAAGTTAAGGTTTTGGTGTATTTTGGTAGTGTGATTAATTGGTAAGGTGTGTGTACTAAATTTGGTGGATAAGAGTGAGTATTAGGTAAGAGGAAGTGTGTGATTAGAAGTACGAATAATAAGTTAGTGAATCATAAGTTAAAATACAAGTACAAGAGAGTTAAAGAAAATAGGATTGAACCGACGTGCGCCGTTTGTTACCGGTTGAGTACCCTATTTGACCAATACTTTCTTACCCTGATCTCCTTATTTTTATTTCAACTAATCCTCCCTAAATTAACCCTTAAGTCAGCCACCATTATTGACTAAGGAAAAGAAAGACAAATTGGTAAGGTGACAAGTGTTGATGATCTAGCTACCTTTGACCAAGACTAATCTTAGTCTTTATCTTGTAAAATTGAACAAAAAATCCATCATCTTTCTTTCTTCTTCTTGGTGGTCGACTTCGAGAGAGGGAAAGGAGAGAAAAGCCATCAATTTATCATCTTGATTCATACTTGATTTGGAGGGAAATCAACCTAAAACCCTAAATCAATCCGTAGAAAGTTGCATCAAGGGAGCATGAAGGCTTGTAGTGGATTGAGTTGGGAAGGACAGCTCTTGTTTTTGTATTTTCCTTGGAGGCTTGAAGGTATGAAATTGAATAACTTCCTGCTCTTTCTATTCTTGTAATTTATTAGGAAGATGACTTGAAATTGGAAGTTTTATGGAAGATAACCTAGATTTGTGAAGATTGGTGAAATTTCCAGGTTAAGGTTTCATTTTCCAGTCTTGATGTGTGTGTTTTTAGTTATGATATGATGGTATCTAGTTTTGTTAAGGACATTTGTGAAGATTTATAGCTTTATTGTGACTTTTAGCTTTCAACTAAGAATTTCCAGCTTTAGCTCTAAAATTTCAGCATTGTTAACAAATTTCCAGCATGTGGTAGTGAAATTTCAGTTCTGCCCTGTTTTTGGCATCAATTTGACCTGCGAATTTCTCCATATTTTAGACTGAATCAGGTTTTGAACAAAACATGAAAGTTATAGCGATTTGAGTTATCTTTCTACCCAGAAAATTTCAGCTCAATCGGAGCACTGTAACTTGTGAAATGACAAAATGCCCTTGACTGCCCAAATGCCCTGTTTAACTGACAACTTTCTGTTTTCTCTGAGATTTCAATTGTTGACCATGAAAATGTATGATTTGGCTTTGGAGGTCTTCATAATAAATGTAGGTCTATGTTTTAGTTTCGAAACGCCATAAAATTTGCCGCAATCCGATAAGTGTAGCTTCAGTTGTGATCAAAACACCAAAGGATGGCAAAACTGCCATCTTCATTGTTTCTCGTTGCCTTTCTCTTGTTTTTCGTTTCCTTGGTCCGACTTAACATGTACTTCTCAAGTATTCTAAACCTGATTTCTAACATTCTAAACAAGTATTCAAAACATGATTTTTAGTTGCATATATTGGCTTTGAATTTAACCGTTTTTGATCATTTTCTTTACAAATTATGCGTACACCTTTCCTATATGATTTACTATACTTTTCATGCCTTTTACCTTTGATATAGAAATATAAGTTATGCAGATTGCACTCGTGTATGATTGGCTTTTTGTGGGACAATATTTGACTGCAGATTTCGAGAGTGGTCAAGGTGCCAGCCCTGAACTGAATTTTGATAAAACGTGACTTGTTTAGGATGAGTGTTTCTTGCATATTTGTGAATTAAATGACTGTGTACTTGTTGTGAGTAATCACTTGAGTGTTAAATGCTTCCCAATGATTACTAAATGGATTTTTGTCAGGGCGAGTGTGTGCTTTATCGCATTCGACCCAAGCAAAAGTGAATTTTCAATGATTGAATGTTAGTTGTGCATGAATGTAAGCCTTTTGGCTGAACTGGGCCCTTGCCCTTCGTTGCCAGTCGACTTGAGCCAGAAGCGGACTCGGTCGGGCGGATGGTGACCCTGGGACAATGTTTGGTATACTCGAGTATGACCACGAACGTTGGTGGAGAACTGGCTAGTGAATTGGCTAGTGGCGGGAAATGAAATCAATGAATGAATGTCAAGAACACTGAAGGTGTTTTCACTTACAAAAAAAATGTTTTTCTAATATTAGAGGGATAAGGAAAATGGTTGGCGAATGAATGAACGAATGGCTCCACGTGAGCATGTATCCTTTTAATGAGTGTGTTCTTATTGCTTTTATATTGTAAATATTTTCTCAATTGATTGTTATTAAATGACTAATGCCCTTGTTTTAATTGTTTGGTTATGTGTATGGGAACCTCATTGAGTTTTAGCTCATCCCTCTATTCCGTTACATGTGCTTTCCTTACAGGATTTGAGAACAAGGACGAGTGATTAGAGGAAGACTAAACTTTTGACTAGAACTTTTGTTGTGTAATAGTGATAGTATTAGTAGTTGGTTGGATCCTAAACTTTTGTACTTAACTTGGATGATTGTATATATGTTAAGTTTGATTCGTCCATCTTTACTTGCTCTTGAAGTGATATGTGAGTAAGGCCAGCGAGAGTTGGGCAGGCGGTCCGCCGAACCCTTTGGTTCGCCTTAGGGGGATGTGGGGTCGTCACATAAAAAATAAAGGAAATTAATTGTTACCAAAAACAAAAAAAGAATGAGACAATAAAAAAAACAAACATTAAAGACGTTCACGTGGTGAAAAGATAGATAGTCTACTTGGCAAAAGGTTAGAATAGCCAACTTAACAACCTACCAAAAGTACAACAAAGCCTTGTTATATATATATAATCTAACTAGCATTGGGACCCTGTGCATGAGTTTATATGTTAAAAAAGGTAATATAGTGTACTCAGAAAAAATTTTTTACATCAAATAGAAAAGGTTGAAAAGATCAAAAGTAGTTTTCAATTATATCTTATATTATTTCGAACACCCAAAAATACACGAAAACATCTAAAGAAATACCCAAAAGATCATGCCAACCATACATCTCATCACCCTCTCTCGCTCTCTACCACTCGCCTTCACTTCCCCTACCTCGTTACCCTCATCTCACTACTTGATATCCTTCGTTTCTGTTTGCTATTCTTCTCTCAACATGCCACCCTACATTCCAACATTTGTGCAACCCTTCCCTTTCTCCCACTTCATAAGCCCTACCACTCTCTCTCTCTTCCGCCTAGTAATCTAATCTCCAACCAAGCCATACTGTCCATTTATCCCCTATTCTACCACTCTTTCCTTCTATCTCGTGGCCCCGACTTCTTTTTCGCCTAGATTGCCCTCCCTATAGCATACGTTTCCCTCTTCTTTCACTGCTCATGATCTATTTCTTCACTTTTAGGCCTCTTTTGCCCAAATTAAAAGCCAAAATCATGATCTCGAAAAAATCTAATTCAAGGTGTAAATTTTGTAAAACGCTTCCCTTTCTTCTTCTTTTTTTGTAAATAGTAAACTCAGGAAGATTTTTCAAAAAAAAAAAAAGTTAGTGAGAATTTTCTAAAAACACTCAAAAAAAAAGTCACCCAAATGCATTGTTGCTCATTTAAATTCATATATACATTTTCTTTTACATATATACATACATACATACATATACGTATATATTTATTTATTTATTTAAATACTTATATTATATGAAAAAATAGTCCAAATACTTAAATAATACGTATAATGAGTCTACCTTAAGTGCAAATAAAGTCAAAATTGTTATTTATAGACTCCAAGTTCAATGTCAGATTATGAAGTCCAAAATTAAAAGCGCGGAACTTATAAAAAAAAACTACTGAAGCACCCTAGAGTTAGTAAATACCAATAGAAATGAAAAAATGGAACAAATTTGTTTATCTTTCAACTATATCTTGGCTACCATTGCTCACTGTTGAAATGTCCATAGAATTTTCTAGATTCTATTAAAACTTGAATTCTAGTATAAAGACCAGGAGCAAAAAGTATTTTTTAAGAGAAAAACACCATTCCCCAAATGAACTTGATGGATCAAAGTAAGGCAAGGGCTTTTATATTTTATTTATTTTTTTAAGAAGCTTTGGTGCAAGTGAAAGAAGAATTTTGTGCGTTGAGTCTTTTACATGATTAACACTATAATAGCACAAAGACCAAAATAAAAGTTTGCATCAAATTTGGCTAGAAATCTTATCAAGTCGTGATATTTATATACGCCTACTTGATATCACAACTTTGACTATCTTAAATTGACTTAGATACAATAAAAATTAGGGCAAATCACACTTTACCCCCCTATAGTTTAGTATTTTTACACATAACTCTCCTATGGTTTCAAAAATTATAGATAATCCCCTCATGATTTGGATTAAAATATCAAAGTGACAGAATTTATATTCCATAACGGAATCAACTAAAATGTCAAAAATACCCCTATGTAAAGTTGAAAATTATTTATTAATCACAGGGAGTTATGTATATATTTTGAAAATCATAAGGGGGTAATATGGTAAAGTACTATATCATACGGGGATTATATGATAAAACATAAAACCATACAAGATTAGAGTGTCATGCATATTATGTTTATATATTTTGATCACTTCAACTATTTTAATTTTTAAATAAGAGTAATTTTGATATTTTTATTGGTTCCGTTACAAATGATCACTTCTGTTATTTTAACATTTTAATCCAAACTATGAGGGGTTATATATAACTTTTAAAACTATATATGATAAGTGCATATTTTGAGTGTTTTAAACATGTTTAGTATTTAGTTTTGATGTGTTTTAGTCATGTTTATAACTAATGAACTAGGTTTCTAGGGAAGTTTTGCATTTTTATGGTTAAAGTGTAAAAAATGCATTTTATGGATTTTAATGGTGAAAATTTCATGTTTTTGTAGGTTTAATGATTCAATCATCAAATGGAGAGAGTTGAGAAGATAATTCGATGATTTTTTATAATTTGAAGTGATTTGTAAGATAATATAAAGTGCAAGAGATGAAATGCAATCAAGGGAATTTCATAGCTTTGACACCTGTTGGAATTTTGGCTGATTTTCCCTTGTATGGCTGATATTAACTAGTCAAGATAATAACATTCCCTTAACCAGGTAAGTTCATTTGCAAGAGTAGTAAGGAATTCCATACCTCTAGAAGCTTTTCTAGTGTTACTTTCATTACTTTTATGTTTATGGTAGTCTAGATAATAAAGGAGTTCGAAAAACACCGGTAATTGAAAATCTTTCCTGTGGGATCGATACCTAATACCCCTATGCTCAATAACGATTCGTATACTTGCGAAAAATCGCGTGTAGGGTATTTAGGATTTATAAATGTAAAATTTGATTGTGGATGAGTTAATTGTATATGTATACCGCGCGCTCGTCAGTTATATTTGCATCGAGCCAAAATTCCCTTGATTGCAACAGGTGTCAAAGCTGTGAAATTCCCTTTATTGCATTTCCTCTCTTGCACTTCATGTTCTCTTTTTATCATTTCAAACCATCATCAATCATCCAATTATTTTCTCAACTCACTCCATTTGATGATTGAATCATTAAACCTAAAAAAACATGAAGTTTTCACCATTAAAATCCATAGAAATGCAATTTTTACCACTTAAACCACAAAATGCATATTTTCACTAGAAACTTAGTTAACTAACTATAAACATAACTAAAACACACCGAAACTAACTAATAAAACACACTTAAAAACACATAAGATATATACTTATCAAATACCCCTACACTTGAACCATTGCTTGTCCTCAAGTAATAAGAAATACAAACCAACAATGATCCAAAAATTTGAAAATAAACATATGTGCTCCATTCAACTTCATTTCCTCAAAACAAGGTAAATAATCATTATGCAATCATTCATTAATCCTCAAGTACTCATAACATCAAGTAAAGAAGAGCTAATTATACCTTAATTATGCTAGTTCAATTCAATTTCTCATTTTCACCCAATGTCACAAGTAAGTAACTTATATGGTCAATAAAAATGCTATCTAATCCCATGATCATCTTCTTATTCAACTTAGAGAAGGATTTATTCATATAATATAACTAAATATTACTCAAGTTGTGAAAGTGCCTATTGACGCGAAAATCGACATTTTTAGATAAAGATCACCAGTTACTCAACACTTCACATACTCAAATTGCATTGCATACTCTTATTTCGAGTACCATTTTACGCGAAAGTCGATATTTGTAGATAAAGACTCCGGGTTACTAAGTACAAGAACCATTGGAATAGAACAACTCTTATTCTCATTTTTTTCTCTTTTTTTCTACTTTTTCTTATTTTTTTTCAAAGCAAAGATAATAACATTCCCTCAAAAGAATAATAATGAGAAGAGTGTTGCAATTATTGACCATATTTATCACTTAACTATGTAATATCATGTAAAGAGAAGAAATTTCATCAATTTTGCAAAATATAGGCATAATTTTCTCTACTGTACATGATATACTTTCCTATAAATGCACAAATTATAATCACATAATAATCATTTCCAAGTTAAATAAGAAAAGAAGTCTTCAAATCACATATATTTATTTCAAAAGTAGAAGAAATTTGAGTGACTAATGGTATGGAACTTGTTACCCCTTGCATAAAATCGAAAAAGTTTGAAACATTTTGGGGCATTTTTGTAATTTTGGACAAGATATTGAAAAAATTTTGGCAAAGTTTCTCCTTATAAATGGACTAAACTCCCTGCTAACAACCTCAAGATTGACACATTTAAGTGCAAGAAATATTTTCAAGAGAAGTCCAAATCATTTCAACCAAATTTCAATCACATACAATGCCGATAGGTTCAAGGTTTCCCTCCCCCACATTTAAACTTCACATTGTCCTCAATGTGAGAAAGGAAAAATAACGAAGACAAGATAAAGTAGTACTCCCTTAATGAACTTGCGCTATCCAAATCCATCACCAAGTGATGAATTTTCAACTTTAAGAAGTCTTGAAGCACTAAAATCACAACATAAGTGAAGAACACTTGGATGAGTTCATACAAAAGGAATAAGGAAAACTACTAAAAAGTAAACATCAAAAGCACTAAGGAAAACTACTAAAATAAAAGAAAAACTAACGGCAATGATAAAGTAAACATGCAAGGTTGGGAAAATGAACGGTGGTGATGGTGATGAGCACTCCCTCAAGTAGCTGCTTGGTCAGGTGAAAAAGGTGGAGTTAGTGGAGCTTCAATGCCAAGTTTAGCCTCAATGCGAAGAAGGCACTCAGAATTCCATTTGTGCTCTTTTCGACTCTTCTTCACTTCGGTCTCGATACAAAACAGCTTATCCATCATCTTTTTGAGAAAAGATCGAGTGTCTTAAGGTGATGATAGAGGACGTGAGGAGGAAGGATCAGTTGAGACCGGTTGGGCAGTTGTCTCAACCCCTTGAACTTCTTCAATACGTGCAATTTTAGCTTTTTTCTCTTGCCGAATGTCTCCTTGAGTCGAAGGACCACCCGTATCTTTGATCTTCAAAAGAAACTTGTAAAAATCTAATGTAAAGATGTCCTTTTTCTTGAGGCATGTAGGGATAGCATTAGAGAAATTGACTCTACCCCTTTGAAACACCAAGGTCAAAAGGAGAGCATAAAAGAAGGCATGTTTGACATCATTACTACGAACCACAACCCACATGTAGTTTGTGATAATGCTTTCCAATGGAATACTTGGATGTTGCCTAGGTCATGCTCCATTTTGTCCAAGAAATAGATGTCACTTGTGCGCGCTTCATTGGTACCACTTGCTCTTGGAATTATATTGGAGGCAAACAAGTAGATGAGAAAACGATGAGACTCCGAAAATGAGGAAGTCAACACGGAATATCGCCCCGTTTTACGAGTGGCCTTGTACTCAACTCTCAAGCATACAAGTGCCTCTAGCATGTTCCATGAGTCCAAATCGCGAGGTTTAAATGGTTTCTTCAAATCAACCTTATATCCAACGTCAGAAACTTGAAGAAGGCTTTGCAAATGAGCTCTATAGATTTGGACACTAGTTCCTCACATTGTACTTGTAATTTCTTCCGTGTCAAAGTGAAAAGACTGCTTGCCCTCTACATTTGCATAAAATTCACGGACAAACTCTTCATAATAAATGTTTAGGAGGTTGAAGAAATTCTCCCATCCCAATTTAGTAAATTAGGCCTTGAGATGGTAGATCTCCTCAACATCAGGAGTGACATCCTTCTCCACCAACACCTAACTCCCCTTCGAGAATTATACCAAACTTCATTTTCAGTGAGGTGAAGCGTGACCTATGATCATAAGGGATTTGCTCCTCTTGTTTCTCTTCTTGCTCTACTTGTTGTTGAGTCTCCTCTTTGGATAATGGCTCATCTTCAAGCACAAGTCGTCTACTTGCTTTTTTTTTTTTGTATGTTGTGGTCTAGAAATAGACGTAGAAGCTTCTCCTTTTCTTTTGAGAGGTGGAGATTTCACCTCAACTTTCTTAGTGCGAGCCATTATATCTAAATAAAATTATTACACATTAAATTCATTCAATAGGTACATTGTTAAATAAAGGATAATGAACACTTGTTTACATTTACTCTTATCTTTAAAGAGCCAAACTCATTAGCTTACTTATATAATAAGTATCAACCAACACCATAAATAAGTACCAAGATTCACTATCAACAACAAGTGCTCTTATAATTTCTCCAAATGATACATATGAGTACAATAAGTAATAATGTCCAAATAATTAGAGGAAACAACTAAGCAAACACACAACTTACTCATATTTTAATGACCTAAATAATCATAATTAAATGCTAAATAGCACCATAACCATGAGTTTTAGGATTAAAAAGGTCATTAATTTGCTATTTACTAAAAATTCTAGAATAAACATGCCAAAAATCAAGAAGGAAGCAAATGAAGCATACACTTAGCATGTAAATATGCTAGAGCAAATCACCTATCTCACAAAATTTTCTCCAATTTAACTAACTCAAGAAATAAGCTAATAATTATCTAGTCTCATTAATCGTCAAAATTAGCTAAAAATTGATAAATTCACCAAATAATCACAAGCTCATGAGTTAACTATCACCAATAATCATCAATAACCTCAATAAGTACAATGGAAAGCACCAAACTTCACAAAATTAAGAAATTCAAAATTGCCCAAAAATTAGAAATATGTGAAAAATGGCAAAATTTGGTACACATGTGTTACCTCAAACTTGTTGATTGATGATTATGGATGCAAATTGTGAAGAAACCCCCCAAAAATCTCACTCTAATTTGGCTTCAAATGGAGATTTCAAAACTTTTGAAACCCTTGTTCTTGCCAATCTCAAATCTGAATTAAAGCTTGTTTTTAAAAAAGTTTAAACTATGAAATCATCTCTAGAGGTTAAGGGGAGTGTTCTGGTGAAAAAACTTGACGAGCGCGGGGTATACATATACAATTGGTTCATTCACAATCAAATTTTACATTTCTAACATCCTAAATACCCTACACGGGATTTTTCTGTAAGTATACAGGTCGTGAACGAGTATAGGGTATTAAGGATCGATCCCATAGGGAAGATTTTCAATTACCGGTGATTTTTGAACTCCTTTATTATCTAGACTATCATAAACATAAAAGTAATGAAAATAACACTAGAAAGCTCCTAGAGATATGAAATTCCTTACTACTCTTGCAAATGAGATTACCGGTTAAGTTAATGCTATTAGTTTGGCTAGTTATGGCATAATTTCCTACTGTATGTGAAACCTACTCTCATGGTGAATCAACTATACTTGTAGCTAAACCATACCTATTCTCGTGGTTATGAAATTAACTACAAATTCATTTCTTTTATGAAATTACATGAAACAAGTCACTAAATCCACATAGGTACACCTCTACTCTCATGAGTGAACTCCTTAGGTTTATCACTTCCTTGAATTAGTGTTAAATTCCAATCTTCATTGCAAACTTAACACCTTTAGATAATCACAATTAATGGCCGGTTAATCATGATTAGAAAAGCAAAAGTGATAAATAACTTGTTCAAAATAATATCATCAAATAACCAAGTAAACATCACTAACAAGATATAGAAAGTTTATCCATAACTCTAGACATAAACTTTAACTAAATATGATAAAAACACAAAACCAAACTTGTATTATAACTAAACATGAAATCAAATACAAGAGAGAAAGTATTAGAAGAGATATCACCCTTGTCACATGAGATCAACCTCTCCATCTTTACTCCTCAATCTTCATCTAAATCTAACTGCAAATACAAGAAGGAAAAACTAGACTAACTACTCTATACTATCCTAACTAATGAACTAAGAAAATTCTAGTGAAAACTACATTTTTGGTGAGTTTCTCTAGCCTTCCAAAGTTTTTAAAATGGTCTCCAAAGGCCTATATTTATAGAGAGAATTCATGCAAGAGACAAAGTGTTTAATCATGCCCTGAGCCCACAAACAAGCTAGAAATTAGTTGTAAAACTTCTTATGCAGCTGTCTTGGGTTGTTTCCATCGATATTCTTGCAGGAAAATGGGTCAAAAAACTTGTGTGAACAGAACACAAGTTGAGAGCAAGTTGCAGTCCAAATTGAGGAATACGCGACTTTGGAATACGCGACTTCAAACCACGTATTCATGAAGTCGCATTTTCACTTCTGTGAATTTGGCACCAATTCAACTGCTATTTTCTTGATGATGGAAGTCGAACTAACTCTTCTGCAAAACATAAAAGTTGTAACTCTTTGAGTTAACTTTCCAATGCCTTAAGAATCATCTCATTTGGACTCTGTGGACCAAGAAATGACCAAAATACTCTTGACTGGTTAGAGTTCTGTTTCAGCTTTTGACAACAGAGTTGCACTTCTGTATTTTGACTTTTTGACTATGAAAATGACTGAACTGGACTTTGATGTCTTCATACCAAATGTGTATCTATCTCTTAGCTTCAAAATGGTTCAAGAATCACTTCAATCCAATGCTTGTACCTCAAGATATAGTCGAAATACCACAAGGTGTCAAAACTGGAAAACTTTTCTTCTTTGTTCTTGATTGCATTTCCTCTCTTGCATTTCATGTTCTCTTTAAACTACTTGACATTATCAATATTCATCTAAATATGTTCTCAATTCACTCCCTTTGATGATTGAATCATTAATCCTACAAAAATATGAAATTTTTCACCATTAAAATTCATAGAAATGCAATTTTTGTCACTTAGACTACAAAATGTATATTCTCACTAAAATCCTAGTTAATTAGCTATAAAAGTAGTTAAAACACACTAAAACTAACTAATAAAATATGCTAAAAAACACGTAAAATATACTCTTATCAAATACCCCCACACTTGAACCATTGTTTGTCCTCAAACAATTAACACATAATCAATAACAATAATTCAAGAGATGAAACACTATATGCACTTTTTTCAAATTCAATTCCTCATAACTTGGCAAACAATCATTATACACGTGTTCAATTTACACTAAATACTCATAATATCAAGTAAAGGAAAGATAATTATACCCTAATTTTAACAAGTTAAATTTAATCTCTCACCCTAATCAAATTTCACAAATAAGCAAATCACATAGTCACTTTATAGCTTTCCTCCTCCTATAATCATCTTTTCCTCAAAATTTTTAACTAAGAGGGATTTACAGCTGGATATCTTACTTAAATAGTGAAAACGTCTTTTGACGCGAAGATCGACACTTTTAGGTGAAGAGCTCCGGTTACTCAACATTTCACTTATTTAAATTGCTATGCATACTCTTAATTCAAGTACCTTTTTATGCGAGTGTCGACATTTATAGATGCCAACCTCCGGTTACTCGGTACAAGAATTATTGGAGTAGAACAAAAAACTCTTATTCTTTTCTTTTTTTTCTTTTTCTTCTTTCTCTTTTTTTTTTGCTTTTTTTTTAAAGTAAAAGACAATAACTAGACATTCCCTCGAAGCAAATATATCAAAGGAAGAGTATAGGTTTTATTGACTATATCAATCACTTACTTGCAAAATTAAGTAAAGAGGAGAAATCTCATTGAACATGCAAAATTATAGGCATAATTCTCCCTACTTTACAGAATATACTTTCTAAAATGCAAAAATCCTAATTGCATAATAACCATTTCCAAATCAAATAAGACCTAAATCTTCCAAAATACATAAAAAGTTTCAATAAATGGAAGAATTAGAGCACTTAAAGTAGGAACAAATTGGCCCTTTTTTATAAAACAAAGACAAATTGCAAAAATTCTTGGGCCATAGTGAAATATTGGAAAAGATTTTAGAAAATTTTTGACAGAGTTCCCCCTTATAAATGGACGAAACTTCCTGCCAACAAACCTAATTTCAAGAAAATTATCCACATGACAATATTTCCAAGCACAATTCCAACATTTCTGATGCATTTAAATCCACAAAATATCATCACAAAGCACTAGAATGCAAGTTCAAATATTTTCTTCCCCCACACTTAAACTTCACATTGTCCTCAATGTGAGAAAAGAAAAATAACGAAAGTAAGAGAAAATAGTACTCCCCTATTGAACTTGCACTATCCAAATCCATAGCCTAGTGATGAATTTCTAACCTTATTTGTAAAGAAATGAGAATTCAATTAATGCACTACTTCAAATGGCAAAATCAAAATAAAACAATTGAGTAAAAACTTGCAATGATCAAGAAGTATGCATGCAAATCAAGGGAAAAGGGGAAAGTGATCAAGCATGTGAAATCAAACAATGTTCAAGGGATAAAAACATGAAATGAGCTAATCTTCGCAAATCAAGTATATGCACTAGCATCCAAAGCAAAGGGAAGTTAATTTCACAAAATAAGTCCATCATCATGAGCAAAGTAAGTTTCATTCATACATTTTGTCATCAATAATCAAGTCTCCTCAAGTGCAAAAATAATCTCAAAATGAAGGCAAACACACCAAGCCAAAATATAAATAACCTTTTTGAGAATTCATGAAATATTAAAAACCATTGAACCACAAAGATTATAAGTGCATTTACGAATTTCGTCCATTAAGGCCATTTTCAATTCACCTTTTCTTTTAGAATTACCTAAGAATTCAAGAAATCCTTCAACCAAGCACCTTTTCATTCATTAGGTAATCTAAATTACTCACATGAATATCATAAACTTCCATAAGCTAATTAAAATGCTGCTTTGGCCATTTAATATGCAACTTTGTCACCAAGACAAATTAAGCATAAAACTAGCAAAAATTCACCAAATAAATACAATAAATACAAATCACAAGATTTATTTATCACTAACAATCACCAATAGCATCAATAAACTCAAATAAATACACCTAACTTCACATATTAAAAATTGCCTAAAAATAGAAAATATTCAACCATGGCAAAGTTCAAATGACAAAGTTAGATGAAAATTTGTTACTTCAAAGTGGTTTGGTGATGTTTAGTGATGAACATGATGTGAAAACCCCCAAGAAACTTACTCCAATTTGGCCTCAATTGAATGATTCAAGAAGGTGCAACCCTAACTAATGATAAGCTTGAAACCACTTTAGAGTTGTTTTTGAAAGAATGTGAACTATGAAATCCACTCTTGAGGATGGGAGAAAGTGATTTGGTGAAGGTTGTTTGAAGATTAAATGGTGAAAAGTGGTGTTTTAGTGAGTGGTGTGTGTTCGAGGTGTTAGTGTGTGAGTGGGGTTGAAGAAGAAGGGAAGGAAAAAATGACGGATTCCTCTCTTGTGCAGGTCACTAGCCAGAATCCGGCCACTTTCTAACCGGATATCTGGTTGGATTGTTGGCCAAATTCGAGACAGTGAGCACAAAAACATTTTTTTTCACCTCCCTTGTCAATTCGGCGGTGAATCCAGCCAATATTCGACCGAATTTGTGGCAGGATTTACTGTAGAAAATTTTGATTTCTACAGTTTTTCCTCCAGTTTTTTGCTTGACCAAGTTTCCACACTCACCCCGTTTTCAACTGTTTTCATGTTCTTCAAAAAAAATGCACTTTAAACCATACAAATGTGTTTTTCTCAACCAAATACACTTAAAAATACATGATCATGCATTAATATAACACAAACATGAAGTACTTTAAATGTATGAAATGCATCAAATGAACATGAAAACTCCCTTTTTGCTTTAATATAGACACTTTTGCTATTGAAATCATTTGCATGAATCCTTACCATTGCCACCTACAAAACACACAAAAATACTAATCAAACAACTAAAACGTACTAAAAACAAGAAATCGCTGGGTTGCCTCCCAACAAGCGCTTCTTTATAGTCATTAACTTGACTATAGCACCTCATTTTTTAAGAAAATTTAGTTAACGAATAATCCACCATTTTAGGTCGTGGTGGATCATTAAAATGCGGCTTAACAGCTAGAGCCACGTGTTCTAATGATATGAGAGGTGGAAGTAACTTACCTAACTCAAGTGAGTCGTAGATATTACCTTGTATACGTGCCACTCGAGTCCTCACCAAAGGAACGTCCGCATGACCTTCTTGGGCTATAATGACTTTGGAACCTACATTCTTAGCACAATCCTCAAGAGGGATTATATATGAATCATTTATGCTTGCCTCTTGAGGTTCAAACTTCATTCCAAACTCATTATCATATGAAATGGATATTTCTTCATTAAAACACATATTAGATGCATCACTTTGATGAAATATAATCCATTGTCACATACAACATTCCCACCATTCATAATAGGGTCATTTTGCATAGTATTAGATGAAATAACTTCACAGAGTACATATAATTGTTCTTGTATTCTACAAAAGTGAGAGGTTAATTCATCAAATCTTTTCTCAACCCTATCAAAATGATCGGAAGTCGCATTAGCTAGCTTTTTATGGCTAAATCAAATTGATTAGAAGAATTTTCTATAGCTAGCTCCCAAGATGCATTAGAATCATTAGTTAATGGTTCACTTTCTAATTCCCAAGGTGGAGGTGCATTAGCTAACATTTCTATTGCCAATTCTCAAGATGGTTTTGATTCATATTGGACACATTCGAATTGGTAATCATATAAACAAGAAGAAGCACTATTAGCACATTGATTATCCCAACCATAAGCACAAAAATTGCCCTAATTAGGACCATATTGATCAAGATAAGGATTGCAATGCTCCAATTCATCAAAATAATCCACATTTTGTGCTTGCCTACATGTATAAATAGCATGATAACCTCCACACAAGTCACAAATCACATGATAAGAAATGAAACCATTAACATTCCTCTTTTGTTCAATATCATGCTTAATGGTGTCCCATTGAACTTGTAACGTTATAAAATCAAGTTTAGTTTTTAAACATCTCAAACCATCTTCAAATGACATACCTTCGGTAATTTCTTGATTACTTCTATTTAAAAAGCTTTGCACTTGGTAACCATCCATTGCCGATCTTCCACTTCTCATACATTGTTCTCCAAATTAACCTACCCTCCTCATCACCTAAAATTACTTTTAAACAATCTCAAAAGTAAGATTAGTCAAGAAGAATAGCTTAAAAGGCACAAACTAAAATAGAAAACCAAAAAAAATGACTCAACAAAATATTAAAAATGACATATAACACATAAGGCACAGCAAAAACAACAAAAATGAGAAAAATTATCTAAATTAATAAAATTGCTTTTAACACCGATATTGCCAAATCTTCCCTAGCAACGGCGCCAAAAACTTGACGAGCGCGGGGTATACGTATACAATTAACTCATCTACGATCAAGTTTTACATTTATAAATGCTAAATACCCCACACGCGATTTTTCGTAAGTATACGAATCGTTTATTGAGCATAGGGGTATTAGGTATTGATGCCACAGGGAAGATTTTCAATTACTGGTGTTTTCAAATTTCTTTATTATCTAGACTACCATAAACATAAAATTAATGAAAATAACACTAGAAAACTCTGAGAGGTATGGAATTCCTTAAGTGAATGCTATTATCTTGGCTAATTATGGTGTAATTTCCTAATGTATGTGAAACCTACTCTCGTAGTGAATCAACAATACTTGTAGCTAAACCATACGTACTCTCGTGGTTATGAAATTAACTACAAGTTGATTTCTTCTATGAAATTACATGAAACAAGTCACTAAAGCTACAAAGGTGCTCCTCTACTCTCGTGAGTGAACTCCCTAGGTTTACCACTTTCTTGAACTAGTGTTAAATGCTAATTCTCATTGCAAACTTAATACCTTTAGATAATCACAATTAATGGCCGGTTAATCATGATTATAAAAGCAAAAGTGATAAATAACTTCCTCAAAATATATATCATCAAATAATCAAGTAAACATCACTAACAAGTTATAGAAAGTTCATCCATACTCTAGGCATAAACTTTAGCAAAACATGAAAATATGATCCAAACTTGTATTATAGTTAAACATGAAATCCAATACAAGAGAGAAAGTAGTAGAACAGATGTCACCCTTGTCACATGAGATCAACCTCTCCATCTTTGCTCCTCAATCTTCATCCAAATCTAGATACAAATACAAAAAGGATAAACTACACTACCTATACTATACTACTCTAACTAATGAAAAAAGGAAACTCTAGTGAAATCTACATTTTTGGTGAGTTTCTCTAGCGATCCAAAGTTGTTAAAGTGTTCCCCAAAGGTTTCTATTTATAGAGAATTCAAGAGTCAAATGAGTTGTTTCTAGTTGTCATTTTTTACTCTTGAAACTCTCATGAGTTGTCTTTCCAACTTTCCAATCTTTTCTTGATCAGATACAGCCGGAATTGAGAGATGAAATTGAGCTGGAAAAGTTGTGTAAAAGTAGAGCAAGTTGCAGAAACACAGAAGAGATTACGCGACCTCAGGAATCCGCGACTTCATCTCGCGTATTGGATAGTCGCGTTTTCACTTCAGCACCACTTCAACCGATATTTTCTCAATGATGAAGGCCGAACTTGTGACGACCCCACCGTACCCAGAGGCGTACCAAAGGGTTTAGCAGATCGCCTGCCTAGCTCGCGCCAGGACTCGATACTCTAAAACGAGAAAATAGATTTCACGCTACAAGAAAGTTCTATATACACTATTACACCTTCAAAAGTTGTATCATTATTACATCAAGCCATACAAACCATTAGTACCAAAAAGTAAACCCTGGAAAAATTGCTAACTATAACCACCACAACAAATATATACATTTACTGGTCAACTTATAACACGTACTAGGGCAAAACTCATTATTCTATAAACCAAAAGTCTATACACTTTCCCGAGCTTTCCCCGCATCGGCCCCTGCTAAGGAAAACAAATGGAATGGGGTAAGCTATATGCTTAGTGAATAATCGGGGGTAAAAACGTAAAATCACATCCAAATAAACATGTAAATCAAGATATTTCACATCAATAGACAGAAATGTAACATCACAATAGTAGGATACGGATGGCTTCAAAGCCAATTCAATTCCCCGAGCTTGTTCACCTGTTGACACTCCGTCAACCAAAACTCATAGTCCGTAGACTCCACTTACTTCCCCGTTCACCTTATCAACCCCCGCTGGCCAGTCAACAGCACACAGCAGCTCGAGCAAAACAAAATCACTTAGCTTTAACAAAGCTTTAACAAAGAACGAAATCCCAAGGTTAGCATGGAACTACCTTCGACCAAGCCCCAGCTGGCTCGAATAGTTCGTCTACCCTTGGAACCGGGCTGGAACCAAGCCCTGAGATATCCAGTCTCTCAATAGAGGATATCTCTCAACAAAGTACTCATGTCATTTAATCACCCCAACAGCACACAGCACCAGGGGTTCAACTCAAGTTATGTAATCACCCCCAACAGCACACAGCAAAAGGGTGATACTTAATGCAAGGCATGTATTCTCACATATTAAATCAAAAACAAAGGATGGGTTTAGGTCGAGTGAGATAAAGTACACCCTCGCCTAAGTACCCATTTACCATATACAAGGCACTTTGACAATTTATCATATAAACCAACCCAATTACTCACTCAAAATAGTTAGCACGCAAATCAAGGCACTTTATACGGGTCCACCGACTCCGTCCGGTTCGTCACTGCCTGTGACAGAAGATTATACGCAACCATTAGTCAAACAACCATCACAAATGGAAATATGGTCTAAAACGGCCAAAACGGCAAAAACGGCCAAGAAATGCATGTGCGCGTGCGCGGAAATGAAAATGGTATGAAAATGGGTTGCAAGGTTTCGACTATAACCCGAGCTGTGGTTATCGGATCAAGGTGTACTAGGTAGCGTCTCGAAGCTAAGACAAAGGGTTACAATTTTCATGAAGACAACTCAACCCAGTTTTCAGTGGATCTAGGTCAAATTTGCAGATTACCGAACCAGAACTCCAAAGGCTGGTTTGTATCTTGAGTGAAAATTTGGGCGGCATGCCCCTTGTGTTTACTTATTTTCCAGCCATTTATGGCTTCATTATTTTCCTCAAATCAACTCCAATGTCACACTTAAGCAAGGGTACCACAATAGCCCTTCAACTGGGCTCAAAATAATCCAATTACAACACAAATCTTAACAAGGCAATCGGAAATCAAGTTTAAAGGCAAATAGCTAAATGGCAGATTTGGCGTCTCTTGGCGTTTCGGTCACAACTAAAGCTACGCCTATCAGTTTGGGGTAAAATTTATACCGTTTCGAAGCTAAGCCAAAGGGCTACAACTTTGATGAAGACAACTCAGCCCCGTTCATAGTATAGCTAGGTCAAATTTACCAATTACAGAACCAGAATTTCACCATCGGGCTGGTTAACAGAACTGTGTTCAAATGGCAATAACTCGGGCTACAAAAGTCCGATTGAGACGTTTTTAGATGCGTTGGAAAGATAAAACATAGTACTACAACTTTTGTGTTTTGGCCAAAAGCTAGTTTCATACGGATCAAGGTGGAAAAACGAGGCCAGAATGATGAAATGTCAAAACTGTCCACAGAACTCTACCTATGGCAGTCAAGGGTATTTCGGTCATTTCACATGATACAGTGCTCCGATTGAGCTGAAATTTTACAGGAAGCTATAAAACACCATTCCCTACAACGTTTATGTTTTAGCCTAAGCCTAATTCGGCCTCCATCATACACGAATAGAACTGGTCAGAACAGAGCAGATTCATCACTACCAATGCTGGGAATTTGAAGCTAAAGCTGGAAATTTCTTTAGGTAAGTCAAACTAGCATATAATTCCTCAATATTACACATGGCTGAGCTATCAAACCATGACTAATCACTAAGTATCATATAAGAGCAGAGAATTCATCATAAAACTGAAATTTACCATAATACTACTTCAACCCATGAAATTTCCTCACAAAGCTACCAAAACTACAACTTTAAGCTACTAGCTTACACATATATGAAGTGGAGGGAAGTTTCTTACCAAAGTACCTTGTAACCTCAATAAAGATGGTAGCTTAGAGCTTTCCTCTCCAAAATCACTCCACCAAAGCCTTTAAAACTCCTTAGTGAGCAAGTTTTATGGAGTAGTTTGCACAAACTTTGATTGGAACTCAAGATTCAAGCACAAGTTGAAGTTGGAGTTGAAGGTTTCTCTCTTGTGTTTTCCCTCCCCTAAAATTTCGGCCAAGCTCAAGAAAATGGAAGAAAATGGAGCCAAGAAGAAGATAAAAAGGAAAGACAAATGCTTAGTCAAAATTTCCTATGCATCCGACAAGTGGCACCACAAGAATAATTCTCATTTTTGCTTTCTTTTCTCTCTTTTTCTTGGTCAAACATTTCAGCTGTCTTGAAGATATTTTGGGGCTGATTTTAATCAATTAATAACAAGGAGATTAAGGTAATAAAGTAATGTTCAAGTGGTGCACTCAATCGGTAACGAACGGTACACATCGGTTCAACCCGTTTTTCCTTATTTCGCACGTACTAGGGTTTTAACTTATAATTCACTAACTTATTATTATTACTTCTAATCACACACATTTTCTTATTTAAAACTCATTCTTAATCACCAAATTTAGCACACACACCTCACCAAGTGATCACGCGGCCAAAATATTCAAAAACCCTAATTTACCCGAACTAGGAACCTAAAAGGGAAAACCCTTGATTCTATGGTTGATTGTAACTACTGAGGGCGTAAATGAGTAGTAAAGCTATTCTAAAGGAATAAATGCCAAATAAAAAGGAATTTTAAGAAAAATAAAAGGGATTTTACAACTCCATAGATTAAAATTAGGGTTTCGATTAAAATGTGAGAGATTTAATAAAAACCGGTTAGTCACAAGTAAAACTAGGATTTTGAGTACAAGTAGGGTTTCTAGGCTTTAAAATAAAACAATTTCTTAAAACAAAAATAAAATAAAGAAACCGTAATATCCTCGTTGAGACTAAATAAAAATATTATCCTAAAAGTTGGGGTATCACAATCTCCCCTCCTTAAAAGAATTTCGTCCTCGAAATTACAGCCTTTAGGTCAAAGCTTTCTAATCTATTCACGAGCTAAGGGTTGGAATACTCTAATACCTCATTAACGAGTCCATCGTTGATAATAAAATTCACCCCTAAAGTTTGTCACTCTATGTATTCCAATACAAGAACCAACCGGGTAGTCCTTATCTCCAAGTCTCAATGGTCTCCACGTATTCTTAATGAACGTTGAATGTCTCATAGATTGAATTCCATAAATTCTTAACAACATACTAATTCCGTTGTACTCGGCTTTAATGGTAGTAATCTTCCAAAACGAGTAGAAAGAAACCTCAATAGGACTATTAAAACCTCTGTGATACGATAGAAGGTAGGGAGGGTACCTTCGATGTCTGCCAAGGGTTGTATGTTCACCTCCTGATGTCCCATTGTATAAGCCCTTGCCGGCATTTTCGGTCGATTATCCGCTGTATTGGTCGGCTTAGAAGTGTTCCCTTCTATCCTCGGCAAATTTCCTTCCTTTGACAGGTGAGGGCACTGAGCAATCAGGTGCTCAGCACTACCACATCGGTAGCATTTCCGAACTTGTCCTTTCTTCCAACAATTATCTTCCATGTGGTTAGCAGCCCCACAAAATCCACATGTCATTCTAGGTCCTGATGTCGGACCTCCACGTGAGGTACCCCTTTGGGTCTCTCTCCCAGCCTGCCCCTTCTCAAAATTTCCTTGATTCGGGATCCCGGTGGATCGTGGACCACCTACTCCTCGGCCGATCTTAGATAGTGGCTCGCTCCTTGAGCTCTGTCCATCAATATAACTACTTGTATCCGGTTGTCTTCTTTTCTTGTCATGAAAAGCCTTTACTTGACTCTTAGTGCTTTCAATTCGTTGTGCCTTTTCAATAACTTGACTATATGTCTCCAATTGAGCAGCTGCCAGTGCCTCTTGAATCTCCACGTTCAAACCCTGGACAAACCGACGAATTCTCTTTCGGTCTGTCAGCACTAACTCTGGAGCGAAACGAGAGAGTTTGGTAAATTGTGTTTCGTACTCCGCCACACTCATAGTCCCTTGACGTAGTCGTATGAACTCATCCTCTCGCCTTTCTTGAACAAGTGGCGGTAAGTACTTCTCATTAAACTCACGAGTAAAATTAACCCATGTCCATGGGGTCTGCTCTCTATCCCATTTGGCTCGAATCACATTCCACCAGGCACGAGCTGCTCCCTCAAATTGAAAAACAGCAAAAGCTATCTGCCGTTCCTCCGGGTATCCTAACGCAGCGAAAATATCTAACATTCGATCCAACCAACTCTCCGCTATATCAGGGTTAGGTCCACCCAAAAATTTTGGCGGTAGAAACTTCTGGAACCGTTCTAAGGCACGGTCCTCTCCCTCATGATTTCCGGGTTGCTGTACCTGACCTTGACCCTGTTGGTTAACCATTTGTTCTAACAAATCAGCCATTCGCTGTATGGCCGTAGCTACTTGGGTCTCGACTTGTCTATTTGCATTTTCATTGGTTACCCCTTCGGTTCCTTGTCCCCGTCCTCTACCCCCACCTCGACCACGAGTCTCCATTTGATTGTTTTGTATATTCTATAATTAGAACAAAATATGGTACGAGTTCAAAGCATTGAAAATTATAAAATACCCGAAATAGCCAAGATACCAAAATATCATACACGAAACTATATACATATATATACAATTCACGCCAAAAATATACACATATCAATTCACATAATAGCTCATATCCAACCAGTACAAAACATGTTAGTTCATGAGCACACCGGCTCCAAAAGAGTCAACAAACAACTCAGAGTAACGGCCCTAGCGGAAATCCCCTATAGAGCCTATAGAGTCTATCGCATCCATTGGCCCCGCGCCGCCAGCCCTAGGTGGCGCTTCTGCAGCCACATCCAAGCGAACCTTACAGTCTCACATAATAGCACAGGCTCTCTCTCTCATCTGCCCCTTCAAAGCGAAGAGGTGGCGGTGGGTCTCCTCAAACTGACGACCAAGTGTATGTGTTCGCTCCTCCTCAGCTCGTAGCCCCGCCTCGAGGTCACGCAGGCACATGGCCTGTCCATGGCTTACTTCTCTAGCCTCTTCTAACTGTGCCCTAAGAGTGTCAATCACCTTACCTAGGCGACGACGCTCGTCATCTAGAGTCATAACTACCTCATCAGGGTATCCATACGTATGTCGACACTCACACGATCGACTCATCTGACCGAAGGGAGAATACAATCTATAGGGTTCCCCGACCCATCTCTTATATCTAAGAACTCGTCGGCGCACCATCCGATTCACCGGCCCACCTACATTCGTAGCTCGTGCTTCGGCACCGTTAGGTCTACCAGTCTCCATACCTAAACAACAAAACATCACTTAATCAGTTCTCCGGCAATTCATCTTAATAGAGACGATTCAACTTAAAGGCAATCGAATACTTATATGTTCTATAACACATTTCCCAACTGCTGAAGTCCTCTAACCTAGGCGCTCTGATACCACCTGTGACGACCCCACCGTACCCAGAGGCGTACCAAAGGGTTTAGCAGATCGCCTGCCTAGCTCGCGCCAGGACTCGATACTCTAAAACGAGAAAATAGATTTCACGCTACAAGAAAGTTCTATATACACTAGTACACCTTCAAAAGTTGTATCATTATTACATCAAGCCATACAAACCATTAGTACCAAAAAGTAAACCCTGGAAAAATTGCTAACTATAACCACCACAACAAATATATACATCTTACTGGTCAACTTATAACACGTACTAGGGCAAAACTCATTATTCTATAAACCAAAAGTCTATACACTTTCCCGAGCTTTCCCCGCATCGGCCCCTGCTAATGATACCACCTGTGACGACCCCACCGTACCCAGAGGCGTACCAAAGGGTTTAGCAGATCGCCTGCCTAGCTCGCGCCAGGACTCGATACTCTAAAACGAGAAAATAGATTTCACGCTACAAGAAAGTTCTATATACACTATTACACCTTCAAAAGTTGTATCATTATTACATCAAGCCATACAAACCATTAGTACCAAAACGTAAACCCTGGAAAAATTGCTAACTATAACCACCACAACAAATATATACATCTTACTGGTCAACTTATAACACGTACTAGGGCAAAACTCATTATTCTATAAACCAAAAGTCTATACACTTTCCCGAGCTTTCCCCGCATCGGCCCCTGCTAAGGAAAACAAATGGAATGGGGTAAGCTATATGCTTAGTGAATAATCGGGGGTAAAAACGTAAAATCACATCCAAATAAATATGTAAATCAAGATATTTCACATCAATAGACAGAAATGTAACATCACAATAGTAGGATACAGATGGCTTCAAAGCCAATTCAATTCCCCGAGCTTGTTCACCTGTTGACACTCCGTCAACCAAAACTCATAGTCCGTAGACTCCACTTACTTCCCCGTTCACCTTATCAACCCCCGCTGGCCAGTCAACAGCACACAGCAGCTCGAGCAAAACAAAATCACTTAGCTTTAACAAAGCTTTAACAAAGAACGAAATCCCAAGGTTAGCATGGAACTACCTTCCACCAAGCCCCACCTGGCTCGAATAGTTCGTCTACCCTTGGAATCGGGCTGAAACCAAGCCCTGAGATATCTAGTCTCTCAATAGAGGATATCTCTCAACAAAGTACTCATGTCATTTAATCACCCCAACAGCACACAGCACCAGGGGTTCAACTCAAGTTATGTAATCACCCCCAACAGCACACAGCAAAAGGGTGATACTTAATGCAAGGCATGTATTCTCACATATTAAATCAAAAACAAAGGATGGGTTTAGGTCGAGTGAGATAAAGTACACCCTCGCCTAAGTACCCATTTACCATATACAAGGCACTTTGACAATTTATCATATAAACCAACCCAATTACTCACTCAAAATAGTTAGCACGCAAATCAAGGCACTTTATACGGGTCCACCGACTCCGTCCGGTTCGTCACTGCCTGTGACAGAAGATTATACGTAACCATTAGTCAAACAACCATCACAAATGGAAATATGGTCTAAAACGGCCAAAACGGCAAAAACGGCCAAGAAATGCATGCGCGCGTGCGCGGAAATGAAAATGGTATGAAAATGGGTTGCAAGGTTTCGACTATAACCCGAGCTGTGGTTATCGGATCAAGGTGTACTAGGTAGCGTCTCGAAGCTAAGACAAAGGGTTACAATTTTCATGAAAACAACTCAACCCAGTTTTCAGTGGATCTAGGTCAAATTTGCAGATTACCGAACCAGAACTCCAAAGGCTGGTTTGTATCTTGAGTGAAAATTTGGGCGGCATGCCCCTTGTGTTTACTTATTTTCCAGCCATTTATGGCTTCATTATTTTCCTCAAATCAACTCCAATGTCACACTTAAGCAAGGGTACCACAATAGCCCTTCAACTGGGCTCAAAATAATCCAATTACAACACAAATCTTAACAAGGCAATCGGAAATCAAGTTTAAAGGCAAATAGCTAAATGGTAGATTTGGCGTCTCTTGGCGTTTCGGTCACACCTAAAGCTACGCCTATCAGTTTGGGGTACAATTTATACCGTTTCGAAGCTAAGCCAAAGGGTTACAACTTTGATGAAGACAACTCAGCCCCGTTCATAGTATAGCTAGGTCAAATTTACCAATTACAGAACCAGAATTTCACCATCGGGCTGGTTAACAGAACTGTGTTCAAATGGCAATAACTCGGGCTACAAAAGTCCGATTGAGACATTTTTAGATGCGTTGGAAAGATAAAACATAGTGCTACAACTTTTGTGTTTTGGCCAAAAGCTAGTTTCATACGGATCAAGGTGGAAAAACGAGGCCAGAAGGATGAAATGTCAAAACTGTCCACAGAACTCTACCTATGGCAGTCAAGGGTATTTCGGTCATTTCACATGATACAGTACTCCGATTGAGGTGAAATTGTACAGGAAGCTATAAAACACCATTCCCTACAACGTTTATGTTTTAGTCTAAGCCTAATTCGGCCTCCATCATACACGAATAGAACTGGTCAGAACAGAGCAGATTCATCACTACCAATGCTGGGAATTTGAAGCTAAAGCTGGAAATTTCTTTAGGTAAGTCAAACTAGCATATAATTCCTCAATATTACACATGGCTGAGCTATCAAACCATGACTAATCACTAAGTATCATATAAGAGCAGAGAATTCATCATAAAACTGAAATTTACCATAATACTACTTCAACCCATGAAATTTCCTCACAAAGCTACCAAAACTACAACTTTAAGCTACTAGCTTACACATATATGAAGTGGAGGGAAGTTTCTTACCAAAGTACCTTGTAACCTCAATAAAGATGGTAGCTTAGAGCTTTCCTCTCCAAAATCACTCCACCAAAGTCTTTAAAACTCCTTAGTGAGCAAGTTTTATGGAGTAGTTTGCACAAACTTTGATTGGAACTCAAGATTCAAGCACAAGTTGAAGTTGGAGTTGAAGGTTTCTCTCTTGTGTTTTCCCTCCCCTAAAATTTCGGCCAAGCTCAAGAAAATGGAAGAAAATGGAGCCAAGAAGAAGATAAAAAGGAAAGACAAATGCTTAGTCAAAATTTCCTATGCATCCGACAAGTGGCACCACAAGAATAATTCTCATTTTTGCTTTCTTTTCTCTCTTTTTCTTGGTCAAACATTTCAGCTGTCTTGAAGATATTTTGGGGCTGATTTTAATCAATTAATAACAAGGAGATTAAGGTAATAAAGTAATGTTCAAGTGGTGCACTCAATCGGTAACGAACGGTACACATCGGTTCAACCCGTTTTTCCTTATTTCGCACGTACTAGGATTTTAACTTATAATTCACTAACTTATTATTATTACTTCTAATCACACACATTTTCTTATTTAAAACTCATTCTTAATCACCAAATTTAGCACACACACCTCACCAAGTGATCACGCTGCCAAAATATTCAAAAACCCTAATTTACCCGAACTAGGAACCTAAAAGGGAAAACCCTTGATTCTATGGTTGATTGTAACTACTGAGGGCGTAAATGAGTAGTAAAGCTATTCTAAAGGAATAAATGCCAAATAAAAAGGAATTTTAAGAAAAATAAAGGGATTTTACAACTCCATAGATTAAAATTAGGGCTTCGATTAAAATGTGAGAGATTTAATAAAAACCGGTTAGTCACAAGTAAAACTAGGATTTTGAGTACAAGTAGGGTTTCTAGGCTTTGAAATAAAACAATTTCTTAAAACAAAAATAAAATAAAGAAACCGTAATATCCTCGTTGAGACTAAATAAAAATATTATCCTAAAAGTTGGGGTATCACAGAACTAACTCTTGTGCAAAACATAAAAGTTGTAACCCTTTGAGTTAGCTTTTCAATGCCTCAAGAATCATCTCGTTTAGAGCTTTGTCGACTGAGATATGATTGAAATACCCTTGACTGGTCAGAGCTATGTTTCAACTTTCGACAATAGTGTTGCACTTCTGTATTTCAACTTTTTGACTATGAAAACGACTAAACTGAACTTCGATATCTTCATACCAAATGTAGATCTATCTCTTAGCTTCAAAATGGTTCAAGAATCACCTTAACGGCTGAACTGTATCTCTTAGCTTCACGTACTAATGATACTAAGATGGTATTTCGATTTCTTAAGAAGAACATTTTTAGTAGATTCGATATCCTGAGAGTCATATTTAGTGATGAAGGAAAACATTTTTATAATAAACAACTTGACTCTTTGTAGCTTAAATGTGGTTATAGACACAAGACATCCCTCCTAAACCATCCTCAAGCAAATAGACAAGTGGAGTTAACAAATCGGGAGATCAAGTTCATCTTAGAGAAAACAATGAACAAATCAAGAAAGATTGGGTAAGAAAATTCGATGATGCACTTTGAATTTATTGGATGGCATTTAAGACACCTTTGGAAATGTCATCGTATCGATTAGTTTATGGAAAAGGTTGTCATTTATGACAAGTGTCCATTTTACCTAATAATTTATGTATATTTTAGTTTATTTATAACTAATTTTGAGCTCCTAAAACAATGCGAGTGATCATTTTGGCAATATTTGATGTCTTTGAGTAACGTTGAGAAGGCTTGTGAATTCGTCCTTTTTAGTTGTTAATGTTTATCATATTCTGGAAGGGATAAAGGAGCAAGGACAATACGGAGCCGTTTACAAAAAGTTATCATCGGATTGGATAAGAGTATATGGGGCCGGACAGTGAATTTCAAGTCAGATATCAAACCGGATACCCGCTAGAAGGTGTTGCAAAAGAAAAGGTATTGAGCAATATACGACGTCGAATTGAGAAAGTGAAGTCAGATAGTCGCGCCAGGTACTTGTTAGAGAATTTTTCGAAGAAGAGTGTTTAACAGTATTGGCGCCGGATAGTGAAATTCACATCAGATACTGCTTCGTATACTTGAGCTGAAAAAATCTGCAAATTGTGCAACTTGCACAACTTCAGATATCTTTTCATCCTTTTTTCTGGCAGTATCCATGACGTTTTGGTAGCAACATTTTAGGACCAAAACATCAACTTTTGTCAACTTTGTGTCATTTCATCTCACAATCTTGACTCTTCAACACCAAGCCAAAATTCTTGTGGAAGATTCAAGAGATCTTGAAGATTATAAATATAGGGGTCTATAATTTTAGAAGAAGCTTTTAGGGAGTTTTAGTTTTAGTTAGTTTTAGAGAGGGAGAGAGTTTTGGAGCAAAAGAAAGAAACAAAAGGGGTTGTGTCTTGCCCTTTGAGGCAAGACACAAACCCACCACATTCATAGCTTTTTCCATTTCTATTAGTTTGTAGGATTAGTTTAGAACTTGTGTTGTGCAATCATTCAAGTAAAAGTTGAGCAAAGAGGAAGATTGGGATGAAGAAGGGGCATGGTGGAGGCTCTAGTGATAAGGGTTATCCTCTTTTCCAAACTCTTTATCTTGTATTTAACTCCATGTTTAGTGAATCTACTAGTTTGGATACTATGTTGTTGATGTTATTTTAAAGTTTATGCGTTGGGTACTTGGTTGAACTATCTATGATTGCAATGTGTTGATTTCTTGATTATTTTGGGCTATTATCTTGATTGAGTTATTTAGCACTTTTGTTCTCAAAATCATGATTAACTGGCCATTGATTGTGATAACCTTAAGGTGTTAGATTTGCAATAAAATTTGGATTTGACACTAGTTCATGGAAGTATTAAATCTAGGAAGTACACTCACGATAGTAGAGGTGCACCTTGTGGCTTGTTTTGTAGTAATTTCATAGAAGCAAATGAGTTTATGGTTGATTTCATAATCACGAAAGTAGGTATGGATTAGCTATAGGTATGGTTGGTACACCAGCGAAAGCAGGTATCACGTATACAAGGAAATTACGCCATGTTTTAATCGAGGTTTTAGTACTCAATTAGTCGAGAAGTTGCACTAACATGAGTAGATAGGGATTCCATTACCTGAGGAGGTTTCATTTGTATTTTCTTCCCATTAGTAGTTTAGATTTGTTGATTTTAATTTATTGGTAGTCTAAATAATAGAGAAACTTTAGTAGTGCCGGTAATTGTCCGTCTTCCTTGTGGGTTCGACCCTAATTACCCTATACTTACCCACGATCCGTATACTTGCGGAAAATCGCATGTGGGGTAGTATAGGAGGTTATAAATTCAAAACTTGACTGTGGATTAAACTTTATTATTTTATGCATACCCCGTGCATGTTAAGTTTTTGACACCGTTGTCGGGGAAGATTTGTGGCAATATCTGCGTGAAGAGTGACTTTATTAGTTTAGACATTTTTACTTGATTTCTTGTGCTATTTTTGTCTTTTTTTATTTTTGTTTGTGTGTAATTTGTTTATTGTGTTCTGTTTTTATTTTGTATTATGTGTTATTAGCATCTATCTTTCTTATCTAATCTTGCTTTTGAGATATTTGAAAGCATTTTTAGGAAATGAGAAGGATAGATCCTTTTGGAGGACAATGATTGAGAGGAGGAAGAGAAGAATTGAATCTTTCGAACTTTCAAGACTATAACAATAGAGGAATTCATGATAATCATGTAGGTATATCCCTTGATGATGGCATGTTGAGATTTAATGCTAAATTGGACAATTTGATGCATTTGATTGAGCAACATAGGAATGTTAGTGTCTGGAATTCAAATAATGTGGTTCGTGACTTGTGTGGAGGTTACCATTCTAATTATCAATGTATGCAAGTACAATATGTGGGTTATTTTGATGAATTTGGGCATTGCACTTCTTTTGTTGATCACTATGATCCTAATTGTGGTAATTTGCATGATTATGGTTGATATGATCATTGTGTTTCTGATGATTTTCTCAATTTTTATGATTTTCAACTCCAACCTGTCTAGTATGATTCAAAATCATCATGGGAGTTAGCTATAGAAAGGCTAATGAACGACTCTAATCAAATCATTAAAAAAGTAGCCTTTTGATCTAAACCACTTTGGGAGCGAGCTATTGAAAAATTTGCAAATAAAGTGGATTTAGATATAGAAAAGCTAACTAATGTGATATCCGATCGTTTTGCTAAGATTGAGAATAGAATAGAAGAATTGACTTTGTACTTTGGTAGAATACATAACCAATTACATGAATTGTGTGAAATTATTTCATCTAATTCTATACAATTTTCTTCTAGAGATAATGGTACGGGTATTACACTTGGAAGTGACTTGTGTTTAGAAGATGATTATGATATTATTTCCATTCATTGTGATAATGTTTTTGGACTTAACCTTGAAATTCAAGAGGTAACTTTGAATGATACATTTGTTACCTCTCTTGAGGAATATTTAGTACCTACAGGTTCCAAAAACAGGATTGCACAAGTAATTCCTGCGACATATCTTTTGGTGAGTTCTCAAGTGATGCATGAACAAAGTGATACCTATAAAACACTTGGGATAGGTAAACTCCTTCCTACTCTCTTATCTTTTGGATATGTGGCTCATTCACTCGAGCCACCATTTATTGATCCACCACGACCTGAATTGGTGGACTACTCCCTGACAAAGCCTTCTTGACAATGAGGCAACATAGTCAAGCTAATGACTCTAAACAAGCGCTTGTTGGGAGGTAACCCAAGTTAAATTTCTTGTCTTTTGGTGTCTTTTAAGTGTTTTTTTTTCATTTTTTAGATTTGAAGAATAAAGGTAAAATGAGTATATTCCATAGAAATTTGGAAATCAACGACGCCCACTCACGACAAATCACCTACTATGTTAGGGGAGTATTTCTTTTCTTTCCTTTTACCTGTTCACATTGAGGATAATGTGTAATTTAAGTGTAGGGGTAAGGTTGGTTGGAATTGAATGCATCTCCTGGTATTCATGTGAAAATTGATATATTTGTTGAAAATTTAATAGTTAGTGATATTGGTATGTTTGAAATATTGAATTTTGGGATTGTTGGCAAGGAGAATGGCCCAAATATAAGGAAAAACTCTGTTAAAAGTTTTTCAAAAACTTTAGTACCAATAGTGTCAATGGTTATGTCGTGCTTATGGATATGAGATTATGTGTAAGGTGTTTTGAGGTTGTTGTTATGTCGGTGAAGAATTTTCATGTTTAGGAAACTTAATGTCTTATAAAGTGGCGTTTATCATATTGAGATTTTCTTAAGTTCATGAAATGTATTGGTTTTTGATTTATTTATGTAAGTTGTGTGATTGGTATGATTGATGAATGTGAAACTTCTCTTGTGATTTTTCTCTTAGTTCTAGTTTTTGCAAGGATCAAGTAATGTGTTTTTGCTTTCAAAAAAGAAGAAAAGGGAAATATTATGATTACTAATCACATATGCATCTATTCCAATGATTCAATACACTTAGTAACCGGGGATCGGCGTCTACAAATGTTAATCTTCATGTAAAACAGTGTTAGAATTAAGAGTATGCAAAGGAACGAGAATTTGTGACTTGATCTAGTAACTGGGGGCATGCATCTACCAATGTTTGTCTTCACGTCAAAAGACAAATTCACTACTCAAGTAAAGTTTGATGAGAAAGAAAAAAAAAGGAAAGCATGTGATCAAGGTGTGAAGGTTTTCTTAGTTTCTTATCCTTGTTTGTATAAGTTCTAAGGGGTGGTTACAAGTTTAGTTTTTACATTTGTTGATTATGCTAGTTGCATGACAAGCATGATTAGATTAGGGATGATACATTATATTGGACTTGATCAAATGTTGGTATGATAAGCTTTTCTTTGTTTGATATATGAAGTACTAAAATTAGGATCCAAACCTTACATAGTAATCATCTCTTTTGTACATTTACACGAGTCTCCATTATGTTACTCCACTACCTTGAATAATTGGTTTTGGATTAATTTTCTGCATTGCTTGAGGACAAGCAATGATTCAAGTGTGGGGATGTGACAAGTGTCTATTTTACCTAATAATTTATGTATATTTTAGTTTATTTATAACTAATTTTGAACTCCTAAAACAATGTCAGTGACCATTTTGGTAATATTTGATGTATTTGAGTAACGTTGAGAAGACTTGTGAATTCTGTGAGATCCCGGATTCCTAATTTTCTCAAATAAATTAAATATGGATAATTATAGTAGCTATTGTGTGAAAAATGTATTTTTACCATGTGTTTTAATTTTCAAAAGGTATGTTGCATACCAAAAGTGGAAAATTTAATTGAATCATTAAAACCCTACTTTCAAAACTAAACCTTTAAGTTTAAATTAAATTCAACCAATTAATATTTTCGTGATTGTATGTGCATGCATGCATGTTTAGTATGGGGGTTCGAGTGATTAGTACCTTGGGTTAGTGTGCTTAAGTTTTAATTAAACTAAGTTAGTGCATTAAGTGGATATTAAGTTAGTAAACCAATGGGTTAATTACATTGGATCAAGTAGAGTTTTAGTGTTGGGCCTTTAAGTTTTAATTTCATTAGAAGCCCAAGCCATCAACCCATTAATTACCCAAGCCCATAACCCATCTCTTGTCTTGCTTTACTATTAATAGACTTAGCTATTAAGTTAGTAGGACATAAGACAAAACAAACAAAGCCAACACCAAGAACAAGCTGCCGTGAGCTTGGAGAAGAAGAAGGGCAGCATCGGGTGAGCTAGGAGAAGAAACAAAGAAGGAAAAAAAAAAGAAGAAAGAAGGAGAATCATTGGGGTTATTCATCCAACCTTGCTTGCAACCAACTAAGGGAACTTTGTTGGAGAGTTGGAGCTCAAGGAAACATCTCCTCAAGTAAGTTTCAGTCACCAAAGCTGGACGTTGGTTTGGATCATGAACTTCTACTAATTTTGTTTCTTTTGGTGAATTGATGACCAAGCTTGTGAGATATGATGAATTGTAGGATTAATTTCTGTGTTTCATGCTTCAAGAGAATCGGCCAGCTAGGGTTATTATTAAGGATTTGAGGTAAACCAGTTTCCTAACTCTTGATTCTTGTGGTAAAACTTATGATTGATGATTGGAAGTTGAATCTAATTAGCTAGGAACCGATTTGGATGGCTGGAAATTCATTTGATTGGGTGGAATTTGAATGAACTTCAAGTATTCATTTTCTGTCAAGATTTCTGTCCGAAATTAGTCTGAAAGTTCGAACATGTTGGGAGCTGAATTAGCCTTAGCACAAAACATGAAAGTTGTATAGAATTGATTTTATATTATGCCTGTAAATTTTCAGCTCAATTGGAGCAGGGTAGCTTGTGAAATGACTATTTTACCCCTGCTTCCCTGTTTCTGTCAAAAATGATAATCAGCCTCTGTAAT
The DNA here is from genome assembly GCA_023065735.1 of Coffea humblotiana. NCBI lineage: Eukaryota > Viridiplantae > Streptophyta > Magnoliopsida > Gentianales > Rubiaceae > Coffea > Coffea humblotiana. The sequence goes on from CM041217.1 coordinate 11,266,584, forward strand.
TGGTTAGTTTGACCGGGAATATTACTGAATTGGTTGTCAATGTCTTCTTAAGAATTGTAACCTTGTATCTTAACTTTCAAATGGCTTTGGAATCACTTGAATCGGAGTTGTGTGTGCTGAGATATGATTGAATGAATCAGGACTGCTAGTTGAATTTCACAGTGAGTTTTGAACTGGAAAATCTGGGGTTGTTTTGGTAAAGTTTACCTAGTTAGGGTGAGAAATGGGTTAAGTTGTCTCATTAAAGTTGTAACACTTTGTCTTAGCTTCGAAACGGTATAAAGTTCACACCAATCCGATAAACATAACTCTAGTTGTGACCAAAATGTTATAAGATGTCGAATCTGCCATTTAGTCTTTTGCCTTCAAAACTGGATTTCCGATTGGATTATTATACTTGTGTTGTACGTGGATGATTTTGAGCCTATTGAATGGCTATTGTGATGAGATTAATTGTATATGTTTTGGGGCTGAATTGATTGAAGCCATAAATGGCTGGAAAATAGGTAAACACAAAGGGCGTGCTGCCCAAATTTACACTCAAGGGTTAGGCAGAGGTACTCGCGACTTGAGTACGAATTCGGGAACGAATCTTACTTGAATCGTCTAGGGTATTCAAGTTCTCTTTCATAGAAGTATATAAGTTAGTATTGGCCGAAACTTGTATCCTTGGAAAAATGAATTTACGACTAATAGAAATACGTTTTCCTCGTTTCTTCGACTCAAATGGTATTTCCCAGTATACTTGCTTCAAAGTTTCACATTTTAAAGAGCGAGCAAAAGTTTTACGAATATTCTCTAAATGAGTTTCAATTGCTTGATTCTCGTTAAACGAAACGTTTAAGTTTCGAACCTTAGTTAATTTTTAAAGTTCTTAAGCAATGTTTTCTCGCAGATTTGGACTCTAAACATGTAGTAATACCGGAACGTGAACCATAAAGGCACTACATCTATTGGTGAGTGTACCACTTGCATGACTTGTTGTTTAACTGTTTTACCTATATCTGTAAAATGTGATTTGCCTAACTGTAATACATGCTTAATACAGGACGAGACGAGGGTGTACTTTATCACACTCATCTCCCTTGCTTATTGTCAAATCACTGTGTGTGCTTGTACCTGTTACTTGAACCTTTTACTCGTTCTCTGCCCTGTGTGATTGGGTTATTGTATGAACTTGAATTAGTTGTTCCTGTATGCGGACTTGCATGGTTATGGGTATTTGAAATCTAGACCCTCTGGTGGGGTATAGCCGTTGTGCTAACCTGTTGTGTTGTCCAGCACCGCCAGGGACGAAATCCTGAAATCTAGACCCTCTGGTGGAGTTTAGCCGTTGTGCTAGGCTGTTGTGTTGTCCAGCACCGCCAGGGATGAAATCCTGAAATCTAGACCCTCTGGTGGGGTTTAGCCGTCGTGCTAGCCTGTTGTGTTGTCCAGCACCGTCAGGGACGAAATTCTCGACTTAGGGCTGAGTTATATTCTGAAGTTCTGGTATACTCGAGTATTACCATCTCTTTTGACTCCTGAGAGCCACCTGTATCCTTTTCATTTGAAATATTTATTCATTTCCCTATCTGGTGTGTATAATTGCATGATTTAAAAGTGAAATGTCATGCTTCGTGACTACTTGTACTTTTGGTATCTCATGGAACTTAAGCTCACCCCCTTTCCAGTTACCTTTGCTTTTCTTACAGGGTTCAAATTTTGGAACTGTGACTTTGAAGATAAGAGTGGAACTAGTTTAAATATTCTTTCGTGTAGCTCCTCTGAAATTGGAAAACCCTAATTGGATTTTAATCAAATATTTCCCTTTCGAATTGTTCATTTACCCACGTGGGTATATAAAAGTGGTGGATCTTGTCTATGTGGCTCATTTGTTCGGGAATGTACATTCTCTGGTGTTATATATATAGTTTGCTTGTACTTGTTTGGGATTCGGACGAGTGCAGAGTTTGAACGTGGAAAGAAAACTTCTGGCAGGAAACCCTTGCAGGAATCCGGCCAGATATTGGCCGGATTGTGATGTGGCTGTTTTCCGATTGCGGTTTCGTTTTCATTTTCGTTTCCGTTGAGGTGTTTAATCGAAGTACCATGTTACCGTGTGGTTTAGAAATTATGTTTCCAACTTAGTAGTCTCCGATTGTTTGTTTTCTTTGGGTTCTATCGCGCGTATTTTAGGGTTTGTATGATTCGATTTAGTAATCCTGACGAGAGTTGGGTAGACGACCCGCTAAACCCTAGGGTATGCCCTAGGGGGAGGTGCGGTCGTCACAAATTTGTCCTTTTTAGTTGTTAATGTTTATCATATTTTGGTAGGGATGAAGGAGCAAGGACAATACGGGGCTGTTTACGGGGTCGGACAGTGAATTTCAAGTCAGATACGGGGCCGGACAATGAATTTTAAGTCAGATCGGAAAGTTATCATCGGATTGAATGAGAGTATACGACGTCGGATTGATAAAGTGAAGTCAGATAGTCGCGCCAGATACTCGTCAGAGAATTTTTCGAAGAAAAGTGTTTAACAGTATTGGCGTCGGATAGTGAAATTTGTTTCAAATACCGCTTCGTATACTTGAACGGAAAAAATCTGCAAATTGCGCAACTTGCATAACTTGCAGATATCTTTTCATCCTTTTTTTGGTAGCATCCATGACGTTTTGACAGTAACATTTTAGGCCCAAAATATCAACTCCTGTCAACTTTGTGTCATTTCATCTCACAATCTTGACTCTTCAACACCAAGCCAAGCTTCTTTTGGAAGATTCAAGAGATCTTGAAGATTATAAATATAGGGGTCTTTAGTCTTAGAAGAAGCTTTTGGGAAGTTTTAGTTTTAGTTAGTTTTAGAGATGGAGAGAGCTTTGGAGCAAAAGAGAGAAACAACACATTCATAGCTTTTTTTTTCCATTTCTATTAGTTTGTAGGATTAGTTTAGAACTTGTGTTGTGCATCCATTCAAGCAAAAACTGAGCAAGGAGGAAGATTGGGATGAAAAGGGGCACGGTGGAGGCTCTAGTGACAAGGGTTATCCTATTTCCCAAATTCTTTATCTTGTATTTAACTCCATGTTTAGTGAATCTACTAGTTTGGATACTATGTTGTAGATGTTGTTTTAAAGTTTATACCTTGGGTATTTGGTTGAACTATCTATGATTGCTATGTGTTGATTTCTTGATTATTTTGGGCTATTATTTTGATTGAGTTATTTAGGACTTTTGTTCTCAAAATCATGATTATGATAATCTCAAGGTGTTAGATTTGCAATGAAAATTGGAATTTGACACTAGTTCATGGAAGTGTTAAACCTAGGAAGTACACTCATGAAAGTAGAGGTGCACCTTTGTGGTTTGTTTTGTAGTAATTTCATAGAAACAAATGAGTTTATGGTTGATTTCATAACTACGAAAGTAGGTATGGATTAGCTATAGGTATGGTTGGTACACCAGTGAAAGCGGGTATCACGTATACAAGGAAATTACGCCATATTTTAACCGAGATTTTAGTACTCAATTAGTCAAGAAGTTGCACTAGCATAAGTAGATAGGGATTCCATTACCCAGGGAGGTTTCATTTGTATTTTCTTCCCATTAGTAATTTAGATTTGTTGATTTTAATTTGTTGGTAGTCTAAATAATAGAGAAACTTTAATAGTGCCGGTAGTTGTCCGTCTTCCTTGTGGGTTCGACCCTAATTACCCTATACTTGCCCACGACCCGTATACTTGCGAAAAATCACATGTGGGGTAGTTTAGGAGATTATAAATTCAAAACTTGACTGTGGATTACACTTTATTGTTGTATGCATACCCCGCGCATGTCAATCTACCTGTGGAGATTGAGTATAAGGTATATTGGACTATTAAAATAATTAATATGGATTTTAATTTTGCAGGTAGAAGAAGATTACTTGAATTGAGCAAATTAGAAGAACACTGACTACATGCTTATGAGAATGCCAAAATTTATAAAGATAATGTCAAATATTGGCATGATAAGCCTATTATCCCTAAACAATTTGAGGTGGGGTAAAAAGTATTTTCATACAACTCCTGCCTTAAATTACTTTTGAAAAAACTTCAGTCGAGATGGTCGGGGCCATTTGAAGTCACTCAAGTCTTTCGTTATTGAGCAGTGGAGGTGGTTAATGTAAGAAATGAGCAGTTCAAGATCAATGGACAAAAATTAAAACCCTATTTAGTGGGTGAAATCATCACTAAGGGACTTGTATGTCCTTTGGATGATTCTTCTTCGACTTAAAAAGCCGATGTTTTTGAGTCGAACCAACGACTATAAACAAAAGCGCTAATTGGAAGGCAATCCAATATTTTTGTTATATATGTTAATGTGATGAGATTTATTGTTTAAAGTGTATATTTAAGTTAGTTTGCTGTTTTTTGTTTTGTAGGAATTCAAAATGGAAGCAAAGATGATCATTTGAGACAAAAAGGCGAAATTTGTTCAAGGAACTCAACCCCTCCATTTGAGTAAAAGTTATTTTTTGATTCATTAGAAAAGGGTAAAATGTATATTTTGATTATTTTACATGTGCGTGCATTGATAATTTCGACAAAAAAATGATCTAGAATGCATTTTGAGTAATTGGGGTAACATGTGTAATTTTTTAAAAAGTTGAATTTCTGCAGAAAAACTACAAAAATTGAAAACATGCCTTGAATACGCCACCCTGAAGTCGCATTTTCAAGGATCGTGTATTCAATTCTACAAGATTAACACAGAATATGCAGGTATCAAAAAACGTGACTTTTGGCCGCGTATTCAATCCTCCCGTATTGCTTTCTGCAACATTTCAACAGAAAACACGAGTCTGCAAAACGCGATTTCAAGTCGCATATTCAATTCTCACGTATTGTCTTCTGCAGATTTCATACAGAAAATGCGACCCCAAGCAAAATGCGACTTCAGGTCGCATTTTCCTGAAGTCGCATATTGCTTCTTTTATGTGTTAAAAACCAGAAAACGCGAGTCATTTTCCATTTCTTCTTCCTCTCTTCCTCTCGCGTACACACACACACACTCAAATCACAAATTCTCTCTTTTACTCCAATTCCTTGCTAAAAATCACCAACCCAACACTTTTTAACCCTCCTAGAGCAACTTTAATCGATTGAAATTCAAGAAAAATATCCAAAAATTCGGTTTTAGTAATATAAAAGGTTAGGCTTCTTAGTTCTTCAATTTGTTATTGGAAGTCAATTGGGGTGTTTTTGATAGGGCTTTTTGCATAATCTTTATCACCAAACATCAGTCTACGTGATTAAGGTAAGAATCTTTATCAAATTTTTGAATTTTAGAAGTTGATATTTTTCAAATTTTTGAATTTTCTAACATCTTCTAATTTTAAATTTTTGATGACTTTTGTGGACGTTTATGGTCTCTAATATGTTTATGGAGATTATTTAAGTATGATTACATGTTCTAATGTAGCAATTGGATGTCCATATGGTTGTTAAATTTTGAAATTACTATATTGGGATAAAACTGAAAAATTAGCCTAGGATGATATTGGGACATTGTCATTGATATTTTTGGATAAGAAATGATTGGTTGGTGATATTTTTGCATGTACATTGTTGATTAGGAGTAGTTTTGATGGATTTTGTGATTTTTTGGAATAATTTTGGTTTAATCATGTTTATGCCTAAATATTATCTGTTGTTGTCAATTAGTAATTGTTATAAGCATGATTGTTGCTAAAAGTCACCAAATTCATTTTATTTGTTGCCGATGATAATAATTTCGTAATTTTGGTAATTTTTGCCAATTTTCTGAAATTTTTCATGTCATATTTTATATATCATAATATTGTATATTTTGAAAATTTGCATTGAATATTTATGACATTAAAATGTGTATGTATGATTAATTGAGCCAATTTTGATCCCTACATTTGAAACATAATTCTATAAAATGCCTATGAGTATTATAATTGGAAAGATTCTTCTTTAGGCATTTTGTAAGAATTATTTTTTTGTATAATGTGTGATGTGTACACGATGTTGGTATTTGAAGTTAATTGCATTTTTCTTTATTAGGTACCATAGTGAGAGGAAAACGATCAGTGGTTTGTGAATTCTGTTCTTCTAGCAGTGAAGAAATTGAGGAAATGAAGGTGAGCGAGAAGGTCGAAGAAAGCGAAGAAGAAGAACGATCACCTTCGCCTCAACCTGCTCTACGGCGACAACAGGAGAGCACGTCATGACAAGCTCAGCCAGAGGTCTATGATAGTGCCAAGTTTTCAACTCGGAATAATCAAGAATGGCACAAAACTCATGCTAATTTGGAGTTTCTTTTTGAGAAACATATGAGCTCGGAGATTGAGTCAGTGTACCGCATCTCTGAGGCGTTCAACCAAATTGGTTGGGTGCCTATTCTTAACTTACCGACTCACTACTACCCTTAGTTAGTGCGTGAGTTCTATGCCAACATTGCTAATAAGACGACTCATAGTGAAGAGTTGGTGGAATCGTACATGTGCGAGACTCAGATTTGCTTAAAGCGTGCTCTTCTTGCCGAAATATTGGGTTGCAGCAACGCTGGTCCAGTAATCTATTTGAAGAAAAGATTTGTTACCAACAAGAAGTGGGATCCATCACACGCCATGTCTAGGTTTGATCTCGAGTACCAACATTTCCGGTCTTTAAGGAATGAGACGATGGTGACAAGCATCTTAGACACTCGCCATCACCTCATTATATATATGATGGCGCACAATGTGATTCTGAAAAAGACTAGTCACAACGAGGTCCGGAAAAGTGACATTGACTACCTAGACTACATGTTTCACAACCAAAACTCCTCCTATGCTCGTATTCCCCTTCCGAACATCATCATCAATTATATACGGTCGACGGCGAGAAGATGCACAACGTCATTTAAGTTAGCATTTCCTCACCTACTATCTTTGGTGCTCAAGAGGCAGGAAGTCAATTTGGCTGGAGCCACACGGGAGTATATTTGCCCTAGCACAGAGTTATCCACTACTTCACTTTGAAGCATGGGCATTGATGTGGCCATTATTCCTCAGCCGATTCAAGAGCGATGAACAAAGGCGCGCCATGGTCAAGATGAGGCTGGCTCCTCTACTGCTGCTCTACCTTCTCCACTGCATCCACCTCAATCCAATTGGCAGAGGCTTTTTAGTCGCTTGGACACTATTGAATATCAGTTGGCAAGAATAGACATTCACATGCAGCGCATTGAAAACCATTTGGGCATACATCTACCTCCCACTATTGATGAAGAGGAAGATGATTGAAGTCAAGCCGGATTCCTCATGCTCTTGTTTTTTGTTTCCATTTTACTTATCTTTCGTAGTTTCCTTTTTATCTTTGCCTTGTAGAATGTTTAACTTGCACCTATCGTTTTACAATTAACAACTTGTGACAATTTTTAGTAGATAGTGATTGTCGATTGGTCGATGGCTCGTGACTCAAGGTTGAACTAGACTGCAGCCATCGAAATGGGGAGTAACTTATTCTTAATTTGTTTATTTTCTTTCCCTACACATTGAGGAAAATGTGTATGTTAAGTGTGAGGGAGGAAATGGTGTGATATGTTGTTACTTTTGTGCTTTTATTACATGGATTATTGGGACTTCTTGTTGGAAATTATTGCCTATGTTTGAAATGTTGTTTAGGTCTGCTAGCAGGGAGTTTTCATCCTCTTTTAAGGGAAACTCTGTCAAAAATTTTTCAAAATCTTGTTCAAATTTCTATTTTTAGCCCCAACATTTTTCATATCTACTTCACTTAAATCCATAAGTACATGAAATTTAAAGTCTCTTTTTATTTCAATTTCTCCTAGAAGAGTGAAATGAAGTAAGTAATTTGATAATTCAATATTCACTCGACTTGGAAGCAATTATTATGTGATTAGGATTATTACATATGAGAAAGTATATCTTGTAAAATAAGAAAAATTATGCCTATCATTTTGCGGGATAAATGAAATCTCTCCTTTTACTTATTTTTACAAATAATTGATTTATATAGTTGCTAAGGGTATTTCCTTCCTAATGTCACATTATTGAGGGGATTGTTCATCAAAAAAAAACTCCAATAAATTCTTGTACTGAATAACTAGGAGTTTTCATCTAAAATGTTGACTTTCACATAAAAAGGTATTTGAATAAAGGAGTAATAAGTGAAATATCAAGTAACCGGGGATCTTCATCTAAAAATATGGGTTTTCGCATCAAAAGACATTATCACAAATTAAGAGTAAATAAAGGAAAAAGAAAGTGAACACTTCCCTCATAAGGTGTGTAAAGCTATCATTTCTATTTGACGGACAAAACTTTAAGGTGACTATATAGGTTATTTATTTGTGGAATTAAGTGAGATAGAAATTAAATTTGTTTGATTGAATTATAGGTATAATTATTTTTCTTTTACATGATATTATGAGTATCATAGGTAATATAACGGTTGCATAATGAAAGCTTGCTAAGTTGAGTAAAACTTGAATTTTAGATTCACTTGATTGGTTTCACTTCTTAAACCATTATTGGAAGAATTTTTCTTATTGTTTGAGGACAAGTAATGGCTTAAGTGTGGGACAATTTGATAAGTGCATATTATATATAATTATTAGTAGCATTTTGTGTGTATTTTTGGTACAAATTAGGATGATTTAAGATGTAATTGCTCTTTAAGCTTCTAAATTGTGTGAATTTCATTTGAGCAATTTAATGTGCAACTTTTGGTTATATTTGTAGAAATTGAGAAGAGTTATCAAATGTTGAATCAAGTCGGATACATTTCAATTTCATTAGAGCGCGATTTAACAATAACTTGGAAAGGAAGTTGGTTATTCAAGGCAATTATTCTTTGAACAATGCATGAACAACAACATGAACATCTTATATGAAGTGTCAGAAATAAATTGGAGCAGAAAAGAAGCAAAAAAACGTAAACTAGGAGAAAACATGACCCTTGAATATGCGACTGAAGGTCATGTATTCCAAGGTCGTGTATTGTAGCTAGAATTTCTGCAACTTGCTCTATTTTCATGCTACTTTCTAGCTCATTTCTAGCACAAAATTTCGGTTGTACATGTACAAGAAAACCTAGGGGAGTGAAATGGAAACTTTATGTCGACATTAGACATTTTTTGACTCTCTTAACATTATATATGTAAAAATCATTAGACAAGAGAAAAGTTAGTCACTAGGTAGAGTTTTTATCAGATTTTAACTCTAGAATTTAGTGTTAGTCTTTTCTTGTTCTTTCTAATAAGAAACTTGTGAGAACAATTGGAGAGTTCATTGTACAATTCATTTTGGTGAAGAAATAGAAGATCATTGGGAGCTTGTCATCATCTTGGCTAAACTTTCTTTATCTATCTTTTTCCTTGTGATTTAATATGTGTTTATGCAATGAAACTGTGTTTTTTTGTCATATCTCATATGAGTAGCTAAATTTTTAGATCTAGGGAGTAGATGAAACTTATGGCTATTTGATATAAAGTGAATATGATTTACACTTGTTACATCTTGTATTAACTTGTTCATTTATACATGCTAATCACTTGTGGTTGCTTGATCACGAATAGCAAGATAATAGTTGTTATTAGTCAATGAAAATTAGTAATAATGATGGAACACATAAATGGAGCTTAAGGAGTAGACTCATGAGAATAGAGGTACACTTAAGTGAATTAACTTTGCATTTCATGAAGAATAAAGAGTAGATCTAGTTATTCCCCATGAGAATAGGGAAAACTAGACTATTTTAAACCATTACATCATGATAATGAGTTTTGATAAATATGGAAATGAATCCCTAGTTAAACAAGAGTAGTAACAAGAGGTAAATCTATTTATTTATATTTTTGATGCCATAAGTGGACTCTATTTTCCTTAGATCCAAATGTTTAGTGTAATTTCTCCATTGTTACTTGCAAGTTAATTAGTTAAAATAGTTAGTTAGTTATAATTGAGATAGTTAATTGAGTTATAGTTATAATTAGTTACTTGCAAAAGTTGCTCCCAGTAGGATCGACCTGATATATTCCTTAAACTACTAGTTGACATGTACACTTACAATCAAACAGATATATTTTGAAATTAAACTTGTACTCATATCTAGAACCCGTCAATAAACATAAATATATAACAAATGTTTAAAAGTCGAATAGTTTTAGAAGGTACGTACTAATAAAGCTCATGACATGCTCCACGATTGACCTCTTTCCCTGAAACTACCCCAGGAATGGAGATCATCACCACTTAAGTGTCCCTTGTTACTATAATTTTTCGATCATTCGTACTTTTGGTAGCACCAGGGCAAATCAAGGAATGAACGTCCTTCATTGCATAATAAATGATCAAGAAGAGAGATGGAAAAAAGTTCTTTTACTTCGAAACAATCACTAAAAGCTTAGATATAAACTAGTGGGAAAAAATATGGGCAAACAAAACCCTATGCAAATAGGAAATTTTTTCATGTAGATGTTCTTTCATCTTAATTTGACATCCTGTCAAATATTTCCAAAGTGACAATAAAAAGGGTTTATCAGCGATAAATAGGGGCGAAAATAGATTAATTTACATTGTCACTCTCAAGGCTAACCCCCCAACTAGGAAACATATTTGAAAAAATCAGAATATAATTTCAGGTAAGCATTATAGGTTCTCAATTATGAATTTTAATCGTCATTATTGTTTGGTGGCCACACCTTCCTCCAATTGCATAAAAGTATTGTTGATCTTCCCTTACAACTTTTTTCCTTAAGTGCCTAAACTGTAACCTTGGTAGGCCACTAGTAAATTCAGATCACACTGAATCATGCTTCTATATATTTCAACTGGAATCATTTTTCCCACACCACAACCAAGTACAGGTACCAACTTTCGACTAACTAATATAGCCATTTATTTACAACCCTAATTCTTGTGCTTTTTCTTGGCTTCTTTTTCTTCTTTAGTTTGACATTTAACATCATTAATCCTTTTTCTCAGGTTGTGTAATGTAATCATGAAGACTTTGCTAGTTGCTTCTGTTGCTCTTCTGCTGGTTATGGGATCTCTTGAAGCAAATGCCAAGAGGGTTTTTTTCCATGGCCGTCAGCTTCTAAATGATGCAAATCCTAGCCGAAAAGTTACCACTGGTCCTAACCACAAAAGAGCTGCTTCTGCGGTTCAAGTTGATCAAGTTAATGATGACGATGATGATCCAGATTCTGGATCAGATTCCCACCGCTATTTCCCATGCAAGCAGCGCAACTGCAAGAAGACATGACTGCGATAGTATTTGCACGACAGCTTTGAAGATTGCGTGAAATTGAGCGCTTGTAATAACGTTGGATGAACTCCCAAGTGTCCAAAAAAATGTGCAACATACTACTATCGTACCAGCATAACAGCTGGACTTGTCAGTTTCCCATTAAAAAGTGTTAGTTTATCTGTTTAAGATTTGTAATAAATCTTGGCTGTGTTGTTGCTTCCGGTGTGTAGTATTTGGAATCTTTTTCGTAAGCTTATCCATAGCAAGCAGTTCTAAGGTGTTTAATTTTTTTTTTGAAAGACCCAGTGACCCTTAATGAAAAATAAATTAGTTTACACTGCACATATATATATATATGTGAAGACTCGAAAATTTTCTTATTTTTATCGAATATTAATGATTTATTTAAATGTTTATTCACCTGTTTTCTCCAAATAATTTATTTCAACCATTTTAAAATCCATTTATACGAAACAATGTCTCACTCATATTTTTGAAACGTCCCCTTAGCAAAATTAATTTTCGAAAGCTCGTTAAGTGTGAATAGTGAATGCACGTTTGGATATAATAATCGATTCGGGAATACAATGAGTTTGAAAAATTGGAAACTTGTACATTAGTTCTGGTTAATTTTAAGTTTAAATACTCAAGTGATAGTTAGTGGTACAATCGTTATAAGAATTTCTTAGAGATTTTGCGTTATCGCGCACAAATCGGAAGTTCAAGTTTTCGCGCGCGCGACTAATCGAAGGACTTTAGAAATTATTTCTAAACTATTAAGAGTGAATAATATAAGTATGAATATAAGTGCATTAGAGGTTTAGTGCACAAGTGAAACGAACTCGAGAGGAATCGAGCACGAAACACGCGCGTATGCGCGCGGGAAGAGAGTTGACTTTTGGCACCTTTTGGCCAAACACTTAAAGCTTCTCAAGGAAGCTTCTTCATCAGCCACGGTACTTCACTTTCTTGCACAAGAACAGCCGGCTACCAAGGGAGAAAAACAACTCCAAAAGTTCAACCAATTTCACTCCATTCCTTCACTAAACCTTCACCAAATCACACCAAAATTTACCTCCTCTTAGCTAATCACTTGGTGAACAACTTGAGCTGCAAAATGTGCCTTACTTCCACGGTTTTGCTGAGCTTCAAGTGACCAAAAATTCTGCCTTGAACATCTAGCAAAGTAAGTGATGATCAAACCTTCAAATCTTGAATTATGGAAGTTCTATTGCACTTATAAGTTCATTTGATCGTATGGGTATCATTATTTATGGTGAAAATTTGTTGTGTGGGCTCTATGAATTCCCACTTTGAGTTGTTGGACTGATTTGATGAGTTTTATTGTTATTAATGCTGGATTAGAGGGTTAAACTAGTGGAAATAAGTAGCATTATTGAAGGAAAGCTCAACGGTAGTGAGAGGTGAAATTTCTGATTCTGCCCTTTTGATGTTCATGACATTTAATGCGCATTTTTGTGGATCTAATGGCTTAGTTATGATGTTTATATGTTGTATAAAATGTGTAGAAAGTTTCGTTGAAAAATTCCATGAATTGGTTGGCCAAAAGTTAAAATTTCGTAAGGAAGCAAACCTGGAAAATCCTCACGTCACTGCCCAGGCAGTGTTCTTGTTTCGGCCATATCGTTTTGTTCCGATGTCGAAATCGAGTACCGTTTGCGGCACTGGAAACTAGACATTCCCAGATTTCCAACGGTATAAAATTTAGGTTCTAATTCGACCTGAGTAATCTGTACCAAGCTTGTAAAGTCGACTGCTCTGTTCCACGTTTTCACAGGGAACTCTGTTTTGAGCAGCGACTTGGTGTCCAAAAATGACCTAGTTTTGGATTGATTTTGAAAACGATTTCTTCTAAGAAATTGTAGCTTTATGAATCTAGTTTTCAACGCCACTGACCACGCTCAATTCTGAGTTGAATTGAGTGAGTTGTGGCTGAAATCCAAAACTGACTCAGAGGTAGAAAACCCTCTTTTGGCTAGTTAAAGCTTTAGCTTCGATTTGGGACTTGTTAATTCGAATTTCTTGGAGGTAATCACCTACCAAATTACACCTTGGATGTTTCTTAGACCTTGTCTTCATGAATGGATGATGTTCGAGAAATTTCATTGGCCAAATGTTTGGAAAAGGGAAAAACACAAATGCAAGGCAGATTCCCTTAGAAATTTTGCAAACTTTATTGACTTTGTTCACTAGCTTCCCAAACGAATTTTTCCATGAAATTTGGTTGAGGGATAGCTCTCATATGGTAGTATACTACTGCCAAAATTGGTATCATTTTGAATCCGTTTCAATGCTCAACTAGAGTCGCAAAGTTCCAGCTTTAAATCTGGAAATTTACCCAATGAGCTTCGTTTTTTGCAGCAACTTTGAGCTACTATATCTTGGTGTTCAAAACTCCAATTCTTGTTCCGTTTGTTGGATTTTAAACCTTGCGTGCAACTCTAATTGAGTTCCAAAATCCAAAGGCTAGATCGAATCCTGTGATTTTTTGCCGATTTTCCAAAGTTGGCGAAAAACCAACCTTAAAACTGCCTTGCGAGCTTAAAACAGCAACTTTGAGCTAATTTTTGAATATCTTCCGTTAGGAATCATAGAAACGTGTCTTCTAGGAACTTTTAGTACTTTAAAAGAAGTTTCCAAAGGTACCAAGTTTTCCAATTTTGGACCTACGAAGAGTGAGTTATGATTTTTGTAAAAATACCCCTTAAATCTGAAATTTTTGAAACTTAAGGAAATGGAGTTTTTCGAATTCTCCTTTTCCCCTCGATAGCACTTGAGCGTTTTACACCCGATTTCAAAGGTGAAAACCTGATTTCTCTTGTGCTTTAAAATCCCTTCTTTGAGCCTTGATTTACGTATAAATCGGGTCCATTTTCATGAGAATTTTCTTAGATTGTACAAGTGTACAATCTTCTTTGATAATTAGGATTATAAGTGATGGATTACTATTTAATTGTTCAGGCACCCACGAGGACCTTCAAGAGGACCCTACGGTGAACGCTTGAACCTCTAAGTGACATTTCTACTTGAATTACTTGGTGAGTGTCAAGTGCATGTCTACTTGAACTCCTGTAAACTTGCTACATGCTTTATTTGATATCCATGACTTAAGATTTTGAAAATGGAGTCGAGTGTGTACTTTATCGCACTCGTTCTCATTTGAAATGAATAACTCATGCCTGAAATGCTGGAATATACCAAATGCTTGAATTACCAAATGCCTGGAAATATCAAATGTTTGAATGATATGAATTTCTATGCTATGGCTGCATACGTCGCTGGAGTGAATCTCCTCGACATCCAAATGATACATGGGGGACGCCCAAACTCATCGGCAGACCTTGGGACTCGAGCCGGCATGGGCTTGGTCGGGAATCTCGGTGAGCCATGAGAATCACATGAAAAGCTTGACCTATTGGAGAGGTCTCGCTTGGCATACTCGTGGAGTATCGCCCTACAAATGTCGTTCGGGCGCGGTGCGGTGTACGGTGGACAGATGAGAAGTAAGTGGAGATCTACGGAATTTGAAATACCGACCCGGTTGACGGAGAGTCATCGCGGGAAGGTATACTAATGACCTTGGCAAAGCAAGTGGAACTTAGCTCCTGAGAGCTACCATATCCTTGAAATGTTTCTGCTTACATATTATTACTCGAATTACTCATTTCTTGCAAATTACTGCTTTATTCGTTAAATGGGATTGTTATTTGGACAATGTGCTTGCATGTGTGTTTCTTGGCCTCACGAGCGTTTTGCTCACCCTTTAGATTTGTTTTCCTTAACAGGGATGGATCGAAGTGAACTTGAGGAAAACCCCCCCTTTTTTGTTGTACTTTTGTATCAGGGTTTTGAATGTACTTGGTTGGATTCGGGAATTTTGTATATATTGGGTTTGGATGTAACTTTTGGGAATCGAATGTAAGAAATGGATGATTGATGCATTTTGTACTCGTGGTGCCCTATTGAATATTAGTTATGGAAGCGACTTGTATTATTGGTTATTTATAGTTAAGCTTGAAATGATTTTACCTTGAATCCTGGCGAGAGCTGGGCAGGCGTCCCGCGGATACCCTCTGGTTCGCCTTAGGGAGAAGTGGGGGCGTCACAATATATATATATAATAATTACCACTATAGGATCATCATCTACTAGAGATTGAGATTGGATAGGGAAGGGAGCAGAACTTGTAAAAACATATATTTAACTAAGTATTCTTGTACTCTTTGAAAAGTTTGGGACAAAGTGTAATATTTATAAGGATACAACTACAATATTTAAATGTTTTTAGGGGATGCTAAGAGGATTTCGAGAATTCTTTTTGGGGTTGGAAGGGGGAGGTGGGGTCTAATTTTGACTAGGATATAAGTTGATATTTTCATTTTTTAAAAGGGACGAAAGAAAATTTTTCAAATCTTCGAGTGGCCAGTCCCTTCTTGTCCCTCTTTACACCCTTCATGATTGAAGTGTAAATATATAAGATGAGAAATTGACTACACTCTTGTTTTTCTAAATTTTTCTTCCATTCTATATCTAATAAATCTCACGCCCTAATTTGTCGTAAAAAAAATGTCACAATTTTCACTAGCTTTCTTTTCCAGTAGTGCCATGTTTTCTCTAACTTAAAATAGGACCAATTTTGGTTGTAGCTATGGCATTTACAACCAATTTCAGCAGTGGATGTGGAATTTCAATTCGTAGATATTATTCATGCACTCGTAATTACAAGTGATTATACCATGAGTTTAAGTTATTCATTCTATAGGACTATAAATACTTGGTAGGACAACTTCGAAGGATATAGAATTCTTTGTCATCATCGTTGAAACTAATATTGCTTATAATCTAAAAAATCAGAAAAAGTGTTTGGAAATTTTGTGAAAAGTTGCAAAATCTCTACTTAATCGGCAAGCAATTAAATGCAATTACACCACCGTATTAAAAAAATGGTATTCAAAATAAAGCAACTCCAAGTTCCTTTTTTTTCTTCTTTTTTTTTTGTTGGTGGTGTGTCAATAAAATGTCAAGGTACAAAAATATGAAAGTAGACTATAAAAAAAAAATAAAACCAATCTGCAATATAGAGGCATTGTTACCGGTCTTAGTTGTTCTTCCATGTCATCTTAGTTGCAAAGCATTTTATAGATTGTTAGGCTTTTCCCAATACAAAGAGTACTAAGATTAGACTGTTCTTTCTAGGTTAATTACAGTTTGCCCATTTGAACTTGATCCTTTATAACACTTTGCCCCCCCTAAACTTTAAATATATATACTTTGCTCCCTTCATTGACTAAGTCAAATGTTAATTATTATTTCTCCATCCAAAATTTTAACAAAATGACATTAATGCCCTTACATAATAGTTTTAGAAAAATGCTATACTTTTAATTGGAATATGAAATATTTTATTGGAAAACACACAAAGTCATATGATTTGAAAAATAAAAAATAAAAGATGGTATAATACCAAAGAATTGAAAATTTGTATTGTGGAGAAAAAAGAATTTAAAATTTTCTAAAGCATTTGTACAAGTTTTCCATTGCTTATCTTTCTTCCTTTAAATTGTAAATGAATTAGTTTTGATAATTTTCATTTACTTTGCAGCTTTCACAAAATTTTCACAAATCAATAAGATGCTATTTGGTAATTTTATACCACACTCATACCTTTCTTTGTATTTTGTTTGCATTCTACATTTAAAAAAAAATAAAAAATCTCTAAATGCATTTTTTAATATATTTTTATTTTTAATCATGTTTTTATCTCATAAAACACATTCAAAAGTGCTACAATAAAAAAATAATAGCAAATAATTTTCATTCCAAATGCATTAATTAATTTTATTTTATTTAAAATAAGTATTGCTATCGGCATTGAGATAAATACATTGAGTTGTTTAGACTTTTTTGTGAATTATCTAATTCATTTTAGTGCTAAAAGATCAAAATGCATAGTGTAATTGTGTTTAAATGCATTTAGCAACTATTAAAGAAATAAGTATTTATTATGTTACAATTATTATGTGTGTTTAAGAATTAGCCAGGGATATTTTGGTCATGAAAAATATAACTTCATCTTATGCCCATCAAAAAGTTGAGCACAAGGGGTAAAGTATATATATATTTGGAGTTTAGGGGGGCAAAGTTTAATTAACCCTTTCTTTCTACTTTTCTAATGAAACTGAACGAGTGTATTCAAAGTGTATCGCGCCTCGCTTCCGAAAGTTTACTATAAATACTGCGGACAGGAGGCTTTGTCTACGGACAGGAATATCTAATTGAACGCACAAAATAGTTTGTTTATGATATTATGTAGTATACAAGTAATAGATCGAATTGTATGCAGCTAATATATCTATTTCCTATATAGGCTACAATAATACCACTTTGTTTGAACATTAAAATTTGATTAAATCTACGTGCGATCATAGGCGACCAAAAAAAAGGATGAATGGATAAATTTTATTTAAAGAAAAATAACCTTAATTTCAAATCGATGCTATATTAAATTTAAATAAGCTCTGATTTTGATTTTTAATACTCATACTAATCTCATTTTATTTCCAATTCCGATTTTTTTAAATCTAAATCTAGGCATCTTTATTTTTGCAATGTCCAATATGTTTATTATTGCAATTCCCCTTTCTCTTGTTTATGCGTGTGAGAGACATACTCGCTACATTGACGTATGTTTGAGTTGAATATCTTTAGCTCTTTAACAGAAAATTCTAAATTTAGTACAATTATAATTAAACCACCAATTGAAATGGGGCTTTGAAAGCTTATAGTTCATTTGGAGAGATCTAGCCTGCGATGTCTCATATAAAAAAAAATACTACCAAAAAAGAATAATTTTTTTGACTGGTTTTGGGAAGAAAAAGAACAGGGACTGCTCGTGCCTGTTGTGCGTCTTGGTGATATTATGATTTGAATTGGATACACCCCCATAATTCAAAAAAATTGTTAGCAAAAAGAATGAGTGCGTATTACTGCTTTCATAAAGAAAAAGAATAGGGAGTATCATATTGCTACTTTTTTGGGAATAAAGAATAATTCCATCTAAAGTCAAGTGGTTCAGTGGCAATAAACTATTCCGACATATGCTCTAGATGATAGCTTTTTTCCTTGATTGAAATCGAGCATATTTGAGATCGAAAAGGGTGGTAATATTGTTGTATCTCACAATTTTGATTAGCATGAAATCAGTACTAACCTAAACCTAAATGCAAGTCCTGTTAACTTTAAAATTCAACAAGAATGCGACCCAACATGTCTTTGTAGAATATGATGTGGTGGTCTTTAATCTGAAGTGCAGCCCAAATAGGTGGCTCTTTGTCAAATTTTTGCTTCAGGATCAGTTTTTTACTGTGTTGGGAGTATCACAACGAACTGGCAAATATTGTGACAAGAATTGATTTCAAATCGTGATAAAATATCACTTTTCTTTAGGCTTTATTTGTCTGGTATAACGTGCAATAACCTTGGACAAATATCCTTTAGGATAAAATGAAGTTTGTTTGTTTTAGACTCTTGCACAAAGTAAGACAAACCCTCTTGAACTAAGGAGTGCTTTTGAGAGAATTCTAAGTAGTAGGAAAGTGACTTGCTGCATTCTGCAGCAAATCACTCTGTACTTAACCTCTTTATATATGAGAGATTGTTTAAGAAATAAATGAACTTAATAAATACTTGTATGAATAGATTCAACGTAGTGTACAAATTCATGCACTTTAATTCATGCATCTCATGATTCTATGATCAAAGACATGAATCTATCCTTACATTCAAGGATCTCCATATACATAAATAAATATACATTCAAATTCATGAATGAATAGACATTTATCACAATGTATGTACATCTTAGAATCAATTGATTCATAATACAATATATGTATGTACATCCTAGAATCACTAGATACAAATTTTGAAAATTTCCAACAATCCCCCGCCATTTTCAAAATTTAGAAAATGGACTTTCAAAAGATCACCGATTAACCTCACACTCAAATACATAAATAATGATGTCTTTCAATTGAACCACTATTTTAGTGAAGGTTCTTTGAAATCAATCCTACAAGATGGTAGACAAGCTTTGAACCACTTGTATATTGGACTAACCTCATAAACACATCACACATTAAGCAATGCACAACCATAAGTTCTTCAATGATAGATTTTACGGCCTTGTATCACTATACTTTCATGAATGCTACAAAGTAAAGTCCTTAACTTTGTGGTTTGCCAAAAACCAACATTCATATAGGCGACATTTTGGTGTCCCCGCCATTGATAGCACTTTTAAGATTCGTTAAGAGTCCAATGACTCACCCTTACATTTGCACTGACGAGAATAACATGCACTATTCTACATTGGGATGTCTAAACTTCACATAGTGCACCAACCACTAGAATGTACTTTCACTCATTGAATTCAAGACTAGACATTGTATCTAGCATTGAATTGAGGTTCCACCATTAGTGATTAAGAATTTTGGACTTTAAACCCGTCCCCCTTGATGTTCTTAACACCAAGTTCCTTTATAACCCTTTTGTGAAAGGATCACTCAAATCTTAACCCTTTATAACCCTTTTATGACTCCATTTGTGATCAAATCTTTGACATAACTATGTCTTAAACCAATATGCCTTGACTTACCTTTATACACTTGACTGTATGCTTTAACAAGTGTAGCTGTACTATTACAATGTATTGAGATAGGCGACAAAGGTGTCGGCCACAATGGTATATCACAAAGTAAATTACGTAGCCATTCAGCTTCTTTACAAGCCGAAGCAAGTGCTACAAACTCTGCTGCCATTGTTGAATCGGTGATACAAGTTTGTTTCTTAGAACCCCAAGAAACGGCATATCCACCATGCATAATGATCCAACCACTTGTCGACGAGTGATCATTTTTATTAGTGATCTAACTAACATCTGAAAATCCTTCAACTAGATACATATAGAAGTCCGATCCAAAGTCTTTTGACTTTCTAGCTTTTTTGCTCCTTCTCAATTCAATGGTTTCATTTTCACCATCTTTTGTCAATTCACTTGATTTTGGAATAACATCTTTTTTGGAGGTGAATCTATTTTCTTCAAAAATAGCATCCCTAGATTCAATTATAGTATTAACCAAAATTGAA
The DNA here is from genome assembly GCA_023065735.1 of Coffea humblotiana. Taxonomy (NCBI): domain Eukaryota; kingdom Viridiplantae; phylum Streptophyta; class Magnoliopsida; order Gentianales; family Rubiaceae; genus Coffea; species Coffea humblotiana. The sequence goes on from CM041217.1 coordinate 11,286,997, forward strand.
TTATTAGGTTTAATTACCATGAACCTATATGCTTTGCTATTTTGTGCATATCCTAAAAATATACACTCCATATCGCTTTCTCCCAATTTCCTTTTTTTAGGTTCTGGGAGTTTTACAACAGCCCTCCCAAACTCTCAAATAGTTTAGGTTGGACTTCCTTTTATTCCAAAATTCATAAGGGGTTATAGAACTCCTTTTATTAGGAACTCTATTTAGGATATGACAAGTTGTTAACAAGGCTTCCCCCCAAAATCCTTGACTTAGTCCAAATTTTGACAAAAGTGCATTAACCATTTTTGTCAATACACGATTTTCTTTTCTTGGACGGGTGTTTGGGTACCCTTCTTGCTCCCTTGAGACTTCTTAGCTTGTTCCTCTTCAATCACATGCACTTTTGAAGTAGAATTTTTGTTCTCTTCAAGGATTTGTGTATCCTTCTTTTCTTGCATGCGAATTTCCTCTTCTACTCGAAGAGATTTAGCAAGAATCTCAAGAGAGATATCCTCTTTTTTATATTTGAGGTCTCTCTTGAAATCTTTCCAAGAAGGTGGTAAATTATCTATTATATAGCAAATAATAATGGCTTCATCCATGTGCAGATTGTGTTGTGTGAAGTGATTAAGAAGCCTTTTAATTTCACTAAATTGCTCCATAACAAACCTATTATCTACCATTTTATAATTATTAAAAGATGAGACAAGAAACTTCTTACTTGTAACATCTTCTTGCATGTACTTGGACTCCAAACGATCCCAAAGTTCCTTGACGGTAGTAATTGAATGGTAGATATCAAATAGGCTTTCACTCATGGTATTGAGGATGTGACCACGGCATATTTCATCATCGTTCTCCCATGTCTGACATTTTTTAATGTCTTCAAGAGTTTCTTCCTCGGGATTGATGATCAATGGCTTTGGGGTGGTCAAAACATAGACCACTTAGAGTGCAGTGAGAAGGAAATGAACACGTTTTTGCCAACGAATGAAATTTCCTCCATCAAACCTCTCGAGCTTGACAATGTTGGATGCCAACTCTTTCAAGGTACCAGCCATTGTAGAGTACAAAATAAAGTCTAAAGATTGTTGGGAGTATTACAACAAACTAGCAAATATTGTGACAAGAATTGGCTTCAAATCATGATAGAATATTACTTTCCTTTGGGCTTTATTTGTCCTATATAACGTGCAATAATTTTGGACAAATATCCTTTAGGATAAGATAAAATTTGTTTGTCTTAGACTCTTGCACAAAATAAGACAAATCCTCTTGAACTAAGGAGTGCTTTTGAGAGAATTCTAAGTGATAAGTGCATATTTTACATTTTTTAAGTGTGTTTTATTAGTTAGTTTTGGTGTGTTTTAACTACTTTTATAGCTAATTAACTAAGTTTCTAGTGAAAATATACATTTTGTGGTTTAAAGTATAAAAATTACATTTCTATGGATTTTAATTGTGAAAACTTTATATTTTCGTAGGTTTAATGATTCAATCATCAAAGGGGGTGAATTGAGAACATATTTGGATGATTATCGATGATTTGAAGTAGTTTAAAGAAGAAATGAAGTGCAAAGATGAAATGCAAGCAAGAACAAAAGAAAGGAAGTTTCATAACTTTGACACCTTGTGATATTTTGGCAATATTTTGAGTTTCAAGCATTGGATTGAGGTGATTCTTGAATATTTTGAAACTAAGATAAATATATATATATATATATATATATATATATTTGTTATGAAAACATAGAAGTCAAATTTAGTCGTTTTCCTTGTCAAAAAGTCGAAATACAGAAGTGCAATTTCATTGTTGAAAGCTGAAACAGAGTTCTAACAAGTAGAGAATATTTTGGTCATTTCTAGGTCCACATAACTCCAAATTGGATGATTCTTGATGCATTAGAAAGCTAACTCAAAGGGCTACAACTTTTATGTTTTACACAAGAGCTATTTTAGTCTCAATCATTAAGAAAATATCAATTGAAATTGGACCAAAAATAGAGTAAGGATGAAATCTGCCCCGAAAGTGCAAACCTGCAAAAGAGAAAACGTGGGGTACAATACGCGACTCAAGGTTGCCCTTTTGAGGTCGCGTATTCATCATTTTCAGTTGCAACTTGTTCTTTGTTCAAACAACTTTCGAACTCAATTCCAACAAGCAATTTCTGCTGTATCTGATCAAGAAGAGTGTGGAAGCTTGGAGAACAACTCTTGGTAAGTTCAAAAGCTAACTTTGCCAACCAAGAAACAACTCACCTTGAACTTGAATTCTCTATAAATAGCAGCCGTTGGAGGACATTTTCATAACTTTGGAAGGCTAGAAAAACTCACAAAAATGTAGTCTTCACTAGAATTTCCTTAGTTCATTAGTTAGAGTATTATAGTATAGTTAGTGTTGCTTTTCCTTCTTTTATTTGTAGTTAAATTTGGATGAAGATTTGAAAAGCAAAGACGGAGAGTTTGAAATTAATGTGACAAGGATGACTTCTCTCCTATCACTTTCTCTTTTGTATTTAAATTCATGTTTAAGTATAATACAAGTTTGGATTTGTTTTTATCATGTTTAGTTAAAATTTATACCTAGAGTATGGATGAACTTTCTATATCTTATTGGTGATGTTTACTTGGTTATTGATGATATTATTTTGAACAAGTTATTTATCACTTTTGCTTTCCTAATCATGATTGACCAGTCATTAATTGTGATAATCTTAAGGTATTAAGTTTGCAATGAGAATTGGAATTTAACACTAGTTTAAGGAAGTAATAAACCTAAGGAGTACACTCACGAGAATAGAGGTGCACATTTGTGGTTTAAGTGACTTGTTTCATATAATTTTATAGAAGAAATAAGTTTGTAGTTAATTTCATGACCACGAGAGTAGTTATGGTTTCGCTACAAGTATAGTTGATTCACTACGAGAGTAGGTTTCACATAAATTAGGAAATCACGTCATAACTAGCCAAGATAATAACATACAAGTTACTGGTAATTTCATTTGCAAGAGTAGTAAGAAATTCCATACCTCTCGGAGTTTTCTATTGTATTTTTGTTACTTTTACAGTGTAGATTTAATTTCTTGTATTTGTGATAGTCTAAATAATAAAAGAGTTTGAAAATCATCGGTAATTGACAATCTTCCCTGTGGGATCGACACCTAATACCCCTATATTCAATAAACGATTTGTATACTTGCGAAAAATCATGTGTGGGATATTTAGGAATTTATAAATGTAAAACTTGACTGTGGATGAACTAATTGTTATATGTATACCCCGCGCTTGTTACTAAGTAGTAAGAAAGTGATTTTTTGCAACAAATCACTCTTTACTTGACCTCTTTATATAAGAGAGATTGTTTAAAAAATAAATAAACTTAATAAATACTTGTATGAATAGATTCAAGGTATTGTGTACAAATTCATGCACTTTAATTCGTGCATCTCATGATCCCATGATCAAAGACATGAATCTATCCTTACATTTAAGGATCTCCACATACATGAATATATATACATTCAAATTCATGAATGAATATATATTTATCACAATGTATGTACATCTTAGAATCAATTGATTCATAATACAATATATGTATGTACATTCTAGAATCACTAGATACAAATTTTGAAAATTTCCAACACACTATTTTTTTTTAAAGAAATTATGATTTTATTGAAATAAAATAAGGGAACATAATACAATTCTCAACTCCAGCTTCTCCTACGAAAATTAGGAAAACCTAACTGCTCCATGTGGATCTCACCCCGGACCATAACAGGCAATGCGCGATGACTCCTAAAAATCGTCTCTTGCTCCGTGTCTGCTCCTAGGTTAGCTAAATAATCAGCCGGCTTGTTCGCCTCTCTATAGCAATGCGTGATATTCCGGAAGTATCGCTTATATCTGAGCAACTCATCCATCTCCCATTGCAATCTCCACGGGCATCCCCGTTTCCCTTGCAGAATCTGCACCAAGACGAGCGAGTCAGCCTCGATATGCAGGTCATGCAACCCGCGAGCTACACATAACTGCACCTCAAACGCCATAGCCTTGAGCTCCGCATGTAAACTGGTCAAGGAGCCAAAGAAGCAGGAATATCCAACAATGAACTGTCCTTCCAAATCCCGCACCACACCCCCACCCCCACTACTCAACTTACACCCTACCGTAGGGGCCACCCATCACACCGGAAGTATCAAAATCCTCCGTCTCATACCCACCAAAGACGAATGGAATGCCTCCCAAGAGCCAGACGAACATGTTATCTCCGAAAAATGGCAATGAAATAAGTCCCGTAGTTGGAGAAAAACCTGACGCACCACCTCAGTACCCACCATACTCCTCCCTTCAAAGACTCCTCTATTCCTTGCTTTCCACAATTCCCAACAGACGAGCATAGGGAGCAGCCGATAAACAAATTTAAGGTACACATTTTACCCCCGGCGCAACCACCATCATAGCATCCTGTGCCGCAAAGTGGACACCCCACCCACATCCCCTGGGTCCTCGAAACTACTCCAAACCGTCTTTGCTACATCCCCCGTGCAAAATGTGTGGTTAAGCCCCTCCTCGTCTGGCTCAGCGCAACAATGACACCTAGATAGGCCCTGAACCCCAAATTTACATAGTACATCCTTCAGGGGAAGCCGCGATCGTAGTAGCCGTAACATGAAAAAGAGATCTTGAGCGGGCATCCCTTGAGCCAAACTTGGGAGGCCACCCAAGAACAATTAAGGCAACCGAAAACCCCCCATCCTGTGTTAAAACCCAAACCATCCTGTCAGACCCTCGAGGGGAAGGAGGGGGAACCTCCATGACTTGCCTCACCACCTTAGGCTCTAAAACTTGATTGAGTAGCCCCAAATTCCACCGTGCCTGAGTGACAAAATCTGAAACTATGTGCTCATGAAAAATCTCCACCCGATGACATAAGGCTCCTGTACCCAACCAATTGTCATGCCAGAAATCCATTGATCAATCCAACTGATGTGCTCCTCCGCTAAATGCTGGACCGAACATAATCTCCGCCACATTGAAGACTGTGAAGGGACACCCTCTGCCAGGCACGGATGTACCCCTTTACAGTATTTTGCTGTTAGAAATTCTGCCCATAGAGATTGTTGTTGCCTAAAGTTCCACCAGAGCTTAATGGAGAAAGCATCGTACACCTTCGCCATGCTACGAACGCCGATCCCTCCCTCCTCTTGCGGGCGGCACAGATCACCCCAGCTAATCCAATGGAACTTAGGGCCAAGATCCGTCGAACCCCACAAAAAATTCGCCATCACCTTTTCCAACAAGGCAAAAACTCTCCTTGGCGGCGATGCCACTGCCAACGAATGGATCGGCATTGAAGACAACACACTCCTTAGTAGTACTATCTTGCCCCCAGTCGAGAGAACCTGATGCCTCCATGATAAAATTCTAGTGGTTATAACATTGCAGATCTCCGTAAAATAACTCGTTCTGCGCCGTTCAATAAATAGAGGGCAGCCAAGGTATTTGCACGGGAATGTTTTGTATGAGAAACCCGTCACCACTCCAATCATTGCACGGCGTTGCGGGGGCAAAGCTGGGTGCACCAAAAAGCAACTCTTCTGACAATTAACCTTCTGCCCCGACACATCATCTATCGACAACCCCTTTGACCAACTTGACAGAAGCCTTAAGGCTGCTCGTGAAGATCATGACGTCGTCTGCATACGCCAAATGAGTCACCAGAGGACAGCCACTCGGGACTTTGAATGGTCGGAAGCTACGGTGCTCAGCCAGCGCATTCAAAGACTGAGACAGAACCTCTGCTCCAATCACAAACAAGGTCGGCGAAATTGGATCTCCTTGCCGCAACCCTCGCGTGGACTTAAAGAATCCGTGCGGCAAGCCATTCACGATGACCGAAAACCAGACATTAGAAATCAATCGCCAAACCATGTCAATCCATACCTCACTAAACCCAAATCGCCGCAGAACTTGTATCAAGAAAATCCAGGAAACCCTGTCGTATGCCTTCATCATGTCCAATTTGAGCAACACATTCCCGCCCCGATTGGGCTTTTTAATGTCACTCAACAACTCTTGAGTTAGAAGAAAGTTATCCGCCATCTGCCGACCAGGCACAAAACCACTCTGCTGCGGGGATACAATACGAGGCAAAACTCTAGCCAAGCGGGAGGATAAAATTTTGGAAATGACCTTGTTGACAAAGTTGCACAAACTTATTGGTCGGTACTGGGTAAAATCTTGTGGACACTGTACCTTGGGGAGTAACAAGATGGAAGTAGCAGTGACACTTCTTGGCAACATTGCCCTGCAAAAGAAGCTCCTAACCGCCCTGTGAACATCCTCAGCCACCACCTCCCATGCCGCCGTAAAAAACTTCCCCGTAAAGCCATCCGGCCCCGCCGCACTATCCCCATCCATCGAAAAAATGACTTCCTTTACTTCGCTTAATGACGGGACCCCAGTCAGCACCATATTATCCTGATCAGTGATTATCCTCGGGATGATCTCTAACATATCACTCGACGGCCTGCCCTCCGCCTCTGTAAACAAATCCTGAAAGAAAGAAACGGCTTCAGCACAAATACTTGTTTCGTCGTCCACCCACTCCCCATTGGTCTTCCGGATTCTATGAATAACCGGCTTCCTCCTCCTCTTCGTCACGACAGCGTGGAAAAATGCCGTATTCTTGTCCCCGTCAGAGAGCCATTTAACTCGAGCTTTCTGCCTCTAGAACTCTTCTTCAACCACCACGGCCCGTCTCAACCTCGCACGCTCCTTTTGTAAATTCAATAGCAACCCGTCCGATGGATGGTTATCATGAGCTATCTCAGCTTCCAGCACCCTTTGCTCTGCCGTTCGGCTTGCCAAGAAGATGTCACCAAACGAGCTCCTAGACCACTGCCGAAGTGCGTGTTTCACCCTTCGCAACTTATCTGACAGAACTCTGAGAGGCGACCCAACGGAGGTAGTAGCCCAACTCCCCTTGACCACATCCAGGAAACCTGGGTTTTTTGTCCAGAAATTCAAGAATCGAAAAGGCAAAGGCTTGCCATCCAATCTCGTTGCCGCCGATAACAGGAGCGGGGCATGATCTGACGGATCTCTCCCCAAGCGTTGTACCAGAACAGTATTCTCCATTACCATAGCAGCCGAATTGATCAAGAGACGATCTAGTCCCTTCCATACTCTAGCCATACCCTGCCTATTGTTACACTATTTGAAATATATATAGTTTCGACACTAGAAAGTCAAATGTTACTTCTTATTTTGTTATAGATACGTTCAATATGCTTATCTGCTCTTCTTGAAAATAATTGCAATTATGTCAGCAGGATTTTTGAATAAATCCAAAGCACTATCAAAATTGTGTTGTATATAACTTGCTGCACACCGCCTTGCTGGTCTGTGCATTATCCTGCTGAAAAGATAAACTGATTAGAGCTGTACACGTCATCTTTGCGCAATAAATGGTATTTGGATGGCACAAGGTGTTCCTCAAATGCACACACGTTAGCTTGACTTTTTCCTTGCAATACACATTGTTTGAATAATTACCATGTTTTACATACATGGGAATTAAACATCACATGCTCCTTTTCACTTCTTCACACATAGAGTAGTATACAGTAATTGAGCAATATAGCTGCAAACAAATCAAGCCGGCTCGTGAAACCGATCAAAACTCGAGTCGACCTCAGATTAAGTTGATCACTCGAGCTCAAGCGAGTATAGATGTGCTCAACTCATTATCTCATCAAACCAGTAAAATTTTTATGTGTATATTTTAATAGTAAAATTACGTGTATGCCCTCATTAATTTTATTATTAATTAAGGTGAATGGTATATTTTATTTATTTAAAAAATAAATAAATTTATTTTTTTTGAACTCCTATAGGTTCAAACTCAAACTTAACTAAGCTTGAACTTGAGATCAAACTCGAGTTCGAATTTTATTTTGAGAGCTCATCCAGTTCAAGTCTCGCAAAACTGAATTGAGTTCGGTTCAATTAGGTGAAAGTTCAAGTCTAATCTATTTGTTTGTAACCCTTCAAACTCAAGTTCGAATTTTATTTTAAGAGCTCATCGAGTTCAAGTTTCATAAAACTGAATTAAGTTCGACTCGATTAGGCGGAAATTCAACTCTAATCTGTTCGCTTGTAACCCTACTAACACAGCAATGGGCAATTGAAGAGAATAGTTGATGGCCCAACATTAGGTTGAGCTAATGTGGCTCAGATCTGGGCCATCAACAAGCAAAAGAGCCAAAAAAAAAAACTTAAACTTGAATTGGATTTTATTAAAAACTTGAATTGGATGGCTCAAATCGGTCAAGCTGATCTAGCTCAGATTGGTCATTGAGTTGGAACATTTTAGCATATGAATCCAGCTTAGGATGTCCCTTTAGTAGATGGACTTTGACATGAACCTATTCATTCTGAGATCATTCGTTTGTTCTGTGTCTCAAATAGGTACTCAATAAACTAAGCTTTTGTGTGTGTTTATTGTCTAGTGAAATACTACACTCAGTGTTTTACAAAACATTTTCAAGGCATTTTCGTTTGTTAAACGCCCAATAATGCCCCAACATTTGAGGCGTAGCCAGTGCATAAAAAGCGTAGGCCCTGAGACTAAGAATAAACAGGTAAAAAAATACAAAAATAATATGGGTTGCAGAGAAGCCGATTAATGGAGAAAGTTCTTGAGGTCAAGCAAAGAGACAGGAACACATGCTGAATGGACATTTGGCTCTGCTAACTGATGTCATGCACTGGAAAGAGCGAAATCCTTCAAAATTGTGAACTAAATAATTGGTGAATTTTTCAGAACTATAAGAGAAGAAACGTTTGATTAGACGAAGAAGACTGTAGGTAGCATTTGGAGCAGCTAGCGATGGGCGTGCAATGTATTATTTAGGTAATTCTTTTGCAACTAAGGTCCAAAGTTTGACCTGAAATTTTTTCGAAGAAACAAGTTTACTTTATGAAAGTCGTGCACAACTTCTAATTTTGCAATATTAACCTTCTTAGAATTGAGATTGGTCCTAAATATGTGAGAGGTCCAGAAAATTCTAAGCTAATTCATTGATCTATCTTAACTAAGTATTTGATGCTTTTCAACACGTTTATTTTGATTTGTAAGCCATTTCATAATTTCAAAATTAAAATTTCAGTGGGCTTACACCTTGGACTTTCGGGTTTGATCCTACCTCAAAGCCAATAAAACGTCTTACCCAATGTCTTTGCTAATGTTGAGGAAAGCAACAAAAGTTTAGAACTAGCACTACTTACACTGGACAAAGCATCATTGGAATATACCAACAATTATCTAGCTAGCGTTTGGCCAAGAAGGCAACGAGTCTTTGGAACTTAGACACATCACAAGGAAGAACAATTCTGCTTCTGTTATCGAAACCAAATTCTTCAGCAGCCTTATCAAGCAGTTGTTGGAATAATGGATTCTTCAGAAAAGATGTAGGAAGGACAAACCTAGTCATTTCACTTCCCACGTACACTACAAAGTGCCCCTTTGGTGCCGTTTTTCTGCCTTCGATCTCAACTTGTTTAGGCATTTTATCTGAAGAAAGTGAGAGACAAAAACAAGTAAAGATTGCAAGAAGATAAAAGGGAATGGATAATATATAGAGAACTTGGAAAGCGTGCCTCTATTATTTTAAGAGATAAACAAGGAAATAAAATTGTGAAATTGATAACAAATAATTATTGCCCTTAAAGGCAAATAATATGTGGCCCTAATGTTGAATTTGCTCTTCTTGTATGGCATTAAATTACTTAACTAACTATAATATATGTAAAAATATCATAAGATTTTTGCTAACATATTGACGAGAAAAATTAGCAACATATTCTGTTGCACCTCTATATGATAAACGAGGCAATATTTATGGAATAAGTCTAAACATGGGTTAACTGAATCCTCATCGGCTTGGATTTCGTCTAAATTCATTTATCAGAATATCAGATGTTGAAGAAAAGAAATGAGATAAAGAAAAAAGTTGACCAACTAATTACCCAAAAATCAAAAAAAAAAAAAAGGAAGTTGACCAATGAGTATACATTTCAATGAAGTGAAGTTTGCCAGGGATGTCTTTGTGCTGTAGCCAGCTTCTGCACTACTTTGCAGCACATGGTGTCAGTACTGTGATTTATCAGCAATATGTTCCATACCGAACCCTTATAACGTTGAAATGTGCATTTCATCCTTTACCATACAAGAAGTACGGTGGGAATAGAAAGAGCCATGCAACTCATGCAAGAATTACAGTATTTCTAGCTAAGGATTACGGGGACTAGGGGTTAAAAATGTTGTCCTTAGCTAACCATTGAAACATTTATTGTTGAACTTGAGAAATGTACATAATTGTATCCTAGCTAGTCACATGAAAATACAGTCTCATTAATAATCACAAATTATCTAAGGTCGTTTCCCTTGATCCCGATCAGTGTAATATCCAATTTCGAAAAATCTGCGAAGAAAGCCGTAATATAATACAAAATAACTTGTTTCACATTCTTGCTATGGACGTCGCTATGGAGTTGGGAATTTCACATTCTTGCTTTGTATAGTATTTACCTACAGCATAATATAGTATCTAGCAGTAGTGCTATTTCATATATTGAGTGAATTCTTTGTACAAGCTTATTTCTCTATTAATGAAAGTGACCAAATTTACCTTAAAAAAAAACAAAATAACTTATTTCCAGTGTTCCTTTAAATAAAACTTATCTTCCAAATACGGATTGTCAAAAATACTGTTGGAACATTTACAGCTTTATACCTTGTTCTTTTTTGAAATCTGCTCGTTTAAAGAACAAAAGATGTGTAACATGCCGCTAAGCTAGGTGCAGAAAAGGTTGCTGTGGCAGATTTTCCACTACTTACTGGATCGCTATGGCCGTTTTTGGTCCTGATTTGACTGGTTCGTTTCAACTCTCAACTCTCAACCCTCAATAACTTTTTCTTTTTTCTCTTTTCGGTTACCTATTCTCAATATCTCACAACCATACAGTCCCATCACACATGTAAAGGAAAATCCCAATTCCCAATTTGTTAGAGATAGCTTTTTATCTTTTATTTATTTCTGCGTTGTAATGCGGGTGGGGAAGGCATTAGTGTCTTCAATTTATCAGGTATACACATTTCTTACTTTTGTACTTTCTAGTTCCTATGGTATTATTAACTAAACTAGAGATAGAGACCAGATGACCTCTTAGTGAACTATCTACAAGCAAGATGACATCTGGTTGGATTCAAACCATACTGGCCAAGCAAACAGGGCCATGTTGACTTAAATAAAACACTGACTCCTCTTGGCACCTTTAAACTTGATATTGTTCCAACATTGCACCCCAAAATTTGCTTTTCAAACAATATGTACCCTAAATCGTTTTATTTTGTCCCATTTTCATTAGATAGTTTAAGTGTCAAGAAAAATTAAGTGAAACATCAACACTATATCAAGTGTCTACTTTGCACCCTTAAATATCACATCAATACTCAGTGTATCCTAAACTTCAATTTTAGAACTTGCGGAACTCTAATATGTTTTATCTATTTCGAATTGGTCCAAATTAGTTCATTGTCCACAAAACTCATGATTTAAAAACGGGCAAGCGAGCATCAAATAGGAGGTGCATTAGTATTTCTAGTTGCCTATGTACATCTGATTTTTGCATTGTTGGCCTTACATAATGGCTATCTTTGACATCTTTTGTTTTGCATAGAATTTCCTTGCTAGTTTTTAATGCTCACGTGCCTGTGATTTAGTCAATTTTTGGATAGCAACAACCATTGGACTACATGGGATGGTTAAAACATTTCAGGGTGCAAAAAGGTCTCAAATTGAAGTTGAGGGAGAGAATGGGAGAATATATCAAAAGTTTAAGGGTGCAAAGTGGAATGAATTTTTGTTAACTTCTCTCAAGACCATTGCCTATTGGACCATAGTGGAATGGATAAGAAAAAGTTCGGTACACTTCACTGCTTCGGGATGTTGTTTTTCCATAAGAAAAAAATTGACAAGTGACTAATTTACGCTATATTTGAATGATATTTTATATTATTTTTAGTCACTTTGGCAATATTGTAGGAAGAAAATGGATCATTTTGGCTATAATTGGTGTAAAATGCTCTTAAGTGATTAAATGAGGTTTATATCACTTTTTACTTGCATTTTGTCCATAATTTGTAGAGGAGTTGGAAATATACTTCATTTGGATGGAAAAGAAAGTTGACAGCTTGACACGTCTTCGTATTTTGGCTATAACTGGAGCTACAATGATCGGATTGAGATGATTCTTAAACCATTTTGAAGATAAGAGATAGATATACAATTCATGTGAAGACATCGAATCCAGTTTGAAGGTTTTGCAGGTAAAAAAGCCGAATTACAGTAGACAATTTCTATTGGTCGAAGCTGAATCAAGGCAGTGAGCAGTCAAGGGTATTTCGGTCATTTATCAGCCTATACAAATCCAAATGAGATGATTCTTGATGCATTGGAAAACTAACTCAAAGGGCTACAAGTTTCATGTTTTGGTCAAGAGTTAATTCAGCTTCCATCATCAAGAAACATTCAGTTGAAGTTGAGGCAGAAGTGGAGCAACATTGAAAACTGGACAGAAATTGTAAAGAAAGGTAGGGGAGCAATCCGGCCGGATTTGTGGCCGGATTCGGATTCTGGTCAGAAAAGGCTGCTCTCCACTTGCATAACTTGTTTCCTTCTCCAATAATTCACAGCTAATGATGGACGTTGACAACCAACTTTGCAGCTATAAAAGTGATGGTTGAAGCCTCATTTCTTGACTAGCGATCTCTATATATAGCCATGGACTTTCAAGATTAAAGAGAGCTTGGAGAGTGCAAGAATACTACCAAAAATGTAGTTCTTACATTTTCTTAGTGTTAGGTTAGTATAGTATAGGATAATTTAGCTATTTAGTTCATCCTTCTTGTTTATTAGCTAGATGAAGAAGAGGTTGGAGGATGAAGAAGGCAAGGAGATGAACTTATGTGACAAGGGTTACATTCCTTTCCAACTCTTTATCTTTTGTACTTGATTCCAAGTTTAGTTAATATACAAGTTATGGATTTATATGTTATTATGTGTTTCTAAAGTTTATGCCTTGGGTTTGATTGAACTTTCTATGATTGTTAGTGTTTATTATTTGGTTATTTGATGCTCTTATTTTGAGCAAGTTATTTAGAACTTTAGCTCTTTAAATCATGATTAATATGGTACCATTAGTTGTGATTATCTAAAGGTGTTACTTCTTCAATGAAAATTGAGATTTAACACTAGTTCAAGAAGTGCTAAATCTAGGGAGTACACTCACGAGAGTAGAGGTGCACCTATGTGGTTTTAGTGATTCATTTCATGTAATTTCATAGAAGAAATAAACTTGTAGCTAATTTTATAACCACGAGAGTAGGTATGGATTAGTTATAAGTATAGTTGATTCACTACGAAAGTAGGTTTCACATGCATAAGGAAATTACGCCATAACTAGCCAAGATAGTAGTACTCAATGATCCAAAGGTAGCACTTGCATGAGTAGTTAAAAATACCATAATCTAAGGAGCTTTCATTTGTTATTATCTTGCATAAGTTTAGCATAGTTTTATTTCTTTTAATTCATTGATCGTCTAAATAATAGAGAAACTTTAGTAGTGCCGGTAATTGTCCAATCTTTCTCGTGGGATCGACCCGATATATGTTCTAAACTACTAATTAATCTGTATACTTGCAGTCAAAACAGGTATAAATTGGATTTAAATTTGTACTTATAGCAAAAACCCGTCAAAAATAAACCATGCTTTTTTCTCTTTCCATTTTGAATTATGCCTTTAAGAAAATTTGGTCATAATCTCAGCAGAATACAAAATCGTTGCCTGTCAAAAAATATAAAAGAAATTATTGATGAACACCAATTTTGGAATGAGGCCTGTACACTGGTCGTGTTCTACCATTCTGCAACATGCATGGTCCGAATTTACTCCCCCTAAATGTCACATACGACTTTTACAATTTTCTTACATTTGCGGCGCAGCCTTCAGATTTGGCGGCATCTTTATCTCTCCATGCATCGCGACTCAGAATGAAGTTCGTGCTGCCCATTTTGCAAATCATGAAGCAAATACCAAGTGACAAATACATATTCAATGTGCTAGAGAGATACAGATATAGAGAGTTCATGACAATAATGTACCAAGTACCATTCCAGAAGTTGTAGCTGTACTTGGTTAGGCCTTGAATTTTAGCCTCCGATAGCCACCAGTTAGGGAATGGAGTACTCAGTTATCTGATCATAACTCTGTCAGCCTGTCACAGATCAGGGCCCTCCCGCCATTCCCAATCCAGTAGTGGATCATGGATCCATGAATAGTAGTCAATGATTGTAAGATTCCATGGAAGTCCACCATTGGCACGTGCTGCTTGGACTCGAGAGTCGTCTTTCAGTTGCCAATTACTCATGTTCACTCGATTGAAATTCTGCCAAGTATATATATAGATATTGTCAAAAGGTCATCATATTCTGCTTAGTATAAGAAAATGTCAAAGATAAGTTTTGTGTTTACAGTACTAAAGTTAATATATTTTCGCAAAATCTTTATACATACCACTCTATTACGCAACTACTGAGGTTAAGAATGAAATTTAAGCAAAATGGGACAGCTATTTGTTAAAAATCTAGAGTAAATGAATGATGATTAATACATAACTGTAAATATGATGTGATATTTTATAATTAATATAGAGAAATGTTATTTGCGCTTCTGTTTTGTTATTTGTACTCCCCCTATTTGTTTTATCATATAGTCTAATAAATGAAAATTGTATAATTAAAATGATAGTGGGAGCATTATTAACAAAAATGGGTGTAAATAACATTTTCCTAAACATATGATAATCAAATTTGTTGTATCAATCACTATAACACATTTTAGGATTAAGTACAAAAATTCACCCTTAGGTATAGCCAATGACAGAGCTAGGATCCTATATTGAGGGGGTGCAATTGTCAATTTCAGCATAAAAGATGCTCTTAGATTTATATAAAAAAAATATGTATTTCGATTAAAAATGAAAATCATTTTTCCCTATTAAAGTGAAGTCAAAGTTTAATTTGGAACATGTCCAAAATGTTTGAAAGAAGCAATCAATAAAATTTTTACTTTTTAGGGGGTCAATGGAGAACGAGTAGGGAATATATAAACTTTAGAGGATAATCTATATAAAGAAAAGAATTTTCTTAAATCTACAAAAGGGCAAAGCAACTAAGAAAGAGAATTTTACAAAATTCAACGGGTGCAAAATATAGTGGACATTTAAATATGTTAAGAAGTTTTAAAACCATTGTATAATTTTATCAGATTTGAGGGGGCGATTGCCCTCCTTCATTCCATTGCGGCTCTGCCACTGGATATGGTGAGCGAGTTTTGCAATTTACTTTAATTATCTTTTCGTAGCTTTGTCCCTCCGTCAGTCAAATTCATCAATATGATCATAAAGCCCCTATTTTAAATTGTTGAAATTTGAGAAAAGTGGCTTTCAACATAGTATGTTAAAAAAAGACCCAGGAAGTATTGGAAGTCAAACCCATTATATTTATCCCCACTTTTAGTATGACCAACAGCAACAAAAAAATGTATGCTCCCATATAAAGCAAATATCTAGTTACTGAATGAAAAGAACACCCACATGCACGTCCGAGAGGAGGCACTAACACTCTATAAGCAATTTTGAACTTTTAGTAATATTCTAATATTTTAATTTTTCAATAATATATTTTTTCCCATCTCGTGTATAATGGGCAGGATATTTCTCTCCATCACAAAAAGTGTACTTGTGGGATGAAATTAACAAAATCCAGATCCATACATTTATCAGTCTGTTCATTATTATGTCAGGAATATTAATGCTTTTTTGAACAATTTTTGTTTAGGTTGTTATAAACATTAGAATTGACTAATGGTCTTGGAGATAAATGACCGTAAGAAAAGAATAATGCTAAGGGTTAAATGTGAACACACTATATCTTAAGCAGGTTTACTGTAACTAATCCTTAAGGGTTTTTTTGAAGTTCCCGTTATACAATGTTACAGTTGACTAATGATTTTGGGTGTAAGTGAGCAAAACATCACCTTAAGAGGCAAAGTGTAAAACTAGCTATAATTGAGGATGAGTCTTGGTTATTAGCCATCTTTATGAAGTGATATGTGTGACAAAAAAATTTGTTTAAAAAACATGTTGGAAATAATAAAACAAAATTTCAAACAATCACATTCCCAGACATGTCTTCTGAGATGTATGTTAGATAGTTAATTGTACACTTAATTTGTGAATATTTTCTCCTTTATTTTGCTAAAATATGAGTTTAATTGCTAGATTATACTTATATTTGGATTTTGATGTCCTTTCTAGGAACTTGTGCTGAAAAGAGAATAAAAACTGAATTAAAGGCTAAATTTCCCGAAGGTTTTATTCTACCAGGCATGGGCGCATTAGTACATCTACAAAGTCCATATTTCGTGGGATTGGATTTCGGATTCATTAAAGGATCAGGCACCATCTCATTGTTGTGGTTAATTAGGAAAGGATTCAAATTCCCTATTGGGCTGGAGATTTTCGATTCTATCACAAAACCAATTGGCCATATCTTACATTCATAGGAAATAGAATCATTGTTTTAATGGGATTCCCTTTTAGTTAGGAAAGAGTTTCTCTTTTTGGGTAAAAAACGTAATAAATAGAGTGGAACTTGGGAAGCCCTGAGAGATTATTCCTTTTCCTCTTTTTCTCTCCTATAAATCCTAATATTTCTTGTGGCCGCGAATCCACCGTGAGGAGTGGCTAAACTTTCTCTCTAGTTGAAGGGTAATTGAAGTTTTGGTTCAACAACACTGTAAGATCTAATTTAGTTTAGTTATTTCATTTATTTATAAGTATCTATATATTTCCTATTCATTCATGATTGTGATTATTTTATACGATTAAATAATTGGCCATTATTTAATTGTAGGAATAATCTACTGCCATCTAAAATATCAAATCCGTAATTGTTTGATGATTTTAGTGTTTGTGACAAGTGATATAATTTGATTGTCTAGAAACTTTCAAATTTATGTCACAGGAATATATAATCTAGTTTAAATGAACCGAGATTGTGTGTTTGTTGGTTAGAATTGATAGTTTCTCTAATTATTAATGCTGTCAATAGGTTAAATCTTAAGAACTTGTTTAGGGTTGCTTAATTGGCAAGAGAAATAGTCACAGAACTTGTTGTGGTTATTGAAACAGTAAGGAGAGGTAGGTTGTCAGAATTCATTGACAACCATAACCAATTTATTTGTGAATAATTGATTTTACCTTTGCATCGATGATCAGTAAATGAACTAAAGTGGAGATTAAACCTTTGACTAGAGAGTTGTCTATTATTCATTTAGTTTTATTTAATTAGTTTTTTGAATTATTATTTTTATTTAAGTAAATTACTTAGGTTAATTTTTCACAATCCTCCTTTTTGTTTATTGCTTCTCTAAGAAGATAAATCACCCAATCTCTATAAATACGACCCTACTCACTACTACACTTGAATTCATATTATTAGAGTAGAAATTTTTATTTTTGCTGATTTGACAAGCCAACAATGTTCATGCATACGTGCACTCTCTTTTAAGCTTAAGATCTGCAATTAACCTTCTAGTAATCAACTTCTGTCGATGGTCGCCCTTACTAGAAAAAAAAATTCCATTTTAATTATCCCATATTTTGAATATCTTTATACTTTTCTTTCTTATTAACATTTTTCTAAAAATAGGTACTTTTAGTGGTGGGGTTACAAATATTTTTCAGTGAGAACACAAATTGATAATAGCAAATATTTTTTGTCCTTCTAAAGAACAACTCCTAACACCAATAGTCGTCATGACAAGTAGCAATATATTCATGTAACGTATGGAATAACACAACACACACGATCAAACTCATTTATAAATACTTTTCTTTTACAATTGCTCACAACGAGTATTCATGTTCTGATAACATTTGTGCTTCTTACTCGTATCTGTATACTAGACTTGATATGCAATTCTTTTACAATTGCTCACAACGAGTATTCATGTTCTTATAACATTTGTGCTTCTTACTCGTATCTGTATACTAGACTTGATATGCAACCAAGAATGGACAATTGCGAACACAACAAAGATTCTAATTTTAAGCGAATTGTTCAAACCATTTGAGCAAAAAGCAAAAGAAACTAATATAAATGAATTCAAAATTGGTCTTCTAGCATCTTAATATAATATCCTACTTCTAGATGACCTTGAGATTCGAGTAAGATGAGCTTGCATGACCCTGACTAAGTGATTGCAAGAAACTTGATAAATGGCTAAACTCAGACACACCTTTCGGACTTCATGATTTGGGTTTAATTGGCATTTGAATTATTAGATTCCTAGATTTCTCTTTGATTATATTATTTGATTATTTATGTAATCAATTGTTGGGATGAGTCGTACAAAGTGGGAGGTAGTTGATAAGTACAAATTTAATTGTTAACATCGTTAAATTTGGTACATTAAGGAATTTTTTTGAGTTTTGTAGGTTGTTGCCTAATTCTTGAAGTTTCCTTAAATGTTTTAAAAATTATTGCAAAAGTATGTTAATTTGCGATTTTCAATGTTAAATCAAGATTAAAAGTATTTAAAAATATATTAAAGGAAGGTTCTTGCATGGTGGTTTCGGCCTCGTCAGAACAGATTTGTTGATTTTGTCAATCAAAATTTGCCTTCCTATATTTGCTGGTTCCTGTGGAAGGCCTGTAATTATGCTGTCTTTGAGTGAAAGAAAACACAAATTCACACGATCTGGGATAGGATTATGGCAGAATTAGTTGCTGCTTTTATGCTGAATTTTCCGAGGTGATTGGTGGATAGTAGTTCATGGCAACCTTTCTATGCCTATGTTTCATCTTGTCAGCCTCGGTTTTTTTTCAAATTGGTGCCTTGGCAGTTTCCCATGCAGGGTACGCTCAAATTAAATACTGATGGCTGTTCGTTGGGTAATTCAGGCATGAGTGGTGTGCTTCAAGATGCATTTGGAGAGATAGCGTTTCTGTTTGAATAGCTGAATTATTGGATAATGCTACAGTGCCGATCATTATCATAACTTGTGAATATTTTACATTAAAATATTGGTACAACCGGTTAATAGTGGTTCTCACATCCAAGATTGGTATCTTTAGCGACAATTGGACTACTGTTCATTCAGGTTTCTAATATTCAAAGTAACATCAGGTGGTAATATGGTAACTTTGGTAATAAAATTTGGTAAATTATAAGTGTGATATGAAATTTACTCTTTAAATACCAAACATTACTACTTCTTGGACGAAACTTACTACTTTATAATTAGTAAGTTTAATTCAAATAATAGTAAGTTTTTGTTGAAAAATGGTATGTTTTACAAATAAAATGGTAAATTGGTGAATTGTCCAAACTCACTACTTTGTTTCACGAACTTACCATTTTGCTTAAGAAAGTTACAACAATTATAATTAGTAAGTTTAATTCAAATAATGGTAAGTTTTGTTGAAAAATGGTAAGTTTTACAAATCAAATGGTAAATTAGTGAATTGTCCAAACTTACTAATTTATTTCACAAACTTACCATTTTACTTAAGAAAGTTACAACAATTATAATTAGTAAGTTTAATTCAAATAATGGTAAGTTTTACAAATAAAATGGTAAATTGGTGAATTGTCCAAACTTACTACTTTATTTCACAAACTTACCATTTTACTTAAGAAAGTTACAACAATTATAATTAGTAAGTTCAAATCAAATGATTTACTACTTTCTTTTCACAAACTTACCATTTTACTTAAGAAAGTTACAATAATTATAATTAGTAAGTTTAATTCAAATAATGGTAAGCTTTTGTTAAAAATGGTAAGTTTTACAAATAAATTGGTAAATTTGATGAATGATTAAAGTTACTAGTCTAGTGAACAAACTTACCATTTTAATTAAAAACTTCCACATAATTTATAATCATTATTTTAATGGAATCAGAAAATATGCTAAAGGACCAAAATTGTCGTTAAAGGTACGTAACTTAGACAACAACCGGTACTTAGCATTATTTTAGTATTTCGTGAGGTGACTTGTCGTCGCTGCAACACGATCCTGAATTATTTCACATAATCTTTTGTTTGCATCATAAATATATTTTTTCAACCCATCATTTTATATTTTTAATTATCTTTTTATCTCATATACATCATATCACAAAAAGTGTTACAGTAATTATTTCAAATAGTACTCTATCCAAACACACATAAGTGTTTACTTTTTCAATTCCATTCGGTTTTTTGACAAGTGTACTGGCTGAAGTAAGAGCATTATTGTTTGGGGTTAAACATTGTCTCCTCCGCGGATTTGTTAGCTTCTTCATTCAATTAGATTCTTTACTTCTAGTCAACATTCTGCTCGAGGAAAAACTCCTGCCCGTGGTCTATCTTGGCTGAGGTTGAGGAGTTGCACCAAATGACACATATATTCTCTGGAATCACTCATTGTTTTCTGAAGGCGAATCAAGTAGCTGATATTTTAGCTAAATTGGGCTCACAGTTAGTTGTACAACATGTATACACATCCAGGCTTCTCTTCCAGCTCCAGCTCGTGGTGCATTGATGGTGGAAGGAATTCAGATGCCTTCTATTAGGAGGCCTCCCCTTAGATAGTTTCCACTTTAGAATTAATCTTGCTTGTTTGCCAAGGTGCAAGGTTGTCTTCTCCATCATTGTTTATTTCCTCGTCTGAGATCCTAGCTCTTGGAGTAATAGCATTAGGTTTGATGCAGATAACTTCTTTTAGGAGGCATATTGAACATTGATTTACTTGCTTCATTTTTGTATTTCCTGTTGAGATTAGGTTCGGCCCCTCAAAATCTTGTATATTTTATTTAATTATTAATAAAATAATGGATTGACATCCCACCTCCATGAGCGGGGTTTGTCTTTGAAAATAAAGTTAGGAAACTAAAGAAAGAAAGATGGAATCAGCATGCAAAAGTTATGGAAACCAGAAGTTAGTCGATTCTGGCTGCAAGTAGGATTCTAGAATGGAATATTTTGTATCTTGACTAGATCTTGAATTATAGATATTGGATTGAAGTAATTCTTTATGCATTTTAAAGCTAAAATTAAGGAATATAATTCTCATGTGGATATCAAAATTAGAAGTGACAATTTCCGACACTTTAATTTTCATTGATTAAACATAGAACGCTTTACATGAGAGGTATACCTCTATATACATCTAGTATCACTATTTCTTTGCATTCAGAAAACTATCTGACTCTAATTAAAATTAGATTAAACCTAGCAGAACTAAACAAAAGGGAAGTACACAACTGAATCTATCCATGAACCGCTTCCAAACACTGATGGTCCATACCCCATTCAAGAACTAATGTCAAGTTCTCCTGTGTTCTTGGGGACTTTATATCAAGACGCACACGTAAATCTCACAGCAGTAATAATGTTATTTACCATGTCTACTGGTAGCAATCTAGTATTCTTGAATTTTGACAAAAAAAAAATCTAGTATTCTTGAAAATACAAGTATTCTGAACTTGCCAAAGATGATAAATTGTAGCAGCAAAAGCGATTCTTCTCAATTGGTTGACAAAAGAATTCGAGCAACAATGTAAGCACCACCACTGAATCTCATCCTATCAATCAAGAATCCCTCTGTATAGCAAACACATCCTCCGAATTTTCATCCAAACACTGCTGGAAAATGCACACTGAAAGAACAGATGCCTCTGGGACTCATCATTTTCCTAACACAGTTCACAAGTGCGGGGAAACAAGTCAACTCCCCAGCTTCTCAACCTATCTTTTGTGTTCATGGTTCGCCGTCACAGGTCGCGGTCGTGTCATGGTTATAGTTATTCCACATCCATCACGACATATCGATTGAATATTGGGTGATACGCATATTATAGCACATAAAAATTTTCAAAAAATCTGAAAAATTTACTAAAAGTAGAAAATACCATAACAAGAATTATCAAATTAAATTTACTAACTACCTTCATTATCATATATAGTTACTAATTATTTAAATAAAATAATGCTTCCATTACTTTGTTTACATGCCTATTAACACTATGTAAAATGACGAGCAAATTCAAAACCATGCTCATCTCCTGATCTATTATAGTAAGAATACGGCATTTGCACTTGGTTTCCTTCATGTGAATAGGGAAAAATGTATGAACCGTATTATTTGTCTTTTAAATTTGATGATGCACTAGATGAACCATGATCAAAATATGGCAAATGTGGTGGATTTGATCTAAATTTCTCACCCCCTATGTTAGTAACCAAACCCTCTATTGTGCAAACTATTAGTGGTGCTACTAGATGAATCATAATTGTGTCCACAACAACTAATGCTACTTGAATCAGATGCAGATCCCTCATAATATGTTCTAGTAGGCCAATTATAATATTCACTAGTAGAAAATATAGTGGACTTCTAAAGATGGCAAGGTCCACCATATGATCCGTATTCAAAGTAATAACAAGTCGAAGGTGCATATGATCGCTCAAACTCATGTCTTAGTCATCTAGTATCCAAATTGTTACCAGAATCATAGGCTCTATATGAATGACCCATATTTAAATTTGCATGTGCTCATGAACTCAAGAATATCTCCTAGAATTTGAGTAGTAAGAAGAGTCACCTTCACTCAAGAATTCAATTATTCTGCTGAAATGTTGCCACTGTATTTCTATACCAAGATGATATCCATAATCAGTATCTTGAGTAACGTAATAGTTATCATTTCCTTGAACCCATGACTTGCTACCAATTAATGTATTGATTATCCTAATAGTTACCACCATTACCACTAACATTTTTTTCATTGAGAATCTCTCATGTTTGCCCCTCCATCGTCATCATCATCATCATTACCGCTATTATCTTCTCCACTGCTAGAGTTGTTGGTAAAGGAAGGTGAAACGGGTTTTGATATAAGTTTTTTCTTCCCAGTACTCTTGCCTTTGCTCATAAATACTTGTTCCTTATGCTTATTTTTCTTATTGGTTATGAATTGGGACAAAGGCACATCACTGTCATGATCGTTACAATGACTTTGTTCTCTCCCTTTGCTTTCATTGATGGCTTTATCCAACCAATTTAAATCATTTTCATGAATCAAAGACAACTCAATGGATAATAACAATTGACACTGGCTTCAAACAATAAATCATGCCTTTCTTGTCGCAAGCAATTTCCAATTTTAAGATTGCTAGTGGATTTATCCACTCTACAAGTACTAACAATTTCTTTTACATCTTCGTCCATAACCAAATGAATGCACTCACTGACAAATTTGTTTTTATCAATCACTCCAAACAAAGTATGCAAATCATAATTTTCAACCATACCAAAAATTTCAAAAGTTTGTTTATCAACAAACATATTTTCTTCCAAATTAAATTCCCATGTCAAACGAAGTTTTGATTTACAATCAGACTCATAATCATACTCCATCAAAATGTGACAAAGATCTAACCAAAACCACTGAGGTGATTGAGAATTAGTAAAGACTCTCATATAATATTCTTCAACCACAGATTTCTGCATTATGTTATAAAACAACTTGGCCTTCATTTTCTTATCATCTTTTGACAAATCATAGAAAGAATTGATTTTGAGAATTTCGTCCAAGTTACACCTTTTGAGATATTTTTTCATTGTTTTCTCCCATTCTAATCTTTCTTCATACGTACTCAATGTATGTAAAATTTTAAATTTTTCACCATTGACAAATTCTCTCTCCATGGCAACTCAAAATAATTTACGTACCTTCACAAATAATTAATTGTTTTCCTTTCGTACTTAAATTTCTTGGCCTCCCTGACTTTAGGTTTGATCAAATAATTTGGCAAGACCTTTTTCCTAATCACTACATAATACTAACAATCTCGACAAAGTCCTCACTTTAGACCTCTTGTCCAATTAGGGTCTCTTTTTTCCCTAGTTATCAATCAACGAACGAGTACTCCAAGACCAACTCTCATGGTCCAATCGTTCAATATACGAGTACTCCACTACAATCTCTGCATTATCCTATGACATAGGTTTTTGTATCACAAACTTTGCACACCCTCTAAGTACACAGACACCCCAAAGTCAAACTCTTGAATCTAGGTACCTGATACCATTTGTTAGCACAACAAAATGCATAGCAGAAGTAACATTAAAATCTTACAAATGAAAAACAATAAGAAAGGTATGGGAGGAAACCTATTATTTTGTTTTAGTTCACTAATTTCCCTCAACTTCAAATGTTAGGATTCCAAGTCCTTAAATAGAGAAACATAACCACAAATTGTATTCTAATTATAATACCAAAATATGATTCAACCTATTTCCTAAATCAAGTTTGACACCAATTCTAATCTAGTTATCAAATAAAAAAAATATAAATCTAAAACTACTAAACTTCTAAATAGGCGTTTAATTTTTGTCAACACACCTCATGTTGAATTTCTGGCTACAATTTCAAAAGAATGATTAGTAAAGTTACTATAGTATTATATACGTATTCTAGGGGGTTGTTCCCGCATTGTGCGCAAGTATTGGTGCCTGTGAGATGAAATAGTATATCGAAAAAATATTCCTAAACATGCATAAAAGGGGTTCAGATGTCATAAGTAGAAATTTAAGCACACAATATTAATATAGCAGTTTTGTTTAGCTATAGATATTGCTTATGTTTTATTGCTTTGCATGCGATCTGATCTAAATACGGCTGAAACGTCATAGTAATCTTTACAAGTCTTTATTTGCAGGTAATATGTAGATAATAAGCAGCATAAGATAGCTCTGATTCTTTCTTCAGTTACGATGTTTCTTAGCCAGTCTTCCGGCAGCTGCATCTGGGCGGCGAATTTCATAGATTATGGGAAAAGAATACTAATATGTAAGTTATCAATATAGATGCAATTGCATGTTTACCATAAAATAAGATCAATATTAACAAACAATTCCATATAAGGAATAATAACAGCTTATAATAACACATAATATGATACATTAAAGTTGTCTTAAGTCTTAATAATGGCTACTTGATTCATTCAACTAAAATTGTTTTAATACCGCCTCACTAATTAATCATGATGAAATTTCACATAGACCACCTCTTTACTTCTAAACCAAGAGTCAACAGTGACATTTGGGGTCAACGTAAGTAATTTTCTTTCCATAATAACCATTTAATAAAGATACTATCACGTGCCCATTCACGTTTAGCAGCACATTAAAGGTTAAAATGATCATGTTTGGCCCATTTGACAGGTGTCGAGTCTGTGCAATAATAATTACTAAAAAGTCCTAGTTACTACCACAATTAATTATAGAACAAATCCAAGTACTGGAGCAGGGACCCTAAGTGTGCAATAGGTTACTTGATTCACCCTATTCCCGAAGAGTTTGCTTGATCCGATATACCAGAATTGTCTATAAAAGTATTAAATTTGCGTATAATGGCAAGTAGGGTCGATTCCACAGGGAACAGGTAGGAAGTTGTTTCTTTCCAAATCAATAGAACAAAATTGGGGGATATTTAATGGAGTGAAAATGAAAATAAAATAAACAAAATTCAAAAGTTAATTCACCAAGTACAATTTACTAAAAATAGCAGTTAATAAAATTCTACCCAAATGATCAATTTTTCAGACACGGTCCAATTAAATGATCATCGATGTAAAGATATTTCATTCATTCGTCACTAGGTTGGTTATAACCATCAACAAACTCTGACAGCCAATTCTTCCTTACTTTTTCGACAATCAAGGTACGACTGTTAACCACTTCTCTAACCAGAAAACAATCCTAGGTACGACCGTAGGAATTTAATTATCCAGTTGCATTAAAATTAGAAAAATCCAACTCTAACCAATAAACACGCTACGAGGGTTTATTTAAACTAGATCTTACGTTTCCCCAACACAAACCAAATTATGGTGGTTGTCACTAGTTGTCAACTAAACGAACAATTACGGATTCAATTTAATTAACGTGACAGTAGGCTATTAAATTAAATTAAATATCCAGCCGTTGATACTCAATTAATAAAATACCCATGAACAATTAATCCAGGAAACGCACGAATAGTAACGAATTGGAAGAAATAGTGAAAGTTCGATTAGATCTCACAGATATTATGGACCGCGCCTTCGCGTCGACCTTTGGGTAGAGGAGAAAACTAGCCGCTCCTCATCGTATCAATCTCGCGTGGTTTGATTGATTCCATCCACACAATTGCCAAAGAATTGGAAAAGATGAATTAACGAAGAAACAACAGAGAAAGTCCTGGCATCGTCTCTCGTTTCGTGTCCGAGTTCAAAAAGTAAAAGCAAAGGTCTTGTTGGGTTTTTTTTTTTGTTCGTACTGGAGCCATAAGGGAAAAAGCAAAAGTCTAGCCAAAATCGTACAAAGTCTAAAGCATAGAGTAAATCGTCTGACAAGGAAAACTAAAAGCTAATCTGATCAATTCCACGTGAATCTGGCTTTTTAGCCAAATCACTCACAATAGCCGCCAAAAAGAAAGAAAGAAGCGTCCGTCCCTACTTCCTCTTGGAAAAGGGTTTTAATCCTCCGCACCTCCGTGGCCCATGAGCCCTCTTGGGTTTCCTAATTTTTTACTTTTTCTACCAATCCCGCGGGGTCCGTCCTTCAGGTGTATCTCTTCAATTTCTGGTGTGGGCACGCCATGAAATAAAGGATTTTCTGAAAATTTGCCTCAAGAGATCACTTTTAACACCAACCACCTACAATTTACACAAATATGAAATATGAGCAAAATCTCAATTCTTAGCACTGTAAGTAGCCAAAATTAGGACAGAATAACAGTGCAAAATGTGCCCAATAATTGCTCTATCAAATCCCCCCACACCTAGACAATGCTTGTCCTCAAGCATTTCGAAGCTCAAAAGTACAATCAAGAAAGCAAAGGTCATGCAGTGATCTACACTAACA
This sequence comes from Coffea humblotiana, assembly GCA_023065735.1. Lineage (NCBI taxonomy): Eukaryota > Viridiplantae > Streptophyta > Magnoliopsida > Gentianales > Rubiaceae > Coffea > Coffea humblotiana. Next base: position 11,314,083 of record CM041217.1, read on the forward strand.
CAAGCATCCCGCACACCTGACAGTGTCGCCAAAGTTACAACACACTGGACAGGTGATTATCCAAAGAATATGAACAGCAATACTCGTCACTTTCAAGAGAATGTATAGATACTAGGAACGCTCAAATCAACATCACGGAATGGCATTACCATAGGCTTGCACATTTATCACATCTCCACCACTCAAGAGTGAACTAAATACACAAATCAAAGGGACTTTAATAGGGTTGTAATGGGGTTTAGGTAAGAGGCGGGATAAGAAGGTAAAAATAGGATGCAGTGTGTCAAGAGAATGTCCGATGTCTACTACATAACCACAATGCTTTACCGGAGAAATCCCACAAGCAAGGCATTTCCATTTGCTAGGCCCACTGTTGCAAGTGGCGAAATTTATTATTTCCCTTTTTTTTCTTTCTTTTTTTTTCTTCCGAAGGGAAACGTCTTGCAAGGCGTGGGCACGCCCTGTAAGCCAGAGTCTACTGTTCACCAGTTTATCCACCATTTCTCCCTCTCTTTTTTTTTCTCTGTTTTTTTTCTTTCTTCTTTTTTTTCTTTCTTTCGATCTCAGATGCACAGAAACAGCACCATACAACTTCTATTCTAACAACACTTGCGACCCTAGATTTATTTGCCTTGCACAAACAATAAAATTCAGACATCTCTTAACGACACAAGGTTAAACAAGTAAGTCTAAGAAGGTCCTGGGTTATCAAACACGGCTAACAAACAAAGGAGAAGGATAAAAGCTCAAATTGGTTCACTATTGGGAGACAAGACGAAGGCATGATTTGTAGAAAGTTAAAGAGGGTTAAATCTTAAATGCCCTTATCATGTCAAATGCATCCAGTTCAACAAAATGTGGCCTCGATATGTATAAAATAGCAAGTTCTAGAATGCCAATACCATGTGTGATACCCACTCAACAACCCAAACGAAGCAAACAAGAATAATGTGCTCGTGCATGGCTCAAAAGCTCCCAAAAGTTTCAAGAATGGGTCAAATCCAGCATATTCAACATTCAACGATATTGCCAAGGACAAACAAAATGCATAGCTAGCATATATGACCACATGCACGTGCACCTTGATTGTGCAATCCATCATAGCAACATGCTCTAACAGTTAACCATTGTAGAACTAAAGAAGTCAACTAACTACATATTTTTTGATTTTTTGATTTTTTGATTTTTTTTTTATTTTTTGATTTTTGATTTTTTTTTATTTTTGTTGTTGTTGTTTTTTTTTTTTTACGTGTTCCAAGCAAAAAGAAATAATAGAAAGCACCCCCCCACACCTAAAATCTACATTGTCCTCAATGTAGCAAAGACAAAATAAAGTGTAAGGTTAAAGGGGGTGGAACTTCCCTGACTACCGAGAGGGTGCAGTGACACACTAAGAGGGAGGAGGATGAGGCGGTTGGAATCCAATATGAGCAAAGAAAGCTGCCTGATTCTCCGTCTGAATACGGGCAAAAACCTGCAATGCTGCGAGACGGCCATCGAGGCCTTCAACTCGCTCCCTAGTTCACGGACAGAATCTTGGAGGGAACGGTATTGGGAATCCCAAGCAGGGGAAGCATGGTAGGAGGACGGACCCGCCTGATCAGTGTGGGACGGTGAATCAATAGGAGAGACAGTCAAAGGAACCCGAGGTCATGGCCCGCCATCGCCAGGAGGCGTCATCTGATATACCTCCCCCACTTTGCAAATAACCCCCATCCTCTCCAAGCTATGCAAGTCCAAGGGCTCAATGGCGCGAGCTAGAGTGAACTTGTGCTCTTTGTTGAAGTCAAGCAATTCCAACCGAACGGCCAAGTGAGTAATGAGCGACCCCATAATCACCGGCTTATGTCGCTTCTGAATGACGAACTGCATTTGAGTGGCCACCAACACTCAAAGTTAACATGTACCTTGTTCCGCATGCACCACAGGAAATAGAATTCAATCTTGGCAAGGGTGCCGGAGGAGTCCTTCCGGCCCAAGAAATTGTAGGCCAAGAACCTGTGGATGACCTTCAAGACCGGATCCTTAGGATAAAAGGCCTTGGACTGACTCGGATCATAAAGTTGAGGGTCTGTGGACCACTCCCTCCATATGTCAATGTAATCACTAGAAAAGGGTCTAGTGTAATCACACGCACTGTTGATATACGTCACGGAGGAAATGGTATCCTCACTAACAAACCTCAAAATCAGATTAAATTCATTAATGGACATATCCTGTGGGGTACCTCTTAATCTAAATTTAATTATCCCCTGCTCATCCAAAGTGATGAATTCATTTTTAGTGAACTCAAAAGTGGAGTAGAATTCATAACACAGCTCCTCAAATGTAGGATAGTCAATAACCAGATACCACTGCCAACCAATTGCCGAGAACAACTGTTCAATTTCTCGTGCAATCTGCAAATGATCCAGGGTTAGTGCATGGAAACATTTACACGGAGCAAAAGGACGCGGCAATAAGCTAGTCAATCGGTCCTTTTATGTGTAAGGTCAATGATAGGTTCCCCCTAGGACCCAAGAGCTATAGTACTTTTAGAGAGACCTAAACGGGACCGAGTGGAGGGTTGAATTGGGGCTCGCCTCTTACGAGGTTGGGACCCAGATGACCCAGAAGTGGTTGCCTTTTTCGGAGGCATTCGGAGACCACAAAAATGAGTATAATATGTACAGAAACAGCGAGGTAACCACCAAACGGGGACAAGGAACCACAGTCAACAGATAATACTCAACGGTCAGCAGTCCAATAGCAAAAAGAAACACAAGGGCCCCACCAGAACAATGACAAGGCAAACAGACACAAAAATGCCCCACTGGCGTCATTTGGCAAATAACAATACAAACACAGATCCAAGACCCCACAAATGGAATTATCAGTCAATTATATCCCACAAAGAGCGAATCACTAGCCACGTGTACCAAATCTCAGAATCACCAGAACCCACAGATATAGCAAGCCCAAATCCGAATCAAATATAGCAACAAGATTCCAAATGTGAAACAAGGCAAACAGACACAAAAATGCCCCACTGGAGTCACTTGGCAAATAACAATACAGACACAGATCCAAGACCCCACAAATGGAATTATCAGTCAATTATATCCCACAAAGAGCGAATCACTAGCCACGTGTACCAAATCTCAGAATCACCAGAACCCACAGATATAGCAAGTCCAAATCCGAGTCAAATATAGCAACAAGATTCCAAATGTGAAGATTAGTCGGCAAAAATATACGAAAAAATGGGTACCACTTTTTTCATGTTGGAGGAGACCGTGGTGGCGACGCACTGCGAGAGAAAGAAGGCACGAGGAAGGTGTGCGTAACGACTGACGGGTGAGACGCGCGCGCGCTGCCGGGCATGCTGTGCGCGCGCAGCTGCTGCGGAAGCCTGGACTCGCGCGCTGAGGGGCACTGGGCGTCGCGCACAGGGGCCGGCGGGCGCTGGTTGAGATGCGCGCGGGGCTAGGTCGCGCACGGCTGTTGGGGTTCGCTGAAGGGCCGCACGCGCGATGGGCACTGGTGGAAAACTAGGCGCGCGAGACTGAGGCGCGCTGTGCTGGGTTGGGAGGCTGCTAGGCGCGCGCTGGCAGGTGCGCAGAGGCGTTCTGGTAGGCCTGGCCTGCTGGGTCTGCTGGTAGGTGGGCAGCGCGCACGAAGCGGCTGAACCAGATGGGCGGATCTGGTTGGCGGCGCGGCTACGACGTGCAAGGAGCGGCGACGGCGGCGATCGTCGGCGTCAGTGGCAACGGCGCGCGATAGGCGAGTGGAGCGATGAGGAAAAAGAAAAGAAGAAATGGAAACTAAGACAAAAACAAAGGAAATTGGAAAGTTGAAGATGAGACAGCGAAAGTTGACAAGACCAGACAAGACAATAAAGGAGAAAAGTGGAGAAGTGGGGTTAGAGATGATTCTGGTCAATTTTTGACTTTCGTTGTCGTACGGGTTAGAAGGCGTGGGCACGCCTTGGAGGTTATAGTCTTCTGACCATCGCGTCTTAATAATGTTCAAAAGAATTTCTTTCAAGGCGTGGGCACGCCTTGGAACCGATAGTCCCCAATTTGCATAGTGCTCTTGGCGTAACCCTTGGAAGGCGTGGGCACGCCGTGGAAACCTCAACCTTCTGATCATCTAGTTCTTTTACAAACGCCCATGTGTGACGAATACAAGGCGCGGGCACGCCTTGTAACATGAAGTTTTCTACCCACGAATTTTTTCTGCTCTCAACCTAGAATAAAACTACACAGAAACACCCATGACCTACAATACAAGTTGTTTGTTAATAAGAACATAAACCCACTGATCTTGAACACACAAATATGAAATAATACACAATTAAAATTCTTGGATTGCCTTTCAAGTAGCGCCTATCTTTAACGTTTTTGGCTAGACACAGCAATAGCTAGTTAAACCTCACAATTTGGATCATCAAGATATATGACCTCCAGTTGCTCACTATTAAACCCCTCATAATAGGGCTTAAGACGTTGGCCATTTATCACGAACTTTTTCTCGATTTTCAAACTTTGGATTTTCACTGCACCATAATGAAAAATATTAGAAATGACAAATGGACCAATCCAACGCGAACGCAACTTATCGAGAAAAAGCTTAAGTCTCGAGTGATAAAGGAGGACTTTTTGACCTACTACAAATGACTTTTTTGGGACTTGCTGGTCGTAAAAGATTTTGCTCTTCTCTTTATAAATTGCTGCGTTCTCGTAGATTTCATTTCTTAGTTCTTCCAATTCTTGTAATTGGAGCTTTTTATGTCCCCCGGTATCCACAAGGTCCATGTTGCACCGCTTAATTGCCCAAAACGCCTTGTGTTGAAATTCTATTGGGAGGTGGCATGGCTTACCAAAGACCAATCTGTATGGGGACATTCCAATTGGTGTTTTATACGCGGTGCGGTAAGCCCATAAAACATCTTCCAACTTCAAACTCCAGTCTTTTCTATCAGGCCGCACCATCTTTTTCAGGATTGACTTAACCTCCCTATTCAACACTTCGGCCTGACCATTCGTCTGCGGATGATAGGGTGTGGATACTTTGTGGAGCACCCCATACTTAGGGAACAAGGCAGCAATTGTTTTATTGCAAAAATGAGTGCCCCTGTCACTAACTACAACTATTGGCATTTCAAAGCGGACAAAAATATTAGACTTTATAAATTCTGCAACCACTCTCAAATCATCAGTCCGGGTGGCCTTCGCCTCCACCCATTTGGAAACATAATCGACAGCAAATAAAATGTACAAGAAACCAAAAGACGAGGGAAAGTGACCCATGAAATCTATACCCAGTACATCAAAAATTTCAACAAACAGCATGAGGGTTTGACTCATTTGGTCTTTACGAGAAATATTTCCCACCATTTGCCACTTATCACAAGATTTACAAAACGAATATGCATCCTTAAATAGAGTAGGCCAATAAAAATCACTTTCCAACACCTTAAGAGCTGTTCGCTTTGGCCTAAAATGCCCTCCACATGCAAATGAATGACAAAAAGTTAAAATAGAATGGAACTCACTTGCACTTACACGCCTTCTTATCACTTGATCCGCGCACTGCCTCCACAGGTAAGGGTCATCCCAAATATAGTATTTGGCATCACTTCTCAATTTATCTCTCTTAACTTTCGGCCAACCTGCAGGTAATCGATTCGTTACCAAAAAATTGACAATATCAACATAAAAAGGTACTGATGAATCAATGGTTAGTAATTGCTCCTCGGGAAATGATTCTCTCAACGGCAGATCCTCCTTATTCGTAAGCAAACGGCTCAAATGATCAGCCACTAAGTTCTCGGCTCCACTCTTATCTTTGATCTCTAAGTCGAACTCTTGTAAAAGCAAAATCCACCTTATGAGCCTTGGTTTTGCATCCTTCTTCGCTAACAAGTACCTCAAGACTGCATGATCAGAAAAAACAATTACTTTTGCACCCAATAAATATGACCTAAATTTTTCTAGTGCAAAAACAACGGTTAGTAATTCTTTTTTCGTCGTGGAGTAGTTAAGTTGGGCTCCACTTAATGCTCTTGACGCATAGTAAATTGCGTGCGCCACCTTGGCAATTCTTTGCCCCAACACGGCTTCTACGGCATAATCAGTCGCATCGCACATTATTTCAAACGGTAGGCTCCAATTTGGGGGTTGAATGACGGGCGGCGATGTCAACGACTCTTTCAATTTATCAAAAGCCACCTTGCATTCATGGATGAAATCGAATGTCACGATCTTTTGCTGTAACTTGAATAGGAGTGCTCCGATTTTCGAGAAATCTTTTATGAACCTCCTATAAAATCCTGCATGGCACAAAAAGCAACGTATTTCCCGTACACATACGGGATAAGGTACAGCAGAAATAAGATCTATTTTAACTTTATCTACCTCTATTCCCTTAACCGACACAACGTGCCCTAAGACAATACCATACTCTACCATAAAGTGACATTTTTTCTAGTTAAGAACTAAGTTCGTTTCTATGCATCTTTTCAAAATTAGAGCTAGATTATCAAGACATTCATCAAAACTATCCCCGTATACATTAAAATCATCCATGAATATCTCAATAATCTTTTCTACGTATTCGGATAAAATACTTACCATGCACCTTTGAAACGTTGCTGGAGCATTGCAAAGATCGAAAGGCATCTTACGTAAGCAAACGTACCAAATGGGCAGGTGAATGTGGTTTTCTCCTGATCTTCCGGTGCTATCGTGATCTGGAAGTACCCTGAAAAATCATCAAGAAAACAGTAGTAAACACGACCAGCCAACCTCTCTATCATCTGATCAATAAAAGGGAGAGGAAAGTGGTCCTTTTTGTTACGGCATTCAGTTGCCGGTAATCGATGCACTGGAGCCATCCCGTGGGTTTCCTAACCGGAACCATCTCACCTTCATGGTTCTCTTTTACAGTCACTCCCGCCTTTTTCGGGACCACTTGAACAGGACTCACCCAAGGGCTGTCCGAGATAGCAAAGATAATTCCCACCTCTAGAAATTTAAGTATCTCCTTTTTCACTACCTCCATCATCAGTGGATTCAATTTCCGCTGCACCTGTCTTACCGGTTTCGCATCATTTTCGAGCCGTATTCGGTGCATGCATAAGGACGGATTTATTCCTTTGATATCCGCTATACTCCACCCAATTGCCTCCTTATGATTCCTAAGGATTCGCACCAGTTTATCCTCTTGATTTGGAGATAAATGTGTAGAAATGATCACCGGAAGTGTCTCTCGATCTCCCAGAAATGCGTACTTTAGATGTTTCAGGAGAGATTTAAGCTCTAACTCTGGTGCCTGCACAACTGAAGGCAACAACTTTGTTTGAGTCTCTGGCACAAAAAGAGAAGTAAGCTCATACCTTGAAGGAATGGTTGGAAGTGAATGTAATGCTTCAACTGCACGGTGCAACTCATCCTCTATGTCCACAGTAAAAGTTACACCCAATTCAAGAGGTTTGGTCAAGACCACTTCCAATGCGTATTCACCATCCAGTTCGAAGGTTTCCTGTACAATGGGCTCAACAACACTCACAACAAAGACTAAGTTAGATTCCTCCGGATACCTCAGCGTCTCGAAAATATTGAAATTTACAATTTCGCCATCAAACTCCATTGATAAAGTACCCTCATTAACATCTATTTTAGTCCTAACAGTGCTAAGAACGGTCTACCTAACAAAATAGGTGATGGATTTAACGATTTTTCATCTCCCATATCTATGATTTAAAAATCTGCTGGGAACACTAACTTGTTCACCTGAACCAAAACATCCTCAACTAGCCCCTCTAGGTAAGCATTGGTGCGGTCAGTTAGTTGGATTATGATGGCTATTTCTTTTAGTGGCCCAAGATTCAGGGATGCATAAATGGTTTTTGGCATCACGTTGATTGACGCCCCTAAATCCAACATTACTTTTCTAATCGATGTATCTCCTATTTTGCAAGGGATCGTGAACATACCTGGATCTCCACACTTGGGTGGGACCTTTTTTTGGAGTATGGCCGATACGTTTTCTCCCACCGCTACTCTTTCGTCCCCTCTCAACTTCCTCTTATGGGTGCATAGATTCTTGAAAAATTTTGCGTACTTCGATACTTGCTTAATTGCATCCAACAAGGGGATGTTGATCTCTACTTTTCGGAATACGTCCAGGATCTCTTTTTCCTTCTCCGCCTTTTTTGTCTTTTCCAACTTGCATGGAAAAGGCGATAAATTAGATTTAATGGGAATTGACAGAGTAAAAGTTATCTCAGAGTCTCCACGAATGCGTCCTTCTTCTTCAATCTCCTTCTCGATCTCCTCTTCATTTTTGCTTTTCGGATTCATCAACTTAGGTCCTTCCTCTCCCTTGCCACTTCTCAGTGTTATAGCACTTACATTTTTGGGATTTGTCTCGGGTTGCGATGGTAATTTTCCAAAAACGTGAGACTCCAAGCGATTAATGGCAGTTGCCATTTGACTCATTCGAATCTCCATATCTTTCATGCCTGATCTAGTTTCCTGCTGGAATTAAGCAGTACTCGTGACCAAGGATCTGATTTCTTGTTGGAGCTGAGTAGTACTCGTGGCCAGGCTCTTGACAATGTCCTCCAAAGAGCCCCCTGAATTGGATGACGAAGGTTGTGGCTTTGGTTGCCATGGTTGTTGAAATCCTGGTGGACGATTTGAGAATGAACTCTGTGGCATGTTCCCATAGCTGAAGTTGGGGTAGTCTCTCCAACCCGGATTGTACGTGTTCGAGTATGGATCGTACTGCCTATGAGGCGCGGTGATACGAAGGAGAATAGCAAGCAAACCATGCAAGTAGAACAAGTGAAAGTTCCTCTCGGCCATGTCACCCAAGCACGTGCCAAGAAAATGAAGGAAGCGCTCCAACTTCTAGTTCAAGCTATCCACGCCCAAGTTGGGAGGCCTCGGCCCATTGAAGGTCTTGCAAGTGAGGATGAAAGACAAATCACCTTGGTAGAGGTTTTACTCGATGAAGAGGACCTTGTTTGAAGGCCACGGCCTATAAGGCGTGGGCGCGCTTTATAAGAACAAGTCTTCTACCATTCAATCGCAGTCGCGTCGCTATAAGGCGTGGGCACGCTTTATAAGAACAAGTCTTCTACCATTCAATCGCAGTCGCGTCGCTATAAGGCGTGGGCACGCTTTATAAGCATATGTCTTCTGCCTATCTACTTCATGCGGCCTTTATATATTGATGTTTAGTTATTTTAGTTAGTCATTTGAAGTATTTTCTAGTCATGTTAATTCGGCCAGCTTGCATGCTCTTGAGAGTCGATTTTAAGTATCCTATTAATTAGGAAACTTTGTCATATTTTTAGTCTTTCCAATTCACATTAGATTTCTTATTGTAAGGCTATATATATTAGCCTAAGTGCCATACTTTAGGGAGATTTCGTTTTATACAAAAACTGAGAGTTCTCTCATTGGCTTCTTGTGAGTTTTTCTTGAAGTTCTTAGTTTAATTCCCTAAGATTTTCGAGTTCGACTTATCAGCCTAGAATCACACTAGATTGTGGCGTCTACTACGCTATACCAAGGTTCGTTAGCACGTGACTAACGGGTCAAGGTTCCATCTACTCCAAACGTGTTCCGTCCCTCTAGATCCTGTGCGCTTATCTCTTGCGGGTTTCGTCACAAGTTGGCGACGTTCGTATCAGTTGATTATCAGAGCTAGTTAGAAGTATCACGTTATATCCCTTGTTTTTTTTTTGTTTCGTATCCTGTTTCCTGTGTTTCTAGTGTTTAGGGTTTCATTGTTTCCCTTGCTATTCGTGTCTTGTCTCGTTGTCGTAATTCTACAAAAAAAAAGTACTGTTCACGAATTACTATTCACCGTCACTGTTCACGTTACTGTTCATCCGTGAGTCTGTTGGTGTTGTGTTGAATCATTAGAGTCAAAAAAAAAAAAAAAGAGTCACGCACGTTATTTTGTTCTCACGTCAAGTTGCTGAAATTTTGTTTTGAGTATTGCTGAAATTCTGTTTTGCCTATTTCGTGATTTTTTGGTTGTTGTTCTTGCAAACCTTGGATTCCATAACATAGTTGGGGAAGTTCTTGAATTCCTTGAACTAGATTCTTGAAGTTCTTGGGCCACCAAAACTTGTTTTGAAAGTTCTTGAAACCATAAATCAAGAACTAGGGTTTCTTGAAAGTTTGAATAACCTTGCATCCGCTCTTTGATCTTGTTGGTATAATCTGAAATTGTGTTCCGTGAAGAGCCGAGATCTTGAACAAAAGCAAAGAAAGAAACAAAAAAAAAGAAAGGCATTCGGCTCAAGGAAAAATCTGGTTTCCTAATCTTGATTGGTTTCCAAGTTTCCAATTCTTGGTTGGTTTCCCAATCTTAATTGGCTTCCGTATCTTGAGTTTCAATTCGTGAATCGGTTGCCAAGACCTCAAACGACCTGGACAGCCCCAATTACACCCCAAGACAGTTTCATAAAACCGCCACAACACCTAATCCAAGTTGCTTTAGGATTCGTGAGTTTCCAAAATCGGTTGGACTGCTTATTGCAAACCATTGGGCTGAAACTCAAGGACCATTTCTGACATTATTTGAACATCCTAAAAGCACATTTTTCCCTCCAAAATACTGACCAGAACTCGGCACAACAGCAGCTCAAAATTCTAGTTTGTTGAGTAGGAGTCTTTCTAGGCTTCCAAAATTTCAGATTTGAGTTCGAGTCGTGTCTCTTTGTCGATCATCTTAGGATTGTTTTTCTACATTATCTGAGTCATTAAACAGCGTCTTAATTGTGTCATATACCTAAGTTTGTTCCAGTTTGACCCCTTGCTTCATTCATTGTTTGATTCGTGGTTGAACGTCGACATTGGAGTTTCTTGGAGGAAATTTTCTGATTTCTTCAAGAGAGGCAAACAAAGGTCAATAAGAGCTATTTGTGAGATGATTAGAGTGAGTAATTGCGAGTGATACATGACTGTTGAGTGTAAGCCACGTAAGGGAGTGAGTGAGGCCTTTCTACTAATGTTTATTGAGTTTTGCATGTGATAAAAGTATGAGACAAACGAATGCTCAACTGGAGCTTCACCATCTTGTGCCTAAAGGAGTAAACGCTGTGGCATTGCGTGAGATAACTGAGAAATTGGAAATCATCAAAGCTCAAAAAAATGATTGGTTTTATACACGTTGCCACATCAAGGATAAAGTTTGCAGCTTAGCCATTGATAAGGGTTATGAAGTTAACCTCGCAAGTACTGTCTTGGTTGAGAAATTGAATCTCCCAACCATTGATCATTTTCGACCTTACAAGTTGCATAGTGATAGTGGTGATATTTGGGTTGCAAAACACACACTTGTTCCTTTTCGTATTGGCCAATATGTGGATGAGGTGTTGTGTGATGTAGTTCCTATTCAAGTGACGCATGTGCTGTTGGGACAATGGTGGATGTTTAATCGAGAAGTCAAATATGATGGATATACTAATAAGTATTCCTTCACATTTAATTGCCGCCGTACCAGGCTTGTGTCGCTTAATTCTAAGCAACTTTGTATTGATCTAACATACCTAAAGAGTGAGCATGAGCGTTATAGTATGAAAAAAGAGCGAGATGAGGGAATTGTAACTGAAGAGGTAAAATTCGAGGGAGTTGAAAAGGAGAAAGATGTTGCAAATAATGAGAGGAAAAAGTCAGCTATTAAACATGAGAAAGAGATTAAAAATTCTAAGAGTGAGTTGATTGTGCGAAAGGATGTGAATCATACGTTTTTTCTAACAATCTTAACTCTACTTTGTTTAGTATTTCTACTTTTATGCAGGTTAAGCAAGGAAAAATTGAGTTGATCTTGGCATGCTCTATTCCTAAATTCATTGGTGAATATCAAACTTTTCATGGAGTTTGCATCTTAAGTGTTGTATCTCTTTGTCATCCATTGATGTTCAACTTCAACCATGAGCCTGTTTTGCTTGCTGGGAGGAATAATGAAGTTTTAAAGGGAGTCTCTGCACTTGAAACTTGTTATAAACTTCCTTCTTATTTCGTTGGTGATAATTCTTTCCTGATTGTTCCAAATTCTGATTCCTTACAACCTGATTTTATTCTTCAATTTGAAGGTACAAAAGCTGCCTATCTCGATCTTGCTCCATTTGTGCAAGACAGGTCATACCAACAACAACTTGCAATAAATTTTGTAACTTTGCACAATCATAATCGGGACTTTTCTAACCTGATTGAGTATCACTATGAAGATCCTTATCTTGTGAATATGAATGGTAAGCTGTCAAGTGATTTTATACCTACAAATGTTAATTGTGTGATTTATTGTGTAGGTCCCAATTCGACCATTCATGACAAAAGGCTGATTAGAGAGTTTTGGAATGGAATCTGAAATTTTCACAAGTTTTATACATGATGTTTCTTGTCTTGGAGAATGTCTTTCAAAAGCATTTTCAAGCTGACCAAGAGAGAAGTGCACCGAATTACAATAATCATGACGTTTGCAAGTATCATTCATTCTATGAGAGCCAATATGTGGAGATTTGAGGTTTCATACTGCCAACTCTTGTTCGTACCATCCATTTCCAACCACGATTTGAGGACAAATCTTTTTCAAGAGGAGGGGAATGATGCGAAGGAGAATAGCGAGCAAACCATGCAAGTAGAACAAGTGAAGGTTCCTCTCGACCCGGTCACCCGAGCACGTGCCAAGAAAATGAAGGAAGCGCTCCAACTTCTAGTTCAAGCTATCCACGCCCAAGTTGGGAGGCCCCGGCCCATTGAAGGCCTTGCAAGTGAGGATGAAAGACAAATCACCTTGGTAGAGGCTTTACTCGATGAAGAGGACCTTGTTTGAAGGCCGCGGCCTATAAAGCGTGCCCACGCTTTATAAGAACAAGTCTTCTGCCATTCAATCGCAGCCGCGTCACTATAAGGCGTGGGCACGCTTTATAAGAACAAGTCTTCTGCCATTCAATCGCAGCCGTATCGCTATAAGGCGTAGACACGCTTTATAAGCATATGTCTTCTGCCTATCTACTTCATGCGGCCTTTATATATTGATGTTTAGTTATTTTAGTTAGTCATTTGAAATATTTTCTAGTCATGTCAAAGTCATGTTAATTCGGCCAGCTTGCATGCTCTTGAGAGTCTATTTTAAGTATCCTATTAATTAGGAAATTTTGTCATATTTTTAGTCTTTCCAATTCACATTAGGTTTCTTATTGTAAGGCTATATATATTAGCCTAAGTGCCGCAATTTAGGGAGATTTCGTTTTATACAAAATTGAGAGTTCTCTCATTGGGTTCTTGTGAGCTTTTCTTGAAGTTCTTAGTTTAATTCCCTAGGATTTTCGAGTTCGACTTATCAGTCTAGAATCACACTAGATTGTGACGTCTACTACGCTATACCAAGATTCATTAGCACGTGACTAACGGGTCAAGGTTCCATCAACTCCAAATTTGTTCTGTCCCTCTAGATCCTGTGCGCTTGTCTCTTGCGAGTTTCGTCACAAGTTGGCGACGTTCGTATCACGCGGGCATGCCTCCGGCCATGTTCACTTGTTCAGCCCCATCCTCTTGCAACATAGGGCATAAGTCAGTGGGGTGGCCCACACTTGTGCAAATTCCACAGACCTTTGCTTGATGCACGGTCCCCACAGCTAATTGTCGAACAAAAGATGTTAGCGCCGATATCTGCTGTTGAATGGACGACGTCTCTACCTCGTTAACCCTACGGGTGGGGTTACTCTCGCGGAAGCCAAACTGTTGAGAATTTTCTGCCATAACTTCAATAAGCAGTCATACTTCCCTCGGTGTCTTATTCGCTAGTGCTCCCCCACTCGCAGCATCAATGATACTTCTTTCAGATGATTGAAGTCCCTCATAGAAATATTGGATCAATAGTTGTTCACTAATTTGATACTGTGGGCATTTAGTGCACAACTTATTGAACATTTCCTAATAATCATATAGGGATTCCCCAGGATATTGCTTAATGTTGCATATCTCTTTTCTTAGACTTGCAATCCGGGACGTAGGATTTTTCCAAAAATTTCTTTTTCAGTTGGGCCCATGTCGTAATACTACCTGCAGGTAGGTAGTATAACCAATCCTTTGCTGCATCCTTGAGGGAGAACGAGAAGGCTCTAAATTTGATCTGCTCCTCAGTAATTCCTGGAGGTTTCATATTGGAGCATACCACATCGAACTCTTAGATGTACTTATGGGGTTCCTCCCCCGAGAGGCCATGGAACGTGGGTAATCCCGACTTCAGTTCGAAGGAGGTATTCTCAGCTAGAGTTGGAAATGTGATGCACAACGGCTGCTAGGGCAATTCCGGAGCAGCCAACTCCCTTAGTGTTCTTGCATTCGCCATAGGGATGTCCTCTTGACCTGGGTCAGTTGAATTAGTACCACTTGAATCTGTTGATTCAATCTCTGGATCCAGTCTCTGAGATGTAATGCTAGATTGCTCCTCTCTGAGCTGTCTAGTCTCTTTCTTTGATCGGCTCACAGTCTTCTCTACTTCCGGATCGAAAATCACTTCGCCTGTACGAGAAGAACAAGACATAAACTAAAAAAATGCCAGACAAATCCAAAGAAAAACAACTTAGAAAAAAATAAAATTACCAAAACACCGTTCCCTAGCAACGGCGCCAAAAAATTGACAGGTGTCGAGCCTGTGCAATAATAATTACTAAAAAGTCCTAGTTACCACCACAATTAATTATAGAACAAATCCAAGTACTGGAGCAGGGACCCTAGGTGTGCAATGGGTTACTTGATTCACCCTATTTCTGAAGAGTTTGCTTGATCCGATATACCAGAATTGTCTATAAAAGTATTAAATTTGCGTACAATGGCAAGTAGGGTCAATTCCACAGGGAACGGGTAGGAAGTTGTTTCTTTCCAAATCAATAGAACAAAATTGGGGATATTTAATGGAGTGAAAATGAAAATAAAATAAACAAAATTCGAAAGCTAATTCACTAAGTACAATTTACTAAAAATAGCAGTTAATAAAATTCTACCCAAAGGATCAACTTTTCAAGTACAGTCCAATTAAATAATCATCGATACAAAGATATTTCATTCATTCGTCACTAGGTTAGTTATAGCCATCAACAAGCTCTGACAGCCAATTCTTCCTTACTTTTTCGACAATCAAGATACGACCGTTGACCGCTTCTCTAACCAGAAAACAACTCTAGGTACGACTGTAGGAATTTAATTATCCAGTTGCATTAAAACTAGAAAAACCCAACCCTAACCAATAAAAACGCTACGTTATTTAAACTAGATCTTACGTTTCCCCAACACAAAGCCAATTATGGTGGTTGTCACTAGTTGTCAACTAAACAAACAATTACGGATTCAATTTAATTAACGTAACAGTAGGCTATTAAATTAAATTAAATATTCGGTCGTTGATACTCAATTAATAAAATACCCATGAACAATTAATCCAGGAAACGCACGAATAGTAACGAATTGGAAGAAATAGTGAAAGTTCGATTAGATCTCACAGATATTATGGACCACGCCTTCTCGTTGACATTTGGATAGAGGAGAAAACTAGCCGCTCCTCATCGTATCAATCTCGCGTGATTTGATTGATTCCATCCACACAATTGCCAAAGAATTGGGAAAGATGAATTAACGAAGAAACAACAGAGAAAGTCCTGGCGTCGTCTCTCGTTTCGTGTCCGAGTTCAAAAAGTAAAAGCAAAGGTCTTGTTGGGTTTTTTTTTTGTTCGTACTGGAGCCACAAAGGAAAAGGCAAAAGTCTAGCCAAAATCGTACAAAGTCTAAAGCATAGAGTAAATCATCTGACAAGGAAAACTAAAAGCTAATCGGATCAATCCCACGTGAATCTGGCTTTTTAACCAAATCACTCACAATAGCCGCCGAAAAGAAAGGAAGAAGCGTCCGTCCCTACTTCTACTTGAAAAAGGGTTTTAATCCTCCGCACCTCCGTGGCCCACGAGCCCTCTTTGGTTTCCTAATTTTTCACTTTTTCTACCAATCCCGCGGGGTCCGTCCTTCAGGTGTATCTCTTCAATTTCTGGCGTGGGCACACCATGAAATAAAGGGTCTTCTGAAAATTTGCCTCAAGAGATCACTTTTAACACCAACCACCTACAATTTATACAAATATGAAATATGAGCAAAATATCAATTCTTAGCACCGTGAGTAGCCAAAATTAGGACAGAATAACAGTGCAAAATATGCCCAATAGTTGCTCTATCACCATTCAATAAAGATACTATCATGTGCCCATTCACGTTTGGCAGCACATTCTTTTTTTTTTCGAAACAATAATCGATTGTATTTCTTGTCAAAAGATGTACAAGTGCGAGCAAAGACTCAATTTAACTTTACAAGCGGCATTTTTACCACTAAGGAAACCAAAGTTCCTCATCTAAGGTGATGCCCAAGGCATAGTTGCTAAGCTTGGAGCTTAGTTGATACTTATCATTTTTAACTAGACAAAAAGAGCACATATGAAACAAATCTCTTAGCTGAACAATATCTTCCACAACAGTAGCTAATCTGATGTCCCTTACTTTTTTTGTTCGAATATGGTTGAGGAGATGCTAGTTTTGCACTTGGAATTGCACTTCCCTATGTTGCATGTTGGTAGCTTTACACATTGCCAGTTTTAGTGCGACTGCTTCGTCCACTAGTATTGATCCTGAGCTGCTTTCTTGTAGTGCCCATCCTCTCTTTGGTCCTTGATCTCCTTCTGTCAGACTGATTCCAATGCCTAGGCAAGGCTTGTTCATATCTCTTGTTATCCCAATCCTCAATTTCACTATACCATATTCTGAACCTAGCTGCTGATTGTTTTGATGGAGAGCTTCTGTTTCCTCTGTGCTCATCCTAGTTTCCCTTTTATCTATCTCCCCAAATTCTAACCAATCCTCCTGTGCCTTCTGTATTGTCCTCCATGGCCAGTTTTTCTTTCCATTGAATTCCACCTCATTCCTATCTTTCCATATCTGCCAGAGAATATGGACAGATAAAGAAATATGTTGCCATCCTTCTGGTCTGTGTCTGGCTTCTGCAATTGATATCCACAATCTTCTAAAACTTCCATGTTGTTCCATCATTCCTTCCCATTGGATTGGAGCTAGCTTCCATGTCTGTTTTGCTTCACTGCAGTTCAAAAGGGTATGTTCAATCGTCTCCCTTTCCTCTCCACATCTCTTGCAAATGGGATCCCCAACTTTGATTCTGCCATAGATGGTATCTCTCACTGGAAGAGCATTGTTGAGGCATTTCCATAGGAATATTTTTCTGTTTATGCTTTATCTTTAGTCTCCACAATTCCTTCCATAGCTTTCTGGTTTGATTCTCCCAGCTTGTAGAGCCGTCCATCTGGTTTCTTTTCTGCTTGTTATCATTGTTGAGAGCATGCACCTTATACCCTGAGTTGACTGAGTAATTTCCATCTACCCCATGTATCCAAAAATGGCTATCTTCCCTTCCTGATAAGCTTATTGGTATACTCAGGATCCTGTCTGCATCTTCTCTGTTGAAATTTTGGAAAACTAAATTCCTGTTCCATCTCTTCTGGCAAATCAGCTCTTCCACTTTCTAAAGTCCATTGTCCATAGCTCTCCTGGTTGTCACTCTTCCATTTGATGTATCCGGGATCCAGCTATCTTCCCAAATATTTGTGTTTTTTCCATTGCCAATCTTTCTTCTGGTCTCTCGTTCCACCAGCTCTCTAGCTCCCATAAGGCTCCTCCATATCCAGGATGCATTGTTTGGGACTTTGCACCTGAATATGGAGGTCCTGGGAAAGTATTTTGCCTTCAAAACTTGACTGACTAGAAGGTTAGGTTGTGTTATCAGCCTCCATACCTGTTTGCCTAGTAGTGCTGTATTAAATGCCTCCAAGTCTTTGAAGCCTAAGCCTCCCATGTTCTTGTTTTGAGTGAGCTTCCTCCAGGAGCACCAGTGTACTTTATTCTTTCCATTGGCCTCTCCCCACCAGTAGTTTGACATTAGTGAACTGATTTCCTTGCACAATCTAGATGAAACCTTGAAGTAGGACATTGTGTACGTAGGCATTGCTAGAGCTACTGATTTAAGCATTATTTCCTTTCCTGCTGCACTTAAGAATCTGTTTTTCCACTTGAGAATTCTCTATTGTATGTTTGTCTTGACAAATCCAAAAATATGCTCTTTTGTTCTTGATACTACCATTGGTAATCCGAGGTACTTGCCTTGACTTACTCTTTGCATGTTCCCCATGGTTTGACAAATCTCATGCATCAATTCTGGCCTCACATTCTTACTGAACAGTATGGAAGACTTATCCAGATTTATCAGTTGGCCTGACCCTAAGGCATACACTTGCAGCACTCTCATTAATTCAGTTGCCTGATCCATGTTTGCTTTGCAAAAGATCAATGAGTCATCTGCAAAGAACAGGTGTGTAATACTAGGCCCATGTCTGCTTATCCTCATCCCTGAGAGCTTCCTATTTTCTGCAGCCTTCCTGATCAGGTTGAAAAATCCCTCAGAACAAAGTAGAAATGGATAAGGGGATAGAGGGTCCCCTTTTCTGATTCCTCTTCTGGGGATCACATACCTTTTGACCTCCCTATTTATATTAAAAGAGTAGGAAACAGATCTTAAGCACTCCATAATCCAGTTTCTCTATTTGCAGTGAAATCCCATCTTGTCATGATTGCTTCCAAAAAACTCCATTCCACTTGGTCGTAAGCTTTAGACATGTCTAGCTTCACTGCCCATTCACTAACCATTTAATAAAGATACTATCACGTGCCCATTCACGTTTGGCAGCACATTAAAGGTTAAAATGGTCATGTAGTCCACACTCCAGTATCACACTTTTGCACAATTAGCTTTATGTTTCGCACAACACTATGTTTGATTCCTGAATTGCCCATGGAGCAGTTGGACTAAAAAACTGAACAGTGACACCCAAACTCATTTTTATATATGTATAGGATATTTAAAATAAAATAAAAGTGACAACGACCACGCATGAGTGGGGTTAAGATCCCTTCCATTGAATTTTTCTCTATTAACGTATCCATTTATTTATGTCTAAATCATTATAATTTTGTAAAATCATTTGAGTGTGCCATTATTATTATTTTGATCTATAGATCAACATATTAAAAAATGATAATCTTTTGACAACATTTTGACATTCAATTTATGCAAAACATTTAGACGGTGAAAAATGAGTCAAAATTGTAATAAAATTTATAATGATTAATTAAACAGTAAAACCTAGTCAATTTAATACAAAATTCGACGTTTAACTAGCACAAGTGACAACATAGATTATGAATAGTATTGA
This sequence comes from Coffea humblotiana, assembly GCA_023065735.1. Lineage (NCBI taxonomy): Eukaryota > Viridiplantae > Streptophyta > Magnoliopsida > Gentianales > Rubiaceae > Coffea > Coffea humblotiana. The sequence continues at coordinate 11,333,413 of CM041217.1, forward strand.
TTTTTGAAAACAATTTTCAAGTTAACTTTATTGACTATAATGAATAAAAAAATTCTCTCCAATACAATGAAGAAGAGTTTAGTCCCTCACGAGAGTACTCCCGAGAGGTAATACACGGGGCGAGAAGAATTTTTTAAAACAGGTGATGATGGGGAAGGTTCTCCACCCCAAACGCTTCCTCACTATCCTTAAACTCTGAAAGAACTTGTCATGTTGTAATCTAATCTCAGTTTTCTATGTTAGCCAATATTGGTGTCCCTTGTCAGTTTACATTCACTATTTTTTGTTTTAACCGGCAATATCTGCTCTACTTATACTTCTACTCCACTGCTCTATCCTTAAACACTCTCTCTCTCTCTTATCCGTTTACATTCATTGTTTGATCCATCCAACTTATAAAATTCATGGGGAAAAGTACATATGGGAAATGACAATATTGTCGTTGTTGTCACTTGTCAGACCAGTTGTGTCCATACATTTTCAAAATAATAATCTAGAGTTGTGCTTCAGGCCAGCCGCTGATGGTGCATGAACTCACAGACACTGTCTCATTATTAGTTTTCCTCAAATTTTATTTTATTTTACCTATTGAAATTAATGACTCTATGTCTGCACATATGCAATAATATGCCGGATTTTAGATCTAGATGTAAAAACATTAATTAATAAATTAACATTACATGTTCATTTGTTTTTATTTAGTGATTGGTAAAAAGTCATTTTCTTATACAAGTAAAAAAATGCAAAAAGATTTCATCATATAGCACTCAACAGTTAGCAGTATGTAAGGTATAGGACAAAAAGAATGAAGACTTTCACATAAAATAGTAGTGTAACCTGTTTATGCTAAAAAAAAAAGTCAGTTACAAAGGTGAATGTAGAAAATTTTCTCATTTGGATTGCTATTTTCTATTTTTTAAAATATATATATATTATAAGGATTTGATATACATGAAATTAAAAAATAATTAGAAAATGTGATCACAAAAAATGTAAAAATTTTTCTTTGAAAAATTGTAATTCAATAATTTTATGCTATGTCCAGCACTCTTATATAGGTGTCAACGCGACATTGGTTGATATACACAATTTACTATTTCTATTTATTGGCCCATTCTATTTATATGTAATCCAATTTAATTTCACTTTTTCAAAAAATTAACACTTACGATCCCTTGTAACTTGTTGAATACCCATTAGATAAACTCTCTTCAAATTATTAATTGCAAATTCTTTTTTGTCGTAATCGATTGCAATTTAGTGCAAATGTCTTCTTTCTTTGAACTCTTTTTTTTTTTGGTAATTTCTGTCTTTTAACTCTGTGCACATGCAAGAGAAGTGGATGAATACCTGCAAGAGAGAGAGAGGTGGATGAATAATGTGCCTAGAGATGGAAATAAACACAATTTCTGCACAGCAAAAGCAGTTTCTTCAATTATCACGAGAAATTTTACTTGAAAAATGATAATCATAAAGTATACGAAATATGACAATTGTTTTGCATTATCAATCAAAGTATGATTTTATGATAAAATAAAGATGACAAGTCAAAACCGCAGCTTCATTGGACTTTGTAGTTAGCGTAACGTGCTAGCCTAAACAACATAGCTTGGCAAAATATGCGGTGACTAACCTTCCTTCAAAGTTGAACTGCCATATGCTACTCATTATTTGTATAAATAATTTATCAAATGCAGATTATTTGTATGAATAATTTACCAAATGCAGATGAAAATACAGATAAATATTCTGTCAGAAAAAATACATAAAATATGTCAAAACCAAATGCTTATTAGTCTAATTTAAGCATCTGGACAATGTAACAAATGCATGTGCATTCGAGTCATTTTATAACTTGTTTCCATCTTCCAAGAATTATACATGGACTTTTTCTGTATGGTTTCTCTACCGCTGGATGTGTTGATACATCTAGCAGTGAGTATATACTAATAGCTATCAATCTTTGTATAGAGAAAGAGGAGAACACTTGTTTGTGAGATTCTGCAGGTTCCAATCTCTCAATTGAATTCCTTTTTGGTTCCCTTAACAATCTTCCTGTTATTGGATGGCCTCCAGAAATATTACTTGCACAATTTCTTCCGCCTTGGATGATCTGCAGTTGTTGGATAACATTCGTCCAACTTGAGATCGTCATGGTTTGAGATATATGAAAGAGTGGCTACGATTTCTGAGAACATTTCTTCTCGGTGCAATAAAGTGGTGCAACCAAAAGAACGAGGTGGACATTCATCATGCAAGTCTAGGGGCTCTGGTTGCTAGGATTGAAGATGCCATTTCAAAAAGGGGAGAGGAGATTCACTCCCTTTTGAACATTGCTAACTTGCAAGATGAGTTTACTGATAGCATGTATGGCGTAACCTTTGGGCTAGAAAGAGACATTGAATCATTCGAGCAGGAAATCAAAGAATGCTACCTGGTTTTTCAGATTGCCTATCCAGGCAATCTGGCAATTCCCCGGTCATTAAAGATGACCTTATGGAATTCGTGGACTCTCTTCTGGAAAACCTTGGGAATATTCTTCATTGGCAAGTAGATGAAGCTCGAGATGCAATAGAACTAATTAAAGCCCTTGAAGAGAAGCTAACATTCTTGAAAAACTTTGTTCATTTTGTCACCCTGCGTGGTGATGAAGATGGGCAATTCGCACCCATATTGACTCACCTTGAAGCTGTGGCAGTCAGTGTAGCAGGCCTCTCTTTCAGGTGCCGAGATATTATGATTGAGAAACTGAACGTGGAAACTGACAATAGTGAGTATTGGGAACTGCTGCAGATGGAAATCAGAAGTAGTGATTACTGGGTACTGCTGCAGAGTTCCTGTGGAGATTTGTAATGCCCTGCTTGCTTATGTATCAAGACAATCATACAGGAAGACAGATGAGCATATATTAAGAGAATTTGTTGTTTTTCTCCTTGGTAATCTTTGGGATATATTAAAGTCGAGTACTTGGCTTATGGTTTCTCGAAGAGATCAACTGCAAACACTGTACGAGGGATTGAGATCCTTGAGAACCATTCTGAAGGAAAAGTTGAAAAAGTTTGATGATGAAATGAGAGATCTTACAGGCCTTGTCTTCTCTGATGCAGGACTTGTTATTTTTTCTCTTACTCTGAACGCAATGAAAGATGGATCGGTCAAGGAAATGGATCTTGTGTCTATTGATTTGCTAGAAAGGATGATGGATCTGGCAAATCTTGAGGCTGGTTCGGCTACTCTTGTAAATCATTCAGTTCAAGCACTCAAGGAAGATTTTGTTTACTTTCGCTCTTTCTTGGGGCAAGTTGTGGAGTTGCGCAATGAAGACGAGGAGCTCCAAGAACTGTGGGATTTTGTTGTGGGAGTGGCATACAGGGCAGAGTTTCTTATTGACTCCTTAACGGTTGGGGATGATCAAGATTTGTTCATTGTCGTTTGATTCCATTTCAGAAGAAATTAAAATCATTAAAGGAGAGGCCTTGAAGATTTAGGACAGCAAAAGACTTGATGGCAAAGTTAAGGAGGCTACCAAGAGATTAAATGACATGCCATAACTGGAAAGTAAGCCCATAATCAATGATGTGGTGGTCGGTTTTGAAGATGAGGCAGCATCAATAATCAATCGACTCCTAAGAGGATCACACAAGCTGCAGGTTGTTTCCATAGTTGGAATCATGGTTCAAAGTCGCGGCCTGAACCGTTCCACATCGGTCTCAGCATATCGGTCACGGTCTCGGCGAGACGCAAATTTTTGAAATATTTAATATTCTAAAAATTGTAAAAAATATGATAAACAAAAATAATTAAAAAATTAGTAAAAATAATAAAAGTTCGAGTTGACTCGAGATGACTCGGTGTGACTCGGCCGTTTCAACCCTTCACGGTGACGTCTCGGCGAGTCACGTATCTCAGAATCGTTTCGTCGCGGTCTCGTCTCGGAATAGGTCGAGACGGTGATTACTCGGCCGAGTCGTCTCGGTCTCGGCCGAGTCTTCAGACCATGGTTGGAATGCCAGGACTTGGTAAAACAACTTTAGCTAGAAAAGTTTATAATGATTCTTCAGTAAATTCCTATTTTTACACACGTACTTTGTGTACTGTTTCTCAAGTGTATCACAAGAAAATCTGTTGCTTGAAATTTTGAATTGTATTCTTTTTAAGCTTTCTGACAAATATTTCAAGATGAGTGAAGAAGATCTGGCAGAAGAACTCTACAGGCGTTTGAAAAGAAACAAATACCTCATTGTTTTTGGATGATGTATGGAATGCTGAAGCATGGAAGGGCTTGCAAGCCTCTTTCCCTGATGATAAAAATGGAAGCAGGGTTATCTTCACAAGTCGACTTTGTGATGTTGCTCCGCAAGATAAACTTGACCAAGAACCTCATTCTCTTCTTCAACTCTCTCATGATGAGAGTTGGAAGTTTTCGAAAGAAAAGTTATTTCCTGGAAAAGAGTTGCCTCCAGAATTGTGTGAATTTCGGATGCAAATTGTGGAAATTGTGCCAAGGATTACCGCCTACTATTGTTATTCTTGATGGCATTCTAGCAACTACAGACCAACATGGCTGGAAAGAAGTTGTGGAAAGTTTAAGTTCAAGTGCTGTTTCTACTACACAACAATGCGTTGCTACATTAGAGCTGAGTTACAAAAATTTTCGAGAAAATTTGAAGCCATGCTTTCTATATTTTGGAGCATTTTCTGAAAACCATGAACACACTACAGAGAGGTTGATTTGGCTATGGGCTACAGAAGGATTTGCTCGACAAACTCAGCTCAAGAGCTCAGAGGATGTGGCAAATGATTACATGATGGATCTCATTGGCAGAAGTTTAGTCATGGTATCCAAACAGAGATCCATAGGTGGGGTCAAAACTTGTCGCATCCACGATTTGTTACACGAGTTCTGTGTGACAAAAGCCAAAGAACAGAACTTCTTTTATCTGATACGTGGGAATGATGAACTGTATCCTTTTGAAGTGCCACACTACCTACGCCGCTTGTGCATCAACTCTGAGCCAGAGCACTTTTGTGAGTCAAGGTTATTTGCTCCCACCATACGTTCTCTATTATTCTTCCCCCTTGGTAAAATGGACCGATTAACTTGGTTTGATCTTTCATTCATTTTTCACATCTATAGGCTTCTTAGAGTGTTGGATGTAAGCCAAATTCATTTTGGGAATACCTTTCCTAAAGAAATAGAATTGCTTGTTCAGTTAAAGTACTTGGCAATTCGAGGTGAGATAGCGTCCATCCCATCATAGATAGCCAATCTCTGCAATTTGGAAACTTTTACTGTGAAGTCATTTAAACCAATGGTTTCACTGCCTGATACAATCATGGTTCAAAGACTCGACCGAGACCGAGATGACTCGGCCGAGTCGTCACCGTCTCGGTCTCTCCTGATACGATACCGTGACGAAACAATACCGAAATACTTGACTCGCCGAGAAATCGGCCGAAACGTCACCGTGACGGGTTGAAACGGCTGAGTCACACCAAGTCACTCCGAGTTATCCCGATCAACTTGAATTTAACAAAAAACCTTTAGAAAAAAAGGAAAAAAGGATTAAAAAAGGGAAACTTGGAGCCATTGGAGTAACAACTACAGCTAGATCCCAACACACGAGAAGGAGAAGTCAATATCGAAATCATTCATTGGGAAATAGAAACAAATTTACCAAAATACTGATCATGTGAAAAGATGCGGTAATATTATTCCAACTTGATTCATGTATCAAGTATATGTACCTTCACTTTACTTTTCTTTCAAAGGCTATCACTTCCAACTTTTCTTTTCAAAAGTTATCACTTTACTTTTCTTTCAAAACCGACAGGCATCCAAGGCAACAGAAAAAGTGAGAGAAGGAGGTTCAGAGGAGAAATGCCCAAAAGTGAACTGGAAGACCACCCCAGTCATAGTACTCTTCTTACGAACTCTTATGCCATGGTGGGATCCGCCTGGAGTTTTGTCCTTCAAATGGGAAGTCCATATGCGACTGCCATTCTTATATCAGCTTTGCTTGGCTTTCTCCTGCAACTTTCTGGAGCTTTGGCACTTGGGTACGAAACTCTTTAATAAAAGACTAGACTAGTCATTTTATGTGTCGGTGCAAGAGTCCACAAATTTAAAATTTTTATGCTTTCTCTCATCTCTGTTTCTTATTTGGACGTTCTTAGGGAAGCGAGATAGTACCTAAAATAGTAGAAATCAACTCGGAGAACTGGGATTTGTGATTACCAATCAAGCTTCTCTTTCCTATCGGAAATAGCTAGTCGTCAACTTTAGTTGCAGCAGCGGCCCTTGCATTGCCCTCCCTTGGTCTTTCCTTTTAAATAAGGACTTTTCCCGTGGGTCAGCAGGTATGAATTTATTTCTTTAAGTTTTCTATACTTATTAGTAGGTATGAATTAGAAACATATTTGGATTAATTATAGCCCTTATGTAATAGGCCAAGGTTGGATTAATTATGATTGTGTCCAAAATAAAATTTAGAAATTTAGATTTATCTGGCTAATTTGTGTTGTTGGAATTTATTTTGGGCCAAACACAAGTTTAACACGTATCTCACATATAATTCAAGTACATAGGCTGCATTTGGATTCCCTGTTTTTGGAGGTGTATTTCAAAAACTCCACTGTAGCAGTTTTTGAAAAACAGCTATAGTCGCTTGGATTGAAAAACTCCATGTATTTGAAAAAATCTGCGTTTGGATTAACCTGTATTTCAAAACACCTTTTTTTTTACTTCAATGTCTCATCAAACTTGCATAAGAACGCAAGAGCCAGGTGCGGTAACAATTGGCTTAGAATAGCAATGATTTCATAAATTATGAGTAGAAGCATCACAATAAGGGGAATAAAATTAGAACCGTTGAGGAAGCTATGCTACAAAATTTTACAACAAAGAATTTAATACATTGTAACTCATTACAAATAAATACACTACACAATGGCTCATTTATGTGCCATTTGACTAGACTTCAGGGCCGGTAGCAAATAAACTACCAAGGCCTCGATATACTTGAGCAGAAAGTTGATGCCCTTGTAAAATCTCACCATCTACATTCCATACGCTCTCCTTCCCGAAAAAAGTTGGGATGGAAATAATTAATTTTTGACTTGTTGAAATAATTTGGGATCGACTGGAAAACTATTGCACATATTCGAACCATTGATTTGCACCTCAGCTGGAATAAATATGGATACACAAGATACAACCAATTCTGGTCTCAACGCCATCTATAACTACAAGCTATTGAATAAGACACGGTATAGGCGCAAAAAAGCTTCATATTAAGTTCAGGCTTGATGAAAGGTGCCACAGGTGGAACTAGGCCATCCGATTGGTACCTCCCCAAAGATTAACCTTTGTAAATACAAAATCAGATAACATGACAAAATTTTTGGTTGTCAAATTGTAGGAAGCAAGCAAAGTTTCTACTTAGTAGTACTACACGCTAGACTTAAGCTTCTTTAAGCGTTCTATCGATTCACATACATATGAACTGCTATTGCCCGCCGATCTTCGTTCCAATTCTGTATACCCTGTTGCGACAGATCGATGGGTTGGGCTTCATGGATTTCATTCCCTCCCTCCTGGGCATCTAGTTGGGCTCCGAGGGCAGCTTTCTCATCGAAATACTCATCGTTAGGCACATAATCTCTCATGAAGTTGTGAAGAGTACAACATGCAAGCACGATATTGTTTTGAGTTGCTATGAGGTAGTTCTGCATTGTACCCTTCAGTATCGAGAACCGTTTCTTAAGAACCCCAAAACTTTGTTCAATAATATTTCTAACAGAAGCGTGTCGCCGGTTGAATAAAGCTTTAGCGGCCCGCTCATGCTGCGTGCCCCTCGCTGTCCTAAACGGTGCCATGAACCCGGGCATGTTAGTGTAGGCGGCATCCACCATATAATATTTTCCTAACATGTGAGAGCCCCAAATCCATGTCAGCGTATTTCAAACTTTTTCAATAAACAAACCTTGAAGCAATACTAAAAAGTCTATTAATTATTTGCTAATGTCACAAATGAAAAGCACTTGTTTTCTAACAGACCGAATATAAAAGAATTGCATTCATAGAAGTGGCATTGGAAATCCTGAATTTGGATGGTGCAGTGTTTCCTGAAGAATTCTGGCGTCGTGTGCACTGCCCTCCCAACCGACTCGAACGTAGACAAATCGCATGTCATGATCACAAGTTGCAAGCACATTTTGAGATAGCCCACCGTGCCTATTTCTGTACCGCTCGCTTATCTCTGTTTGACACCAAGCTGATATGTGGGTTCCATCTAAGGCACCAACGCAATCCTATGAATTTTGAGGCAAATTATTCAAAGACACGGCAGCATTAGCTAATAAACTATTCATATGGATGTTTTAGCAGGAATACAATGTGCTATTCATATATATGAAAAAATTATCATGACAAATTACCGGAAATCATAGATACGAACTGCATAGTCCTACCAAGAATTAGGTGTTTGTGTATTTACCTTGAACTACGGGTAAAACAGTCCGTTGTTCAAAATTCTGGGTGTGTCTCACCAACATTCCTCGGCCTAACAAAATCACGACCGAGTCATACCAATGCTCGCAGAACTCTTCTTACATGCCGATCAATTGTCTCCGTTGAATGTTGGAAACGCTCGGCTAAAACTCGATGACGCTCATCATGGCTCAAGCACATTAGAGTTAGGGCAACGGATTCATGAACCCCAACCCTCTGAGAAGGATATCCGTACCAGTACTCCCGATCAACCAAGATGTCGCACAAGTGTAGGAACAGGGGTACAGAGAGGCGCATATTCTCGATAATTCGATCCGGATGGCCGTTTAGCACCTCAAGTACATAATCCCTGCCAGAAAGTGCACTATCTCGGATTCTTCTCCTTCTTGGAACACGATTCAGTCTAGGGTCAAAGAAAACCATTTCCATGACAATAACCGCCATGAGTATGTTGTCGAGGTCAAGATCGTCCGTCTTATCGTCTAATTGTCCGCCCTGAACGTGGATGTCGTTATCCATCAATTGAGATAACCCTTGAGTATGATGTCAAGACCAGTGTTATCCCAAGCACAAGCTGATATGAGTAGATACAAATAAGATTCACATATGGTTGACGGTATCGTTTATGTTCAGGAAGTAACTCATGCTTTATTGACAAACTAATAGGCAAGTTCTTGATAGCCTCGGAGATGAAACCACAGTAATTGTTAAATACTCATTTTCGTGTAAGGACAATTAAGGTGAAAGTAGGCGTAATCACCAATATATGCTAGTTATAGTTTATGGGGGGTCAAAATGTAGCCTGAAAGTTTAATATGAAATTTTGGAAACAGTCAACACATGCTGCAGTTCGTGCATTAAAGGAGATATTATGAGGAGACAAATAAAGAGTGCAACCCAAACAAAGCACTGAGAATTAGTAATCAATGGAGAGAGAGAGAGAGACTCGTTACTTTGCGGAGACGTACTGTTGCTAGAGCTCCAGAAAATAGCCAACCTGCATCCACAGGGAAATGCAATATCAATCGAACACAGTTTTCCAAAAGTAAACTGGAAACAGTAATGAATGCTGCAGATTTGGCTTCTAGACTCATAGTGCATATGGATTACACCCAATAATTCCCATAAATGCAAGTGAATAGACATTTTCTATATAAGTGCAATATCTTTCCAATCTCGATCTTATATTTCCGTCAAATTACAACTACATGCAACCATAAGACAGTATAGTAATGGAATAGGAGTTAACATAAGGTAGCTAACAAATGAAGTACAGTAAAAGTTGATATGAAAAACGATGTTAAAGTTGATGGCTTCTACACTTTGAAGCACGGCCAGTTTCATTCCCAAGTCTCGTACATTCGGTACTTGAAATAAAGATGGATTACTGTGTACACACAAGATGGATACACAGGACACCTAACATGCATATGGGATAGGAGATATTACACAAATGCGCCAATAACCATATTAAAGTTATGGAAATAAACGTAGCAAGTTTAAAACCTGCGTACATAGAAAAGTTTAAAACCCGGACAGCTGTAACTATAAGCAAAGCACTTAACAATCCATAAGTTAAATGCGACACTAATAATTTAGGACAATTAAAGGCAACATAACAGCTGCGAGAACAATTGTTTCATACAAGCTAGTGCAAAAAAATAAGGAAAAAAATAATGAAAAACAGTTTTCAGGTGTACAACGGCACGATTGCTACTAAAGGTAAGGCATAGTCATACTCATACCAAACCTACTGCCAAGTCAACACTCAAATGGCATAGCAGGGAAGAAAACACAAGCATCTAACGAGCTCTAACAAGCGTAACTACAATAAAAATGGATTGGCCTCGATCTAGTCAGGGGGTAAGAACCCTCTGCGCCTCACAAATGCAAGACGAGCAGCATTAGTAGTGCAAGTATTCCAAATCGCCCGCTCTGAAGCATCTTTTAAAATATCAGCAACGCCCAAATACCCATCTATGTCCAGATTCAGGGCGAAGAGCTATGCCAACGCGGCCTTTAGCTCGGAATCAGCATCCACAGGGCAATGTGCAGTCTTCGACGGTGAACAGACCGAACCAATCATGCTATCTCCCTTTTTACCACTCAATTTTGTCTCAATGTTGTCTAGCACACGCATATACTGTTGGAATTCCCTCGAAGAACCTAAGAAGAATGAATCCTCTGACATGTCTCCCGATTTGCGCTTTTTTTTCTCCTTAGTCACTTTCCCTTTCCCTTTCCCTTTCCCTTTCCCTTTCCTAGTTGAGGGCATCTTAACATCTTCACCCGATGAACCAACGTTAACAACATCCGAGGGCTTAGCACCTCTCGCCGCATTCTCCATTTCCAACTCCTTATCGGTGTTGAGGGGCGATTCTTCATGTGCCCCACTGTAGTCCCCTGTAGCGCCTTGGTTCATGAAGACTTCCTCAAGCAAATGAAATACATAGCATGATCTATTATAAAATCTTGTGAAGTCGCTGTTCACCTTCAAAAAATACATCAAAACTGGCATTAGATTATGCATAAAACACCCAAGACAGCAAGTACCGTGAGGCTATATTGCTTTGGTCGTCAGCTAGCAAATAATCGAAAGGAATTGAAATGAAAAACTGATTTCGAACAGAAACCTAAAAATGTACTGATAATAATAAAGGGAAATATCGAAATAGAGTACAAAAGGAATTGCACAGCCTGGTCACATAGGCAAGTCTACTGAACAGAAAAATAACTGAAATGAAACAGGAAATATAAGTACAAGTTAGCCAACCTGGAGTAGATCAGCCCAGCGGCCATCATCCATCATGAATGTGTACTTCGAAGAGTCCCAACCCATACCAGTACCTCGCCTCTTGAATGAAATATACAACCTAGTCAGGCTCTGCAGGGCATAGTACTTCGATCTGATGGTGTTTTTGGGAAAGGAAGTGCCGAAGGTAGCGTTAATCATAGCCATGACTTCGGGGATGACATGACTCCCGATGCTGTTAGGGGTTATTTCTCCTTTCCTATGCATACTCAATAGATGTTGGGCAAATGTAATTTTGTGTTCTTCAGTGAAAGTATTACACTAGGAATACTTTGCTCGTGGTCGACTCATCTTTTTTGGGTTTAGGATGGAAACAACGCATGGCAAAGGAAATTTTTTAGCTCAAAAGTATGCATGCATAGTTTCTTTCTAATCTATGGCATTCAGCCAGGCCGAGACACTTTTTATTACAGCAACAGCTTTACCTTGAAGTAGTTGGTGATGCACAGCTGCAAATCGTTCTCTCCACAAGTTGACTTCGAAGAATAACTGCCTAGTCGCCTACTTTTTTGAAAAGCTGGACAACGAGAGAAGTTAGCGTTATCCATCAATGAATAAATACTCATATAACGAAATAAAGATGGAGAGCGTGGAAGTACAACATACCCTTCCAAGCACGTCGAGTAACAGGGGGCATGTAGTTGCAGTACGCTTCTAAAAAGTATCACCTAAATGGTTCACCTCAAAGCGAACAAGGTTAACCGTAGAAATCTGAGCGAAACTTCATACATAAAAATACTAGTATGAGGCTATTTAATCTGCGAAAACAATTGAACTGCTGTTGCCATAACATTCTTAACAGTGTTGAAACGCCATATTAGATACCAGTGTTATGGGTTACAGCACAGATTACCATTGTCGCAACGAAGAGACCCAAGCGGGAGTTTTTGAAATGAAGGCAGATGCAAGCTCAACCGACAATTTTAATTGATAACTACTTTCCAACTCTTAATTCATAGAAATTGTAGAAGGTGCATGTACAGAGGAACAGATACTAATGGATATTAACTTCCAGTGTGTGAAAACAAAATCCTTTCCCTCTAAACAAGATCAGTCAAGCAGTAAATTGAATGGCCGCAGGTATTATCACTGTCAAGCACATTTTCTATTATCCGAGATATGAAAGCAGCTACAAAACGTAACAATTTCTGAGAATTAAAGAAATAGCTGTACAACAGGCACAATTCCAAATTTTATTGCTAGAAATGAATTACTTCCATGTGGAGAATATACGGACCTGGCGTGCTAAATGGCTAAAAAGACAGGACAGCGACAATACTCAGAAGCTAGTGCATATAAGAATGAAGCCTACCTCCCTGCAATAACAGTTTTGGCAAAGTGTCGACCACAACAGGATGGATAATTCACTCTACAGTCCCACAACTGTCTATGTAAGCTTCGGTCTAAACCCAGTGATATAAGAGATTATTAGGCTCAGTAAAATTATGTTTTATTAGATAATCAATTGCAGTCGCTAAGACATTTTGTGCAATTAAACCCAAACAGGAAGCATAACCATTGCCAATTGATAACGTCTGAAGCTTAAAACAAACTAGAGACAACTGTATGTTCATACCACAAATAATTTCACAGAGGCTTGTCAATTAACATACCAACGGACAGACGTTCAAATTTTGGGGTTTTTGAACCAGCTTACACTAATCAGACGGGATTTGGGTGTTTGGGCAAAATGCTAATACAGGGATGATATGAAGCTCTCAATACTCAAAATGGGCTATGAGAAAGATGGAGCTTGTTGTATCATCCAAAAAATAGACTTGAAATGCAAAACATACTGTTGAGAACTCATTCTGGTAGTACTAACATGATGAGCTAAGACGGCCGTTTAACAGCGTAGAAGAAGGTCCCTCAAGTGATTTGATTTTGCTGTAGATCTGGAGCCGCAATGGTCGGACAAGCTCGCCTCAAGTTGAATGTCCGTTCTGAGGTTGTTCGAGGGCAACAATGGCGGAGAACATGCAGCTTCGGCAACAGCAATCTACACTGGAGGATATCTCTTCACCTACCGTAGGTGGCCTGCTTTAGTCGTACATCCGGTGCCGTCTACAGGGAGAAGCTCGGCTCAAGTTGAATGTGGGTTATGTGGTTGTTCCAGAGCAATAATGGAGGAGAGGTGAAGCTTGGGCAAAGGCAGCGAGAGAAGAGGAAAGTGCTCTTTCGACCACTGAGTGCTGAGACTCGTTCCGTATTTGGGACACAAAAACAGAGATGAGACAGAAAATGATAAAACGGTGTCATTTTCGTAAAGGTGCACTGTAGATGTTTGAAATTTTCCTGCCATGTTTTTGGACTACAAATACAGTTTTTGAAATATTTGGGGATCCAAACGTAGCCCTAATAAATTAGTTCAAATTCATTTGATATTTAGTGAAAATAAATTAGTTCTAATTTTGTTATTTTATTGTATTTAGCATATTTTTTGAACCCGATCCTTCAATATTCTGGAACTTGTGAGTTTCATCTGGATGAAGTTTGAAAAGGGTTGAAGAAAGTCATTGTAAAGTTGGAGCCAAATTTAGATGCACAAGTTGATTCAATAAATGAGGTATTCTTTTGATTATTTTATTTATTTATATTAATGAACAAATTTTAAAATTTTAACACCTGTGTATATATTATTTTTGTAGACAAAAAAGGAGGATTTGGAAGTGCTATTGCAGCAAGAGCGTTACCAAAATCTTTACCAGGTTTCAATTTAATTCATACTTATATAAACATCTAAATCATATTAATGAAGTTAATATTTTTATAATTTTAAAATAATAATAATAATTAATAATAATAATAAATTATTATTAATATTATTACTTTGTTTGTTTAGCTGAATGGTGGCTTAACTACGGTGAAGATGCGCCAAATTTAAGGAATATTGCAGTGAAAATATTGAGTCAAACCTGCACATCCTCTGGTTGCAAGTGAAATTGGAGTACATGGTCATTAATTCATACAAAACTACGTAACCGTTTGACAGTTAAAAAATTGCATAAATTAGTTTTTGTGCATTACAATATGCGATTAAAGGTGAAAAATTTGATGCATCAAAAAGATGCTGATGATTTCTACAACCCAATTGATTTGAATCACATTTTTCACCAAGATGATATATTGGATGATTGGATAAGAGAAAATGAACAAGCCACATTGCCTGAAGATAATCTGGATTGGTTGGATAAGGGCATTCATCAAACTGAATTAGAAAGCAGTGAATATCAAGAACATGACAATGATGGTTTTGGTGATACATTGTCTCAATATATTACCAAAAAAAATAAGAAAGGTCTTGCTGAATCCTCAAGTAGGAAACAAAAAAGTAAGACTAAACAAACCAGTAAGCATACTGTTCCATCATCTTCGAATAAAAGTGACAGCAGTAATGATGATGATGACAATGGTGACAATGGAGATGGAGGGAACAATTCTTTCAAGCATAGTGGTGGTTACAATCAAGATAGCCAACAAACAGGAGGTATGTCATGGACTCAAGGACAAGATAATTATTATGCCACTCAAGATACTGATCATGGCTATCGTCCTGGCATAGAAGCACAACGTCAATTCCTCAATAATTTAACTCAATTTTCAAGTGAGGATATTTTCTCTCACCATTCAGAGTCACAAAGATATAGAGGAGTCAATGATCAGATGCAAAATTTGGGTATACACCCAACCTATGAGCATGAATCTAGTCAAAACTGCAGTACTAGTCAATTGGGATATGGCTATGATCAATCATATGGAATCACTCCTAACTATTACAGTGAATATCGGCCATTTGATGGATCTGGATAGGTCGAAAGGTCTACTAGCATTCATGGTAGTAGATACTATGAAAAAGAAATAGATAAAGCTCATGATAGTTCTTCTTTTGATTCCAATAACATTGGGTTTTATGGTCATGATTCTACTGCATCATATGGTACTAGCGATAGTGTTAACTATCGAGGGTTTGGATACTACCATCATACTCAGCAATTCATCTCCAATCCAGAAGTTCTTCCGTCTAATGATTATGGAACATTGAGTCAATCCTCACATCCAGTAAATACACCAGATAACTCTTATACACTACCTACTCAAGGTCCTATGCCACTTCCACATCTGTTTTACCATTCATCGAGAATTGAGGGTGATTTTGAACCACATTGTCATTCTACTTGGTATTAACAAGTACGAAAATATAAAGTACTAGTATATCTTTTTACATATTTGCCTTTTATTTAATATGATTTCTTTTTATTTTTGGTAGGAGATTGATCAAAATATTCCAACTTTATGCTATAAATAAATCCTTAGTTTGTATTGTTAATGGTTGATATTACTTTTGCAATTATTAGTTTTAAAATTGTGGTCTAAGTTATTTTGATTTTATTTGTAATGCAATTGTCTTAAATAATTAAAAGTATTTATTGTGTTTAATATGTATAAAAATAGTACATTTTACAAATTTTCTTTTGCTATTTTTTTATTATTTTTGTTTAGCATTATTTTTTTATATTATTAACAATTTTTAGAATATTAAATGCTTTAAAATTTGTTTCTCACCGAGACCGCGATCGATATGTCGAGACCAATGTAGAATGTTCCGGGCCGCGACCGCGACTTTGAACCATGGATACAATATGAGATTTTGAATAAACTAAGGCATTTACAAATAAAGGGCAAGTTACTACTTGGTTTTGGTTTTGTGCTGCCTACTGACAATCTTGACAATGCTACACAGTTGTGTGATTTTGATACGTTCTCCGGTGCAATTCTTTCTTCATGGGAAAACATGGAGAAGATATTTAGAAAGTTTCCAAATATTCGTCAGCTGAAATGTAAGCTCTTTGAATACGGGGATTCTGCTGGGAATGCAAGCAACAGGATTGTAGTACTTGACTTTTTAAGTCAATTGGAATCACTCAATTTGAACTTCAATCCATTTTGTGATGTGGAATATCAAATTGAGTTCCAATTCTCTTTGAAAATCAGAAAATTGACTCTGTCCAGCTTTTGCTTGCCGTGGTGGAAAGTATTAGCAATTGCAGAACTACCAAATCTTGAGGTTCTCAAATTACTCGACCAAGCCTTCATGGGGAAGCAATGGAACATGGAAGAAGAGGAATTGCCTAAACTCAGATTCTTGAAATTATCTTCCTTGAACGTCATCAACTGGACAGCCTTCGAGTGTGAGGAATGTTTTCCTCGTCTACAGAAATTAGTATTGGAAAGATGTCCTCATTTGGAGGAGATCCCTTCTTCCGTGGGAAATATTTCGACTCTTGAAATGATTGAAGTGGTTGATTGTCCTAACTGAGTATGGGAAATACTGATATGCATATTATTATTTCATCATCTGCAACGGATTACTGATGTTATTATACTTGGTTTGGGCTATTAATTTACTCATGTTGCAGATTTCTTTCATCCTGTACTGATGAATACTGCTTTGTTGTATAATAACTACAGAACTATTTCATTTTATGGATAGTCATTGATTGATCAAGGATTTTGCAGTTTATCAGTTCTTTTTCATGGTCAACTTAACTATAAAAGACAGATTTTTGGTGAAGATTACATGCTTCTTCTTAAGTAATCAATGCATTAAAAAAGGATGGGTTAAGTGTAACACACTCATCAGAACTTTTCTAAAATCTTATCTCACTATATAATGTATACTATTTTTCATGTTAACTAAACAATTCAACTCCTAAATACTCTATCAATTTGTTGTGTTAAAATAGAGGGGATTAATGGCATGTGAGCTCTACACTACACTTGCAGGGACACCTTCATTACTACATAAATTTTTTTAAAAAAAATGGTGGAGTGGGCGAAATTGGAGTACTTAACAGCAAAAAGTTATAATTACGCAAATCATTTTTTCACTGCTAAATCTTTTGGGAAAATAACAGAAGTATTTTAGCAAGAAATTAAATTTATATTTTAAAAAAAATCTACTCATATTTCAAAATAATAGAATAAAAGCAAAAAGAAAAGTGTCACGACAAAACCTCTAAGCAAATATTCTACTGGGGAACAAATAAAGAAAAGGACAAATTACACTTTATCCTCCTGTGGCTTAGTGTTTATTTATATAACTCCTCTATGGTTTCGAAAGTTATACATAACCCTTTTATGGTTTGAATTAAAGTGTCAAAGTGACAGAATTAATAATTCATAACGGAGTCAACTAAAATATCAAAAATACCCCTATGTAAAGTTGAAAATTATTTGTTAACCACAAGGGGGTTATGTGTATATATTGAAAACCATAAGAGAGTTATATGGTAAAGTATTAAACCATGAGAGGATTATGTGATAAATTATAAAATCATACGGGGTTAGAGTGTCATGCATATTATGTTTAGGGTTAATCACATTTTATCCCCTTAAAGAATACCCCATTTATCAGTTTACCCCCTAACCTTTAATTTTGCTCACTTAACCCCCTTTAGGACAAAATTGCCCTTGTATTATTTTGACTTTTCATTTACCTTGTTTTCCTTTCTTTTATTTCTTTTTCTCTTTTTTCTTTATTTAAATCTTCCTCTTTTCCACAAAAATCTTCACCTTAATGATTGAAATTAAAAGAGAGGAATTGCAGAGATCTATTTTCTCTTTAAATGATTAAAAAAATATTCAAATCTCTTTCCTAAAATACAATTTTTTTTAGCCTTTCAATTCTTTTAATTTGGGGTTTTTCTCTTTCCTTTCTAGTTTCTCATTTTATTCCCAAGAAAATATCTTAAGATGAAATTGTGACCTGATTAATAATCATCAATTGAAATTTGTGACACGTGGCATCATACAAAAAATCAAAATTAGTTTTTGATGTCTTTTAAACCTTCACCCAAAAATTCGCAATTACAAACTCAAAATAAAAATTTTCGTTGAAATGGAATTTCTATTGGGAAGGATGAAAGAGAGGAGAAAGAGAAAAAGAAATAAAAGAAAGGAAAACAATTTCATCTTATGATATTTTCTTGAGAATAAAATGAGAAACTAGAAAGGAAAGAGGAAAACCCAAAATTAAAAGAATTGAAAGGTTAAAAAAATTGTATTTTAGGAAAGTGATTTGAATATTTTTTTAATCATTTAAGGAGAAGATAGATCTCTGCAATTCCTTTTTTTCAATTTCAATCATGAAGGTGAAGATTTTTGTGGGAAAGAGGAAGAATTAAATAAAGAAAAAGAGAAAAAGAAATAAAAGAAAGGAAACAAGATAAATGAAAAGTCAAAATAATACAAGGCCAATTTTGTCCTAAAGGGGGTTAAGTGAGCAAAATTAAAGGTTAGGGGGTAAACTGAGAAATAGGAGGGTATTCTTTAAGGGGATAAAATGTGATTAACCCTTATGTTTATATATTTTAGTCATTTCAGCTATTTTAGTTTTTAAACAAGGGTAATTTCGATATTTTCATAGATTCCGTTACGGATGATTATTTCCGTCACTTTGACACTTTAATCCAAATTATGAGGGGGTTATATATAGTTTTTAAAATTATAGGGGGATTATGTGAAAATTAGCTATACCACAGGGGGGTAAAGTGTAATTTACCCTAAAGAAAAACAAAAAAAAATATTTCTTATTAGAAAAGAATACTATGAATTTCTTTCTAAGGTATTTTGTCTTTTCAAAGAAATTTCTTTCTTTTTCTTAAATTCTTCTTTACCTATTCACCAATACAATATTTCCTTAAAAGATTTTAATTCTGTGACTCTCTTTCGTAGATTTTCTTTCCCTCTCTTTTTCTGTTTAAAAAATACAATTATTTTCTTGCTAAAATACATTGTTTATTAAAAAAAAAGAATAAGGAATGCAAAGATTATCCATGTTATAACTTTTTGTATGAATTTTAGTAACTAAACTTTTCTAAAATTACATTGAACCCACTGTACTATTTTTGTATACGATTTGGCTAGAATGCCTCCAAAAATGTAGTGTGGAGCTCTCAGTTCCATGAATTCCATCTAATTTAATCAAGCAAGTGATGGAATGGTCGAATTAACCACCTTGAAGAGTTTAATAGGTCAATTGATATGAAAAACAATGTAGCAGGATAGATGATATTTTGGACAAATTTGATGATCAATAATACACTTTACCAAAAAAATAATTGTTTAATTGCGTGACTTAAACATAAAAATGAATTTGCTTTATTGAAGCTTGCTAAAACAAAAGTTTTAATACACTTCCCGCTCCCTTTTATAATATATTTTTCTAGAAAAACTTCAAAAAAATAGCAATTCAAACGGACTATTAGTTTTGAATAGTATGTACCTAAATTCTTTTATTTGTCCCATTTTGATCAAATAGTTAAAGGGTCAAGAAAAGCCCAGGGAAACATCACTATAATATCATGTCTACTGTGCACCCTTAAATGTCAATCAATGTTCACATTTCATCCCAAACTTCATATTTGGAACCTATTGCACTCTAAAAATTTTTAACTGTTTCACTGTGATCCAAATCATGAAGTGTACAAAATTGATTCAATCACAGGTAAGCAACGTCAAATATTAGGAATACTTCGGTCAAATATCAAAAAGTCACCTAAACATTAGTATTTCAGTAAAGGCAGTAGTTACATTGCGTATTCACATCAGATTGTTCAATTTGGTGGCCTCACACAGTGATTATCTTTGACCTATTTGTTTTACGTAGAACATCATTGCTGAAGTCTCTCACGTGCCTATGATTTAGTCAATTTTTCTGAGTAGCAGTAACAAGTGGAGTAACATTGGCTAGTTGAAAACTCTTTAGGGAGCAAGAAGGTCTACGTTTGAAAATGGGGGTTCTTGCGGTCCGTTTTGGAAATCATGAAGCAAATACGAAGAGACAAATATATAGTATTCAATGTGTTAGAGCGATAGAGGCATTAGGTGTACAAAGTTCATGACATCAATATTGTAACAAGTACCATTTTAGAAGATGTGGTTGCACTTTGTTAGGTTTTATCTAATAAATTCATATGATCTTCAATTACGAAACGGAGGACTCAGCAATAAAAAACAGGAACGATAACAGGAGATTGATGGTGACGATTTATCAAAGAAAAAAGATTGTAAGACCCAAATTAAATCTAGTATATCAATTTTAATGTTAATGATATGTGTGGGACCTATAAAAATTTGTTCCAAATTTACACCGTGTTCAAAGTGATTTACATGATTGAATAAAGAGTTTTACATTCTATTCGTGCTTTACATGATTAAATTAAGGGTTTGGGATGATGCTATGGTGCGAACTGTACGGCCCGTTCATACAGTAGGATTATATGTGTGGCAGCAGCGGAAGTAGACAAGTATTGCAGAAATTGATGTTATTTTGTAGTTGACATAAGAAGTTGGCAGAATAGTGATTAGATTTATGGGTCCCACAAAAAATGAAATGGAAGAAATTATTCATTCCCTCCATTTT
This sequence comes from Coffea humblotiana, assembly GCA_023065735.1. Lineage (NCBI taxonomy): Eukaryota > Viridiplantae > Streptophyta > Magnoliopsida > Gentianales > Rubiaceae > Coffea > Coffea humblotiana. The sequence continues at coordinate 11,354,161 of CM041217.1, forward strand.
CAGGCTCTTTTTGATGCGGTAACAGAAGCGGAAAAAAGTGTGAAAAGTGAAGGGGTTACATGATCACCTTCCAAGAATACTCTCAACAATTAGATAAAATCCAATAAAAATCTCAACAATTAGATAAAATCCAATAAAACTCTCAACAATTGGATAAAATCAACCAACAATTATAGCCAACATGATTTGATATATTAGGAGAATAGATCAAATCAACCAACATTTGATATATTAGCAGAAAAGCCACAATATCCTACATGTGTCGATTTATGTGGTTGTAGGATATATTACATAAACTACGAATAGAATAGAAATTAAGAGAAGAGGAGAAAAGTCTGAATAGAAAGAGGAGAGGAGAAAAGTTTGAGTACGATGCGATATGTCTATTTATACGTTATATTACATAAATTACGAACAGGTTGAAAATAATACGCAACATTCTAAATAAACTCAATTACATATCGAAACAGTTCCAACTCAACTACATATCTAGAAATGTTGAGGATCTTGCGACATAGACGAGGAATTCCTGAATCCAGTTCCTTGTATTTTCTTTGATTACTAAATTAGGGAGAGGATGAAATTGATTAAACTATTTAATTAAATGCATATATTTTCTTTAATTTTTGTAAATTGGATATTGTGTATCCTAAATTTCTTGTAGGGATGAAATATTAAAAAAGGCATACAAAGAAAAAGAAGAGAAAATCTAATTTAGAATCTGTACATGAAAGGAAACAACTATAGAACACAAATGCAGCTAAATTTTGATTTATTTGAATAATGAAAACTTAAAACAAAAAAATTAAAATAAAATAAAACTAATAGGAAATTTGTATTTGCTTAATAAATACTAAATTGGAAAATGAAAATAATTTAAGAGGTGAATTTATCACGCTTTTGGGAATAAAAAGGTTTGAAGAGGAAGCTAATAAAGAACTTGCCCAAATCAATTCTCACATGGATATCACCTTGGCCTTAAATGAATTGCATAGAGATTGGATCTTAGGGGAAAAGAAACATGTTAATTAGTTGAGAAATTTTAAGAAAAGAATGACTACTTGAACATCCTAATAGATTAGTATGAGTAATATGCTAAAAATAAGAAATAAATAGATAAAATATAAAATTGCTAGAGTTTTAGAAATAATATTAAATAATTGAGCCAAATTATAGGAGTAGAGAAGAGAAGGATATAACGAGTTCTAGAATTTAAGATACAAAATGAAAATGTGGCATAAGGTGAATGGAGAGAATGCATACAAAGAAGAAAGCTTTGGATTAATTAATTTTAAAATTTAAGAAACGGACAATTAACATATATATATATATATATGTGTGTGTGTGTACATGAAATTCTCATGAACTGACACAAATAATTTTTAAACTATAGTAAATTAATAAACTTCACAGCTCAATTTGTCGAAATGATCAAATATAAAAATTTTGTGAGTTTAGTTCCTATGTTCGAATGTATGCTTTTGTATATGAACTTTTACATTTAATTCTTACAGAAACAAGGAGGATATAGGAAGTGGGGAAAGGGAATGAGAATTTAAACTTAAAACCTCTAAATTTTGGGACTTCAATATTGACCATTAGATCAAGGTCCTTCCCTACGTCATTTCATTTGAAAAAAAAATGACTATTTTCAAATGGACATGAAAAAACAGCATACAATAGTCAATTTATAACATGGGTTTGGCTAACAAGTACCCTCGGGCACTCATTAGGATAACTTCAAATGTTAATTTTTTTGACAAATTAAACTAATTTAAAAAGCATCTAAATGGGGGCAATAAATGTAAGTGTATACATTCACATGATAAGTTAGATGTAATTTAGGTGTCATAACAACTATTTGAGTAGCCCTAACAGTATTAAGTTAGGTGTAATTTAGGTGTTATAACAACAATATAAGTAGCCCTAGTAGCATTCATGAGAAAAATCTTTTATAAGCATTGGTAAATTTCATTTACATGTCCTTTTCTCTTATGTGGCATAATCAATTGGAGAGAATTTATAGAACTTAACAAAGGAGGTAAATTAGATTGTTCACAAATCAAGCAAATATTTGCAAATATTCACTCAATTTTAACTATCCAAATATAACCTAAATAATCACACACTCAACCATATAAATCATAGTAATAAAGATGAAACAATTTAACTACACAATAGAGTAAGAGAAAAGCGAACAATAAAATAAAAGAGATGCAAACCAAACAAATTTCCAAACTTCTTCCAAATTTAAATTTGATTCTGCCACTAGTAGTTTCTGCAATTGATGGCATAGCAAACCACCTTGTATATAAAAAGGCTCACTTTCTACCCCATCCCTAAACATCCTTTTATTGATTGAAAGAGTTTTATAACTTCACTCAAGTTAATGCTCACAGTTAATGCTCACTATGCTACAATTGAATGCCCTCGTCCAATTCAGAACTACTACTCACTTTTTAACTTCACAAAGTATACAACAACACTGGAAAGTAAGCCTATAATCAATGATGTGGTGGCCGGTTTTGAAGATGAGGCAGCATCAATAATCAATCGACTCCTAAGAGAATCACACAAGCTGCAGGTTGTTTCCAAAGTTGGAATGCCAGGACTTGGTAAGACAACTTTAGCTAGAAAAGTTTATAATTATTCTTCTGTAAATTCCTATTTTTACACACATGCTTGGTGTACAGTTTCTCAAGTGTATCACAACAAAAATCTGTTGCTTGAAATTTTGAATTGTATTCTTTTTAAGCTTTCTGACAAATATTTCAAGATGAGTGAAGAAGATCTGGCAGAAGAACTCTACAGGCGTTTGAAAAGAAACAAATACCTCATTGTTTTGGATGATGTATGGAATGCTGAAGCATGGAAGGGCTTGCAAGCCTCTTTCCCTGATGATAAAAATGGAAGCAGGGTTATCTTCACAAGTCGACTTTGTGATGTTGCTCCGCAAGATAAACTTGACCAAGAACCTCATTCTCTTCTTCAACTCTCTCATGATGAGAGTTGGAAGTTTTCGAAAGAAAAGTTATTTCCTGGAAAAGAGTTGCCTCCAGAATTGTGTGAATTTCAGATGCAAATTGTGGAAATTGTGCCAAGGATTACCGCTTACTATTGTTATTCTTGCTGGCATTCTAGCAACTACAGACCAACATGGCTGGAAAGAAGAAGTGGAAAGTTTAAGTTCAAGTGCTGTTTCTACTACCCAACAATGCGTTGCTACATTAGAATTGAGTTACAAAAATTTACCAGAAAATTTGAAGCCATGCTTTCTATATTTTGGAGTATTCTCTGAAGACCATGAACACACTACAGAGAGGTTGATTTGGCTATGGGCTGCAGAAGGATTTGCTCGACAAACTCAGCTCAAGAGCTCAGAGGATGTGGCAAATGATTACATGATGGAGCTCATTGGCAGAAGTTTAGTCATGGTATCCAAACAAAGATCCATAGGTGGGGTCAAAACTTGTCGCATCCATGATTTTTTACACGAATTCTGTGTGACAAAAGCCAAAGAATAGAACTTCTTTTATCTGATACGTGGGAATGATGAACTGTATACTTTTGAAGTGCCACACTACCTACGCCGCTTATGCATCAACTCTGAGCCAGAGCACTTTTGTGAGTCAAGGTTATTTTCTCCCACCATATGTTCTCTATTATTCTTCCCCGTTGGTAAAATGGACCGATTAACTTGGTTTGATCTTTCATTCATTTTGCACATCTATAAGCTTCTTAGAGTGTTGGATGTAAGCCACATTCATTTTGGGAATACCTTTCCTAAAGAAATAGAATTGCTTGTTCAGTTGAAGTACTTGGCAATTCGAGGTGAGATAACGTCCATCCCATCATCGATATCCAATCTCTGCAATTTGGAAACTTTTATTGTGGAGTCATTTAAAGCAATGGTTTCACTGCCTGATACAATATGAGATCTGAAGAAACTAAGGCATTTGCAAATAAAGGACAAGTTATTACTTGGTTTCGGTTTTGTGCTGCCTACTGACAATCTTGAAAATGCTACACAGTTGTGTGATTTTGATACCTTCTCCAGTGCAATTCTTTCTTCATGGGAAAACATGGAGAAGATATTTAGAAAGTTTCCAAATATTCGTCAGCTGAAATGTAAGCTCTTTGAATATGGGGATTCTGCTGGGAATGCAAGCAACAGGATTGTAGTACTTGACTTTTTAAGTCAATTGGAATCACTCAATGTGAACTTCAATCCATTTTATCAAATTGAGTTCCAATTCTCTTTGACAATCAGAAAAAAGACTCTATCCGGCTTTTGCTTGCCGTGGTGTAAAATATTAGCAATTGCAGAACGACCAAATCTTGACGTTGCCTTCATGGGGAAGCAATGGAACATGGAAGAATGCCTCCAAAAAGTACAGCGATGGTAACTAAACTTTTCTAAAATTACACTGAAACCACTGTACTATTTTTGTCTGAGATTTGCCAAGAATGCCTCCAAAAAATGTAGTGTGGAGCTCTATGCTCCATGAATTCCATCTAATTTAATCAAGCAAGTGACGGAATGGTCGAATTAACCACCTTTAAGAGTTTAATAGGTCAATTGATACGAAAAACATTGTAGCAGGATAGATGAGATTTTGGACAAATTTGATGATCAATAATACACTTTACCAAAAAAGGAATTGCTTAATTGAGTGACTTAAACATAAAAATGAATTTGCTTTATTGAAGCGTGCTAAAACGAAAGTTTTAATACTCTTCCTGCTCCCTTTTATTGCTTTTCTTTTTTTTGGGTAAAACCTTTATTGCCTTTACTAGGTACAGTGAATGGAAATAGGGTCAAATTATTATAATGTATTTTTCTATAAAAAATTCAAAAAAAATAGCAATCCAAACAAGGCTCTTAGTTTTAAATAGTATGTGCCTAAAATCATTTATTTGTCCCATATTGATCAAACAGTTAAAGGGTCAAGAAAAAGTCCAGGGAAACATCACTACAATATCATGTCTACTGTGCACCCTTAAATGTCAATCAATGTTCACATTTCATCCCAAACTTCAATTTTGGACCCTGTTGCACTCTAAAAATTTCTAACTGTTTCACTTTGATCCAAATCGTGAAGTGTACAAAATTGATTCAATCAGAGGCAAGCAACATCAAATATTGGGAATACTTGGGTTAAATATCAAAAAGTCCCCTAAGCATTAGTATTTCCGTAAAGACATCAATGTACAAAGTTCATGACATCAATGTTGTAGCAAGTAACATTTTAGAAGCTGTGGTTGCACTTTGTTAGACTTTATCTAGTAGGCTCATATAGCCTCCGGTTACGGAATGGAGCACTCAGTAATGAAGGACAAGAATGATGATAAGAGGTTGATAGTGAAAATTTACCAAAAAAAAAAAAGATTGTAAGACCCAAATTAAATCTTGTATATCAATTCTAATGATATGCGTTGGACCTATTAAAATTTGTTCCAAAAATTTGTATTGTGTTCAAAGTAATTTATATGATTGAATAAAGAGTTTTACATTCTATTTAAGTGCATGAAACTTTTTCCAAAGTAGTTGAACTGGGATGATGCTATGGCGGGAACTGTACGGCCCGTTCCTATCGTAGGACTACATGTGTGGCAGCAGCGGAAGTAGACAAGTATTGCAGAAATCGATGTTATTTTGTAGTTGACGTTAGAAGTCGGCAGAGTAGTGATTAGATATATGGGTCCCACAAAAATTGAAATGGAAGAAATTCTTCGTTCCCTCCGTTTTCAGGCTCTTTTTGATGCAGCAACATGAAAAGTGTGAAAAGTGAAAGGGTTACATGAACAGCTTCCAAGAATACTCTCAACAAATAGATAAAATCCAATAAAACTCTTAATAATTGGATAAAATCAACCAACAATTAGCCAACATGATTTGATATATTAGGAGAATAGATCAAATCATCCAACATTTGATATATTAGGAGAAAAGTCACAATATCGTACATGTGTCTATTTATATGGTTGTAGGATATATTACATAAACTACGAATAGAATAGGAAGAGAAGAGGAGAAAGAAAGAAAAGAGCAAAGGAGAAAAATCTGAATACGATATGATATGTCTATTTATACGTTATATTACATAAACTACGAACAGGTTGAAAAGAATACGTAACATTCTAAACAAACTCAATAACGTATCCAAACATTTCAAACTCAACTACATATCTAGACATGTTGACGATCTTGCGACACAGATGAGGAATTCCTAAATTCAGTTCCTTGTATTTTCCTTGATTACTAATTTAGGGAGAGGATGAAATCGATAAAACGATTTAATTAAATGCATATATTTTCTTTAATTTTGTAAATTGGATAATGCATATCCTAAATTTCTTGTATGGATGAAATATTAAAAAAGGCATACAAAGAAAAAGGAGAAAATCTAATTTAGAATCTGTACATGAAAGGAAACAACTATAGGACATAAATGCAGCTAAATTTTGATTTATTTGAATAATGAAAACTTGAAAACAAAAAAAAAAGAAATAAAATAAAACTAATAGGAAATTTGCATTTGCTTAATAAATACTAAATTGGAAAATGAAACTAATTTAAGAGGTGATTTTATCACGCTTTTGGGAATAAAAATGTTTGAAGAGGAAGCTAATAAAGAACTTACCCAAATCAATTCTCACATGGATATCACCTTGGCCTCAAATAAATTGCATGGAGATTGGATCTTAGGGAAAAAAAACATGTTAATTAGTAGAGAAATTTTAAGAAAAGAATGACTACTTGAACATCCTAATAGATTAGTATGAGTAATATGCCAAAAATAAGAAATAAATAGATAAAATATAAAATTGCTAGAGTTTTAGAAATAATATTAAATAATTGAGCCAAATTATAGGAGTAGAGAAGAGAAGGATATAACGAGTTCTAGAATTTAAAATACAAAATGAAAATGTGGGATAATGTGAATGGAGAGAATGCATACAAAGAAGAAAGCTATGGATTAATTAATTCTAAAATTTAAGAAACTGACAATTAACAAATATATATATATATATATATATTTGTGTGTGTACATGAAATTCTCATGAACTGACACAAATAATTTTGAAACTATAGCAAATTAATAAACTTCACAGCTCAATTGTCGAAATGACCAAATATAAAAATTTGTGAGTTTATTTCCTATGTTCGAATGTATGCTTTTGTATATGAACGTTTACATTTAATTCTTACAGGTATACACACTTCTTTTTTTTTCTTTTCCTAACAAGGGAGGATTTAGGAAGTGGGGAAAGAGAATGAGAATTTAAACTCAAGACCTCTAAATCTTAGGACTTCAATATTGACCAATAGATCAAGGCCCTTCCCTACTTCATTTCATTTGAAAAAAAAAATAGCTATTTGCAAATAGACATGAAAAAACAGCATATAATAGTCAATTTATAACATGGGTTTGGCTAACAAGTACCCTCGGGAGCTAATTAGAATAACTTCAAATGTTAAACTTTTGACAAATTAAACTAATTTAAAAAGCATCTAAATGAGGGCAATAAATGTAAGTGTATACATTCACATGGTAAGTTAGATGTAATTTAGGTATCATAACAACTATTTGGGTAGCCCCAGGAGTATTAAGTTAGGTGTAATTTAGGAGTTTTAACAACAATCTGAGTAGCCCTAGTAGCATTCATGAGAAAAATCTTTTATAAGCATTGGTAAATTTCATATACATGTCTTTTTCTCTTATGTGGCATAACCAATTGGAGAGAATTTATAGTATTGTTTACTTTAATTGTAAGGCCCGAGCAACTTAACAAAGGAGGTAAATTAGATTGTTCACAAATCAAGCAAACATTTGCAAATATTCACCCAATTTTAACTATCCAAACATAGCCTAAACAATCAGACACTCAACCGTATAAATAATAGTAATAAAGATGAAACAAATTTAACTACGCAATAAAGTAAGAGAAAAGCGAACAATAAAATAAAAGAAATGCAAACCAAACAAACTTCCAAACTTCTTTCAAATTTAAATTTGATTCTGCCACTAGTAGTTTCTTCAATTGATGGCGTAGCAAATCATCTTGTACATAAGAATGCTCACTTTCTACCCACCCCTAAACATCCTTTATTTGATTCAAAGAGTTTTATAACTTCACTCAAGTTAATGCTCACTATGCTACAATTGAATGCCCTCATCCAATTGAGAACTATTACTCATTTTTTAACCTCACAAAGCATACAACAACACAATCAACACAAAGGATTGATCAACCTAGATCTTCATTAATATTCAGTGCAATCTCTCTATTCTAACAAAAATAATATATTCAGTTGATTATTTGTCTTCCTAACTATGCAAAGTAACATAATTTGGTCAATATGCAATATTAAATGTTTGATAACAAACACACACTCAACTAGTATGTGTTTATTTTCATAATCAAAATTTCAAAAGGAATTTATAAACCATTCACAATTACGTACAATGTAATTTATCATTTCAAATTACATTATTTCTAAATGACATAAATAACTTTTAAGTGCCAATAATATCAAAACTTTTTTTAAAATAAATATGCTATTCTATGCAATATATGCACCAGTTAAGATTTAGTTAGGGAGAATTATTTAAAACGTTCCTTATATTTTGTTAAATAAATTTTTTCATCCTTCACTTTTAAAATGTTAACTTTACATCTCTTACGAATTCAAATTAGTAAAATTAAGTTCCAACCTAAATTTCTGATCACTTTTTAACCTGAAAATCATTGCATGACTCACATATAGTCATTTTTTGGTGTATATAAAGGTCAGATCCAATTTTTTAAATTGCAAAAATAAATATAAGTTGAATCAGATCCCACTTTTTTGGAACAAAAATAAATATGGTTTGGGTCAAATTCCAGTATTTTGGGAGCAAAAAAAAATATGGACCGGATCACTTGATTAATAACTTTTTTGCCCCTAAAAGAATGACTATAGGTCACGTGATAGATTCAAGATAAAAAGTAGTCGAAAATCTAAGTTGAAACTAAATTTTACCAACTTGATTTTATAAAGGACGTAAAGTTACCATTTTAGAAGTCAAAAATTAAAAAAAAATTTGGCGAAACGTAAAGGACATTTTAAATGATTTTCCCATCTAGTTATATTGAAAATCCATCCTTGATGCATTTAAATATATAGTGGCAAATGCGCACAATATCTGTCGGAAAACTAGTTTCAAAATGTCTTAATTGTATATTCAGAACTAGGAGGAGAGAGCCCGTGCAATGTGCAGGAGTTGGATGCCTGTGATTGAAGGTAGTGAATAATTATGGTATGGAGATAGGTTTATAAATATTGTTTGATGATTTGTAAAATATCTCCACTTGAATAAGAAATATAAGTAAAATTGTGCAGAAACTGTGGCATCATTGTTTAATGAATCATTTGAGTTGATGTTTTAAAATGGAACTATGAATGAACTGCAAATGTAGTTCATGAAGATATACTAAATCCAGAAGCAATGAAGCAATCGTTCACCATTCACCATGATCTTAAGATGATAACCAACAAGGATTTCACCTAATTTTCTAAAAGGTTTTCTCAGCAACTCATATATCAATAAAGGATATTAAGATCAGTCTAGTACTACATGTCCAAGTTATTCAATAGGAAGGAAAAGTAAAGTTAGTAGGAAAAGAATCCTAAAACACATACCGTAAGTTCCATTCCATCATGTAGGGTAGCATTCTATAGTAGAAGTATAGCTCCTTTGTGAAGCAAAACCATTCACCATGATCTTAAGATGATAACCAACAAGGATTTCACCTAATTTTCTAAAAGGTTTTCTCAGCAACTCATATATCAATAAAGGATATTAAGATCAGTCTAGTACTACATGTCCAAGTTATTCAATAGGAAGGAAAAGTAAAGTTAGTAGGAAAAGAATCCTAAAACACATACCGTAAGTTCCATTCCATCATGTAGGGTAGCATTCTATAGTAGGAGTATAGCTCCTTTGTGCCTAGTTTCATAAGTTTCAGCTGTAGATTATATGCTTTGCGGTTGCTAAAATTTATAGGTTTTTATAACAAACCACTTTGCATTTAATCTATCGTAGAAATTTTTTGTAGCGGATACCAATATTTACATTTTATATATATATATATATATAAGATGAAGAGAATTTAACGGAAGAAGGTAGAGAAGTAGCCATTAGAACAGATCTGCGTAACAGTCGAAAACTGTTACTCAAAAATAATGAGATATTAATTCAATCACTAAACGACAAAAAAGGCATTACTCTTACATTTAATTATGAAAACAACATTTAAGTAATTACAACAAATTGAGACTTAGAATGACTTGTACCCAATGCTCCAATCATAGTCCAAACATTCTCATATTTCTAAACTTCTCTTAACCTTAAATGTCTAAAAGGTCATCTAAGTGATTGCAACAAATTCAAAACTATCATGACTTGTACCCAATGTTCTAACGATACTCTAAATATTCTCATATTCCCAAACTCTTCCTAACCTTGCGGTTGAAATTCAAACATAATTTTTAACCACAACTCATTCTTATATAGTGTATATATATTAAGATGGAAACCAACAAGGATTTCACCTAATTTTCTAAAAGGTTTTCTCAGCAACTCATATATCAATGAAGGATATTCAGATCAGTCTAGTACTTCATGTCCAAGTTATTCAATAGGTGGGAAAAGTAAAGTTAGTACGAAAAGAATCCCAAAACACATGCCGTAAGTTCCATTCCATCACGTAGGGTAGCATTCTATAGTAGAGGAGTATAGCTCCTTTGTGCCTAGTTTCATAAGTTTCGGCTGTAGATTATATGCTTTTGCGGCTGCTAAAATTTATAGGTTTTTATAACAAATCGCTTTGCATTTAATCTATTGTAGAGTGTTTTGTAGCGGATACCAATATTTACGTATATATAGAAGATGAAAAGAATCTAACGGAAAAAGGTAGAGAAATAGCCATTAGAACAGGTCTGTGTAACAATAAAAAACTGTTACTCAAAAATAACGAGATATTAATTCAATCACTAAACGATTACTCTTACATTTAATGATGAAAACAACATTTAAGTAATTACAACAAAATGAGAGCTAGAATGACCAATGCTCCAATCATAGTCCAAACATTCTCATATTTCTAAACTTCTCTCAACCTTAAATGTTTAAAAGGTCATCTCAGTGATTACAACAAATTTAAAACTGTCATGACTTGTACCCAATGCTCTAACGATACTCCAAATATTCTCATATTCCCAAACTCTCCCTAACCTTGCCGTTGAAATTCAAATACAACCTTTGACTACAACTCATTCTTATATAGTATAAGGATTTAGTAATAATCTAATAATTTAATTTAGTGACAAAAAACACATAAATTGCACTAAACACTTTCTTTAATCTCGTACTAGTGTTAATTTAGTTTTATTATTTTTAACATCCCAAAAACTGATGAACGACTTTTGTTGCCAAGTAACTCCGAAAAAAGAATAGAGAGGAGGAAAAGAAAAAATCAAATTAATAGAAGAGTAATTCAACATTTCTAAATTCAAGTAACTCCGAAAAATAATTTGGGAGTAAACCGAGAATGAGGGTACACGCTATTCAACACATTACCAATACCAACTTTAGAGATCTTATCAACCAACCAAACAAATTGAATTTTATCAAAGTTAAAACACAACAGATTGAGACTATTAGATGGTCCCTTTAAAATTCAGACTTTCCTGAAAAATGTCATCAGCGGATATGTAGACACCCATTTGGGTCGATAGTAGTTTAGTCCCCTCCAGATTTTTCTTGGGTCTCTTCAAATCTCTTCCCCTCCCTAATATAGAGTAAGTGTAACTCTATCGTATCCACGAAAGAAAAAAAAAAGACTATTAGATGGCAGGAAGGATGACAGACGAAATCTGTTCAAATTACATACAAGGACAAGTCAACACGGGAGAATGATCCAATACCTAGGTCATTAAACTGCACTCCACTCTGAAAATTGTAAATAAAATTTAGCTTTTTTTTTCTAATATGCTCAAGAAATAAAACTTATAGAACTAAGAAAAGTGAAAAGGCAAAATATTGTGGGAAAAAAAAAGGGAAAAGGAAACGTCAGAAAGTAATATTTCTTGTATGAATTGTAATGTTATTGAATTATACTTCATATTCGTGCATGTTGATATTACCATTTCGGATTTCTTGTAATTAAATCGAAAAAAAAAATAAAACTGTTTTACCCTAGAAGTTGTAAAGTCATGCCAATCAAATTTTTTTTTTTCACCAAAAATGTTTGTGATAGTAATAGAAATAATAATAGGAAAAAATATTTTAAAAAATGGTGAAGAAAAGAAACAAAACAAAGGAAAAGTAAATGTCTGGTGGCGGCACGTCACATTTCTTGAAGACTGCTTAGGTGGGGAGTACTGTCTGTTTATTACGTGCCGATCAATGTTTTCCGTTTAGTTATCACCCATTCTTGATGATACTTCTGCTTTACTTTGCGTCCTTTGCTGAATTGAATGCAAAAAATTAGACAAAGATTCCTGATCTAACTATTTCAAGTATGATTACCTGAACAAAACTTCCCTTTTCTTACCAGTCAAGAAATAAATACATATAAACTTTCTGGATTTTCATCTCACTTTTTTGGTGAAAGTTCTCTAATTTTTCTTCCCTTCTCCTCAGTTGGAGAAGAGATGAAATGGTTCCGCTAACCATGCCATTGAAATCCATCAACAGTATTTCGGTAGCATTAATGTTGGGGTTTGTACTTGTGGTGCTTGTATTTTCTGGATTTCTTGAAATCCCAATAGCCAATTCTTCAAACCCTCCGTCGTCTACCCGGTTTCAAGATTCTTCACCAGATTCGGATTCAGTTTCAAAATCTAAGCAAGACCCATTTTGGGATTTGTTTAGTGCTTTCAGGAAGTGGGATTCTCAAGTGGGATGTGCTCAATTTAGGGAAAAGTATGGGAAAAACGGGTCTTTTTCTTCTTCTTCTTCTTTGCAAGATGTGGATGGTAAAGCGGAGTGTAGTGCGTTGAAGATGGATCATGTGAGTGTTTTGGTAAAAGGGTGGACTTGGATTCCTGATAATTTGGATAATTTGTATAGTTGTCGATGTGGGTTGAGCTGTTTGTGGACTAAATCTTCAGTTCTTGCTGATAAACCTGATGCATTGTTGTTTGAGACCACCACTCCTCCTTTTCAGGTACTTCTACCCCTTAATTTGATCCACCAATCTTTACTCAGTTTGACTTTCGTTTCGTTTTGCATTTCTTTTTGTATAACTTTGATATTTTGTTATTGTTTATACTGCACATATATGACTCTACTGCATCTGTTTTTTGAACACTCATGGCTGCCTAAAAATGAAGGTTTGCCTAATGGTTAGGATTTCAGAGTTCGGAGTTCAAAGAGAATATCATGTTTAGGATATTGTATATAATTTTCTTATGGCATAATAACAACTGATATACATTATGAATTTTGTATTTGTGGTTTAATTAACTATGAAATCATTTGAGGTTTTAGGTCTTTAAGTGAAAGTTGGAATTCATTATGCCTAATGTTTAAGATTCTGGAGTTCGGAATGCTGGGGGAAATATCATCATTTCTCTGTAGTATCTGCGACTGTTTTGTGTTTGGGTGGCATAAGAGCAAATCATCTATGTTGTAGAATATTTTTTATGTGGTTAATGTAGTGTCAGTTTGTCTGATGTTTTAGACCTACTTGTAGATGGAGTGCGACCTTAATTGTATGTTTCTCATTTTGATAGCTTAATCGTTCCATGGTGCATAAATAAGTTAGGCATCTGACATGGATGTATGGTTCTTGCAATTTACGATTTCTATTCTTTGTTGGATTAGTTATTATTTTCCGCAATATGTTGCCAAGATAATATGTTTAACACCAAAAAAGAGATCTTATGATCAGGTCTTCTGGGTAATATTCTGGAAACTAGGCATAAATAAGATTTTGACGCTTGTGAGCTATAGAGGGGAATAAGGGTGAATCTTCTCCTATTAGGGAAATATGGCATGGACTAAATATTTTGTGAGGTAGATAATTAATGGTACTCCTAAATTTAAGTATCATACAGAATTTCAATCCTTCTTGAAATGGCTTTTTGAGAACTCATTTTTTCTTTGTCAGTGAACCTTTTGTTTCTTTTACTTAGAGAAAAGGGGGATTGAAGAACAAATTAGTTTTAGCTCCATTAGATGATACAGAGTCCCTCAAGAAAGTACAGAATACTGTGGATCTATGAAGTACCAGTCAAAAATGTCAACTGAGGGATACTCTTTTACTTGATGCAGTGGAGAGAAAAAATAATTAACCATATCCATCTCTGACTCATGCACATCTATTGATATAATAGAGCAAGGCACCCTGCTGCTTTGTGTCTTAGATTTGCATTATCCCCTTCCCCTCTAAAGCTGGTTTTCTTCTTGTTCTTCTAACACCTCTACCTTAAGTTATTAAGTAGCTCTGCTTCAAAGACAGGCTATTAGTTAGAAAGATCTGGTTGTCAGTGGTTCTGGATTATGTTTTACCCAGTTCTTGCCTGCTATGGACACAGTAGTATGATGGTATAATTTCTTAGATATGGACTCAATATCTTTCTTGAAAATCGTATGGAACATATAAATAAAAACTATTAATAATTTGATGAAGCTTTGTCTCCTGAAAGAAATATTTTGTAATGCAATGTTTTGAGTTGGATAATATTAACCGTATGTGTTATTTAGGTAAACTGACGTTGATTTCTTTATGGCCATCAGAGCAATTTCTTGTCATTCTCACCTCATTAGGCCAAACCCGCTGGAGTTACCAAAAAAAAAAAAAAATTACATATAAATATGGAAAAAAGAAAAAGAAAAAGGAAAGGAAGAAGAGGATGACTGCTTCACTTTGTTTAAATGAAATTTTTATGCTTTCTTTCACTGGTTGCTGGCTTTTTGGCTTGTTAGTTATTAACAACAAAGTTTTCTCTTTTGTCTACAGCTCTTATTGATTCTTGTTCTTCATTATTGTTAGTTTGTTACATAGGTATAATGTGTTTTACCTTATGTCCTTATCGTGAATAAATGTAATAAAGTGGCGTGTTGAAGAGAGATTATTGGTGATGCATGAGAAAAAAAAATTGTGATTTCTCAATTATCTCCTCCTACACAGTCCTCAATCCTCTTTTAATTCCCTTGTCTACCTAAACCAAAATGCTTGAACTTAAAGAAAAAATATGTATTTGCTGTTTTGCTTTATAAGGTATTCAAAGGTACTTATTTTTTGTCAGAGACACCAAGGTGAACCACTGCGTGTATATATGGATCTGGAAGCTGGCAGGAAAAGATCAGGCAATGAAGATATCTTTATTAGTTATCATGCTGAAGATGATGTTCAGTCAACTTATGCTGGTGCATTGTTTCACAACAATCGAAATTATCATTTGTCTCAACATAAGAACAATGTTGGTATTCTGTACTGTCCTGGCCTTCTTGCCCTTTAAGCTCCTCTATTCTACTTTTTCTTATCTTTCCTTTTTCTCATGCTTCTGAGGGTTATTTATACTTTCTGTCCATCAACCTAGTGCCATTGTTGCTTCCTCTTTTTTTTTTTATGTTGTTTCTGCAACTTATAACAATTTGTGAATTTTCAGGATACTCTGGTTTATTGGTCTTCATCACGTTGTCTTCCTCAAAGAAATCATCTTGCCAAACGCATACTCAGCTTGCTGCCCTATCATTCATTTGGCAAGTGCTTGAATAATGTTGGCGGTTTAGACATGGCACTCTCCCTCTATCCTGAATGCACAAAGGATGCAGGTGAAGCACCTAAATGGTGGGACCATTTACATTGTGCCATGTCCAACTATAAGTTTGTACTCGCAATTGAGAACACAGAGACTGAGAGCTATGTCACGGAGAAGTTGTTTTATGCTCTAGATTCTGGTGCAGTGCCCATCTACTTTGGTGCCCCGAATGTTTGGGACTTTGTACCTCCACATTCCATAATAGATGGGTCTAAATTCAGTTCTATTGAGAAATTGGCTTCCTATGTTAAGGCCCTTGCTAATGACCCTGTAGCTTATGCTGAATATCATGCATGGAGGAGATGTGGTGTATTAGGTAATTATGGGAGAACACGTGCAGCAAGCTTAGACACTTTGCCCTGTAGACTATGTGAAGTTGTGAGCAGAAAAAATGGGAGGAATGCGAGATCCTTGTAGAGTTCAAGTTGGTAGTACCATGCGGAGGGTGTTCACAGTTCTACACTGTCTCTGTTTTTGAGGAGATTTCTTTCTGATACCAATGTAGAGAGTAATATACACCGATAGAGAGCTAAAGTATTTAGAATATTGACTGATGAATCACAGAGGAACTTGATTTGGCAGCTGTAGCAATCTTTTACTGAAGGTTCATTTTCCTTCTACGTCTCTTTTATTTGTATTGTAATTGTTTGCCATTTTTTTAGTCTTCTATAATATTTTGCTTCTGCATGATCCCATTTCAAACTTAGGCTGGGAATGTATCTGAAGTTGATGAATGGAACAATAACCTGAAATTGCTGCAGAAAAGCGCCCCCTCCCCCCCCAACCACCACCACAGGAACTTCAAAAATGGAGACAATTCCTCTTTGGGTCTCGTTTGATTTTCTAACTTTACCTTCTATCACATCATCTCTCTGCTTTTCCCTGGTGTTTCTTCCAAATTTCTGTGTGGAAATCTGTCTGCTAAAACTCAGGCCCTGAAGTGTCTGAATAAGTAGTGGGGAAAAAAATTTGCAATCTGAACTATAACCGTAGACGAAACCTTTATCAACCAACTTGGTTGCATGTAAAACGAGTCATGAGTTGAATATGCATGCCTACATGGCTTTTACAAGTCCTTTGGACTAGATTTTTTCTTGCAATTAGCTGGTGGAACCTTCGGACGAAAAGAAATACAACTTTATTTCTTTTTTCTTTTATGTTGGCCAGCCCCTTTAAACTGCTACGAGTTCAACAGAGTTGTGGGCAATCAGAACAGCGATGGAATTTGTTTGAGCAAATAGATGTAAATGATTATCACGCGCACAACAAACTATTTTTAAGCAAGTTAAAAGCCAGTATACACAAAGTGAGTATAACATTAATATTGCACAAAGTTGGTAATTGATTTTCATTTCATTATGTGACAGTTCATTGCACAAAATCTAGGGTGACATAGTCATATACCACACTTAAAAAATTGGTTAGACGAAGAATAATCTTAACAAATTATCAAATGACAATATTATTACTGATCAAATTTTTAAGTGTTGAAAGGGTATTTTTTTAACATTACAAACCAGTATTGAAAGTCAAGGGTTAAATAGTTGAGTACGCAAAATCAAAAGTATAAGTCGCTACTCGCTACTTCTCGAAAGTAAAATCAATATTCCCTAATAGTAAGTGCTCACGTGACGAATTATAATTGATTTTTTGCATGATTAAATTTGGCACTATAGTAAAACTCCTATTACCGACTACCACATGATATAAGTAACTCTCTGCCAATTGCCATTGTTGATATCAAATAGGGAATTGGAAATCAGCGAATGCTGTCTATAGGTGACCTTATCATTGCAGAGTTTTGCTTAGCCATCAAGTGATGTCAGATCTGTGAATGCTGATGAGAGGATGATGCTAGGGACTTTGCCATCCAAGATTTGTTATACTTGGACTTTATAGAGTTTTTTGGGCCCTCCGGTGTAATTTGGAATTTGGACCAAAAAGAAAAGAAAAGCCAAGAGGAATTTTTGTGATGGCATGCTGATGTAAGGCAGCGTAATTCCTCTGGTCAGTGGGGGTTGTATGCGTACAAAAGGATATGGCCCCAGCATACTTCATAACGGATATTGCAAAAAAATGGCAAGTTGAACCAATCAGTTGAAACACTTCTGAACAATAAAAAATGGTGAATTGTAGATACACTTTGACATCAATGGCAGATTCAATGATGCAACTTCTGATGCGAAGAAAAATGTAGCCCACTGCCTAAAATGCACCCAAGCCATCCGATGATAGCGAGCCAGGAATGCAGAGATAATAACAAGTCTGCAGTTTTGAGGACAACAATGAACCATGAACAGAGGAGATATGAAAATCAGATACATATTTGATGGTACGTTTATACTTGCAAGATGTACTAATTGCCTCTCTTAGCCTTAACATACGCCCGCATGCACGCACGAGCGCGCACACACAAAATACACACACGAAGAAGATGAAATAGAGCAACATTGTTGAAGTAAACAGAGACTAGATAGAACCGCCATCCCCTTCTTCGTGAAACTTCCACACGGTGGCCATTATTCCACTACTGACAGATCTTTTACATTTTTCCATCCCTTTAAACTGCAAAGATAAAACAGAAATTTCCAACTTGTCAACCCTAGCTTGATTTTAGAGGTTGTTACATCTGGAATATCAGTCTACAAATAATCACTAATTTTGTACCCTTCTGCTCTTTCCAAGTTTCTCCCATTTTGCAGTCTTCAGGTGTTTCGGCCTGTTCTTGACATATGTTTTCAGTTGAGACTCATCCATGCCTTCGATCATATCTGTCTGTCATTTTTTTTTTTTTCCACAGAAAGAGATGTTAAACACAAAAATGAATTCCTCATGCACAAAATCTACTCCAGTATTAATCATCTCTGACTCAAATAAATGTAGCATGTTTATGTTGAACGAAAAAGGGGGAGCATATCAAATTACAAACCCTAAACTTTAATGTGTAGATACATATTCCACGGTGAATAGATAAGTAGTCAGTACCCAAGTCAAAAGCTCCTGCACTTCCTTCTCCACTGCCTCTTGTTCCTTATCTGCTTGTTGCTTTCTCTCTTGTAGTGTCACAACCCGTTTCTCCATGGTAGACTTGGAATTCTCCATGGTAGACTTGGAGTCCTCCATGTCTTTTGCCAGAGAAGGTGACTGTTTCCCACAAAATGCAGCCTATCCTTAAGACGAACCATATATATATATATATATATATAGCAATTATCAGGTCATGAACAAAGGGAAGATAGCAAATCCAGAACGCAGTGTGAACAAGGCTTATGCAGTTCGGACTCTGGAAAAGAAACAATGTAACAGCTGACTTAGGAATTAATGAAAATGAGCAGTTTCAAGTAACGGAAAGCCTTGCTTAAGGATTGCCACATCCACTTTGAACCTCAAAATGATTTCTAGTGCTTTAGACTGGAAGTTAAGATAACAGATAGAGCTGACGAAAGAGAGACTAAGATGAACATAAAGCAAAGGCAAATCTTATTTGAAAACAAAAGAACGAAACTGTTTTACCTCTACAGAGCAATTGCATGTCTTATTGGGCCAAAGGTTACATGATATTATTTTACTACAGAAAAAACAACTGATTTTTGCAGCTCCAACATATCAACTTTCATACCTTCTCCACCATTTAAATATTGGCCTAAAAACACTTTTTTACTGCTTATCACCAAAGAAATAAATACAGCAAAGCATGTTTATTACCGTCAAAATTTGTCTCTTTTCTGCTTTAGTTTTTTATATATCATTAGTATCGAAATACATGTGACATCTTGTTTTATTACTGTTTTACCGGAATTAAAAGAGCTGGACTTTTGCACTTGCAGTTGCCGACACTGCACCATAAACAAGCTGATGTCAGTATGCACACATTTCTATGCACTAGTCTACTCCAAAGCTTCAATGAAGGTGTTCACGCAGGTAAAGTACCAGGTACTCTTTCTACCTAATTACTCATATCCAGTTCCACAATCTTAAACTCATAAAAAATCAACCCAGTAGTATGAGTCCACAGCAAAACACTAAATCAAAAAGACATTGTACTTAGCAATCAAATCCAGTTCCACAATCTTAACCTCTAAACGTCAGCCCGATGGTTCGAGTCAAATAGTCAATATTACCATCCAAAATAGTAAGTCAAAATTACATAGTTCAATTCCAGATACTGACCCTGTGACATATTCTTGACTACCACGTCCACCATATAGTTTATCAGTGATGACACTAGAACCATCTCTCCCCGAACCAACACTTATTTTTCCTACCCAGATATCACCATACTCAATTTCCATTATCATCAGTAGCAATGATCTTTGATCTTTCACTATCTCTGGTCCCCCAGGAAGAGCTAAATAAGGTCAAACTTGATTGAGATCGTCAAATCATGCAGAAACCACCAGTTCATGGGAGTCTACTAATTATCTTTAAAAAACATAGAGAATTTACTTCAACTCCAAAAGCTTCCACTATTGTCATAAGTGTGGATGAGTCATCTCAAATTGTTTGAAAGTATTCCTTCAATCAAAAGGTCAAGTAGAGAACCTAATACTAGTCTACAACTTCATAGAAAACTAAATTAATATTTCATAAACATAAAGGAACTCGTAACAAGGGCTGTTTCCTGGTAAGCAACCACATCTTGTTTATTATGGCTCTAAAGTCAACTTTATCTACTTCCAAATCTTTCTCCCATAAATCATAGTCAATGAGAATAACATGGTGGAAGACTGGAATTATGAAAAGTGATACAGGAGTGAGTTGGCAACCTACCTTCAGGCTGGCAATTCAAGAATGGCAGCAAAACTATATCTGCACAGTTTTCTGGCAGATCTGTAAACTACAGTATAGAGAAACTGCAGATTAGTACCGTTCTTTGAGTGAAAAAACAAAAGGGAATCATTTTGCAAATTAGAAATGGTAAAGTACTACAGTTCCCTCAGAAGATGATTTGAAAGCTGCTAAACCTAAGTGGACGGATTTGTTTGCTAGGGAAGCTGCCCATGAAAGCATTCTAACAGGTGACAATCTATGTAAAGGAAGATGTAGATCAGTTGTTGCTTAATATGCATAAACAAGGAACTGAAAACAAATTACATTCTTTTGTGCTGTCACACTGGATCAGCATTTTCTCAACATTCTTTAGAACTATTGGGGTTCAGTCGATAATGACACAAAATGTAAGGACCTCTTTGCTAAGATGGTACTACACTAGCCCCCCAGCAGTACCAACCCCCACCCCCCGCCCCCAAAAAAAGAATAAATAAGTACTTAACCTTCTCTCCTATCTTTCAGTTAATTGTTTGGCATTAAGTCCTCAACTGTCCTGCTATGCTAAACTCAGCTTTGATTCTATAACTTTTAAGCATGATATTTAAGGTGCTCATTCTCATAGAGTAATGACTTGTAACGACTGGAAAGCAGCTGTCTTTATCCTTGCAATATCATTTTCACTTTCTAGAGTTTTCCATGACTTAGAGAGACTGGGCCATCATCCAAACTATGAATTGAAGCCAGACCATGCATAAATCACTTAGATTTAAGTATTTGGGAGTTGGGCTCCAAATTGAACCCTTAAGCAGCCTAACATACAGCTCTAGATCTAAGTGGTAAGTTCCAAACATTAGGGCTAATCTAAAAGGGTACTGCAACAATAAAATAATGCAAGAGAAGGAAAGGAAGTAAAAATCAGATATCAGAGAACAAGTCATAGATCAATTATCTTCAAATTGACAGCCAAAGTGAGCTAGCCTCCACAGTATAACTTGTACAATTAGCTGCATCACAAAGTAAAACAATTTTCTTTCCATAAGATCACATTTTAAAGTGGCGCGAAAAGAAATTTAGTAGAGGAATATCTCTAGCAATAATTGATGCATCGCAAGCAACCAGGCTTCATTTTCAAGAAGCAATTTGTTTCAAAGTTGGTATGTAAAAGTATGTCAAACAGAAGAAGAGAATCTGACATTGATACTTCTGTATCTCGCGTAGCATGGCAAGACGAAAGTAGAACAAAGCAACTTGCAGGACTTCATTGCTGGTACTCAAGAGCAATCCTCTACATTGGCCACAAAATACACGAGCTTTGTATCTGTTAAGGCAAATAGTAGAAGACTAGATAAGGCGAATGTCATTAACAGGAAAAATAAAGACAAAGAGATTAATGAAGAAAAAAGTATCTGCATTCTTTAGATTTCTTCTACTTACGTTGCAACTTGAGAGCTCATTTCAAGCAATCAAGCATCCCTGGTCCTTTGCCATCTACAATGCGCACAAAGCAGTTGACAAATTTAACATGCATAAATGAGCCAATACAATGGTCACACTCACATTGCATGGCAAGAAGAGAATAAAACAGTCCAACTTCCAGAACTTCATTGGTGGCACTCCAGAGCAATGCTCTACATTGGCCACAAAAAACTCTGATAGTGATTGCACAAGTTTTGCATCATTTAAGGGCAAACAAATAGAATACTGTATATGGGGAATGTCATTAATAGGAAAAACAAACACAAAGAGATCAACAAAGATAAAAGCATCTGCATATTTTTTATTTCTTCTTTTCAAAAGTTTGCACCTAGAGAGCTCATTTCAAGCAATCAAGCATCCCTGCTTCATCATCATCTACAATCCACATAAAGCAGCTGAAGAATTTGGCAGGCGTAAATGTGCCAGCCAATACACAGAACCACAAGAACCATCACAAATTTACCTATATAAATGGAGAGCAAGATACTCCACAGAAACAACTTAAGATGTGGATTGTCAAAATAATTCCAGTTTTTGTTGATGACAGGAAATATACATCACATTCCTTTAGAAAATATTAAAGAATAGCTATCATGAGTTCGTTTGTCCTTCAATCATAATTGTAAGGCAAAATTAGGCACATAGCCACAAGAGAAATAACAACAGAGAGAAAGTTAACTATGAACAGAGTACCAATCAGTAACTGACTTACTTAGAGGACCACAGCAATGATAAAAACACATAAATGCATGTATGTAACAACTCTCCATGCTAAAGAAACTTGAATGAAATTTGCTAGCCTATACAGTCAGTTACATTACAACATTTACAGGATAAGGGCAGACAGAATATTTTTGATACAGTTAAGGAAGAAGTTAATTAGTCTAGTACAAGGGAACATCACTTGCTGCTGCAATACATGCAAGGAACAAGTGAAACTACAGCATGGAAGCCATGTGCCTGCTTAGTAACTAATTTGCTGAAGAAGTACGTCAATCTTACAAGGACAGAACACTTCACACGGAAACTTCATAATAAAAAAGAATGGCAAAAAAGGAAAAAAAAAAAAGGAAAAGATAAAATGGAGAACTAAAGGATCAGGTTGGCAATGTGCACTTTTTTTGAGAGTGTCCCAGCATATGGCAGCGACCACATTGAACAACCCGCTTTGGACGTTTGAAACTCTCTATGCGGAGAACCTTCTTTTTAGGCCTTCCAGGAGGCCTACGAGTCTTAGGTGGACGGATAGTAATATCCACCTTGGCACCTCCACCCTCTGCTCCTTCACCAGGCTCCTTCCAAAGGCTCCTATCTGGTATAGGATATATCATCTGTGAATAAGTTTCACGGCAGCTGTGTACAGTAAAACAATGCTCCGCAAATAAATGAGCATTCTGACCACAAGAGATAAGCGCAGCAGCAGCATGTGCACATGGCAGTCCATAAAGTTGCCACCGTCGACAAGAACAAATACGACTTCTTATGTCCACAATATTTGTCCGTTCAGTTGACACAATCTCAAATTCAACTTCATTTGCACGAAGAACTTTGTAGCAACGAGCATCTGCAATTGCTTCTGCAATCTTCTTTTCAGCAGAAGGTACAAGAATTGATGTCAGCCTCATGCCCATATTACGACGATCACTGAACCATGATGTCATCTGATGGCGAATGTGCTCCATCATTTGTACTATGGGAAGCTCATGACATTCCAGTGCCCAATTATACAACAACTCAGTGACTCCCAATGTGAAATGGCCATATCGTACTCCCTCAAAGTAAGCCACAGCCCACAGCTGCGGGTTAAAATTGTTAAACCATGCTAGAACATCTTGTGAAATATCCACCATCTCAGCTATTTTGTTTTCGAATTCAGCAGATGTAAGTGCATAAACTGCATTCCAGAAGATATTCACCAGCTTAGAGTTCTTGAATGTATCACGAAAATTCTCACTGACATAACGCAGACAAAAACCATGAAAAGCATTTGGAAAATGTGTCTCAACTGCCTCTACCATCCCCATCGTTCTCTCAGAAAGTATTGTAAGTCTTGGCATGCTATCAGTGTTCACTCCAAGAAGTTTGCGGAGTTCAGACATGAACCACATCCAATTTTCATTACTTTCTGAATCAACAACAGCTATTGCTAATGGAAACAATGCATCATCAGCATCCACTGCAGCGGCACAAATTATTGAACCCAAGTATTTGCCTTTGAGATGAACTCTGTCAAGTTCTAAAAGCGGCCTACAAGCATTAAGAAACCCATAAATTGCTGCACGGTAAGAAACAAAGAGCCGTTGGAAATAATTATCTTGTCCAGTGGCAACAACTGAAGCAATACTCCCTGGATTGGTCCTTCTTATCTGTTCACAATATGCTGGAAGAAGCCGATAACCTTCCTCAAAAGTCCCATGTAATGCAGCCATGCTACGCTCCTTTCCACGCCAGGCTTGCATATATGACACAGCAACCCCATGCTTATCCCGAATATCTTGCAAAATCTCCTTTGGCTTGTATTGAGGATTATCCCTAACACGAGCTTCCACAGACCTTGCAACCCATCCCACAGATGCCTGTTGATGGTGGAGGCTTTGAACTCCTTCACAAGTATGCTCTCCATGAAGTGTCCTAACCGTAAATTTAGGAACTCCAGGACATTTCGCCACATGAACGCGCCATGGACACCCCTCTTTGGAGCACTTAGCTATGAACCTACTCCTATCTGACTTAACAATCCGAATTTCAAAATGCATTGCTATAGCTATGTCCTTCAAAGTCCTCCTACAACTATCGACATCTGGGAACTCTTGTCCAATAACTAAAGGCTGGTCTGGCAATCCAACATCCGAATTTGTAGCAGTTGTCGTTAAACCCTGCTCAACCATATCCCTCCTACAAGCATCAACACCCGAAAAATCTTGCCCAATTACTAAACTCTCATCCCTCAACCCCATATCCGAATTTGGCATTCTTTGAGTTAATGCCAGCTCAGCCATTCCACCTCCACAAAATACCACACAAAAACCACAATCTTGACACTCCTTCACCTTCAATTCACCAAAATTCCCACGTGGGCATACCTAAAATGAATATTTCCCCAAAAATCCAAATGGGTTCCCCCAAATTGCGTATACTCCAAACCAGTACAAAGAAACTGCCAAAATTCCCAAATAGAGTAGACTTGATTAGCTACAAAAATGCAATAAAATCCCAGATGGTTATAGCTTTCAAGAAACAAAATTAACAACGCCAACAAAAAAGTAATTATATACTAATCATTTTAACTACATTAGCACTAAAAGCAAATTTCTCAACCAAATTCAGTTCAGCAATAAGTATAATCAGTTAATAGTCTGGTTCTTGAATTCCTTAATTTCTGTAAGAAAGTAAAAGCAGGTTAAAAGCAGTTCAGCGAGGCTATCCATAAATAAAGAAGATACGGAAAGGGAGGGAAGAGGTAACCTTAATGGGGTTTGGCTGTCCAATGTTTTGGTTGTTAGGAGATCTGAATCGAGGAGGAGGAAAGTAGGTTGTGGGTGTAAATTAATCGAGTTTGGTGGGTAAATCGATAGCCCTAACTCATTAGACTGATTTTTCCACAAATGGGGAAAGTGAGAGAGAGAAGGAAACTGGAAGGAAATTGGGGTCTGTTTTTGTGGGTGGGACAATGGATAAATGTTAGAAATTGAGTAACAGTAGCCTTTTTTTTTTTTTTAAGTTAGTAGTCCTTTTATGCCCCCATCCCCTCTCTCTCCCTCCCTCCACACACGCGCCCACACGCACACACATACATAGACATATATATATATATATATATATATATATATGTATATTTGTATAAGAGCAAATTACCGGGAAAGTCATCAAATTTTTTGAATAGTTAAGATTTAGTCATTTAATTATTAATAATATGTTTTTATCCACTAAACTATTAAAAATGTAAATTTTAAACTATTTTATTTGATTCCATTGTTAACTCTATTAAATTTAAAGGTTCAAGCAATTCACGAGACATACTGTTAATATTTAGATTTGAGAGAGTTAACGGTAAAATTAGACGAAATGACCCAAAATTTACACTTTTGATAGTTTAATGGATAAAAACATAGAACTATTAATAGTTGAATAGCCAAAGCTCCACTGTTCAAAAAATTTGATGACTACCCTGGTAATTTGCTATATATATATATATATATATATATATTGCTCACTTTTTGACACAAAATTTTTAATTACCTTATATATTTGGCATTTTCAAAATTTTAAATGCATTTTGAAGGTGGAAAAATGATTAACTACGTTACTATGAGTATGCAATTGAAGTGTGAATGAATAGAAAATGATTAACTCTGCGTTTACAAGAAAAAAAATTAAACTTTGACTAAAATGCAAATGTAAAAGATAAGGTAAAATAACAATCCTACACCTCTCTCTTTTTTAACCTTCCATCCCCTATATCTCACACCTTTCTATTTGGTTCATGGATCGGATGAGTGGGATAACTTATTTTTGGATTATTAATCTTGGATTGAATCATCCTTGGATTAATAAGCCAAGTTACATAGTGTTTGGTTAGTTTTAGATTGGACATGATATATTGGAAAATAATCTTATTCTGTGTTTGGTTCGAGATTAGATAAGGTAGGATTACTATTTTAATAACCAACGTACCCCTTAATTTGTAGATTCTTTTTAATAAATTAATTTAATATTTTATAAAATATTAATAAAAAATTTAATATAGTATAACTTTTATTAAAATACAGTAGTTTGAAACTGTAGAATTATAAAGTAAATCAAGGGTTTTGATATATAAAAATTTGCATTCACTCAAACTCAACCCATTCCCACCATTAACAATAAATTTTGATCGAGTTTTTCAATCTGAATTTGAAATCCAATTAAATGATGGGCCAAGTTTTGACTAATTTAGGGTCAAATCAATTAAGACTAGAAGATTTTTCTTTGGACCAAATTTGAATTTATTGAAACCCTCATTCACAATGCCTAATTGATAGGATTTGTATTTATCTAGAATTTGGTTGAGAAAATAAACTTCGTAAGGGTAATTTAGTCCAAGGGCAATATAGTTCTTTTATTATAGTGTTAGTATGGGCAAATTAATCAAAAAATTTAAATTAATTAATATGAATAAATTAGTCAAAAAAGTTAAAATAATGAATAGGGGCAAATTAGTGAAAATTTTTTAATATAATTAGAAGGGGCTAATTAGTCTGTTTATTGTTATATTATTATGTGAGAGTATGATTATATAGTATTCAGTATGAATTTGTATCATTCACAAGGGCAAATTAGTCCAAATATTATTATGTTGGTAGTTGGAGCATATTAGTCAAAAAACTTTAAAATTAATTGGTAGGGACAAAAATTAGTCCATTTATATTATATTATCATGTGGGAGTAGGGTTATATAATTATGAGAGTATAAATTTGTATTATTCGTAAAGATAAATTAATCTAAAATTTTATCATCCTATCTATTAGTTATTTTGGGATGACTAATAACACCTTCTCCCTGAAATTATTTTATTCTATGAATAGGGGATTAATTTGGTTAATTGGGATGTGTCATCCCATATATAAAATACAATCAAATATAGGATGACACTGGATGATTAATCCAATCATGTGTCATTTCACAAACCAAACGGACCCTTAGTTTATTATAGGGAGATCTCATAATCGTTGCTCATATAGTTTACCAATACTTTTGTTTTTTTTTTTTTAAGGATTGAATCTCACTAGTTGTTTTATGTTGAACTGATCTAGAAAATTTAACTCACCTGGTTTACCAATTTTGCAAAAACATACAAACAACCTAAAATAAAGACACATAAATGTTTAAATCAAAAATACCAAATATTTACAGAATTATTGGTTTTTCAATCGAGATCCAAGTACTGGAATTCAAATTGCTAAATAAAAGCTTAGAAGGTGATCAGAAGTAGGTTTTATGCCCAAAAAAATTGAAATTAAATGACTAAATCACTTTCTGCCAATGGACACCTATATTTTGGCTATCAAACTATTTTGAAGTGGCTTCTGCAATTTACAAGATTGTGTCAATTTGATCTCTTGGTTGGAGTGGTGACTTTTACATGAACTCTAAAATTTAAGGAACCAAATTAGAAAGGTAAAGATATAGGAGTATTATTTTCAAAAGTATAATTTACAGGATCAAACATCACATGTTATGGATGGAAGGGCAGTGCCAAAAGCTGCTTTTTGGGGAATAATCACTTTTCGTTCTTAAACTTTAAGTTAAGGACACATTTCATCCCCAAACTATTAGACGCATCATATTTAGTATATGAATTAATTATTTTGGGCTACATTTAGTCCAAAAATGGTAAAATATTAAATTTGGATGGAGAAGACTGATGTGGCTGTTGATTTTGACTGAAAAATTATTTTTACTTAACGGCCACGCGCCAAACAGGTGACTTTCTCCATCCAAATTAAGCAATTTACCGTTTTTGGACTAAATATGACAAAAAACAATTAATTCATGTACTAAATGTGATGCATTTAAAAGTTTGGGGACGAAATGTGTCCCTCACTCAAAGTTTAGGGACGAAAAGTGGATTTTTCCCCTGTTTTTTGAAATTGACAATATTAAACAGATTCAATTGCCAAATTGCAGTACTTTTATAGGAGATAATCTCTCTTTAACATTTTAACTAGTTGACTGGGGATTCATTATGTATGAGGGTGCCAAGACGTATTAATTATTTTGGGCTACATTTAGTCCAAAAATGGTAAAATATTAAATTTGGATGGAGAAGACTGATCAATCTGGATGGAGAAGACTGATGTGGCTGTTGATTTTGACTGAAAAATTATTTTTACTTAACGGCCACGCGCCAAACAGGTGACTTTCTCCATCCAAATTAAGCAATTTACCGTTTTTGGACTAAATATGACAAAAAACAATTAATTCATGTACTAAATGTGATGCATTTAAAAGTTTGGGGACGAAATGTGTCCCTCACTCAAAGTTTAGGGACGAAAAGTGGATTTTTCCCCTGTTTTTTGAAATTGACAATTTAAACAGATTCAATTGCCAAATTGCAGTACTTTTATAGGAGATAATCTCTCTTTAACATTTTAACTAGTTGACTGGGGATTCATTATGTATGAGGGTGCCAAGACGTATTAATTATTTTGGGCTACATTTAGTCCAAAAATGGTAAAATATTAAATTTGGATGGAGAAGACTGATCAATCTGGATGGAGAAGACTGATGTGGCTGTTGATTTTGACTGAAAAATTATTTTTACTTAACGGCCACGCGCCAAACAGGTGACTTTCTCCATCCAAATTAAGCAATTTACCGTTTTTGGACTAAATATGACAAAAAACAATTAATTCATGTACTAAATGTGATGCATTTAAAAGTTTGGGGACGAAATGTGTCCCTCACTCAAAGTTTAGGGACGAAAAGTGGATTTTTCCCCTGTTTTTTGAAATTGACAATTTAAACAGATTCAATTGCCAAATTGCAGTACTTTTATAGGAGATAATCTCTCTTTAACATTTTAACTAGTTGACTGGGGATTCATTATGTATGAGGGTGCCAAGACGTATTAATTATTTTGGGCTACATTTAGTCCAAAAATGGTAAAATATTAAATTTGGATGGAGAAGACTGATCAATCTGGATGGAGAAGACTGATGTGGCTGTTGATTTTGACTGAAAAATTATTTTTACTTAACGGCCACGCGCCAAACAGGTGACTTTCTCCATCCAAATTAAGCAATTTACCGTTTTTGGACTAAATATGACAAAAAACAATTAATTCATGTACTAAATGTGATGCATTTAAAAGTTTGGGGACGAAATGTGTCCCTCACTCAAAGTTTAGGGACGAAAAGTGGATTTTTCCCCTGTTTTTTGAAATTGACAATATTAAACAGATTCAATTGCCAAATTGCAGTACTTTTATAGGAGATAATCTCTCTTTAACATTTTAACTAGTTGACTGGGGATTCATTATGTATGAGGGTGCCAAGACATAAATGTTTTTGGAGTTGTTATAATTCAGAACAAGTATTGGGCTTGGTTCATGCGGGTAAAAGAGAAGTGTATGTAAATGCCTAAATGTAGCTGCAGCTTCACAGTATGACATTGGGACTATTAACTGTGCAGATTGTTTTGCCAAGCGATGGAACCATAGAGAAAGTTATAAGAATGGGATAATCATGTGTATGCCTAATCTAAAAAGCAAGTCCTTCAAAAAGAAGAAGAAAAAAAAAAAAGCAAGCAACGGACTTGCTTGCACAAAAGGTGAGCAAGGAGTTTAACTAAGTCCAAGTTATTTCTCCATTCCCATTAAGATAATCAACAGTTAGGAAGTTGTAAATTAATTGAGAGGGTGATGGACAGAAAACAATATC
Source organism: Coffea humblotiana (assembly GCA_023065735.1). Lineage (NCBI taxonomy): Eukaryota > Viridiplantae > Streptophyta > Magnoliopsida > Gentianales > Rubiaceae > Coffea > Coffea humblotiana. Next base: position 11,384,648 of record CM041217.1, read on the forward strand.
AAGTAGACAATTTCTACAGTACAGTTTAGTGAATGTGATAACTTACTAGCAAGCAACTTGCTTTAGATGCTTTAGATGTGTTGACCACTAAATGAAGCATAACATAGATGTTTGGCTATAGGTTAGTGGTTCAAATATTTCCATTTGTAGTAAAATCTAAAAGGTGTGCATGAAGTATACGTTCGACTATCGGTTAATAGTTCAAATATTTCCATCTGCAGTAAAATCTAAAAGGTGTGCAATAATATATGCCTTTTATATAGAGATGGAAACCACTTCCTCTAGTACCCCTTGGCCAAGTTAGACCCTCCCTATATAGGGGGAAAAAACTAGCAGTTTGTTAGTGGAATAGAAATGACGGAGGTAAAAAAGTTCACATTGAATTTCACACCTCAAAGCGGACCAACTTCACTATTCAAAATTGGGATAATTTCATAAACCTCCCCTAAGGTTTTTGACTATTTTACTGGCCTTCCTCTAGATTTCAAAAATTACACTAATCTCCCCTGAGGTTAATTATCTTGTAATATTTAGACCTAATCGATAATTAAAAAGTAATATCAGGAGAGAAAAGATAATATGATTCCATCATTATCCCTCATCTATTACATTATTTAATTAATTTAATACCAACCCATACATTAAAGAAAAACAATAAAATTTGCTGTTTATCATTAGGGATCAAATCACCTATAGTATCAAAAAATAGTATATCATTTTATATTTTTTACTTAATACAAGATCCAAATTACTCTTTTCACTTAAACTTCTACTGACAAAAGAACAAAATAGTACCTAAGATATTTGGATGTTGAAATATTGCTGCTCAATCTTATGCATCAGCTTCTTTTCTCCATCATCGCATACCAAGTTAGAAACTGCACCTACATATGTATAAGAAGTCAAAACTACTTGCAAGATCCAGTTTAATTTAAAGCCTAGTTGCTCCCTCGTTATGTTAGAGCAATTTTGTGAAGTAACAAATCAAATAGCAATCACAAATTGCTACTGTCGCAAAATTACTGCTTTGGTAGCACAACACAGCCACCTCTTGTGATAATGATTTCTTTTCTTTTCACTCCTTATTTCTTGTAGTCTAACTCTAATATTTAGTTGCAACAAAAGTTTGATCCTTTCTTTCATTTTCATTATGTTTTTCTAAGTTTCATACCTAGGATTAGGTTTAATCTCTTTTTGATTCGATGAATTGAACTTGTTTGTTGTTGTTATACTTTGTCCAAGCTACTTCACGCATTTGTAATTTATGTTAGCAATTAATCAGCCGTTAATTGTGAACTATTTAAGATATTGAAAGATAAATCAAAAGTTGTCGCTCAATATTGTAGTATATAAAAGCATAACTAGTATGTCAACTCATGAACGTAGAGGCACAGTGGCTTTAAACAAACAATTTCACAAATTCTAATCAGGTTGTAACTAGTTTCTTAACCATAAAAGTGGGTATGGATAAGTTACAAGTATGGTGGTATAAAGGCAAAAGCAGATATAACAAATATCAAGAAATTATACTATTGCTCAGCTAAAGAGATAAAATTCAATTATTTATGTCATTTAACTAGCAAAGATAGGGAGAAAACCAAAATTCTAGAAACTTTTTGTTGTTGTATTTTATTTGTTATATATTTTCTAGTGTAGTTCTATTTTCTTGAAATTATCATTAGTCTAAATAATGAAGGAATTCGATAAATAATAGTAATTGGTTACTCTTCGTTGCGGCATCAACATTCTTGATCTCAACCTTAATGACTAGACCAATGTCTCCTCAGCATGAAAAACAACAAATTATCTCCTAAGTTCTAACAATAAGCATAGGTGGCAAGCTTTTGGCTCTAAAAAGCTATAAAGCAGTGAATTTCTTGTTAGATTACACCCATCACAATTATTTAGGTGATGAAGAAGCAAGAGAGGAGTAATTTTTCTAATTTTTTGAAAGCTTGTATTAATCTTTTAGTTTTTGGCCAATATTTAGGGTTGAAAAGATCCGTGACTTTCTGGAATTGAACCTAAAAAGATATAAAGAATTAAATTTCTTTTATCAAATTACACCTATCACGATCAATTGGCATAAAACAACCAAGGGAGCAGCATTTTTTACTTTTTTTTCTGTAAGCCTTTATAGTAAGTGTAAGAAAAAGGGAACCTGTTTTTCTTCTTCATCCTTTTTTCGGCTCTGAAGTTTCCTTCTTCTTTGATAGGTATTTTTTACTTCTTTACTAGTTCTGTGCTTCTTTTGGAAGTTTATCAAATGCCTCCCAGGTGTCTTTATGATTGAATAACAAGTTCATGCACTTGCACTGTTGCCCAGGTGCATCCGCCATCATGACTTATGAGTTTTTGTCACTAACTAGTTTGATTTAGCCAGCACGACGCGCGAGGATGCCAAGATTCGATTTAGAAGATATTGAATAACTTGTGGGAGAAAAACTGGTGGATTAATTCAAATCTGCCAAGTAACATGCTATCAACAAATTTAAAATTTAAAAAACTTATGCGTAAACAACGTATACTTTCCATAAATGTATAGTATGCATAAAAGAAACCAAATAATCAACTTTACATCACGCTACTGGAATGCATCTATGCATGATTAGGAGTACAGGATGGTTCACTCATCTATATATGATTGGGATACAGGACAGTCCATAATGCACACATTATGCATGAATGAATTAAATTAAAGACGCACATCAAACATCCTATCAATTAGGGGGTGCAACGAATTCGAATTCGGTAATTCAGAAGTTTGAATTCAGAATTTTTCGAAAATTTGACCGCATAATTACCGACCGAATTCGATTTCGAATTCACCAGTTCTGAATTCGAATTTGATTCTGAATTCAATTCGAAATTCGGTAAATTCTAAATTCACCAAATTCGAAAACCTTTTTTTTCCTTTTTTGATAGATATATTGTTATATAATATAAATTTTATATTACATATATTATAAAAATATTATATATATATTAATATATATTATAAATCGAAATTGAAATAAAAAATATTATTATTATATATATTTATAAAATGAAAATGAAAATGAAATAAAAAATATTGTTATATATAAAAATAAATATATATTAATAGATATATTATAAAACGAAATTGAAATCGAAAATTTTGATTTTGATTTCGATTTCGAATTATGAATTCGAAATTGAAAATTCCGATTTCAAAAATTCCATTACTGAATTCGAACCAAATATGCATAATTCGAAATCGAAAATTTCGATTTCAGTGCCAAATTCCGAATTATCGATTTTGAAATTTCCAGTCGGTAAATCGGAATTTTTCGATTTTGCACACTCCTACTATCAATATTGCTCTTAAATTTGCATTAATTTTAAGTTGTAAATATATGTAATCATTAGGGAAGAGGGATGGGTTGGATGGTACACGAAGAGGAAGTATAATTGGGAGATTTCCACTTACACTAAAAAATAAAAAAATAAAAAATACATGTAATCGTCAACTCCTGAGAAAATAGAAACAATTATCAACTATATAGAAAATGACTAAAAAGCAAGAGTTATCTATAGGAAAAAATTCTACAAAGAGGATCAGATCATTCTTGTTCTTTTGTTAATTAACTTCTGAGATCTAAATTGATTTCAACAGCAACTACTAGCTTTCATCTGGCAACAACTTTCTTTCCACTTACTACCCTACGACAAATCATTGACAACAGTTGCTCTTCCTTCATTGTTAACTACATACAATTTTTAGAATGGATTACAAATCATTGAATTAAAACTCAAAGAAAGTCAACTGCATACAAATTAGTCTACATAATCAAAAGAAATTGTTGTTTTTCCATGTTTAGCTAATGGAAGGAAATGAAAACACTGTAAGTTTCAAATTTTCTATAAAAATTTTTTGGAACATAAAAATAAACATATAACATGAATGACACTTAGGTAACACGTATATCTTCTAATAACCTGTATATTGTCATTAAAAAAATTGTATATTGTCACAATGCTTTTCTCTTTTGTATCATTAAACAATGTAACGTGAATAAAGACTACAATGTATCCCTTGAGTTGCACTAAGTCACAGGGAGAATGCAATACTTACAAGAATTGCATCAAGATTGTGAGATGAGTATGCATGAACAAGCTTTCTCCTCTCACTCTTTTGTTTTTGTATATAAAAGTAGTAGGAATGATGATGGTGGGTCCATGGCTAATCAAACTCCTCAAGGGTCGAAAATTCCAACTTCAAGCAAAAATCAACCTATTTTCCATGGTCCAATGATAAGAGCTCGTGCTAAAAAATTCAGAGAGTTTTTTCAAGCCTTAGTTCGAGATGTACAAGTTCAAGTGGGTGATACAAGTAGCATTTAAGGTCTTGAGCATGATGAATCAATACTTTATATGCTCATTCAAGTCGTTGATGCAAGTACAAGTGATGAACATTCTATCGGGTGCAAGAAGGAGAAGTGATCCGAGCTTGTTTTATGATTAATTTTTCATGTCATTGATTTATTTAATTTCCAACATTGTTAGTTGTTAATTAGTGCTAGGTGGTAGTTGAGTTGAGTTATGAGTTGAAGGAATAAACGGCCTAGGTCATGTGACCTTAGCCAAGGCCGAATTAGGGTTTTAGGAAAGTAGTAATTTATTTCCAAATTTGAGTAGGTTTCTTGTATCTTGTAAAAGGCTATAAATATAGCCTTTAGTCACGTTATTTGTAGCTTAATAATAACAAATTTCCAACCAAAAAAACTTGTGTGTTTGCAACTCTCTTGTCCAAGAGATCTTCACTTGAATACTTGAGAATTCTTCTTGAGTGTTCTCGACTTATCAACCAATAAATCACAATTAGTTGTGGTGTCATTTATCAAACACCTTGGTTTGCTAAATTGCTAGTTTGTGGGTTGAGGAACCATCTCAGTTCATAAACCCGGGGTTTAGAGAGGTCAAGCATTCCCCACACATCAACTTGATTTCTCCGTCTAGATCCGAGTCTTGTGGGATACGAGTTTAGACCTTATTAGGTAGGTTCGTATCAGTTTGGTATCAGAGTTAGATGACGATATCAAGTATATATTTTCTTTGTGTCCTTCCTTCGTAAGTTTTCTATTTTTTTTCCAATCTATTCGTTGTGTTTCCAAAGCTGTCCGCATTTTCTTCTTGTGCGTCACTAGGGTTTTAGTTGCATTTTTGCTGTCCGCATCTTTCCTTTGCTGTCCGATTCTTGTTTCCTTGCTTGAGTCTTGTTTTTGTCTTGTTACCTTGTTTCTGGGTGCCTTGTGTCGTATAGAGTCAAAAAAAAAAAATCTGGTCGTTGCTTGTTAGAACATCCATGGCTGGTTCTTCATTGTCGTTGAGTCTATCCGTGGCTGACTTTAAATTGGTTTTTGGAGAAACATTTGAAGCTCTTGAAATCTAGAAAAAAAATCTTGAATTTCTTGAGTTTTTGTGACTAATTTCCAGAAACAAACCTTGAAGTTCTTGGATATTGTTTGGGTTCTTGAAATCTTGAAACAAAAACTTTCCAAATCTTGAACCCTAATTCATCTTCTTAAAGTACCTTGCGGCTGTTGTGTTTTGATTGAGAGAGCTTGAACCAAAAAAAAAGAGAATCTGACCCAGGAAGAAAGAAAAAAAGGAAGAAAAAAATGAAAAAAAAGAAAAGAAAAAGGAAATGGATCAAGAACAGTTCCCAATTTGGAAACCTCTCTTGACTTGGGTTGTTACCAACACTGGTCACGCAATCCTTGAGCAATCTTGTTTGTGTTGAGCCGCATAAATAATACAATTAGGAAAGTTCTTGAACCACATCTTGCTTTCCAAAAATGAGCCCAAGAAATAACCAAACAAGATTCCAAATTCCAGGCACACATACATACGGGTAGAGTGTTTTCTAGGTTTCCAAATTTCAGCCATTTGCATATTGTGTCTAGTTTTAATTCCATTTTTGTCGGGCCACAATCACTTGTTTTGGAGTCCTATTTCCAATTTATAACCATGTCTTCATAGTCCAAGTTAGTCTAAATCAGTCTTGGACATATAACAGTCATTAGTTTCCCAATCGAGTCTTTCTTGTTCAAGTTAGTTACTTTCCTAATCTTGTGTCTTCCTTGTTCGAACTTAACCTGGAAAATTTTTAGCAAGTTTCTGCAAATTTAAGTCATTAAAATAAACCCAAATTCATGCCCATCTCAACTCAAGTGAACCGCATGTCATTTACGCCACCTCCCTTGTGAATTGTTGGCCAAACGTCATTGAACCACTTGAGAAATTTCTGATTTCTTCAAGTGAGGAGGTCAAAGACTTAGAGAGTTGCTTGGTGAAATCATTGGAGTGTGTTAAACATTTGAGTGATATATGAGAACAAGTGAACACATGTGAGGGATTGAAGTGAGGAATTTTACTACTAACTCGTGTTCTTTTGCAGGTTAAACTAGACATGTCTCAAAGTGTTAAAACGAGTGAAAGACCCAATGACATGAAACTTATCCATGAAACATTAAAGGGAGAGATAAACCGGTTGAACAAATAATTTGATGCCTTGGAGGATAAAGTTAAACAATCAAATCTATCAAAAAGCGCCTCCAAGAAACAACCTTCTTTGGAGCAATTAAGTGACTCAAACTCTAAGGATGACCTTGATGAACTTGAGACCCTATCCAAGGGAATGAAACGACATTCCAAACGGGGAGATAATGAACTTAGAGGGATTAAGTTCAAAATTCCTTCTTTCCAAGGTAAGTTCGATCTCCAGACTTACCTAGAGTGGGAGAGGAAGATGGAATTAATTTTTTAATGCAATTCTTACTCAGATAGCCAAAAGGTCAAGCTAGCGGCTATTGAATTCACTGACTACGCAGCAGTTTGGTAGGACCTACTTCGCACAAGTCGAAGGAGAAATGATGAACGTTTCGTGAGATCATGGGATGAGCTCAAAAGATTGATGAGAAAACGTTTTGTTCCAACTTACTACCATAGAAATTTGCACCACAAATTACAAACTCTTATCCAAGATAGTATGTCGGTCGAGGATTATTTTAAAGAGATGGAAATGGCCATGATGAGAGCCGATATTCATGAAGATCTTGAAGCAACCATGGCTCGGTTTCTAAGAGGGTTAGGGCTGAAATTGCTGATATTATGGAATTACAACACTACCTTAACATGAACGAATTACTAGACAAAGTGATGAAGGTAGAAAAACGACTCAAAAGGAGGAGTAGTAACCGTCCAAATTCGAACTTCCAAACTAGAAATTGGAGGAACTCGACCCCAAGGAAGGATGACAAGGTCTCGACCTCTTCCAATTCATCGAAGCCGATTGGAGCTAAGAAAGTAATGGAAAACAAAAGGCCAGCTAAGACAGCTCAAAAGGCTAATAAACCAAGAAATCGTGACATTAAATACTTTAAGTGTCAAGACTTTGGTCATATAGCTTCCCAATGCGTTAATCAGTGGATCATGATCATGCTATCAAATGGTGAGGTATTGGCTGATGAAGAAGATGGGAATAATGGATCTAATTATGAAGGGATGCCATCCTTGATGGAGGAGGAAGATGAGGAGGAATCCAAAAAGGTTCCAACTGGAACCATTGGAGTTACAACGGTGGCAAGGTTAGCCTTGACTACGCAAGCAAGTCAAGAGGAGTTGCAACATGAAAATATCTTTTATACACGTTGTCAAGTCCAAGATAAGGTTTGCAGCCTCATGATTGATCCTAAAAGCTGCACGAACATCGCTAGTGCCTTAATGGTCCAGCGACTAAATTTGCCAACTAATGATCATCCAAAACCATATAAGTTGCAATGACTCAATAATAACGAAGAGGTATGTGTACTTAAACAAGTGTTTGTTACTTTGGTAGGTATAAGGATGATATTTTATGTAATGTTGTATCTTTATAAGTTGCGCATATTATTCTTGGTTGCTCTTGGCAATATAATAAAAGGGTGAATTTTGTTGATTTCACTAATAAGTACTCATTTGTTCATAGTAATAGAAAGGTAGTGCTTGCACCTCTAACACCTCAACAAGTGCATACGGATCAAACTATTTTGCAAAAGGAATATGAACAAAGTGTGAAAAGAGAAAAAAGAGTGAAAGAAAGCCAAATCAAAAAAGAAATTGAGGCTGGCAGAAAGCAAAATTGAGAGGAAAAAAGGGGAACTAGTCTTAGCCAATGAGAAAATAAATGAGAAAAAAAATTGTTAATTGCAAAAGTTAAGGATGTGAGAAAAAACATTGCTTTCCAACCGACCCCTTTTTGTACTCATATGTAAAGAAATTTTGGTAACTAACAATTTTGATGTTTCTTTACCTAGTGTTGTTTCTAGTCTATTGCAAAAATATCAATGTATTTTCTGATAAAATTTCTAGTGATTTACCTACGTTACGGGGAATTGAATATCAAATTGATCTCATCCCTGGAGCGTCATTGTCAAATAAACCACCTTATAGGACCAACTTGAGGAAACAAAGAAGTTGCAACGACAAATAGAGGAACTATTGGAGAAAGAATGGGTTCGTCAAAGTCTAAATTCTTGCGCTATACCTGTTATACTTGTATCAAAGAAAGATGAAACGTGGAAGATGTGTACTGACTATAGAGCTATAAATGCCATCACGGTAAAGTACCGCCATTTCATTCCTAGACTTGATGATATGTTAGATGAGTTACATGCTGCTATCATTTTAACTAAAATTGACTTAAAGAGTGGGTATCATCAAATTCGCATGAAAGAAGCAGATGAGTGAAAAACTACTTTCAAAACCAAACATGATTTGTATAAGAGGTTAATGATGCCATTTGGTCTAACTAATGCATCAAGTACATTCATGAGATTAATGAATCATGTTTTATGTCTGTTTCTTGGTAAATTTGTTGTAGTATACTTTAATGATATTTTGGTTTATAACAAAAGCCTTAATGAACATATTTAACATTTAGAAGATGTTCTGGACATACTTAGGAAGGAAAGGTTTTATGTTAATATTAAAATTGTATTTTTTACACTAATCAAATTGTCTTCCTAAAATATGTTGTAAATTCATAGGGAATATATGTTGATCAAGACAAGATAAAGGCAATAGAGACTTGACCGACACCTGCAAACATTAGTGAATTTAGAATCTTCCATGATTTGGCTAGTTTTTATCGTTACTTTGTGAAGGATTTTAACACAATTGCTTATTTCTATCATAAAAAAGAATGTGCCATTCCATTGTGGAAAAGAACAAACTAAGTCTTTCCAATTGTTTAAAGACAAGTTCACACATGCACCCATACTTAATTTACCTAATCTTGATAAAATTTTTGAAGTTGAATGTGATGTATCTGCTATAGGTATTGAAGTTGTCCTACTCGAGGAACGTCGTCCTGTTGCATACTTTAGTGAAAAATTGAATGGAATTTCATTCAACTTTGCGACTTATGACAAAAATTGTTAGCATTGGTTTTGTACTCTTCAAATGTGGCAGTATTATTTGTGACCAAAGGGGTTTGTCTTATACACTAATCACGAATCACTCAAACACATTAAGTCTCAAATTAAATTGAGCAAGCAACATGCAAGATAGATTGCATTTATAGATAGTTTTTCATTCATGATTAAATACAAAACTGGTAAGAGTAATGTAGTTGCGGATGCATTGTCTAAAAGGTACACTCTTATCCCTACACTTGATTGTAACTTTCTTGGTTTCGAACTCCTTAAATAATGTTATGCTAATGATCCAGATTTTGAAAAAAATTTTAAATCTTTGCGATGGCAGTCCCATGAGCACTACTATATTTTGCAGGATTACTTGTTCTTCAAAGACAAGTTGTATGTGCCCAATTGCTTAATTCGAAATCTTCTAACTCGTGAGACTCATGGTGGATGATTAATGGGTCATTTTGGAGTTGTTAAAACTTTAACCATTCTACAAGAGTATTTCTATTAGTTTAGAATAAAATGTGATGTGGAGAAAGTAGTTCAAATGTGTGTTATTTGTCATCATACAAAATCAAAGGTAAACCATTATGGACTATACACTCCATTGTCAATTCTTAACTTACCATGAGTTGATTTTTCTATAGATTTTGTGCTTGATTTGCCTAGAACAAGACATGGTCATGATTTTGTATATGTTGTAGTTGATAAATTTTCTAAAATAACACATTTCATTCCATGTCATAAAACTGATGATACAAAACATGTGGCTGAACTATTCTTTGGAGAAATTGTCTGCCTACATAGTATGTCACACACTTTTGTATCTGATAGAGATGTTAAGTTTTTAAATTACTTCTATAAAATTCTATGGAGTAAATTTAGAACTAAACTTCTATTTTATACTTCTAGTCATCCACAAACTGATGGATAGATTGAAACAGTTAATAGGACTCTTTCTACTCTATTTCGTGTGATCATTAAGAAAAATTTGAAAATATGAGAAAATTGTCTACCACATGTTGAGTTTGCATATAACCACACAATTCACAGCATTACACAATATTCATATTTTGAAGTTGTGTACGGTTTTAATCCTCTTATTCCACTAGATTTATCACTTTTGCCTTTGTCTGAAAGAGCTATTTTAGATGGAAAGAAAAGGACTGACTTTATGCAAGACTTTCATGCTAAGGTTCGTGCAAACATTGAGAAATGCACACTTTAATTTGTACAACATGCTAATAAAGGACATCTTAAGATGATCTTTGAGTCTAGTGATTGGGTATGGATTCACATGAAGAAAGAAAGGTTTCCAATTCAAAGGTGTAACAAGCTTTTACTAAAAGGAGATGGACCGTTTCAAGTTGCAGAGCGTATCAATAATATTGCATACAAACTTGACCTTCCAAGTGAGTATGGTGTGCATGCTACATTCAATATCGCTGACTTGAGTCCTTATCTTGCAGATGACGAGTTTGATTTGGGGACAAATTGCCTTCAAGAGGAGAGGAACGATGGTGGATCCATGGCTGATCAAGCTCCTCAAGGGTCAAAAATTTCAAGTTCAAGCAAAGATCAACTTGTTCTCCATGGTCTAATGACAAGAGCTCGCGCGAAGAAATTTAGAGAGTATTTTCAAGTGTTAGTTTGAGACGTACAAACTCAAGTGGGTGATACAAGTAACATTCAAGGTCTTGAATATGATGAATCAATACTTTATATGCTCACTCAAATAGTTGATATAAAAGTGATGAACATTCTATCGGGTGTAAGAAGGAGAAGTGATCCGAGCTTGTTTTATGATTAATTTTTCATGTCATTTGATTTATTTAATTTCCAACATTGTTAGTTGTTAATTAGTGCTAGGTGATAGTTGAGTTGAGTAATGAGTTGAAGGAATAAACGGCCTAGGTCATGTGACCTTAGCCAAGGCCGAATTAGGGTTTTAGGAAAGTAGTAATTTATTTTCAAATTTGAGTAGGTTTCTTGTGTCTTGTAAAAGGTTATAAATATAGCCTTTAGTCACGTTATTTGTAGCTTAATAATAACAAATTTTCCAGCCAAAAACTCTTGTGTGTTTGCAACTCTCTTGTCCAAGAGATCTTCACTTGAATACTTGAGAATTCTTTTTGAGTGTTATCGACTTATCAACCAATAAATCACAATTGGTTATGGTGTCATCTACCAAACACTTTGTTTCGCTTGTTAGTCTATGGATTGAGGAACCATATCAGTTCGTAAACTCGAGATTTAGAGGGGTCAAGCTTTTCTCGCGCATCAACTTAATTTCTTCGTCTAAATCTGGGGTCTTGTGGGATACGAGTTCAGACCTTGTTAGGTGGACTTGTATTAAATGAACTAAAGCAAGTACTCTAATGCACAAAATCACAATATAAAACTTCAGCTAATAATAGCTATTATCTATTTACCTATTTGGCCAAGTTACCTTGATGGATTTATCCTAATCATAACTGAAACTCTTGAAATTATATCTGCTTTTGCCCATCCTTTCCTTTACATGTTACGTGCACCCAGAAAACTTCCAAGTTTAGCAATTATGTATACATTACATAGGACAATAATTTATTGCACTTAGGTATACCTTTGCCTTTATTAACATTAAAATTTAGGTGCGAGTTGGTGTGTCAAACCAGGGGAAAAACTGAACGAGAATTGATGAACTGGAATAAAAAAAGGAGAAAGAAGTAAGTTGAAGCAAACGTCATAAGATTCCCATTTCTAATGTTTGAGGATAGTACAGAAGTTACGGTATCATATGTGCAATTATTACCTATCAAATTCTCAGAGTTTCATGCATAACTACCAAAACTACAAGCTGTATTTGAGCTTTAAGTAATCTCAGTTTCTAAGATGAAACTCAGCTTAGCCATGAAAGAAATAGTTTTTTAGCAGAATATGTTTACACATGAACATTTTTCACCTAAACAATCAATCAATGCAAGACAATCTGGGATTAGCAATAATTTAGAGAAAAAAAAAGATGCAAACCTGCACTATCATGATTGTCATTAAGCCTATTGTACACTTTGGCCCCTTGTTTGGGTCCCTATCTTCTTCTCATCCCTATCAAAGTTTGTTTGCAGAAATTTAAATTTCAACTTTACAACTTTTAATCCAAAACAAAAGGGAACCAAAAGACATAAAAAGTACTATATTAAAAAGTACAAATGAGTCAAGTAAATCAAGTGATGAATTTTGCTTCTTGTGTCAATATAGAAAGATCCAAAAAAGAAAAGATCAAAAGTTGCGTCAGAGGCGCAAATAATACAACTTCAAAGTAGAAGTTATAGTCTTGAAATGCTAATTAATTGTTAGTTGAATAAATACACGAAAATTTATTAGTTGCATGCTTATAAAACTTGCAGATTTTATGGATTCACTAATGCTTGTTTGAAAGACCTTAGCTAACGCATTGTCATAAATTTGCATTTCATAGGCCAAGATTGTAATTGTTTATTCAAACAGCATGCTTGTCTACAAAATTCATTCAGTAACAATAGTTTAAACCAAAGGCGCCTTTAGGAAGAAGAAGAGGTCTTAAGGATTAACCACAGCTGAGCATTTTAGTAGTTCGAAAATGAATATTAGATGGAGAGAAAATAGCACACCTTAAAGTACCATATATGCCTTTGCAAGACCAATAATAGAGCTGAAGATAAGTTCAGTTTTTCTGCACAAAAAAAAAATTCAAACTTTACATGAACCAATATAGGTTGAAATCGGGGGAACAACAATTTCAAAATAGCTCATCATCATATGGTTGTCATGCAAAACATGCACCCTTAAATTTAAGGATAAAATACAAAAAAAAAATCCTTGTGATCTGAGATTTGATCATGATACCTTCTCATTATTTAAAAACACCTATATAACCCTCCTGTGCTTTCGACTTGTTTGGATCTTGGATGAAAATCATCCAATTTAGTGGAGTGGGAGTTACATTCGCATATCAAGCGAGTATTAAGTTACACTATGAAGGATAATTTAGTATTTTGTAATTTTTTATCCTTTTCATTTGTTTTTTACTTTTTTACTTTATTTTTTCCTTCCATTTCTTTTTTCCTTCTCTTTCTTTTCTTTCATTTTTTACTTCTTTTTCCATTCCTTTTTTCCTTTCCTTTTTCCTTTCTTTAGTTTACGAGTTTATATGTTTCTTTTTTCCTTTGATGCACCCTTATTTCAAATCTAGAAGCCAGAAACATTTTCTTTAGTTTACAAGTTTTTTTTCTTTTCCTTCTCTCTTGCTCCAAAACCAAAATCTAGAAATGTTAGCAGCAAAGAGGAATCAAAAATTTCCCCAAAATTAGTCTATGGACTCTTCAGAAAAAAAGAAAAAGGAAAATTCCTTCATGAATATGAAAATTCCTCCATGAATATCAAAACCAAAAACTAAAATTTTGATATGAAAATAATATATAGACTTCATGAATCGGCATCCAAGATTAGGGTCTAGATTTGAAGTTCATAGAAGACAAAGGATGAAGGGCTTATAATTGTTCCTCTTTCTTGTGGCTGTTGCAGAGAATGATAATGACGATGATTGTTCTTTTTGCTTGTCGCTGCTACAAAGAACAATAATGACAATGATGAAACCTTGACAATGGCGGCGGCGGTTCCAGTAGTACCGCAAATGAGTATGAATTTGTTGAGGGATTTGGGATTTGTTTTATTCATTCATCGAGTTTTCAGATTTGGGGTGATGACAATGATAAATTTCGGATTAAGAAACCCAATGTTGGATCTTGTCTTAATTTGGATTTTTGAACAGTGGCAATGGCATTGGTAGAGGTGGCGGTGGTGTTGGGGTGTGGTAGCACTGATTTCAAACTCGAACCAAATCGGCCAGTTCAACTGGTTTTATCGAAAACTGATCAGGTATCCGGTCCGAGCTCCCTTGTAAAATCCACCAACTAAAACTCAGTCAAATCTAGTCAAAAATCGGGGTTGACCACGAACCTGCAGAACAGGTGAGAACCTGGTTTTTTATTTTTTGCCTTTATTTTGGGCTTTCTTCCTTTTTCTACACAATGTCCGAGCATCAATGAACAGAATTCACATATCTACAAAACTCAATTTTCTCATTGAATTAGCCAATCTCCAATCCATTAAAATCACCCTTAAAATGCATTTCCTAAACAAGATCTAATCACAAATCTCATTTTAAAATTTTAAAAAGAGAGAGAAAAAAAGAAGAAAGAGAGATGGAGAAGAGAGAAGTTAAAAACGAGCAAGAATAAAAATTCAAAATTTGTGAGTTTGAGAAAAAAAGTTAACAAAAATGAAACTTAAAAAAAGGAGAAAAGAAAAGAAAAAAAAGATGTTAAGAATTGAGAAGTTGGAGAAAGAGAGACTAGGAAACAAAATGGGGCGGGTGTAATGTGAGTAAGGAGCGGAAAAGGAGGAGAAAACCTATGAAAGTTAGTTTAGGGTTTCAATGTTTTGCCATTTTTATGTTTTGACCCTAGAGTGCTAGAAAACTATCAACACACTTAGAAACATTTTATAACTTATAGTATCAGTCCAAAATTCAACTGCTATTTTCAAATAAGTTCTCAAATTTATTTTTAAACTTGTTAATATAGATTAAATTCTATGGATAGCTACTTGATTATTTTATTTTATTTATATTTTCTTGTAAAATATCTTTGAAACATCAAACAAACATGAACAAATCTTTCTTGACACTAACATGTTTTTGGGTAATTTATATTGTACATTTATTTTTAATCAAATTATATTAATGACATCATGCTGATGTCATCTAGTTTTTATACCGGCCTAACCCTGATTGAACCCTTTAACCCCTGATCCATAACCTAAACCAAGTCGATATCCAATCCGAGTTTCAAAACATTGTGTGGTAGAGATGGTATTAGTGTTGGAGTTTTGAACAATGGTAGTGGGTAGTGGCCTTGGCTGTGTTTCGGGCTATCTTTTGTCGTCAAAAAAACAAAGAAGGAGAAGATGATAAGTCTTTAAAATTTTCAAATGAGCCACTTAATTTTTCTTTCTTCTTAAATAAAACAAGAAAGTTTTTAATATCTTAACTAAACACTGAACTAACTTTTAGTATAGTTTAAAAGCTAGGTTAATATAGGAATTTTGCATTCTTCTGTTAAATTGGATGATTTTCATCCAAGATCCAAACAAATCCAAAGTATAGGGGATTATGTGGGAGTTTTTAACCAATGAGGAGGTATCATGACCGAACCCAAACCAGAAGGGGGATTTTTGTATTTTACCCTAAATTCGACTGTAAAGGTTATATGAAAAAATAGAAGTTTCACCTCATTTTCTTTCTACACATGAATAACTAAAACCAATACGGGTTGAATTCAGACAAACAAAAACTTCACATAAAAGGTCTCAAATGAAATACATTATACACAGACTGATGTATAACCTACTAAAATGCCTAGCCTGATCAGAAACAAAGACAATACACCTAGCCATGCAATGAGCAAATCTAAGACATAAAGTTGAGAGATAACTTGAACCAGGCAATGTAAAATAGATACATATATTCACACTAATCTATATTCTAGGCTGTATAGTAAAAGGCCTAAAAATTAAGTTACTGATGATCCTTTTGTTTTGTCACTGTGAGCTTCTTTCATAAGCCACAAAGGGAAGAAAAGTTCCACCTAGTATCTTCAACGAGGTTAACGGTGAATTTTGCCAAACCATGACTTGTGCAATTATATTCCTTTCCAATATATATGAAGCTAGAATTCAATAATTTTGTTTCTTGAGTCATACAAAGAGAAAACTTCCTATACGTTTCTAGGAGAGGTATTGTTCATCTACATCTATCTCAATGAGTTGTCTTTTAAATTGTTGCAATTGGTGTTTAGCCCCAAAGAGAAGGAAAAGATCTACAGAAAGTGGGTTTTTATGATCCGATAAAGAATCAAACTTATTTAAACGTTACTGCACAAAATGGGTTGAGGCACAGTAGTTTACTGGACATTTAGCGGTAAAGCACTATTTTGGTGCAAGCAGCAAGAGTGGAAAATCGAGGCAAACTTTGAATACTAGATATAACCTCAAATAATAGGGGTTAAGGTCGGCCAGTGAGATGATGAGGGATAAGATTCATCACCGAGATGGAAACAGCCCAAATCACAAGTTAAGACTCCTAAATGACCGCTTAGAGATAAAGAAGGTAGGGATGCAAAGACAGCCATGAGGTTTCGCCAAAAGGACTTATTTAAGTGTAGATTATCTTCTACCATGACATCTTACCGAGAAATTCCTTTACATCCCATATTGATTCTATCAACTAAAATTTTAAGGTCAAACTGGATTAAGATTGAAATCCATTACAATATTTTTGTGTATTGTTGGTAGAAGCTTTTCCTTTATTTTCATTGCAGTTTAACTTGTGATTTGATGTAAGTTACTTGTATATGTACTTTTCTTACTTCTCATTTTTCATTTGTTTTAAAAAATAGTAGTTTTTCTTTTTTTTTTGTTCTCTTTTTAATCTTTGATTTTTTTCGTGAGCTATTGCTCTAAGTAATGTTTGCATTTTTTTTAATTCAAATTTTATAAAATCTATTTTTACTTTTTAGTTATTTGAACATAGATTTTGCTTTTACATTTTTTTGTTATTAGTCATGGCTTTCCTAACACACCTATTGAAAAATACCTACCTTTGTCTATTCAATGGGGTATTTAGGTAACTTAAAAAAGCTTTTTATTTTAAAGTTACAATATTCCGGCTCATAACTCTCCTAGGCTTTTTGTCTTTTCTCAAAGTTCCATTATTGAGATTTAATAGAAGTTACATTCAAGGAGTAATTGTTGTTTGGTGAAATAAAACTATCCATTTGATAGTTTTGCCGAAGTTCAGGAAGGTAGATGTAATGAGACCTTTTGTATTTGGTCTCAAAAGTATCGACTTTTACTAAATTTTTTTCACCAAAATAACATAGCTATCAAAAAAAATCCACAAAATGATTCATTTGCAAATTATATTCCCTTTTTAATATACATTGCCATATAGACTCCAAATCACCTATGGAAAATGAATCATGTTGATTTTTTTTCAGTCTTAACATTCTCATTATTCCTGTTTTTCATCATTGTGATTTTTCATATCTATTTTCTAGTCTCTCTTACAGCTGTTAATCGATCCAAGTTGAGCTCGAGCACATGATAATCGAGCTCGACTCGAACTACCAATCGAGCTCACTCGATTAGTAATTCGAGTTTCAAAAGCTATTCGAGATCGACTCGTCAAACTCGACTGAAAACTTGAACTCGAGCCGAGTCGAGCCCTTATTGAGAAAAGGAAAGAGGGTAAAACTATCAGATACACAATGAAATTACAATAATGCCCCTACTATTCGAGCCTGTCGAGCTGTTAGCGAGTCGAGCATAGCTCGACTCGTTTAATAGACAAGTATATATACAACTTGAGCTTGGCTCGTTTTTCTTAGTAAACGAGCCGAGTCGAGCCCTTATCGAGCCGGGTCGAGCTCGGCTTGCGAGCTACCCGGTTCAATTAACAGCTCTACTCTTCTATTCATTCTTTTCTTTCTTGTTTCAAGCCATACAACTTCTTAGAGAAGCCTAATGTCAATACACAGCTACTAAAATTTGTAAATTTTATCACTACAGATTGATAATTGCATGGTTCACATTAGCAAAATTTTTCGTTTTAAATAATAGTAAACAACCAATGTAAGATGTATGCATTTCCAAATAAAAAGCTTCAAAGTTTTATATTATCTTAATTGGGTATTTCTCTAGTGGGCCTTTCTTTAGTTTAATCATTGCAAATAGGACGTGATAAGGCAAGAAAAAACCATAATGGAAATAAATTATGGAAGTGCATTACATGGGTAATATTTTTTGAAAAGAATATTACTTTCGCAAAACTTCTCTTTTTACTTCTTGTTAGTTTTGTCATGTAGCCACACAATCGCAACCAATCCTACTATCTCGCAAAATCATGGTTAATTGGATGGTTCATATTTAATTTTATAAAAGATACATCAATTGTTATTCGCATATTACCTATGATTTTAAACTCGGACCGTACTAGTCGGTCCAACCAATCAAATGGAGAACCGACCAACCATCCGGTTTAAGTCTCTTTAAAGAACCACCAATCAAAGACTAGATCAAACTCAGTCAAAGAGGTTTGATGGGGAATTGGTAAAATTGATTAGAATTGAGTTTTTTCCAACTTTCCATTTAGATGATTTTTTTTTTTGGAAAAACAAGCAATACAAAATAGATTAATCAAAAGCAAAGTAGAATCAAGTTAATGAGAAAGCATTGTGTTTTGTTAGAATCTCATGTGACATCCTCTATACTAAATTGAGGGAATTTTTTTTAAAAGTCACTGAGAAAGCATATAACTTCAAAATACCCAAATTTAAAAAAAAAAAGAAAAGAAAAGAAGAAACCGGACTCATTGCCATTCTGATGGATTCTTCTTCTCTTTTTTTTGTCATTCTTTTAATCTTTGAACAGCGCCAAGAATAAGTGTCAAATGAATTTAGAAACCCAGATTATGAGGAAATTTTCATTCTCCAAAGTCACTAAGCCTGATTTCATGCAACTAAGTTTTGAAAGATTTGAAATCAAATAGGAGGGAAAAAAGGAAAAGAGCAAGGAAGGGAAGAGAACAGAGAGGAGGGAAAAAGGAAAATAATGAAGAAGAAAAGAGTTGTCATATGTGTTTTATTTGTGTGAGATAAAAGAAAAGAAGAGAGTTATGGACCTTATGGTGAAGAGAAAGAAGAAGGAACAAAGAAGAAGAAGTAAAGACAAAATGAAAAAGAAAGGAAGAGATAGATGGCTAACAAAAAGGAAACATTAGGATTAGCATTTATTAGCTTTAGATGCCCTAAAAATTTTTAATAAGTTCATTTTGACCTTATATTGTTTTAATAAAGTATAAAATTAATCTGTTACCTTTCCTAAATTTCATTTTTTACCTATAACTTTTAAGTTTTTTAAAGTGGAATCCTTTTGGGCTAAATCTGAACTCATCAAATATGTATGCAAAAAACCACCAATTTCAAGGGAATTTTTATATATTATATTGATTATAGAATAAATCTTATATATACTGACAGTGTATACACTATCACCATTGGATTCATGACATGTGTGCAAAAGTTGAATTTCAAATTCAAATTTTGCATAGTTGTCATTCATCCAATGCTGATAGTGTATACACTGTCAGTGTAGGAAAGATTAATCCTTGATTATATGTTATTTATATATATTTATGATGTATTTATGATGTTATCTGGTTTGAGTCCCGATTTAACAGGTTGAACCCATCGACTTCTAAATTCTACCGAGTCATTGCCCAATTCGAGTTTCAAAACATAACATATTACTAATATGAAATGTTGGTTTTTCAAAATAAAAATGAGCGATTTTAACTATAATAAATAAAAATGCTCACTTTTAGGCCCTGTTCACAATAATACTTGAATTTTGGTCGACTTTGGTCATAGATACATCATGTGGTCAATTTTTAAGGTGTAAACTTGACAACTCACTCAATTGCTGACCCAAAAATTTAGAAAAAAAAATCCTAAAATCTTTTCCTCTTCTACCACCATCCTTCTCCACCATGCCCACTTCTACTACTAGCATACCTCACACTTCTCCCTTATTACCTCTTTCCCTTCTCCCTTCCACATCCTTTTCTTTCCTTAACTTCCCCATGTTCTCCCTCCCCCTCTTTCCCCACCACCACTCCTCTTTCTCCCATCCCTTATTGGTGTTATTCCTTCCTCCTCTTTCTATCTCTATCACCACCTTAACCCTTTCTCTTTCTTCTCTCCTCTATTACCTCTTTAATCCCAACCCACCTACTTGCTTTCTCCCCCTCCTAATTTGGTCTAGTGACCAGACTGGAGGGAGGAGAATGGGCAGGAGAATTGGAGAGGATAGGTGAGAGAGGGGGAAAGGAGAGGTAGGTGGTGATAGGGAAATGACAAAGAGAGAGAAGAAGGAAAAATTGGAGGAAGAAGAGGATGAGGGAGAAAGAAGAGAACGAGATAGTAAAAGAGTAGATTAGAGGCGGTGATGCCGGTGGTGGGAGTGGGAATGGTGGTGGAGGCTAGTGGTGGAAAAGGGAAACGAATGTATGTGTTTTTGGAATTTCTTTTAAATATTTTTTAATATTTCTTGTAAATAATTTTAATATTGTTTGGTGTTTTCGATTCAATAATTAAGTGAGTTGTCAAATTTGATCTTTAAAAATTAACCACTTGATATGTTTGTGATCAATTCCAACCAAAATTCAATTGAAAAAATGACCAAGAACCAAAAGCGAGTGTTTTTTTATTTGTTTAGGGATTAAAATCGTTCATTTTAATTTTGAAAGTCTAAAATTTTATATCAATAATAACACGTGTGAGACACGATTGGGGTAATTTTTCTTTACTTTTTACTAGGATAGAATGCTGTATACTTCGTGTGCCATACAGGCATCCTCGTTTATTACATCTCACCAAATGCTTTACCTCCATTTTTTATCCCAAAAAAAAAAAGGCCGAGTGCCCATTTACGCCCAATAAACCGACGGAAGACCTACTAACCCGGCCCGTTTCGATCCCCTAGCTTACCCTGCGGATCAATATCATCAAATCACTAATGCGTTTGACTACTCCCTTCTGTCCTGTCTCCTCTACTCTTCTTCTCTTCAATTCAAATAAATTCAACGAACAATCCCCCTCTGATATAAATAGAGTAAATTTAGTTCCTTTGGGTGGTGGGTTTTCATTTTCTCCTTAAAACGATGGAAAATCCGAGCTTGGTGTGTTCACCTAAAATGGTTCTTGGCCTCTCCCAAAACCCCAAAAATTCAATCTTTAACAAACCCTTTCTGGGTTTTCCACAAAAACCTAGTAGTATCAGCAGCAATCCCAGAAAGCCCTCAACTTCCCTTCTGCCTTTTCCTCATCTGCCGGTTTCGAGAAGAGGTAAAACACTTGGTAAATTCCTTTTTTCTTCTTTTTCCTTTTTGTGAACTTCCCTCCAGTTTTATCTTTATGTTGTGCTTGCACATTTTATCAATTTTCCATATACTTAAAATGCTAAGATAACCTCAATATATTAAGGATTGTTGTGGTTTGTTTGCATTTAGCAGTATTAGAGCACTTTTTGGAGTGCTGGCATGGTTGTCTGGTTGAATTATGCCTTGTGTTTTTGTTTGGCACAGTGTCTTTCAATTATTGAGAAGTTGATGCTAATATGGTAGTAGGGTAGAAGTATATATTATGGCTTTGTCGGAGTTCAGAAGAATGTTTTCTTTAATGGACTGTTGTCTGTTATCCGTTTTTTGAAGTGCTTTTATTTACCATCTGGATACGCTCGGCTGGCATTATACCTAAAATTGTTCACTTCTGGGAAAGATTTATCTGTGGGCGTGAAAAATAAGCAAAGATTATGTGGAAGACATAGCATTTGGACTTTGTATGATGAATTTTTGGGGACTGTGATCTCTAATTGTGACTAGCCGTAAGTTTACGTGGTTTTTGTTGCTCTTTTGAATCTTCTTGTGCCTAGAGCTAAGTGTAGGATGGTCAAAGTTCACTGATGAGTAACAAAGTGCAGAGGATCATTAATTGGAAAGATTGAGGAAGGGCTAAAGGTATTCTTTTCAACCTAATAATTTGGGCAAAGATGAATGATCTATGGTGGTTGTAGGAATTTTTAGCTTTTCAACTTAACTGCAAAGATAGCCAAGATTAGACATTATGCATTGTAACAGGCTGGCCCTTGAGGACTGGAATGCATCTGATGGAATATGATACAAATATTAGGCAAGGAGAGTGAACATGTAGTCTCTATAATGGTATGGAAACTTAGCGGGTTGAAGTATTTATGCATGCATGAAATCTTGGCGTGAAGTTGCATTGACAAATGTGCTGAAAATAGCCAAAGAGAAAAAGAAAGAAAAGATACTGAATCTTTGGGATGAACCATGCTATCTGTTACTTCTGAATTGCATTTGAGAGTGCTTTTTCTTTCTTTGTTCTGATTTTACTGTATAAACAATTTCATCTTACTTGTGATTTTTTTTTGAGAAGATGAATTTAAGCATAGTTTGTAGTATAAAAGCATTCATAATATATGTACTTGACTGACTGTAGACATCATGTCTTACTATATTTACATTTGGTGGTTTTGCTAGAAATTCTTAGGGTTGTTGTTCCACATTTTTGGGGTATTATCAATTTCTATTACTTCTATTTCGCCACTTTTAAGCAGCTTTTAACACTTCCTAATGCATGTTCCTTTCAGTGCTTGTGAAACTAAAAGGAGACTGTTTTGCAAGCACTACTTCTTCAAGTAACCAACAAACATCTTCTGTTGGTGTAAATCCACTGCCTGTGCAACCGCCTCCTTCTAGTGTGTAAGTACATACTTAGATGTGACTTTTGTTTTTCGCTGAGTTGCAGTTTTCTTTTTTAAGCCTTTTACTTTTTTCTAGGTTTTGAATCCTATGAAATTGCTTTCTGATGTGTGGGAACAATGTTAACATGGATCTTTGTGAGTAGGGGGTCTCCTCTTTTTTGGATTGGAGTTGGTGTTGGGTTCTCGGCACTTTTCTCATGGGTGAGTACATGGATCACTTGGATTCTTTCCACGACAGTGAGCGTGGTTCAAAATTTTTCTTTTTGCTCTCCCTATTGTTGTCTAATTATTTAAATTAAATGACAGGTGGCAACGAATCTAAAGGTGAGTTCTGTTCTTTACAGGTGCAGGTACATGTTATGCAGTTTAATTTATTCCAATAGACTCTGGTTTTTTTTTTTTTTGAAAGATTGTTCTTTTGCCATAGACTCTAAGCCTAGATTGCAGAAGAATCCTATAAGCTATAAAATTTATTTCTGTGTGCATATTGAAATGGCAAGCAAATGTTTTTCCAACTGGTAGGTTCTTGTTTTCCTATACTGGGGTGTTGTGTGCTTTTTATGGATGAAATCCAAGACAGACAGGTAAGTAATAATTTGAAACCACTCTAAAAGTCTGCATTGACAATTCTGTCAATCTAATTGAACTAAAGTGTATTCTTAAGAAAGGCTTCAAAGGATACTTGAACTTATTTGATGAGAATTATGTGTCAACAAAATTCTAGCTGTAAGTAGTGTAAGTCTACCTTCAATTTGATGTGTTCTGATGAAGTATATTGTTCTGGTTACTGTAATGCTTGTGAAAAAAAGTATATCTTGTTTTTGCCACCTCAGCATGCTACTTTGATAGAAATGTAATTAAGGTTGGATTTCTCTCCCTATCTGTAGTCTTTTCCCATTTCCTTGAGCTGCCAGGATTAGCTTGAGGTCACTGGATGTGGTTCTGCAATGAAAATACAAGTTTTGAGAACTCAAACTCTTCTCCATGATAAAAGCAATATCTGTTGATTGAGTCCCATCTAGTGTCTGTTTTTAAAAGATAGTTTTTAAATAGTGTAACAGGTTGCCTGTACAGTTCCTACACTTTTTTTTAAAAAAACTGGAATCTGTGTCTGTGGAAAATCTCAAATGAATATCAATATTTAACTAGGATCATATAGATGCAATAGAAACATGTTATTGAAGGTACATATGTGGGTGCTCACCTGGACTTGAATTTGAGCCAGAAAAACAAGGGTCTTCCACTGATGTTTGTTGCAACAATGGGTGTGAGACCTTTGGATTGTTCTCGTTGCAATAAATGCCAAATATAGGGAAAATGTGGCTCATTCTGATGTCAGGTAGTTTTATTTGGACTCAAAATGATGAAAATTTTGAAGAGCTTTGTTATTTGGACTCAAAATGGTAATTGAAGACTGGAGACTGGGGACGAAAGTCACAAGTGTTGCACCACTTTTGGATCCATTTGGTTAAAGAAATGTGTTCCTGCTATTTGCTCTCTGTTCTAGACTGCTTGTGCTTCATTTGGATTGCGATTATTTGACGGTTGAGGTCATCCATCTATGTAACTCTGGGCAGTTTAATTGTCTGGTTTAATTCACTAAGTTGTCTGGGTGTAGGCATGTGAAAGTGCAAAAGTTATCCAGGGCTAAGCACATAGTGCAATATTTTGGTATACTAGATTGAAGTGATGTGCCAGAATGCTTGATTGCAATCACAAATCAGTGCAGTTGAACAATTACAAAAAGAGTTGCTGCAATGAATAAGTTTTGTGTTTCTTGCAATTAAAGAACTATTTATAGAAATGCTAATTTTGTATAAGAACGCATAAACTTATTGGTTATTGAAAGAGACAAAATTAGCAATTAGCAAGAATTACCGAAGTGCACAGTTCAAGATTTATGTGAATTAAGCCTCCAAGTTCCTGCAAAAGAGCACTACATAAGTTAGTGTAGAAGGGGACATTTCAATAAGCAAGGCAACCAAAAACAGTAAAGTAATATTAGGTATTAATCTTCTTAAAATGGCAAAATATATTTAAAAGAAACCAATGATTAAGTTAAGAATAAAATGCTTGACAAAAGCAGGAGTCTTTTTGATCTAATGAACAAATGAATAAATTTTTGTAGAAATCCTTTCCATTAAATTACTTGGACTGTTCCTTTACTTCATGATGTACTGGTCGTAAATCATTTTATTGCCATTGTCTTATCTCCATGCCTGTATGAGGGCCTCTTTCGTTCTTATTCTTCATTCAATTTTTTGTTAAAATTTTCTGAGTCTTTTTAATTGTGCAATTTTAAGCTTTATGAAATCCAAAAGGTAGTTCACTCAATCAGCTTGTTGAGAAATGAAACTTCTGTTTGGAACCGAAACCTTTCCTAATATGAAAACATATCAGTAGTCTGTTTAAATTTCTTTGCAGTTGTTGATGGTGAAGAAGGATCCTGTAATTAACCCATTGGAAGTTCTGCTTAATGTGCAAATAACAAAGCCTATTGTGATGCTTAATTATTTTTTCCTGGAATTTATAGGTGTCATCAGGTGAATCTCTCAGTGTAGGCGTCTGTGCATATACATGCATTTATTAATTTTTTAATGAGGTCGTGTAGAAATAGCTGCACTTATTTGTATTACCATGAAAGTTTTTATTAAGTTTTACCGAGTTTAAAATGGACATAGAAATGTTTTTTGCTTGGCAAGTATGTGGCTGATTTTAAATGTCTAACCTGCAGACGTGGTTACTAGTTGTACTAGTTTTACATTTTATTATCATCACATTCCATCAAGAAAGGAAAAACAGAATCTTTTGGAGAATGACTTGTAGTAAAAACTGTAATTAAAGTGAAGCCAAGTGCACTTTTTCATGCTTTTGATGTTGTCTGGATATCATGTTCTTATTCCTGCAGAAATATGCAATGCAACAAGCCTTCAAGACAATGATGGGACAGATGAATACACAGAGTAATCAATTTGGTAATGATGGCTTTCCTTCCCCTTTCCCTTATGCACCTTCAGCAGCATCTGCTACAGCAAGCTCGCCACCAACAGCATCTGCTACAGCAACATCACCATCACAAGTAGCATCTCAACCAGTGACTGTTGATGTCTCTGCCTCCAAGGTTGAGGAACCTCCAGCAACAGATATAAAAGACGATTCAGAACCCAAGAAAGAAGCAAAAAAATATGGTATTTTACGTTTTCGTAAAAGTTTAGCAGTGCAAATAACACATGCCTTGTGTCAATAGAAGATGCCTGTGAAAAAGTTTAATTGATGCATTATGATAAGCATCTACATATGACAAATATACGCTGTCAGAAATTTTGTTTTGGAGACTTTTGGACTGTAACAGATTGGATTATAGCCTCAACAAGCAGCAACGTATGTGATGGCAAATAGTATACTGGCTATAATTGCCAGAAATTAACCACTCTTTATTGGCCTAACCTCCTTCATTTACTGTGCCATAGGCAAATTTTTGCTGTATGCTTATAGTCAATCTGCTTCCCATGATGTGCCTCACTTCCTTCTAGAGGTTGCACCATCTTCTTGGGATGGTCACTCTGAAGTTATAGAAATTGTCTCCTCCTCTTTATTGATCAACCTGATAGCCCTAAATTCTCGAGGATGAGTACTTAAGGATGCCATAAGCATCTTCTGAAGGCTGTTACCTGTGGGCTTCCTACCTCTAATGGATTTATGTTGTATTCTTTAATACCAGTTTATGAGGAATTTCCATTGCTTACCTCATCATTGATGTTAGTTATTCCCTAGGAATAGATTGCCAGGGTGAACAAGATTGCCAAGTTATAAGAAGAGTTTAGAAGACTATTGTGCATTTGGTATCAGAAATTTGGAATTCTTTTTTGGGACTCAGTACAGCTTATTGCTGTTCAAGTTCTGTTGATTTGTGTTGAATGTATGAGTTCTTGTTTAGGTAGGTGGCAGTTCATGCTGCACAAATTTGCACTAGCTTCCCCTTGGTGGCATTTTATAATATTTGCATTTATTTCATGGACTGAATAATGATGCTATGTTCTTAAGGAGTCACTGGTTTGGACTATTCCGTTTGAAATGAATGTGAATATTCTGAATCTCTTGGTTCGAATTTTTTGTTGCAGCATTTGTAGATGTCTCTCCAGAAGAAACATTTCAGAAGAATGCTTTCGAAAGTTACAAGGAATCAGCTGAGGCAGACTCATTTAAGGAGCCTGTTGTTATTGATTACGTGAGTTGGCCTTTCGCTCACTCTGTCGTTTCTATTTTTCTATTTCTTATTCTTTGTCCTTGTGAGATTGAGATTGCTAACTTATACAAATGGCTATGAAGGGTACACAAAATGGTGCTGCTTCAAAGCCGGAAGAAGGTGCCTCGCAAGCATCTTCCTCAAACCGTAAGTGAAGGATTTGCCTTTACTTCCCATTTTAGATTTGTGAACCGCACAAGTGCTTTGAGTCTCTTGTATTCTCTTTTTTGCTTTCTATCTTAGATTTGTGAAACTGCTCAACTGCTCAACTGCTTTTAGCTTCTGGTATTCTCTTTTTCTATTGAAAGACAATGGTTATTGTCATCTAGGCAGTAGAGATAACATTTATTGGCTTAAAGCTCATTCTATGGCTGAGATTTTAGTTGAATGACTGTAATTTGTCGCAGTTAGTTTTGTTGAATATTGATGCTGAGTTTTATACATGTGTAGCCCTCAAATTGGATGTTTTGTTCCTTGTAGATACTGTCTTATAAACGATCATGTTTTACTTTGTTCTTTACGCAAAAAACCTAAATATTGGACAGGACAAGCAAACCCTTTGTTATCAGTGGATGCTTTGGAGCAAATGATGGAAGATCCAACAGTACAAAAGATGATTTTCCCGTAAGACAGACTTCACTCTGTGGTTTGCAGTTTATGATTTATACTTTTGTCCTGCTATAGCGGGTGTAGTTCTCTACTTCTGATATTTTTCCTGGTAAAGTGATTTATTTAAGCTCTTATATGGTTTTAGAGTAGAATGTAACAACACTGAGATATAATTTTTAATTCCATACGCATGCATACTAATCAGTTTGAGAAAAGTGATTTGCAGCTCTAAACTGTTGTGTGTTCTTCAAGTTTGAGAAAGCCTACTTCAATTTCAACTTTCTGTTATCTCTATTCAAAGCTTAAAGACAAAGGCACATAGATTGATCAAGAAGGTTGTTTTAGTTGTCATGAACTCAAACTGATTATGAAAATATGCTTCTTTTGCGGTGTCAGGGCACAAATCTGGGACGGTTAAGCAGAAGCACAAGCTGATTTTACTAGATGGTCTGTCTGATAGATCTTTTGATGGGGCTTAGTAATGAAATTGTACTCTTATACTTCTGCTTTTATATCAACTTGGCTGTTAAAAACTTGATAAAGTCAATTTTGTGACAGGATTAGTTCTTTTGCTTTTCTCCCACTTCTTGATAATTCAACTCTCATCAGATTCCTTAAAACATGGTTTGGTTGATTTCTTTCTTTGTTATGACAACAAACTGGTTACTTACATGGGGGTCAACCGTGAATATTTGCAATAACACATAGAATGATTTTGAAATTTGATGAAAGGACCTATTAAGCCCGTCTGTTGGTATAGTTCACTGTAATAGCATGAATGCAGAGTCAATGGGCTGGTTAAGCGAAGACTGGAACCGTGTTCATATCTGTTACTAAATTTGTGTTTAATGTAGTCTGTCAAATTAGGAAAGAGAAAGATGATTGTTAAAAGAGAGGTAGAGAGGA
Organism: Coffea humblotiana; assembly: GCA_023065735.1. Taxonomy (NCBI): domain Eukaryota; kingdom Viridiplantae; phylum Streptophyta; class Magnoliopsida; order Gentianales; family Rubiaceae; genus Coffea; species Coffea humblotiana. The sequence continues at coordinate 11,413,259 of CM041217.1, forward strand.
AAAAATGCATTAAGGAGTGAAAGTAGAACTGGTAAAAATAGGATTGGAAGAACTACTGAGAATATACTTGTTTGCAACAGTTATTTAATTCTGTTTTTTTGGGAAATTACCTCTCTGATTAGTGTGAACTTGCTTGTAATGAGTATATTATCCAAACACAAAAATAGAATGTTAAGGATAACTGCATCTAACCTCAGGCGTGGGTTTGTGCCTTCTCTGGAGGATGGTTAAGAGTACTTCTCTATTGAATTTTAATGCTTCTTGGTTTAAATATTGTCATTTGGCCATTTTATGTCCAACCTTTCCTCATGTTTCTCCTTTGGTCTGTCAAGTTTTGTTCTCAATTGCGACTTATCTAACCTTATCTAACCATTAGTTCCCTTTAGAATGTTGCTTCTTGGATGATTTTTAGATAATACTACATGCATCTAGAGCTCTTAGATTTGGTTACATGCCTAAGGTAAAACTTTTGTATGATATTGGATGTTTGGTAGACTATTGGCATTTTACCTCTTCCTCTCTTAAATGGCACCATTGGTGATGCCAAGCATCGCACAGCAGAGATTTCTTTGTCCCTCAATGTCACAGTTCTTGTGAAGTCATCTTTTGCTAAATCAACCTTTCTGTCTGCCTAAATAGGACAAAATCTAACATAGGAAATTTCTTGTTCTTCTTGTTGTAACATGTTTCCAGCTATCTGCCCAAGGAGATGAGGGACCCTGCTACCTTCAAATGTGAGTGCAAAATTGCATTTTCACATGATATAGCTGATTTTTTTCTTTATAATTTAAGAAGTCTCAGCTTCCCCTTCCCCAACACCCCCACCCTCAACACCCCCCAACCCCCAACCCAAAAAAAAAACACCAAAGTATTGATACACTTTCGTCCCTTGGATGGATTAACACTATAAGATGTATTAACATTTGTGTATGGAAATCCTTGCTAGGATCCTATGACTTTTCTGCTTTGCTAAAATTTTTGGTTTCCCTATAGTTTCTATATCATCCAAACTCATTTGTAGAGCTTTTTATATTGTTTCAGGGATTCAGATATTTAGTCATATTATGCTAATAGTTACCTTATCCTGTTATCACCTTAGCCATAGAAATAGATATGAAACTTGCATCAAGTTATTTATGTTGAGCCTGAATGCTGTTGCATTTTTGTGGCAGGGATGCTACAGAATCCAGCATATCGTCAGCAACTACAAGACATGCTGTAAGTGATTTTCTGCTTAACTGATGTTCTATAGATGTGCCTTATTATTTTGCATCGAATACTTGTCTACATTTGCTTGATTTTTAAATTCTAGAACTTGGGTTCGTTGGTTTCGTTATTAATTTTTATTTAAACCTTTACATTTTGCTTGAGGTTGTTTCACTGACTGCAGTAAACCTGTATCTTTTGTCACAACTTAAGCTAAAATAATGTCTAGTATAGTAATAGGATTTTTTTTGGTCGACATTGTATTTCCTTGGGTTAATACTATTTACAACCTTAAATGCCCGACCCTACAACTGTGCATGGAAGCCTTAATTTAAAGCATGATGGATTTGTCTGGGCCATTGTGCCAGTGGAGTTAACTTTTGGTTTAGTGAAGTATCTATCAAATGGGTCAAATGTCCCATTTGATAGGAACATTTGCTTTTGAAGATTTGTTTTAAATGCCTATTCTTACTCATGAAGTGTATTTCTTTGGTTACTGTTTTTGGGCCTACTCGTTTGATACTTTCCACTTCCTATTGCCACCATAGCAACGACAGAACTGGTCTGTTGGTGGTTTTTTTTTCTTTTTTTTTTGGGGGGGGGGGGCATGGGACTTGTGTTTCCCTCAAAAGTTTAGTTATTTTCATATAGATCATTAACAAAATTAAATGTTGGCCCCTCAAGACTTCTCTCAATTGAATTTAGGCCCCCAATGTTGTACAGATATGAGTTTTGCCACCTTGCCCCAAATCCACTATTTCTTGGTTGCCCACTGTCTTTGGTGTTGTCGCTTTTCCTGTTTTCAGTTTGTAGGCTTATTGCGTATTTTTCTGTGTGTGTGTGTGTGTGTGTTATAATTTGGGGGCATGGGGGCCGGGTTTGATTGACCTACACTATTTTTTGCATTAACCTACAGTTGCATCTGACATTTGTTTGGATGGTAGATAATTTACAGTGTACCTTTTTATATGCCAATGCCTGCCCATCTTTTTCCATTTCTATTTCTCCTAATAGGAGCAAGATTTTCTGTTTCTATTTCTCCTAATAGGAACAAGATGGGTGGAAGTCCTGAATGGGACAACCAGATGGTGGACACCTTGAAAAATTTTGATCTTAACAGTCCTGAGGTCAAGCAGCAGTTTGGTAAGTGTCTTTGATGTTTTCTTTTGCTGCATTACTTACATATGCATCTTCCATGTACAGTGTCTTTTGAGGTATTGTTATATTTGTATTGTGTACTTCAAATCTTAACTTGATTATATGAATGAATGCTTGGTGAACTATATCGATAGACTAGGTATAAAGGTCTTGACCTTTACTAGGTTTACTTGGTTCTCACCAGTAGCATCCCATCTCCTACTTCCATCGGCCCACCACTTCCAGAGTTTGAAATACACGAACTTACATTCGTGTACTGCTTGTTTAGATTAATGTCATCTTTCTAGACTTGTTATCTCAGTGCTTAAGGGAGATACTTTTGGTTGGGGGGAGCATCTTTTAATCTGGCTGCAGAAACAATCGAAAAGGTTTAGCATCTTGTAAAATTGTGCACACACATGGGCGACATGTTTGTCAAAAGAACAAAGATGGAAGGCATAATTAGATATGAAGTGTTTTGCTTCTCAATTCACTTAAGTACCTTTTACAGCGAAAATTTTTCTCCTGAATGATGTCAAGTAAATGTTGGAGCATATTCAACAATTCTTTGTAAGTGAAGCATTTAAAAGTGATTTCAGGTCTGATGTTGGGAGCTGTTATATGAAGTACTACCCTGAATGGAATGGAGTAAGTTATGCTCTGATGTTTAAGGAGATGATTTCTTTTCTTACACGTAGTTAAAATAACAAAACTGTTAAAAGGTGATGGATTGACAAGCATGTAAGCATTTGGGTTGCTCCAGTTTAAGCTGAAGCTCTTTTAGAAAATGCTAGAGAAGCCATTCAAGTTGTTGAGGTCAAGGGCATGGGAGCTAAAGCTTCTGTGATTGATAGACCTGAGAGTGTTAGTGCCGTTCAAGAACTCCTTTCTTTGAGAAGGTAAAGTCATTTCTAGAAGGTACCATTGTTGTGCAACCAAAGTATATAAGTGCTGATTATGTGGTTACACATGCTCTTTTCATTTTTATGAAAACTTGAAGCATAATCCTACTGCCCAAAAGTTCTGTCTCTACAACCTTGATGGTCAAAACTAGTAAAGGTGGAATGCACGGTACTGATCCAAAGCCATTTTCTTGAGGAAAGTTCTGCAAAACTGCTGTTGGGAGTGAAAGAATTTCCTGGATGGGCTTCAGTTCCAAAGATTGAGCAGAGTTTATGTTTGAGATGAGCCTGACCGGTAAAGATGATCTGTTAGATATTATCCTGGGTGGTGATTGATGGTAGGAATGTTATGTCACTATCTAACAGGATGGGTTTGGGAAGCGTACAAGTGGATACTTGGATCCCCTTGGTAAGGGTGCCCTATGGGTTTCTATATGTTGGCCAGTACCCACCTAATGGGCTGGGCTTTTTAAGCTGTTTGCTTGTGATAGAGATGGTATTCATATGAATTCCATTTGCCTTTTTGGCTCTTCCTGATAGAGTGAGGTTGGTCCTATGATGAGGAGGCATGAAATTGTTTCTGGAAGATTTTAAAGTAGCTTTATGTGGGCTTTTATGCTCAGTAGTTACTTAATATGTTTGTAGAAATACTGGATTGAGCAAGGACAGGAACTCTAGAGGCTTCAAAGTTGAATCAGCCTAGAGGGTTGAAGAAGATGGGAGGCTTGCTACTGGAACTCCTCCCTAGAAAATAATGGAAAAATACTACAATTATATTTTAGATGTTATATCAATTGGTCTTTGATGTCGATAAACTGGTGGTTGCCTACACCATCATGATTTCAGGAATCAATTGGTTTGAGCTTTTGCTGTCAATTCAATTTCATAGTTTGCCCTAGTGCTTTGTATTTGTGCTTGCGGTTTCCATACACTTGTAATTCTGAAGCTCGCTAGCTCGTGTACATGGGGAGTGATATCCTTTTTCAACTTCATTTTCTTCAGTAAAATGTAGCTGTGAAACATTTGTATTTGACAAGCAAAATCTCGTGTCAATTTATTGACTCTCTACCTGATATAATCATGATAGATATTACCTTTAACATTTCACCCTCTTATTTGGTTGATTACGTACATATGCAGATCAAATAGGACTTACTCCTGAGGAAGTCATTTCAAAAATTATGGCCAATCCTGATGTTGCTATGGCATTTCAAAATCCCAGAATTCAAGCGGCAATCATGGAAGTATGTGCTTCTTGTACCGTTTTCTCATTCTGCTTATTAGTTCCACATAGTTCTAATTTTATTTTTGGGTTTGCTTGAGTTTTATACCCTGGTTTATGTTTTTTCTGATTCTAATTTTCCTTTTGGGTGCTTATAAGTTTTACTCCCTGGCTTAATGTAATTTCTGATACAGTGCTCTCAAAATCCACTCAGTATTGCCAAATATCAAAATGATAGGGAGGTAAGAGGAAAATTTTCTCTTTGGGCACTTCAATTTCATGTTGTCCCCTGCCATTTTTGTTTTTTGTCCACTTCCTGCAAGATAAACAATAATTGTTGGCTAGGTTTGTTCATCTCTCAATTGCTGGAGGCAAATAGATGGGGTCATTATTAAGGCCTAGTGAATTGTTGACCTTTCTACTAATATCTATTCTGGAATGGTGTGTGTGAAGCTATCGTGGGCTTCATTTAGCACATCCATCGACATATGACTATCTTTGCTTCTGCAAATTTGGATTGATGTGTTGCTATTTATGCTCAGGTTATGGATGTTTTCAACAAGATATCAGAACTCTTTCCTGGGGTGACAGGTTCACAGTGACTTCATAGTTCTGACTGTGTCCCCTAAACAGTTAAAAGAGGCAAATTGAGGAGAAGCTATAAAGCATATTGCAGCTCTTTTACCTAAAGATTGCCAAAATAGTCATGAGCGTAGTTCATGAGCCTAAAGAATACCAGCTTTGTTCACGAGCCTAAAGACTGCCAAAATAGTCGAGGGTCAGCCATTTGTGGTCAAAAGTCACCAAAAGCCTAGTATTTTTTGCTATAGTTTTGATCATCTCACCTCTTGAATAGATATTTGGAGCTGTTGTCTGCTGTAAATTTTGGTGCAATTTGTTTTAATTGTTAATCCGGCCAAACTCTATTAGGTATTGTGTCACAACTATGTTATTGCCTCTTGTTTTTGCCTTTTTATATCCTATAGCAGCATATTTGAAACTTGATGAGCATTCCACCAAGTGCATCATCTAGCTCTTGGTCTTCTGTTTTTCTTTTGATTGGTTGAAACCAGTTCTTATTTTATTTTATTTGTGGGTTTTGGTTTTTCTGAGAGGCTATTTGATTTGATAATGTTTATCAGATCAATCATGTGGTGGGGCTAAATTCTGTCTTAGTATATCATTTTAGAATTGATAATGACAAACATTAGACTCTCATTGTGACCACAAACTCGTAAACTTATCTTGTGGAAATCTGACTGCAACATTCCATTGGCCTGATGTCCCTAGGCCGGCTTTGTTTTTAGTCGACAAGACAAAGGCTGCTACTGATATTACCAATTGGAAAATGGCCTTTTAATTCTTGTTTGTTCTCATGTTCCATTATCTTCTTGGGTGATGAGCATCCTCTAGGAATCTTTTAGAGGATCGTTCAACTAAACTTTCCATCTTCTTTTAGTATATATGTGATCCCATTAGATTTGCTTATGTTTTTCTGGCCCCATGCTGATTTTCGACTTTGATCATGCATTTGTATGTGTTGTAAGCATCATATGGTTGGTTGAAAAGCTGCTTAAACAATTAATATCACTTTAGCCTTTTTGTAACGACACTCCTCCTTTAAAAAATATAGTGATAGTGTTAATATAAAAACAGTAGGGTGGCAGTAATATTTCCAGATTGGTGATTGAAAAAGCTGTCAAAAAAAAAAAGGATATTCAAATAGCTTCTTCTACTCTCCAAGTCATAGCCCAATTCTTCCTCTTTACTTTTTTTTTCATTGAAAAAAATTAAACAAAGGGCAAAAGTTGCATGATAGTCGTGGGAAAAATAAGGGGAAAATGATAAAATAAATATCAAGCACTTCATCTCCATCAATTTGATATTGAGACCATTAATCATCTATTAAAAAAGTTTCCTGGCATTGAACCTACGTTTGGCAGTTTGGGAAGAACTTCTGGAGTAACAGATTTTTCTTTTTAAATTAAGAGAAGGGTATAATAGGATATTCAAATGTAAATTTGGCATGCATCAGCATTTTGGGCCTATTTTATTACCTAAACTAGGGGTGCAAACGAATCGAGCCGCTCGCGAGCCGCTCGATTCAAGCTCGAGTCGAGCTCGACATTTTTCGAGCTCGAGCTGATCGAGTCAAAGTCGAGCTCGAACTCGAGCTCAAAATATTAAGCTCGTTAGCTCGCTCGCGAGCTCGAGTATATATATATATTTTTTATTTTTATTTTTATTTTAATAGTAAAATTACATAAATATCCTTAATATTTTATTATTTATTAATAAAAAATATTATTTTATTTATTTTTTAAAAAAATAAAATAATTATTTTTATTTTTTCGAGCTCGAGCTCGAGTTTCAAAATTGCCAGCTCGTCGAGCTCGAGCTCGAGTTCGAGTTCGATGAAATTAAGTCAAGACTCGACTCGATAAGGCCAAATCTCGACTCGGTTCGGCTCGTTTGCAGCCCTAACCTAAACCATTAAAAGAGGGGAGGTTTGTGTAATTTTTAGAACTTTAAGGGAGCTTCCTATAATTGTTAGAAACCTCAGGAAGTTTTCTAAAATTATCCCAAAAAGATCGCCATAAAATTCTTTCTGCATTGGAAAGTCTCGGTCATTTTTCTTTGTGACCACTTTTGGTCAGCAAAAGCAAGTTTGTAAGATTGAAATTGACTCGTGGTCAACTCAGCACACTATCGTCTGTCACTACTAGTAAAGTTTTTCATAGAAAACATGAAAGGTTCATATAATTCGTCAATGGAATTGATGGAATTCTAGTCACTAGGCAATATTAAAGCCAACTATTTTGTGTACAGAACCACCACTTACTCTCTCAAGTATGGCCGACAATATTCTTCCATAACACTTGAAAACACTAATAAAATACTTCAATGGGAAATTATATTAAATTAACGCACTATATACAAACATATATACATACATACATACATATATACATACATATTATACGCACACACACAAATACTATCTAGACTCGGGGCAATATGATTGTGGTTTGAGCTGGCTCCTCATAGTTATTGTATTAATTATAGTATTTTTTTGGATCAACATTATAATATTTCATTTACTATAATTCATCATTATAGTTTGGGAAAATTTAAAATGTCGTACATGATTATAATGTGATTGTATAACATACAGTGTAAGAAATACATCAAGTGGCTGCACAAATGTCGACCGTATTTGCCCGTGTCCCACCTATATTTCTATCCATTGTATGTAGCCATTCCATGTAATATGTTCCTCAAAGTTCCTGTAGAAGAAAGGGAATAGGGTTTTGGAATGAAGTTGAAGTACAATAGTATTTATCCCACATAGTATTTATTGTGAATTGTGATGTATGTTTGGTCATGTTGAAGCATGTAACATGTGCAGTCCCACTGCTTTAAAATACAAGTGTTAACAAGTCAGAAAAATTGGAAGTAGCTGAAGCAAAACTCGTCTTGAAACAAGTTATATACACGAAAAAACAGGTCATATTTTGTGCAAAAATATTAATCTACATCATTAATAGTACCTCATATGAGCAAAGATATATCCTGAGCCCTATTGTCACATGGTATATTAAATGAATCTGCTCCTGGATTTGGAAAAGTTTGTTGTCTTGAGTATGAAACTGTTGCATTGAAACATCTTTATCAGAATCAGAACAAAAATTTCTTTGTACGTACAAAATTTTGCTCTGACATATATATGCATAAATGTTCATTGATATCCAGTCAAAGCTAGCTGGCCAATAATTGGATTGAGAGAAGGGATTTTTTGAGCTAGTTGCAACTAGGTGGAAAGCATTTTGGTAGCACTGTCACATTCATTATGTGTCGTTTCATTGATACTCTTTTGCTACTGCTTTTGCTCAAGTTCTTTGGATTCACCATTTCCCTAACACAATATGACGTTCTCATGGTGATATATCACGCTTTCATGGTAGAATGTGAGGCGACAAAGTGATCACACACGAGTTCAGCGTTCGAAATATGAGATGGCTTGAAGTGGATTGCAAGGCTAGTTTTAGCACCGACACATTGGGTGAGAAGCTTCGGTGGTTGAATTGAGGAAAAAAAATTGTCACAGTAAACCCAATTTATACCCATATTTTTAGGTTATTTTTATTGGACAATTACATGAATTTCCTTCCATCTTTATCCATCGATCATTCATTATCCCTAATTTGTCGGGTTACAAACGAGTCTAAACAAACCAAATACTATTGTGTTCAAGCTCATTTAATTATTTATTGAGTTTGAAATTATGTTCAAACTTGGCTTTGTTACTTCTTGAGTCGAGTTCGAAGGAGCTTTTATCGAGTCGAGTTCAAGTCGAATTCGAATAGTTTGAATATTTTACGTGTAAAATGCTAATCGCATTGAGCTCGAGTCAAATTTAAAAATTTATCAAACACAAAATACTGTTCAAATTTGATTTGATTAGTTAGCGAATCAAATTCTAACGAACTCTTACTCAGTCGAATTCAATTCGAATATCGAATAATTTGATTCATCTTTTAACCCTGCACATACGCTATATATTATCACAATTATGTGACTATAAAATATACCTTGTTATTTGCATTCATCTATTTCTAGTACGCACTATACTGCGTGTCATGTTCGCTTGACCCAAAAGGCAAAAGGGCGTTAGTTTCTCCCAGTAAACTAATCAGACTAGCTAGATTTAAAAGAATTTACTAGGTGAAAAATAAGAACCCAGAGAAATTAATTCTAGATGTGAAATTGAACAGAATTATCTCTCTTTTCACTACATGTAAACATAAATAGAATGGATGATAGAGAAATCAATCAAATAGTATTCAGCCTTTGGACTATGGAGACATCTAAACCTAAGCCAGATTCAGTGTGAACGGTGGACAAGAAAAATGTCATATTCATAGGCCTGAAGAGCAGAAAAAGTCTCCCACCTTGTCGGCTATGGTTGTGGCTGTCCTGGTCCTGCAATAACCAATAAGTGTAGGTACTCTCCTACCTAATCTTCATTTTTTAAACTTGTATTTTATATCGTAGAAAATGATTTTGTAAAATAAAAAATGTTATTCACAATTGTTGCTGCATTGATGTTAGTTATTGAAGAACTTTTTTTTAATTCAGGCACGCAAAGAAGACAAGTAGTAATGATCATTTTTTTTCCTAACTAATATCAATGATTAGACGATGATGACAAAAATTTCCATCCCTATAAAAAGTCCTTAAAACTAATTAGGAACACAGTGGAGACGAAAAAACTCTTTTCGTTTACATACAATGCTTAAATATAATATTGTCTAATAAAGTAGTTGGATTGCCTTCCTCTATGACATTTGTTTAGATTTTTTTTTTAAGTTGCTTATAATTAGAGGATAGTGACATTTTACAAGTAAGCTCTTTTAGTTATTATTTCTATTTACTTCTCTCTTTGATTTTTCGGGAAGTGCAAGTTAAAAAAAGTTTTTTTTTTTTCAAAATAACCCAAGAAATGCATTTAGAAAGGGCCTTTGCTGCTGAAAGGCAAAATTTCGTGAAGTTTTTTTTGATCACTTTTGTCTATGAAATTGTTAACACTGCGTAAAAACTTTCTTATGATCGAGCCCCCTTTCTCCTCCGTCCCCATAGATAACATGTATAATTTGGCTTCTTTAAGTAATTGTAATAGAGGTGATACAATTGCAAAAACCCCACTTATCATTCACAAACTTCGTCGCTACAATAATAGAAATCCATATATTATGCCAAAAAAGACAGAAATTAAATTCTACATGATTCAACTTGATTGAATTGAGTTTGAAGAAATTAACGTGCATGTCCTCTGTCAAGTTAGCAATAACCACTGGGATTGGTCCAACGATCAGATGAGGGCTTTTAGAGTCTTCCTCGTTACTAAGTTCAGGAATCACATCCTGTGCCTGACAATTACGGAAGGAAAGGGGGTGTGGGGGAGCGGGAGGATTAATAAAAACAAAAACAAAAAAGAAGCTAGCATCTTTTATTTGTTTCAAATAAAAGTACGAAAATGCAGGTTAAGTATTATATCCCAGTGATAAACTGTTGCTAATCTATAAATTATTTAATAACAGAAAACAGAAAAATTCAGGCTTAGTTTCTAGGGTAAAACAGAAAACAGAAAAATTCAGGCTTAGTTTCTATGGTAAAAAAATATGATTAAGACTTTGAAGTGGTTATTAGAAAATAATTTCTAAGATATGCACTGATCCCTAAAGCAAGCTGTCCTAACAGGAATGCGACAAAACTGTAATCTTCAATTCATTTAATCAGTTGTTGTGCCATCATGTTATCTGTATCCTTTGTTTATTTGATTGCTTCGTGATTGTGAAATCGACTTCCAGAAATGCCACCATCAAAAACCAACAGAAAGCGAATTAAATATTCCCCACTCTGATGTAATCGAATCTTCCTTAGATTTTAATAGGAACTGAACAAAATATATAAATTAAAAAAAATCTATACTAAATGACATACGACTTAAGTGATGGAAACAAATTAAAAGATGACATGTCTCCTTGATTTTATGGATTTTCATATTTATATTTATCATTTAGAAATGCCGTGATAGAAACAGATTAAAAAGTAACGCACCTCTTTGATTCTAGGAATTCCCTTATTTCTGTCTATTATTTAGAAATTTGTGACTTTTTATTCACATTTTATAGGTGGATTCTTAAAAAACAAGATAGAGCTACTTTTATTTACTAAGCTAGGACTGGTGTAAAAATTGAGCAAACTACTTAGAAGCTTTAAAGGAATTTACATGGAGGACCATTAGTTTGCAAAACATTTTGAAATGATTTTTGTTTTTACTTCATTATGTTTTTTAATATTTATGTATACAATTACAAGAAAAAAAATAAAGAAGATTATGTTGAAACTTCCTTTCGGTGGAAAATTTTGAGTTTTTCTTTTCTTTTTTTCAAAAGGATTAAGCTGCCCATTTAGGGTGGGTGGAAATTTTCGAGTTTGTCAAAATATTAAGAGAACAGTCTTGTTGTATAATTGACTGAACTTAACGCCGTATCTATAGTTTTCTTGTTACATAAACATGCTCTTTATTAGTTTTTAAAGAATTTCTAGTAAGTTTATGACTTACTAATAACAACTTTGGACTATTATTCCTCCATTAATAGGTAGTTGATTTTTCATAAGCAAGATCATTTTCATTTTCATTTTCGTGGTACGAGAGATAAGCTTAGAATTTGTTTCGGTTTTAAGTTACTTTTGTTCTTCCACGCATTCCCCTTAGTTTTCACATGAATCATTCTGTATTATTTTTCAAAATTCTCCTAGAAACTTATAAAGATCTTATGTAGCAATTTAATTTTTTTTCTGAGTAGGTTCCTCAGGCTATTTGCTCTTTAGGTATGTGATTTAATTATTGACACACTAATGTAAAACTAGATTAAAGAACACATAATGGATTCCTGCTCCGTTGACTGAATTCAGTCTTGAAGAATATTCTGCTGTTGTTAGGTGATCTAACGACATAAGTCAATGCAAATCAAGAATACGTGGTCAATAAACACTTGGACTTATAGGTGATTTGTCCTCGATGAATCTTCTGTCCAAGTTTTTATGCCACTTTTTATTATATTATCATTTTTTCTTCATAAACATCATATTTTAGTTCTTTTTTATTTTCTTAAGATACAATAACTATTAACCGAGTAAAAAATAAATACAATAGTTTCAAGAAAATAATATATAATAGAAATTAAAAAATACAGTAGAAAATTTGTAAATTTTTTTATGCATTTTGATTTTTTGAGTTTGTTAACTTTTATATATTACTTAATTAATAGTTATTGAATTTTAACAAAAAAATATAATGTTTATGAAAAAGAAATAACAATATAATAAAAAGCGGGACAGATAGTGGCACAAGGAGTGAGATAGAGGATCCGTTGCACAATTTGTCATCCACAAAGGGTTTGGTTAGTTGGAGATTGGTTTGATGTCAGTTGAATTTGCTAGATAAGACATGGCCATTCCAGATAAATGGTGTAGCTTATTTTAAAAAGGGAAAAAAAAACTTATTGGCAACTACAATAACTCTTCATAAATCATTTTATATATTTTTAATGCAGTATTTTAACTCCCATAAATAGTCTAATCAAATAGAGGCACCTTCTTTTGTCATTCATTATAAGGTTTTACAAGTTGGGTGCCATAGCTATCTCATAAAGTTACATTTCAAATGATAAGCATGATCGTCTTCACGTTGCATAAATCTCATAGCTTTCGGTCCTTCACTAGCCATACAAAATGTTTAAGCAAAGTTATGAATGGACACCAAATTTGTCATCAATCACACACACACACACACACAAAATTTTGGATTTGGAACAGTTCAATTCATTTTCTTTCTTATAGTAGTCAAATACCTTTTTGGACCTTCTTTTTAGATTTTGCAAAACAATTAGTGCTGCACAATGTCCAACAAGTTTAATAATAATAATAATTTTAATAATATTTTATCCTCATTTAAAAAGAATACTACCTTTTTTTTGTATTGAAGTATATTCCATTTACTTGAAGGGGAAAACTATTAATGACCACTAGGTCACAACCTAGGTTTTTTTTTTTTTTTTTAAGGACAACCTAGGGTCAACAGCTTCAAAAATCGACAGAATAGACTAATGTTGGAACCAGTTAGCAAAATCTCAGTGTCTTATTTTACAGTTGGGTCATAGAGTCTGTTAATATTAAACTATCAAGCATGCTTGCAGTTAAATATTTGAAGCTTCCAAACAACTTAACACTTTTGCTTAACAAGAGAGGTTACAAATATAAAAACCATTCACATTTGACTTTTTACAGCATAGTTCAAATTATGCAATAACCTACATTTAGCTGTTTTGAGAGTGTTTTTGAAAAACATTGCTGTAGCAGAGTTTTTAAAATATATTTTGAAATATTTTTAGAAAATATTTTGGGATATTTAAGAGTAGAAAAGTTTCTAGAATATATTTTGAGATATTTTTTAAAATTTTAAAAAAATTTAAACTAATTTTTAGATTACCTTTTAGAGTACTTTTTAAAAATTTTTATTGTATTTAAAAAACTAGTTTTTGAAAAACACCCCAAAAACAGGGGATCCAATGAACAAGACATAATCTTAGGAGAAAAAATTTGTTTTTTAAATGTCCATGGACAAAGGAGAGCAAAATTGAAAGGAAATTTTTTTTAAAGATAAAAGGATAGAATGACAATGAATTGCCAGTATGAATTTTCACCGGCCTATATACTATTTCTTATCTCAAGTAGTCGATCCAGCAAAGTACAATTTTTTTTTCTTCTTTTCAGTTTGAGGGAAACTCTTGGCCAAAGAAAAGGAGATGGAAGCTCATGGTTGCCTGATTAATAGCCCTAGGTAAAAGTATAAACTCTAAATACTTTCTTAGTTTTTGACTCTTAAATTTAAAGTGGTTTCGGTCCATATGCTACTGTTATAGTTGACTGGTCCAAAGTGTTAGATCTTTGTATTTGCCTCTTTTTAAGGTCAACATCCTAGGATAGATTATGTTAGATTTACATTTAATTACAACCAACTGTTACTTGTCACCTTTGATGTGTGTGTATGTATGTATATGTATGTATGTGTGTCTATATATATATATGCAACTTGTATCATATGTGTCACCTGTGCAACCAAGATTCATATCAATATAGCAATCGAGAAATATGCCATCTTCGAATAATTACAATGGAGTCTGCACAGGAACTTATACTCAACAATATTGGTGCTTATTAGGAAAGAAAAAAAAATTTTGTTGACAAGAATTGCTAAGGACTGAATTTTTTTTTTTTTTTTTTTTTGAAGGAAGGGATTGATTACCTAGCAAAAAGTTATATAGCTCTGATCGTCTTCGTACCATTGTTGAGGTGACCATTGATTATATATCTGAAAAAGAACAAATGTATACAAAACAAAATAACCCACAAATTATTGTACTGTCCCTTGTCTTCATCCTGTGGAATACCAAATTATCTAACACTTGCTCATGAATTGCATTTTCCTGCTTTTTCTTTGTCCAATAAAATAAATAGGTCACTTGTTAGTTACATATTAATAACAATACAGTTGTCTTGATCCTTAAACTCGCTCCAATCAGACATTTCATACATTCAATCGTGATAATGTATATATTGTCAATATATATAAGATTAACTCAATTCTAAATATTTTTCTACTTTTAGATTTTATGGTTGCATTAGCATGTTAAATGTATTTGAATTCTAGGTTTATTATATTTGAGTCCTACATATCTTCCTATTTTATGAAAAGTAAATAGGAATGCTAAAGAGAGATTGTGGTTTTATAAGTTATAAACTACTCTAAACCTAGATTTTTCAACTCTATTGCCATTTTATTTTCTTATCTCTACATTTAGGCATTTCCATCCTCGACTTTTAAAGTCTTTCACCAATCTTTAGAATTCCAATTCACACAATATAGAGTTTTATATATATCTAAGTTATGTGTCTACTAGAAGCCTTTACAAAATTTATGTATATGTTAACTCATATCCCAAATCCAATTTCACATTATCTAAATTATTAAAAAAGAAAAAGCTAAATTATTATGAACAGATATTCATTTGGTACTCAATTATGATTGGAATTTTTTAACAGATATCCAATAGGTACTTGTTAATATACTTACACATAAGTTATGGTTGAATGACATATGTCCAGATTTATTTCCCTCTTTATATTTAAACACTTTATTCATTTAATTCCTTTTTTTTTTCTAATAATTTAACATACGGGACCCTTATCTATGTGTTCACACGGGACTGCGATTGAAAAATGTCGGCATGGTCGAAATTTGGCTGTAGCAATTAAATAGGTGAATGAATTCTAGATAAATAACAAAGTTTTAATCAACAACACTTCTCCCTACCTCTTCTCTTCTCTAAGGTCTCTTTACTTGTTCTCCTTTTTTCAAAAGTCTTCCCTTAGGAAGGGATATCACACCATGGTATCCCTCACATGAACCTTGTTTCTTTTTTAATAATAAAGTCACTCCTATATTTTTTTTAGTGAGAGTTTTCTGTTTCTTCTAAAGATTGCTGGTGAGAATTTTCTATTCTCCTAGGGATTCCTATAGATGTTTCTGTGTTTTTTATTTTTATTTTTATTTTTTTGTTAGATCTAATTTTTTTTTATATCTGGTTGTCAAATCTGAAATTTTTTTTGAATCTTGAATCTATTTTGACAGGTGTGATCATTAGTATTGGAGTTTAAAACCCTTGATTAATAAATCTAATGATTACAAAATGCACAAAAGGAAACTGCAACGATCTATTTGTTAGAAGACAACTTAAAATTTTTTGTATTTTTTAGATTTATTCATAATTTTTCAAATCTATTGTATATGTTAAATTGCAGATCTATAATTTCTAATACATATTTAACCTATCATTGGGACAATGATGTAGTCAAATTAACCTACCATTAGGACAGTGATATAGGCCAAATTATTTTTGACAAAAAAAAAAGATATAGGTCAAATTGTGCCGGATGATTTTTAGCAATTTGTTAATAAAATTTACCTTTTATTTTAAAAAAATGAATTCCAGATAGGCCGTTTGCTTGAATTCTGTCCTATATCATTCACTCCATGTCACATAACACCAAAAAAAAAAAAAACTGTCTTATCAAGGTCAAGCAAATTGTGTATATTTCAATTTTCTTATCAACGTCAATAATTTGGTTGACTCGGGTCAGCTGCGTGCTCTTGCGGCTACAGAATTAAAAAAAAATTAAAATATTGCACGACCGAATGATACTGTATCAGATGACTTGACACAAAATTAATGTACTTCCTATTATTTGCACAATCATCAGTTTATTTTTTTTTAAATTTTTAACAATTTAATTGAGCATATATAGATTTTATTTACCTTGCTTTATTATTCATATTTCAGCATATTTGGTACGACCCTGTTTGGATTGTGATTTTTTGGAAAAAAAAATTTTACATTGTTCATGAATATTTTTTTACACAATTTCCAATCTTTTTTTTGACCTTTTTCCTTTTTTTTTACCCTCAGATACATCGCATTCTGAAAAGTTTTATGATAATTTTTCTTAGAAACTCTCCAAAAAATGTAATCCAAAAGGGATTTTAATATTTTAACCTAGCCATCAATTTTAGCAATAAACTCTAATGGAACGTGCCCTAAAACCACGCTGTTTTGTTATTGCTTGATTTTTGGTGATACTTAATTTGCTCTGCTCAAATAAATTATGAATGGCTGTAAAATCAATTATTTAGTAGTAATATTCTTTTATCATTTATTCAGTAATATAACATAAGACAATTACTTACACCAATATTGTAATAAATTGTAATTGAAATTATATTTGTCAAGATTATCTACTAATATAATGTAAATATTTTAAGCCAAATTACGAGTATTCATTTGTATTTGTACAAAGAACAACGCAATATGTAATTGAGGTTGAGATCCTAATATTTAAAGGTCTTGAATTCAAATTCTGTTATCCTATTCTCACTTTTTTTTTAAGAGGGTTAGCCAAGCGAGCCAACCCTACAGCGCTCCACAAATTATGTCACCCTTCTTAAATCTTACTCTTTCTTGGTAGGATATTTAAAAAAATAAAAAAGAAAGCAAAGCAATAGGCAATCGTTAGTTTCTTTTGGCAAAAGTATAACTGATTTGAGAAAATGTCTAAATACAAGAATATAATATATATAGATATGTATATCCATATACTAAATTTATTATAAATGAAATGTACAGATTAGTGTTTATTGGACACATTTTGAAAAATAATTAAATCATGAGCTTATTTAGCCTGAACAATAAATAATTATTTTTCAGGATTTCAAAAGAAAATGTTATGGTGAATTTGGTAGTAGTTGTGAGTTGAGATATATGGAGGAGTGAAAACCAAAAGAAAACTTAGAAAAGTCTCAATCAAGTGTCCCTTTTTGGCTTTTTGGCAGTTTAGGATCATGGTTCACATAAATGGTTTTTTTAAAACCATATATTTTTTTGTCACCTTCTCCTCCATGATATGGTGAGTGATCTCAGATACTCTCTTTTGTAATCATCATTTCCAATGCAAACTCTCCTTCTCTTCCCTTCCTTATCATCTTCTTCTTCCTGTACAGTTTTATTTCGCCTTTCCTTGTCTTTTCTTTGATCATTTTCTTCCGTTAACAACACCTTTAATCTCCATTTCCTCAAGTTTACTCTGTTCTATTCTATTCATCTTCATACACTACTAGTATTTCTTAATCAGTTACCAACCCCAGCTAGAAGCCTAGGACACTCCCCTTCTTTTGATCAGGTTTCTCAATATTCTGGAATTCTATTCAAATCCCTCCTAGGAGTCTTCATGCTTTTATTCTTTCTGGAACTTTTGGCTAGAAGGGAAGTTTGGTGAAGAATATACTCAATATAGCAATCTGCAGCCTGCAAGTCTATCAGCCATTGTTCTGCTTATGTGAGAATTAGACTACTGGCACTTCTCAGAAGTTCTGGTAATTAGCAACTCTCCTTCCTGCTTTCTTAACTGATCTTGGTTTTGTATAAAATAATTCTGCAAGCTTATCTTATGGTGGTGTTAGAAATTACTAATGATTTTTTATGATTGTTTGGTAGAGGCAGACTATGATAGGTATGAATATGTGTCCTGCCTTTTCTTTGGCACATATAATCATTATAACTGAAATTACACTCAATGATTATGAATATGTATGGAAATAATCTTCTCTTATGGAAATCTTCAATTGTGAATATTTTCATGTTGTGAATCTACATGCATGTATATTTGAGAAGGATTTTCTTATTAGACGTTTCCAATCCTAGACCATGAAATCTTTCTTGGAACTTTGTCTAAAGTCATTCCTCATCAAAACCGGTGATTTCTTGTGTTCAACAATTGCCTGGAGATTTGGACAGAGCATTCTAATTGAGTTTCTTGAAAGGAAGATATCTTGCTTCAATTAGTTATGTATATTGTAATCCACAACTAAAAACAAATTGACGTTTTAACTCTTCAAAATCAGTAATCTCTCTCTCTCTCTCTCTCTCTCTCTCTCTCTCTCTCTCACACACACACACACTGTCACACACTCAATCACGGTCTTGAATTTTGGGATTCCAATTAATGAAGTGATTTCTTTTTAATCCAAAAAGAGCTTCAGTTACTCTTTTTGGTTCTCATTTAATGCATAGAATTGAATTTGTTTGGATTACCAATATGAACTGTTTTATTGGAGCACCACTAAGTTGCTTTTGTGAAACATAATTGTACTTCAATTTGTTAATAGACAAATAATTGTAGTATGGTTTTATCCAATTCTGCTGGCACCATTCTATTTGCAGTTGGTATTTTGCACAACGGCTGTGTCTGTTTGTCTTCAGCTACTCCAACCAAAGATGGAAGCCCATGTCAATAATGGAGATCCTTTCTGGCTTTGTCCCCCTCTTGTCTAATAACTATTTTGTCCTCTCCTATTTCCAATATGGCCTCAAGAAAAATTTCTCTGTCCCTCCAAATTTTAACCACATTCTTGGTTTTCTGTTTACTTTTTCTCCCTTCTGTGCCCCAACGTGTAGAAATTCAAGCCCTTCTTGATTTCAAGGATCATCTGGATGACCCCTTCTACCATTTGGAGTCTTGGAAAGATTCTAACTCTCCTTGTCAATTTTATGGAGTTTCTTGTGATCAAAATACTGGTCTGGTCACAGAAATTTCACTTGATGGCAAGTCCTTATCAGGGGTGATATCTCCATCAATATCTCAGCTCCAAAGCCTCACTTCTCTACGGCTGCCATCAAATATGCTATCAGGCAGTCTTCCAAGTGAACTCACCAACTGTGCCAATCTCAAAGTCCTGAATGTTACTGGGAACAACATGAATGGCAGCCTTCCTGATTTGTCCAGGTTGACAAAAATGGAGGTTCTTGATGTGTCCCTAAACTACTTCTCTGGGAAATTTCCAACTTGGTTTGGGAATTTGACTGGATTGGTTTCATTAGGCCTCGGTGATAATTCGCATGATGTGGGTGAAATACCGGATACCTTTGGAAACTTGAAAAACTTGACATGGCTTTACCTTGCTGGTTCAAATTTAATAGGAGAAATCCCTGAATCAATATTTGAACTTGAGGCTTTGGGAACATTGGATATTTGCAGGAATCAGATTTCTGGGAATTTCCCAAAGTCGATAAGTAAGCTTCGAAATCTGTGGAAGATTGAGTTGTTTCACAACAATTTGACTGGAGAACTCCCAGTAGAATTGGCAGAGCTCAACCTTTTACAGGAATTTGATATTTCTGCAAACCAAATGTATGGAACACTGCCTCCAGAAATTGGCGAACTGAAAAAATTAACAGTGTTCCATTTGCGTATCAATAACTTCTCTGGAGAATTCCCTGCTGGTTTTGGAGATATGCAATTTCTCACAGCCTTATCCATCTACAAGAACAGATTCTCAGGGCCATTTCCAGAAAATCTTGGCCGGTACTCGCCATTGAATAGCATAGACATATCTGAAAATCAATTCTCTGGTGGATTCCCAAAATACTTGTGTCAAAATGGAAATTTACAGTATTTGCTTGCTTTACAGAACAATTTTTCTGGAGAACTACCTGACACTTATGATGATTGCAAGCCTTTACAGAGGTTGAGGGTCAATCTCAATAGGCTGTCAGGGAAGGTCCCGGATGGCTTTTGGGGGCTTCCTTCTTTACAGATGTTGGATTTCAGTGATAATGATTTCAGCGGTGGAATATCTCCAGCTATTGGATTTGCTACCAGCTTGAATGAGTTGGTACTAACAAATAATAGATTTTCTGGTGATCTCCCGAAAGAACTTGGCAAATTGGGACTACTGGAAAGGCTTTATTTGAATAACAACAACTTTTCTGGTCTCATACCATCTGAACTTCGAGCCCTGAAGCAGATTTCGTTTTTACATTTGGAGGAAAACTCCCTTGGGGGTTCTGTACCAGCAGAGTTGAGTCAATGCTCAAGGCTGGTTGACATGAATCTGGCATTGAATGTTTTATCTGGAGTTATACCTAATACTTTGGGCTCTATGATCTCCTTGAACTCCCTGAATCTTTCAAGTAACAAACTAACTGGCATGATTCCAAGAAATTTGGAGAAACTGAAGCTTTCCTTGATAGATCTAGCTGATAACCAGTTGGTTGGAGTCGTCCCATCTGACTTGTTGAGAATGGGAGGGGACAAGGCATTTACTGGAAATGCTGGTCTTTGCATTGATGAAAGCTCCAGAATCTCAATGTACTCGAGGTTGAACATTTGCAGCAGAAAGATGGAGCAGCAAAAATTTATCAAAAACAAGTTATTTATTACCTGTTTCATACTATTTGGAATAGTTATAATTTTAGCTGGCTTATTGCTTATAAGTTACTGGAATTTTAAGCAGAATCAAACTGACATTGAGAGCCCTTTGGGGGATGGAAAGAAACTGGATTCAAGATGGAAGCTTGAAAGTTTCCATCAAATTGAGATTGATGCAGATGAAATATGTCAGTTGGATGAGGAAAATTTGATTGGAAGTGGAGGTACAGGAAAAGTTTACCGTCTTGATTTGAAGAAAGGCTCTGGTACAGTGGCTGTGAAGCAACTGTGGAAGGGTAATGCAGTGAAGGTCTTGACCAGGGAAATGGAAATTTTGGGAAAGATCAGGCACAAGAATATAGTAAAGCTCTATGCAAGTATGACTAGAGGGTGTTCAAATTACTTGGTACTTGAGTACATGGAAAATGGTAATCTCTTCCAGGCACTTCATCGGGAAATTAAGATTGGGCGGTCAGAATTGGATTGGTACCAGAGGTACAGAATTGCCCTTGGAGCTGCAAAAGGATTAGCATATCTACACCATGATTGTTCCCCTAGTATCATTCACAGGGATATAAAATCAACCAACATTCTACTTGATGAGGATTATGAAGCGAAAATTGCTGACTTTGGTGTTGCCAAAACTTCTGATGCTTCACAGGCATCTGAATTCAGTTGTTTTGCAGGCACTCACGGTTACCTTGCTCCTGGTGAGTCTCAACTAACTGCATACTAATCAATTTTCTGTCTTTTTTAAATCTTTGGACATTCGATTCATCAAGTACTAGTAAAAGGACTATGAGGCTTATTTTACACCTTTGATCATTAAGTTTCCGATATTGTAGCCTAACTTACAGGACATCAATGCTAATTGCTACAAGGTCAAAAATCAAAATGAGAGACTTCGTGTTAGACTCTCTGCATTTTCATGCATTTACGAATAGATAGATCATAGTAGTTATAAAAGGGAATGAGTTGTTATACTGATGTATGTTTCATTTCATCTGTCTGTGCTACAACTTTACAGAAATGGCGTATACACTCAAAGTCACTGAAAAGAGCGACGTATACAGCTTTGGCGTAGTGTTGCTAGAACTGGTAACAGGTAGAAAGCCGATTGAGGATGCCTATGGGGAAGGGAAAAACATAGTTTACTGGGTGGCAACTCATCTGAGTGATCGTGAAAATGTGCTCAGAGTACTTGATCCTAAGATAGTTTGTGACCTTGTTCAGGATGATATGATAAAGGTCTTGAAGACTGCAACACTTTGCGCTGACAAGCTGCCAAATCTGCGGCCGAGTATGAGAGAAGTTGTCAAAATGCTTATTGATGCTGAACCTATCACCTTTAGGTCTCCAGGCAACTGCGAAAAGAATGCAAAGATTTTGCTGTAAATTTCAAGCAATATGTCAAGTATAGTGTAAGTAGTATAGATGTCAAGTAGACTGTAAAAGGTCTTATGAACTTTGGATGTTTCAAATATGGTGAAAACAAAGTAGTTAATGAGTTCTTTCCTCGTCTCTAGAGTCTCTCTTTATTTCTGGGGATTTTGAAACATTATGCTAAAAAGCTAGTAATTCTTGACGCTGTATTGTTTGTGGTACATGGCATAAAGGTTGTAATTTATTGTTTTGTACCTAATCAAATTACTTTCTTATAAGTTTTGACTGAAAACCACCATGTATTGGTCTACTTTTAACATGTACATCTCCTTTTTTTTTTTGGCGGTAGAAATGTATATCTCTATGATTTTATGAAGAAGTGTTTCACTCACACAAAAGATCAGTATGAATGGATCTTTATTTTCACTGGCATCGTTTCTGCATGAATTTAAGTATAATTTGCATGAGCTTTTCTAGTGGATGCACATTGGTTACTCAACTTAGTAGCAAGTAATAATACACGCCGTCATCTAATTCTTGTTAGTCCTCAACTTAACATTTGAATAAGCACCCTCATATTTATAATAATTTCCATTTAGCCTCTCTCCTAATTTAACTTCACTTAAAAAAAAACTAATATATGAATTTAACATCGTTATTTTGTTTGGCCCAACTTAGCAATTTAACCAGTTAACCCTAGTGAACTAGCTATCCAGCCGGACTAGATTAATAGCTAGAATAGATAACGGAGAAACTTGCTGACCAATCAATGACTCGTCGATTCATTTGGTAAAATATCTAAAAAAATCGATAGTTCAACCATTGGTTTGACAACCAATTGAATAACTTTATTACTTTTAGTAACTCAAATATATATTAGGGTTAAATGTATTAAACCCCTCTGAACTTTATCCTTAGTTACGCTTTGCCCTTTTGAACTCATTAAATAAGCACTTTGCCTCCAATTTGGTGTTTTACGATAAAAGTGCCCTTACTATTTTATTTTATTTCTTTTTTTGTTTATTCATTCCTTTATTTTTCCATTTCAACAACTTTCTTTTATTTGTTATATTTTCTTCTTTACTATTTCTTTTTGTTTTCCACTTCTCTTATGTCACTATTTTGTTTCACTTTCCTATTAGTATTACTAATTTGTATGCTTATTATAATATTTTAATTACCTTTTACTTATAATTTCATTCTTATTTTATTTATTTACACTATTAGAAAATTTAAGATAAACTGTATAGTGTAAAAAACTAATATGTGCCTATCATAATGAAAAAGTGTGTATCACTTGTATATCACTTGTAATTTGACTATTTTAAAAACATATTAGCAAACTAGAACTTTAAATTACTTAATATTGAAAAGCATATCTCAAATGAATAAAGTATAGTTTATTAACCACATGTTATTACAATTTGAATTTGTTACTATTGTTATTAGAAATTAATTTATTTTAAACTCTGTACATATTGATTTAAAAAAATATAAAGTAGTCTATGCACAAAGATAATATACTTTGTCATGGCATAGATTTTATGATAATTATTACTTTCAATAACAAAAAGTAAAAAAAAAAAAAGACACCAAAATTAAAAGTACACTTTATACCCTTGAAAACACAAAAAAAAAGTCAACAATTAGTTTCAATGACACCATCCTAAATACTGAAATAATGACTAAATTGCCCATGTTATACTGCTAAATGGGCAAAAATATAGTTCTTGTCATTTAATTTATTACCCACTTAAGGTTTAAAGTTAATAACAAAGTTCCAAAAATTAATGTTATATTTGTATTTGAAATTACAGTTATTTCATATCATAATGGTTTTAAATATTTATAAATATTATTAATACACAAATTTTGGTAATTGCTTCTAAAATATTTGTTAATCAATCAAATTTGTATTGATCACAAATTTATTGTTTCCTTATATAACTCATTTCAAATAAGTTGAAAGCACCGTGGGGGGTTTCTTTGGAGGTTTTTAAATAATAAAGGAATATCTTGATTTTTGCTAAAATTATAGGAGGATGTTTTGTATTCCACCCATAATATTTTATCTGTGACAAGCAACAAATCTTTCAAATTTTGGTACATGCAATTGTTGAAAACAAAATCCTTTAGTCCTTAGAGCCAAGAAAACAAAAAAGGATTGGCAAAAATATGTTCGCAAATTAATTAGACTATTCAAATCGCTGTTGGAGGAAAGTAAGCACTATTTACCAGCCACTTTTTTTCTTACTCCCTAATGATATGATTACAAATCATGCATATCCACATATCAGATAAAGCACACATTTTTTATTTTTTATTTTTATAAATGGAAGATCTTGAATTTAAAAATTTTCTATTTACGATTCCTTCCACCTTATGTAACTGGTTGAATTTAGAATTTAGAATTTCCTATTTAAATATTAGAACCTCAACCTCAGTTACGCAACCCATCCCTCCTCCAAATGAAGCACAAAAGAAGAAAGCTACAACGTATTTAAGGTTTCTATAAAAAAATATTTAAAATTTTGTTTAAAAGGCACCTAGAAAGAGAAAAAAAGGTATCAGCTTTAATTAATGCACCATCTAAATCGTCATTTAAGCCAATAATATGCCCTACTTGTGTCCTTAAAGAATATGCAGCACCGCAAAAATTGATTAATATGCCTGTCATTGACAAAAATAAGAAAGTAAGTTTATTTTGTATCCATTACCTTGACATAGCACGAAATGTAATCTAGTCGAGTTGAGTGAGGATCGAGTGTTGGCGTACTCAAGCTAATTCAACTTGCAGGAAGGATACTTGAGTTTGAACTCTAGCTCGAGCGAATAACAAACTCGAGCTCAATGCATTGCTCATAAAACTCAAACTCGACTCGTATGGGCTCGAATCAAAGCGAGTCTTTTTGAGCTCAGTCAGGAAAATTTGAGAATTTCATTTTTCTTGACAAATTTTGAGCGAAAAGACGTTATTGCCCTTCAAAAAATTTCATACAACATAAAACATTTTGGAAATTCAATCACTCTTGTGGATACAAGGGTAATTTCATAATAATAATAATAATAATAAAATTTAAATTTAAAAAATTTCGATAAGGTTTGACGAGCTTTCGAGTATTGCTATTGGATACCGGAACTCAACTTGTTAGACCCTATCGAACGACTCGACTCGAACTCGATCAACCCGAATTCGAGTCGAGTTTTTGATCGAACTACTCGTGAACAGCTCGGTTTGTTTTGCTTACAACCTACATGGAACAAATAAGCATGGTTCGAGGCAACAGGATAACAAAATTATTTTTTTAATATTTGTTTTTTGTCTGGTTGCTGGAGGAAAAAATCAAGCATCAAAATTTTCACCCTCCTCTAATCATGTTTCTCCACATGGGCATGGGCAGTTTCTTTCTCCTACGTGAAAATAATTGGCACTTGATAATTCGGAACCAAATAAGGCCGAGTATCAACCAAACCATTCAAAGTCCATGTGTTGCTAAGGATAGAAGTAATCCAACCCGTTCAAGCCCTCCAGGCCACAAACAAAGGCATTACAAATCAGTATTGGAGCCCCAAACAAAGTGACTTAATCCAAATGGTCCAATTGAAGTCCAAGCTCATCTGATCTTCTGAAATTTAGGCCCTTTCATCGATTTGAGTAACTATATTTTATTCTGAAAAATCTCTGGTTATCGTGCCTAAACTTGAACAGGATTTTGTATTAGTAAATTTTTAAGCTCAACTGGAACTTGACTTGATTAACATAAAATTATGATATATAGGTAAAATGCTCAAAGCCCTTGAGCTCAACTCAAACTTAATTCGGTAAAAATTCGTTTGAATTTGGTTCGATAAATAAACAAGTTAAATTTAAGCATACTTTCAAACTCATTAAACTAATCAAATAATCTCAAACTTGTTAAACTAATCAAATAAACTTGAATAATGAGGTGTTCATATTGATTAAGTAAGTTTGTATCCCTAGAAGTAAGGGTGGTCACGGTTTCACTTCAAATCGGTGGTTCATGGAACTGGGAACTAGAACCGAAATTGACTTCATAAAGTGAAATCGTGGCAGTAACCTTGTCAAAAAATTTCAATTATGGTCTTCGACAATGTGGAAGCAAACTAAAACCGATATTGGAGAAACTAAGCCTGCCTCTTTTTTTTTTTTTTTTTTTCTAATTCAAAATAATTTGGGTGGGTTCAGCTTTGATTATAACCATAGATCAGGACGTGCTTCCAGAATTATAAATCACTTACAAAGAGTTTTACATATTGCCTATCAAGATAATCCTTATATCAACAAAGGATTTGAATACATGTTCTTTTGTAAGAAAGTGGGTCCGTCTCTGCTAACACACACACATACATATATATATATATATATATATATATATAATTCTACTAATGTAAGAATCAAAATTACTCTAAATAAAGTTACCATGCATAGATAAAAAAGAATAATTTAAAATTATTTAAAGATATAAAAATTGTTAGAAGAGAAAAAAATTATAAGCAAAATTGATTGGAATAGAGTTTTAGATGAGTCAAATTCAAGTATCCATGTAAACCCGGATTTAGCTGTCTATTGTATTGAATAAAACTTGACACACTCACTTGGATGCATCATTAGAGTAAGAATGAATGGTAAAATGCCACTTTTTATGTCATTTTCCTCCTACAACTAGTATTTTAACCCGCGCTAATGCATGGGCTTGTCTTGTTTTTTTATTTTTTATTTTTTGATTAGCTATTGAACTTGGCCAAATATGAATAATTCATGAAAAAGATATAAACATATATTTTTAATTAATATTTGTTTTAGAATATTTCAGCGACATTAATGAATTTAAGATGTGACAATTAAAATCCATTTAGTAAAGACACTCCATAATCGATATGAATAAAAAAATAATCATATTTATTAAAATAAAGATAAAAGTTGTCAGAGAGAAAAATAATCCAAATTTTTTAAAAGAGACAACACTTGTTTGATGAGAGAGAAAATTTAAAAAAAATGTTGATTATAGAATGATTGGATATAAACAAATATGAATAAATTCAAGTATGAAATGATCCAACAATTCTTTTCAATTAGTTATACCACCGAGCAGAGAGGAAATAAATAACTTAAGTGTATACGTGTGTATATACACACACATACATACACCTGTGTGTGTATACACACATAGATATGTGTATATACAAGGCGGCATTGGTTGTTTTGTTCCAATCAACTCTCACCTCTAATTATTGGACCCCACTTTGGCCTTGGAGTCTCTAGTATTATTTTTATTCAAATTATTATTCATATTTTAGTCCCGTTCAAATCTGAGCCGACCTTTGGGCTAAGGTAAGTTAGGCTGGCACACTCCATCTTTATTCTGCTCGAATAATCAGAGTTTTTGTAGTTGATTTATAATTTTTTTTATTTGCTCCTACGACAATGTATTATCTTTAATCTAGAATTTTACATTAGTACTACATAGGATTCTTTGCTGAAAAAGAAAACCTTCAATGATGACTTGCTCAATTAAATTATCACAATTTATATGCAAATTAATCTAAGAATTTTTTTACACAAGCAACATTTGTTTTTTTGTTTGGTTCTAAGTAGAGGTGTTCAAATGGATGATTTGGGCGGGTTTGGGTTGGGTAAAATGGGTAATAGGTATAAGTGAATAAACTCATTTATACCCATTTAATTAGATAGGTATAAATGGGTAAATCAAAAAATGAATTGGGTAACCCAATTACCCATTTATAACCTATTTATTTTTAACTTTTTGTAAACTCATTTAAATTCATTTTTGCAAACTAAGTTGTCAATTTATAAAACCCTTTGCACCCATCTTTGGTTTTAAATATTTACTTATAATGCTCAATAAGCCTAATTACCAATTTTTTTTATCCATACTCTATGTCGCAAAATTAGATACTATTTAATAATTGAACAATAAGAATATAAAATTTTGAACTAAGTACTATAAAAGTTAACATAAAAACTTAATTCAAAAATTTTGAACTCCTAGCATTTTTTTGTGTGTAAATTTAAAATTTTATTTAGAAAGATAGGAAAAGAGGCTAAAACTTGTCATAAATTGGTAATGCTGAAAAATGAGTAAGTTAACAAACTAAGAGAAAATAAAATGATAAAATAAAGCCAACAAATAATAATAAAAATAATGAAACAAAAGTAGTTAACATCATGATAAAATGAATAATCTGAAAAAATAAATGGGTGGGGGAAGAGAGGAGGTTTGGGGGAAGACAATTCTAAATGGGTTAATTGGATTTGATGGGTTACCCAATAATACCCATTTTATACCAATATACCAATTTTAATAAAATGGGTATTATTGGGTAACCAATTTATACCAATATGCAAAAACTTAAGATACTCATATCCATCTATTCATGGGCGGATATGGGTAAATTTAGTTAAATGAATTTATTTGCCACCTATAGTTCTAAGTATAGGTGGCAAATCAATCCATTTAATTAAATTTACCCATACCCGCCCATGAATAGATGGGTATGGGTATCTTAAGTTTTTGCATATGGGTATAAATTGGTTACCCAATAACACCCATTTAATAAATGGGTGTTATTGGGGTAACCCAACCCATTTAGAATTGCTTTCCCCCAAATCTCCTCTCTTCCCCCACCTATTTTTTTTTTCAGATTTTTCATTTTGTTATGATGTTAACTACTTTTGTTTATTATTATTATTATTTGTTGGTTTTATTTTATCATTTTATTTTCTCTTAATTTGTTAACTTACTCATTTTTTAGCATTACCAATTTATGATAAGTTTTAGCCTCTTTTCCTACCTTTCCAAAATGAAATTTTAAATTTACACATGAAAAAAATATTAGGGGTTCAAAATTTTTGGATTAAGTTTTTATGTTAATTTTTATAGTACTTAATTCAAAATTTTGTATTCTTATTATTCAATTATTAAATAGTATGTAATTTTGTGACATAGAGTATGGATAGGAAAAAAAATTGATAATTAGGCTTATTGAACATTATAAGTAAATATTTAAAACTAATAATGGATGCAAAGAGTAGTATAAATTGATAACTTAGTTTGCAAAAATGAATTTAAATGAGTTTACAAAAAATTAAAATAAATGGGTTATAAATGGGTAATTGGGTTACCCAATTCATTTTTTGACTTACCCATTTATACCACTCACTTATACCCATTACCCATTTTACCCAACCCAAACCCGTCCAAGTCACCCATTTTGACATCTCTAGTTCTAAGCAACGTTAGATATATATGAGGTAACGCTATTGTTAGAGCACATTGTATAATGCCAGAGCAATTTTGCCCAACCAGACAATTATGCCCCCAGGCCCCAATGCTCAAAACTTTTCTTTTCTCAACCAAGTTTCTCAATGCTCAAAAAACCCAATTATCCTTTTCCATCTCTACCAATCTCCGAAAACCCATTTGCCATCTTCTCCAATCTGCCCTTCTAATTTCCCTCTTTTGCTTTCTGAGTCTCACCCCTCTCACCTTCATGAGAAAGAAAAGAAATTAAAAAAAAGAAAACAAAATGGGAGAGAGAAAAGGAAAAATATGAGAGACCTTGAAGGAAGCGAAATAGGCGGAGTGATTGAAAAAAGGAGGGAAAATGTGGGTAATGCAGGTGGAGTGATTGAGAAAAGGAGAAAGGGTAGTTTTTGACCATTGGGGTATATATTTGTCCAGATGAGTAAAATTACTTGTTTTCGATTGATTATTTTAACTAATTATAGATTCTAATTTTGGATAAACAGTTTTTGTAACGTTTACAGTTGCTTTTATATTCTGATTATAAATTTTCTAAATGACCAAAAAACCTATAATCTATAATCACCAAAAAGTAGTTTTTGTTGATTCTAATTATTTTTATAATCAATTTCTATAATAAAATTTTGTAAAATTTAAAACAATCGAGAACAAGGCCAAAATGCTCTAGCAATAACACCACTCATATATATTATATGAGCTAAGAAAAGCCAATTTTTTTTTTTGTGGTAGGCCTACTTCTTAAATTGCTTCTTGCTTTTTTCTTCCATTTATTCCTCCTTCTTTTTCTTATTCCTTTATTCATTCCATTAAGAATGGGTTAGATTCTCCAGATTTAATCATTATTGAAGTTAAACATGTCTAATGTTATACTGCAAAGTTTATTTTTATTTTTGCTTCTTTTTTCAGCATTTCTTATCATCATCTCAAGTTTATTGATGCAATGAATTCATACACGAACAACATCAACACCATCTGATCTCAAAAGTAAACGGAGAACATTTTCTTCTCTTGCAAAATGGGCATAAATATTAAGGTATAAACCCCAAAGAATACAAATCTAATATATTTGAAAATTTTATTCCAATTTTTTTTGAGAAGCTTTAGCTTTAGCACATTGATAAGAGCACTTACAATATTTAATAAGAAGGAAATCCAAACAATAATGCCCAATCAAGAGACTCTCATATTTGTCTTTACAGAAATATGCGCATGGAAGCCCATGATCAAGGGCACAGTCCATTCTGAAGTACTCATTGCATACATTCTGTGCACCAACAAAAGTGATATCTACAATGGAAAAAATGCACCAAGATCAATACTCTACTATAAAAAAAGTGTTAAACAAGACAACTATATTTCTCATAATTAACAATTCTTATGATATCTTATATATATATATATATATATATATATCATTTGACTAACAATAATTAATTGTTCCTGAAGACATCTGAAGTTCACACTACATTTTGATATGTAAAACCTGCTTATCTTTCAACCGAAAACTCAATGGAAACAGTACCTTGGCTTACGTTGGCTAAGGCAATTAGAACAAGAAATGAGACAAAAAGTTTTGCCATAATTTTGCCTAAATAGTTTATGACCTTGAGGCGATATACTTATATAAGTGATGAAGGATTTCTCTAATTTATGACAGATATTCTCATCTGTTATGTAATTTAAGGGGAAATTCAGAGAATCCTTGAATATGGTAAGCCAATAGTAACATTTGTTAAATGCCACTGATATGATTTACCTATTTTTAGTAACTGTAATTAACTGAAAAAATATATGAAATGCCCAACTCCAGAACAAATATGGTATGTATAATGCACATACATGTGTACGTTATATGAATTTATCCAATGAGTGCCTACCTAAATTACACTTAACTCATCATGTCAATATATACACACATATTTATTATACTTATTGCATTTAGATATTTTTCTCAATTAATTTCACCTTTACCTAAAAAATTAAAATCCGAGCCCTCTTAATCTTAATCAGTGCCTTGGGGACACCATTAACCAAACCTACACATATATGTATATATATGTGTGTGTGTGAATATATTGTGTACATATGTACGTATGTATATGTAATAAATCTGTACAAACATAAACATAACAATGTTGCACACATACGTACACAAACATTATATATAGCAGGAAATTGTTAAAATTAAGATGCTGATTCGTGCCCACGCCTGCGTAAGTGCTAACTTGGACAAGTTTTTCTTTAGTTTCTTCTTTTGATCTCTATCATTTATCGTGCTCTTATGGAGTAATCCTAAAAGCAAAAATATATATGACAATATTACGGTATAGTTAATCACATCTTTCATCGAAGCTTCTAAAGATTCTAATTTTCCTCTGATTTCCTACCATGTCATTTGCCAACTTCTTTAAGAACGTTCCTTATGTTGAGATATTTGTATTTATTGTACTTGTATATATTATCAAAAGATAAATTTATATGTCAGTTTCTGATATAGTCAAGCATATCTTGGTGATAAAATCTATGTTTTAGGATCTTAAGTGTCCGATTATCAAATTTAGGGATCAAAGTAAGAGTCTGAATATAGTTAAAGGGTGCAAAGTAGAGTTAACTGTATTATATAAATTGGAATGTCAGTTTTGAACATAAGGGGCTAACTACTGAGATAAAAGTGGTTTTCATAATTCAAAAAATTCCTAAGGTAGATTTTCAATGACAACACATTTTGAGATTTAATGAGATTTTTTTTTTCAAAATTTAGTGTGAGGCGCAATGCATATCACTCTTGTATTTTTTTTTTTTATTAAGGTATCAGAATTACAACTATTGTGTTGAGTTTACTTCTTTTGACATGAGATACTTTTTTTAATACTAAAATTTGCAATTTATTAACTCATTTGTAAATAAGTAAATGATGGAGGGGATATAAACGTTACCTCCTGACTCAAGTGTAGATATCACATACTTAAGTTTCAGTATTATAACTTGCATGCACTGTAATGATGGTAACGCGAAGGCGTTATAGTATACGGCTTGATATACTGACATTGGTATCATGTCACTGATTTGTGAATAATTTTCTCTCTTTTTAGACCTCTTGGAAACATCTGGAATAGATTGATTTTCAGCATCGTTCTTGTCTTTATTGCTTTGTAAGCTACTTGCGTGTTGGTTAGAGTAGAAATCATTGAGAGATTGTATGGCATTTTTTTTTTTTTTGTTCTTGAGGATTTGACTTTTGACTTCTAAATTCAATTGACTTTACCGTTTTTGAATATTTGAGTTTCAACTCCCACTGTATCTTGACTGTCATCTTCCAAAATGGGAAACCTTTCCTTGAGCTTCTTTATTCTTTGAGTTTTCGTCAGTTCCTTCACCTTCTTTTTTTCTTTTTTTTTTTTGTCAATATGATAGCTTCTTACATTATGGGGAGGAGAAGGGCCTGAAGAGATCCTGAGATAATTCGGAAGGAACTGAACCACCACCAGATCAAACAGGTGCACTGCGTACCCGTCTAGATTTTTTAAAAAGGCAACATTTAATTGTAACAAATTGGTGGGAGGCAAGGTTTGAACCCTTGCCACCCACCCCACCAAGCCTTAATGTATTGGTGGTGGCAGTGGTTTGGTTCCTTCACCTTCTTGCTCCTTCTCGATTCTCATAATGACACTAGGATCAAGGAGCTGATCAGCTGAAAGAACATCAACAACTGCATCCCTGATAATAATTGAACTTTGCTAGAAATCACAACTAGTAATCAATAACATCATTCCCCTCACCAACAAATTTTGTCCAAACAAGATGGTCAACACTCAACAACATCATTTACCGAGTTAATTTCTTGTGGAATTAAATCTCATTATTAACAGGAATAGGACCAGATGATGAAAAATCAGAATCTTGATTCAGAATCTCAAAGGAATTCGAGACAATCAACGCGGCAGCAGCATCAACATGACTATTTGTCTTAATGTCTGAATAAGACAAATGATATTTACGGGCAATAAAACAAAATTACTACTCAATTTCTTCCATCACTTGCATAGTTAACCTCCACAAGACCATAACTGCATTGCAATACTACTGCATAATTGTTAATGTTTTAAACTCGAACGGGAGATTGGTAGCTAAATTTAGCCTTCTTTGAAAGAGTTTAACATACATTTTGCTGATGATCGAACTCTTAACTCTTCCTCACAAAATTTGGACCTATCTGGTTTGGATTTGTGAGAAGAAAAAACAAGGGAGGGCCAAAAGATGAAAATGCAGCTGAAAATGTAAGGTTTGCCACGTACATGCCACGTAGTGGTTCAACACTAAGACCCCATGTAAGATTTGCATGTAAGGGTAAATAAAATATGTTCAGTTTGATTCGACTTTCTATAGCTCTCTTAACAAGAAAACTAAATTAACCAAAATTTTCAAAGTTTGTTGTTGATTTAGTTTTCTCTTATTTACTTTCTTCACCCAAAATTAAGACCAATTACAAACTCTTTTTGATACTTGATTTTTAACTTCCAGTAACATCTTTTTTCCTTTCAGACTAGGCAATACTATGAATACAACACAAGATCAAAATACCCTAAGGTGGTATGCGCAAATACAAAAATTATTAGGGAATTCTAATTTGGAATCCTGTTACCTGCATCACGTACATAATATCTGTTATAAAGGCAACTTGTATTCTTTCCAAATTTCAAAATCCAAATGTTTAAAAGTTAGATAATTCCATCCTCTATTCTTTTTTCATGAACTTAGTATGACAATTTAGAAACTTATGCAGAGTCATTATCAAAATATCAAAATTCAGATTAGATGTTGCCAACAATTGTAAAACTAGATGGTCGTGTTAGTCAAGATGTTTAAACTCTTGTACAGTATGCAGCATTTGTGCACACACCTAGTGCATAATACCGCCGAGTTAGAGATGTAAGTCAGTGAGGGCAAACTTAACATGTGAAGTTCTACTAATTATGGTATCAAAAGATGTATGTTTAACTAATAATATAAAAGTTATGTACGAAATCAATCTAAAATTGAGCCAAAAGATAAGTGTCTCTCACATCTCAAATTCCTAGTGAAGTATTTTTCCACTTCTCCTCTCACAACCCTTATAAATTTTCTCTAGATTTCTTTGTTAAGATGAAATAGAAAATGAGAAATTTTGTGAGTTTCTATGGGTATTGCCAAAAAAACCAAAAAGAGTTTTAAAATGGATTTGTGTACTGAAGCACATTGGAAAAAAATAAATTGAGAAGAAGAATGAATGAAAAATTATGTGTTATTTTTTTTTATCATTAATTGTGTCAGAATTGTTTGATATAGGGACAAATAAACAAGTGTGAAATGCTAATAAAATATCGTAGGGGCAGTGTGAAATGATAATAAAATATCGTTGAAGGGACAAATTAAGTGTTATTTTTCTTTTAACTGTGAGGTTACACCCATAATTTTGTACATTCACATAGAGACTTTAGTGGGGTGAGTGCGCGTAATTTCCTCCACTTTTTCTCCGTCTCTGCATACCACGGTTATCAAAGGATTTTTCTTGTCTTTTTGTGATTTAGAATTAATCTTTTATTGATTGTCAAATTAAAAATTCTTTTATGTTAAAAGGTGAAAATGCATACCACATGTACAAAAAAGCAAATTTTGAATTCGGATACAGATTATGTTAATGCAATAAATTTTTTGCATTAACAGTGTAGGAAAAGTTAATCCCTTAACTCATTTGTTATCTTCTGTAAATGTTGCCAGGAAGACTGTTTCAGTACAAGATACTCCGGGACAGGTGGGAAAGATGTAGGTCCTGGTGAAGAAAAAAAAAAAAAAAGAGCATGTCAAAGCAATCTTCACAATTTTTAGGCACCTTTGCATTCTGTGTATCTGATTATTTGCCTTGGTTGAGTTTGAGGGTGCCAGACATAGACGGTCATGAGAAAACTGTGAAGGAGGCTATAGGAGTGATCAGCAAGTACCATGGCTTCATCATAGAGGAAAGAATTGAGCAACAAAGAATCAATGGAGAAAAACAAGAGCCACAAGGTTTATTCTAAGCTATGATATCACTCAAAGATGCAAAAGGGAAGCCTTTTTTTTTTCCAGAAGAGACCAAAACGATATGGTTGTAAGCACAACAATTGTTTGAAGTATAGGATGCTCTTTTCTTTCTTTCTTTTTTTTTTCCTTTTATGCAGTTTCTAAGAATTTAATTTTGGTATGCATAGATTAGTCATGGAGGAAGATTAAATGAAATTTGAACAACGTATAAATAAAATAAGATTACACATTTAATACGACGGATTTGACTTATTAATTTCATAATTCTATAGCATTTGTAATCCCCTCTACAGTTATTCCAATTTTTCATCCAACTAAGACATATATAATTTTAAAACAGAGAAACTTTGCACAAAATATATAAACTTACTCTCTTTGAGCAAATAAGATTTCAATATTAGTACTATGTACGCATCAAACATAGTATATACATGAAACTGGCATGCATATTAATTTTTCTTTGCAATTTGGATTAAATATCCAACACAATGAAGAAAACTATTAAGATTTCGAATAGATTATTTTGTAAGTCACATAGTTGACAAGACCTTAATACGGATATGAATTAAATCTGCATCTGAATATCAGACTGTTCCTTCAAAAAATATATATATCACTGTTACAAGGACATTACACTCTGTAGTTTGTAGTTTGTACCATGGATGAACCATTGTTAAGCCAACTCAAAACAAATAAAATGCCAATAATATCTTTTCTACCTTTAACTGTATTCAAACAGTTCTTTTAGTTATTCATTTTTGCAAACCTACGTCAAATCCTGCGTAAAAAAGAATATTTCAGGCTGCACCCAAATACACCCTTTAACATGCCTCATGTTTCAATGTCAGACACTGTTGTTGCGGATTACTTCATCCCAAAAGGCAGCGATGTGCTATTGGGCCGCCTTAGACTTGGTCGGAACCCTAAAGTGTGGCCAGGCGCCTCTGGAGTTTAGGTCCAAACATTATTTCGATAAGGATAAATCGGGTAAAATGGAGCTAGTTCATGGAGTCATCACCTTTAGTTCAGGTACGCCGGCTAGTCCAGGGATTGCCATTGAGTGATGGCATTGGGAAGCATTTCGCAAGATTTTCTTGGAGTGAGCCACCAGATGAAGAAAAAAATTGGATTGGGATCTTCAGCTGCATATTTTCATATTACAAAATATCACACTTCTTAAAGTGGAAAAAGTCTCATAAAAAAAAAGATATTTTGAAAGATGGATTTCTTGTTCATTATTGTACGGGACACAGGTCAATCGAATAAGTAGTGTTAACAAGAGTGTAACATAGAAATTTATAATAGAAAATCTTTTGCCGAAAAGAGGCCTATGGATCTCTCTCGAGCAAACCGGGCATTAATTCGAAATGCCTAAAGCCCTGAGTGCACATACAAGGCCACGTTTTGTTTATTTTTTTCTTTTCATTCTATAAAAGAATAACCCAAAATTTTCTTGTTAATTTGCTTCCTGTAAATGCTTGTAATATAGATGCAGACGAGGGAAATATATGGAGAGGTTAGTCAAAATAAATAAATGTATAAACTAATAGGTCTTAATGGGTCCTCAGAGACGTTTTGAAGTGTATAATAGGAATTTGAATGAGAAAAATAAGTTGAAGTTAGGCTAATCAATCACGATTCTAACTTTTTTATTGAATTTAAGTGGAAAAGGTCGAAACAGAACACCAGTTTATTCATTGGTTTGTGACGAACCACCTCAACCTCCATTAAGACGTTTAATACATTCTTTATTAATTAGGAGACGAAGACTATCTTTCCATTTTCATTGTTCTGATTTTTTTCAACCTTTTCAAATAATGGAGGGAGTCAAGTGCAGAAATCAACATATTTTGAAAGTACCCCTCTTCCTCAAAGTCCTACTACCAAATTTGGACTCTAAAGACTAATTACCTGCTGGTATGCTTATATGAATTGATGGTAAAATTTTAAAATTAAATAGGTATTAGTATGACAGACAAAATTCAACTTGACACCTCTAAATTTGGAACTTAGAAATTTATCTTGAAATAATTACAAAAAATTACATCTTTCAAGTGTCTATAAAGGAAAATGTGAAAAAAAAGAAAACTTTACATGGCATGCCAAATATATTCAATTTTGATATATATATATATATATGTTGGATATGTTAACACCTTTCTCCAAGTATTGGCATTATTAGTTCCATTTTCAAGGAGTATGCTTACAAAGGACAAGTTACTGAATGAAAAGAAATTTTAGTTGCACTGGCAATGAAGGACAATAAACCAAAAAACAAGAAAGTTGAAGATATATTTGGGGAAGGTTTAGTTGTGCGGTAAGGTGAAAGGGAATGTAAGTAGGGGTCCTGAATTCAATGCCTTGCATTTATTTTAAAAAAAATAAAGTTGAAGTTCTATCTAAAATTGTTGGAGAAAATAAAAGGGAATTTTCAGTGTGATTCAATTCAAAGATGGAGAAATATAATTATGAAGCGCAAATGTTTTAGATGTTATGGACCTTAGGGTAATCGTGGGTACTCATTTTAGAGATATCTAGTCTTATTACCTGACCTGCAGAAGTTGTTATTTCCATGTGTTCATGGGTTTAGCTCTCCATGATTTTCAAATAAAACTTGCTATACCCTCCTTTGGATGCATCATAAGACTAAGAACGAATTGCAAACTGCCTCTTTGAATTGACACTCTTTTGTCATTTCCCTCCTAAACTGTGAATTGTAGCAATCTAAAACTTTTATACTATGATTTTCTACACATTACAAAAAATCACAAAAATTTGGTTTTTTTCCTTTAAAAAAGACACCTAGAAATGGTGGGAGGTTGGGCATAAATCCCAACATATTTATTATAAATTTTGGAAGAGTACATAATAAAAGGGGTATACCCTTTACTTTTGACTAATTGAAGATTTTACGAACTTCTAAATGGTCTCAACACACTCCGTACTTGTAGTATCACGAAGGTATTTGAATTTTTGCCTTGAAATCTTGTCATATTTGCATTGTTTTGCCAGTTTCTGAATACTGTTTTATTTTCTTGACTTTCTTTGAAATCGCTTGGATGAAGTGATCGTCATCAATGTCTTGGTCTCTGTCACTTTTGATTGATCTTCTTCTTCATACAAGAACAAGAAGACTTTAATGACTTCATTGTACATACCACTATGCATGTACAACCACTTCAATGGCTTGTGAAAAATGTGTGACTCAATGAAGGATTGGAAAGTTGGGAAGCAACAATCGGAGAAAGAATTAGGGACCGCAAAGGTGAGAGCGTGTTACAAAGAACATGAGTTAAAATATCATGAGGATTTTGATTTTGACCACTTAGATCAAAGTACATTGTTATATTAGTTTTCATATATAATTTATTTTGTGGACAACTTTATTAAATTGTAACATATTGGTTGTAGAACATATTAAAATATTGAAATTGATAGTTTAAGATGAAAATTTGAAGTGAATGATAGTTTTAGGGGAGCCATTATGCATATGATATTTACAATACACTTATTTTCATCATCGTTAACCAACTGCATTTGGTCGAGGGTTCGAACCTCACTTACAGTGAAAAAAATCTAAAGGAAATGTCAGAGTACTCATTTGGTTTAGTCAGGTTTGTATACTTGCTAGTCCCTTATACAGTCTCTTTAAGCTCCATTTCCTTATAGAATAGGATAAATTAGGTTATACAAATGTTATCAGTACCCAAAAAAAAAAAGGCTAACCAACTATATTTGGGCCTCTTGCAAGTTGTAGCCCAGATCTGTTTGCAGATTCAATGGATGCTGGACCCCTTTTTTTTGTCAAATAGTGCTGGACTCTAAACTCTTGACTTTGGAACTGGAACCCACTTTCCCTGTTCCCGGAAAATTTAGCCCGTTGAAATCTGATTATATTAAGATATCCAGAAAATAAAGAGAAGAATCTGAATATACATCAGATTATAAAAGGGATAGTGGAAAGTGAGCCGAAGCCAGCCCGAACCCTTTTTATTTTTGGACTTAAAGCCAGCCGAACTTGACCCACCAAAATTATAAAATATGACCTGCGTTAGAACTTAAAATCTGAGTTCGATTCAAGAATGAACTGACCTTGGGTAATGGCAAGTTGGGCTAAGTAATAGCTAGCTTATTCTACTTAGATAAAACCAAAGTTTTTTGTAATTTTTATGTGTTTGGAAATGTTTATGTTGAATTAAAAATTTTAAAATTAATTAAGATTGTTTAAGTGAAAAAAAAGAAAAAACTAAAAGATGATGCTCAATTCTAAAATATCACAGATTTTTTAAAAAATATATGACTTAAAACTTATAGTAATTGTTAAAACATAAAACATTTAGAATTGGGCTAGCCCTAGTTAAGGTAGAAAGGTCGAGCCTGGATATTGGTAGCCCAAATACTCAATGCTCGATTACGGCTTCAGTTTCGATCAAGCTTGGGCATAAACGGAGTCCGGCCCAAGATCAAAATTGGCAAACTATTTTTTTATTCGCGTCCACTTCATTTATTGATTTTTTTTAATATATAAAGCCTTTCCCTATTCCCTCTCCAAACCCCTTGCCCCTGACCTTTAGGCCAGGAGTTCAATGTCAGGAACTAGGCATTGAGTAGCTAACCTAAAATTGCTTAAATTTTGTAATTGCAAAAGAGTCCTTGTAACTAATTCTTGTAAAGAGATAGGACAGTGAGGAACAACAGAGAGAAGATGAGAGCGAGAAACTGAGTTCTGCTATTGCTTGCCCTTCACTCTTCTTTCCTAAACCCTACGTAGTAGTTCATAACTCCCAAATATTACTAAAGCCTAATGCAGTGTAGTTTAAAATTAATGGATTCAGATTTTAACATATTTAGACCGTTTACTAATAAAAAATTAAATATTTAAATTAATTAAGTGGCACTGAATTTCTTAGACAAAACTTACTCCCAAATTAAGTAATAAGTTATTCACTTATCACCGAATATGATATGCACTCAAATGTATTGGATTTAATACTTAATAATTCAATAGTTTAATGAATTCAAATTTCAGATTTCAGACTTCAGTTTTATCAAACGCATCCTATGTGTGTTTGGATAGGGGATTATTTGAAATAGTATTTAAAAATAATTATTATAGCATTTTTGTGATATGATATATGTAAGATAAAATGGTTATTAGAAATATAGCAAGGTGAAATGAAAAAAAGTTTACAATACAAGTAAATAAAATGAGTCTTTCGAAGTTTAGATCCTGACATCGACCTTTTAACGCTGGAGCATAGTTCCCTGATGTGATGGCCTGGCTATTGGCCAACTTCTATTGCTTGCTATCTCTTTCTGCTGTTATGAAACTCTCTCTCTCTCTTTGTTTTTTATCCTCCCAAATTCCATTAGTTAAAAATCGGGTCAGATACTCCAGATTAAATCATCAGCAAATACTAAGAGCTTTTCAATGTTTGACCACACGGCTCCCTCCCTTTCTTTCCCAGACCAGAACCCATTTTTTAGTACTCCAAATTTTTCAAAAGAGACTTGGTCTTTGGTCCTAAAAACGAACTCTCCTCAACCGCGTTTTTCCATTCGTCCATTCTCTTTTTCTCCAAATTCCACATCCCAAATGCCCTTAAAACCAAAACGTTACATACCAAAATCAAATACAAGAAAGAATACAAGAACCAGAACCAAAACCAAGTCATCATCTTCTCTTTAGCCTTTGCTCTCCCCACCATGAAAAAACCTTCTTCAACCAAATCATTTCTATGGCCATTTTTCACCAAACATTCCTCCTTTTCTTCACTTTAGTTCTTTGCTTTCTTTCTTCTTTGTCATTCATTTGTCCACTTTCCACTGTATCAATAGCTCAAGCTGGTAATCAAACGCTTGTTTGTGCATTAATTCCTTCATCTAAACAACAGTCACACCTTAACTGTACAAGCTTTCCTGAGGGAATCCCAATTCGAGTCAGTCCTTCTTTAACATCATTCTCTGCAATTGTAGGTGGAAACGGTTTCCTTTGTGCTTTGAGGTCAAATTGTTCCTCTACTTCAATCATGTTATGCTGGAGATTTTCAAGCAATGTTACCAACATGGCCCATAAGAGGATTTATGTCGGTCCAATTCTTGAAGAACTTGATGCTGGGAATTCCCACATTTGTGGGCTTGTTAGCAGGAATAAGCGACTCGAATGCTGGCCATGGAAGGAGTTCAATTTCACAAGCAACAGTTTGATCACTTCTAGTGTTGCTGTTGGAGAAAATTTTGTTTGTGGGCTGCTGAAATCAGGAAAAATTCAGTGCTTAGGAAGTTTTGCGAATGTCACTGATCATGTTCCTGCTGGGATATTTACTGTTGTTGCCGCTGGTTTTCGACATGCCTGTGCCATTTCTTTGACTGGTACTCTGGAATGCTGGGGAGATGTGGCAGGTGTGAAACCTTCAGGTCAGTTTAAATCTCTTGCTTTGGCTGAAAATCGCAGTTGTGCATTGAGGAGGCCAAATGGAACAGTGGCCTGCTGGGGAGAAAATAATTTTGATCTGCCTATTTATTTGCAGCAGACATCATTTATTTCTTTAGAAGCAAAAGGAAATATTTTCTGTGGTGTGGCAACATCTAACTATTCCTTGTTTTGTTGGGGGAATGATGAGATTTTGGATTCAAAATCCACAGTTTTCAACAGTGTAATTCCGGGCCCATGTAGAAGACAGTGCCCTTGTGAGCTTTTACCTAATTATGGTAGCTATTGCAGTCAAGGGCAGATGATTTGTCAACCCTGTCCCATATTTCCTTCTTCAGATAAAAGTCCACCACCGGAATTGCCACCATCATCGCCATCGTCCTTGTTGCCACCACCTAGAATGAATACCAAAAATAGTAGTCAATGGAACAAGAAATTGGTAGCTTTCTTAGTTGTAGGTTGCATTGGTTCTTTGTCATTTTTAATAGTCCTCTGCTTCTTGTTTTACAAACATTGCAAGAATAAAGCATCCCGGGTCCACGATTCAGGTCCCATGGATGATCCCGCCAGAGCTCCTCAGAGTAGCCAACAACAGGCACCGCCAGCATTGGAAAAGAAGCTAAGTCATTTGATTAGTACGGGAAATGGGAATCGTTTGGAAGAGTTTTCTTTAGAAGTTCTGCTTAGGGCCACAAATAATTTCTCAGAGAAGCACAAGATTGGGACTGGGAGCTTTGGTTCAGTCTACATGGGAACACTAGACGATGGCCTCGAAGTAGCTATCAAGAGAGCTGAAATTTCATCGTGCTCATCATACCATCATGCTGGTGGTATAAAGCGTAGCCAAGAGGACAAGGACTACGCATTCCTTCATGAGCTAGAATTTTTGTCACGGCTTAATCATAGGAACTTAGTCAGACTGTTAGGTTACAGTGAAGATTGTAATGAGAGGGTTCTAGTCTATGAGTACTTGGACAACGGCACCCTCTTTGACCATATCCACAAACTCGAAAACTCCCCTCTAATGTCATGGGCTGCAAGAATTAAGGTAGCCCTCGATGCAGCTAGAGGAATTCAGTACCTCCACGAGTATGCAGTGCCACCAATCATACACAGGGACATCAAGTCATCCAACATATTGCTGGACGCCACGTGGACTGCCAAGGTGTCTGATTTCGGGCTCTCGCTAATGGGGCCCCCGGATGATGTGTCATACCTCTCAATGAGCGCAGCTGGCACGGTTGGCTACATGGACCCCGAGTACTACAGACTGCAACAATTAACCACTAAGAGTGATGTTTACAGCTTTGGAGTGGTGTTACTAGAACTGTTATCAGGGTGCAAGGCAATACACAAGAATAAGAATGATGTACCGAGAAATGTGGTTGATTTTGTAGTTCCCTACATAGTTCAAGATGAGATTCACAGAGTTTTGGATCAGAGAATGCCTCCTCCAACACCATTTGAGATAGAAGCAGTGGCATATGTGGGATACCTTGCTGCAGATTGTGTAAGACTAGAAGGTCGGGATAGACCAACCATGACAGAAATTGTAAATAGCTTAGAAAGAGCCTTAGCTGCTTGTTTGGCAACACCAAGGCTGTCAAGGTCCTCTACTGGCTCTTCTGCGTAGCTCCCTTGCCTTAACTATACATGTCAATACATTGCACAATTTTCCACAGCAATCTCTTTTTCCTTTTTTCTTTTTCTGTTTTTTGAAGTTGTACAAATTCGAACCCCACTTTCATATGGATTTCTTGACCAACTTGTTTATTAACATGAGGTGTTAGAGTTAGACCAGTGTAATTACGAAACTTCCAAGTCTCTCCTTTTATTTTTCCATGTGCATCCCAGCCCATTGAATTTTGTCTCTTGCTGATTTTCAAAGTTTGGTCGGGTCTAGTTCAGGAGCAGATTCTGCAAGCGTCATTCAAATGGAAAGCCATAGAGGACTGTACTAATTTTGAATGGAAGCTTCGTTTAATCAACAACCACAGCGGGGTCTCTTTCTTGAGAAATTATATAGGGCAAATTACACTTTAATCCGCTATGGTTTAGTGTTTTCTTACATAACCCCCATATAGTTTCAAAAGTTATATATA
Source organism: Coffea humblotiana (assembly GCA_023065735.1). Classification (NCBI taxonomy): domain Eukaryota; kingdom Viridiplantae; phylum Streptophyta; class Magnoliopsida; order Gentianales; family Rubiaceae; genus Coffea; species Coffea humblotiana. The sequence continues at coordinate 11,457,400 of CM041217.1, forward strand.
ACTCCCTCATAATTTGGATTAAAGTGGCAAAGTGACGGAATTTGCAATCCACAACGGAGTTAGCTAAAATGTCAAAAATACTTCTATATAAGGTTGAAAGTTATTTATTAATCACAGGGGTTTATGTATATATATTGAAAATCATAAAGGTGTTATATCGTAAAACACTAAATCATAAGAGGGTTATATAATAAAATATAAAACCATACGGAATTAGAATGTCATGCATATTATATTTATATATTTTGGTTACTTTAGCTATTTTAGTTTTTAAACAAGGGTAATTTCGATATTTTCATAGGTTCCGTTACGGATGATAATTTCCGTTATTTTGACACTTTAATCCAAATTACGAGAGAGTTATATATAGATTTTAAAACTATAGAGAGGGTTTTGTGAAAATTAGCTTTACCATAAGCGGATAAAGTGTAATTTGTCCAATTAGATATTAACCTGGCGTCATTTTGCCTAATGAGATATGACTTTGTTAGCATACCTCAGCCTTACATGTAAGGTACCAACTTGCTCTATAATTGGCTTATGATATAACCATGAACATGAAGTTGCTGATGTAGGAATCTAATTATCAAAAATACAAAGACGAAAAGATGAGAAAAGGAAATGGGAGTTGGCGTTGAACTTGGCGTTGAACTAAGGACCAGGTACTCATTCACTTTCTTCTTCTGCAACAATGAAGACAGAGTCAACATTGTTAAAGCAGTATTTGTTTTAGAGTAAGATTGGGGAAATGATTGTCTGGAGATGTAGTCAACTTCTCAGTGCAATTTCAAGGATGTATGTTTACTAAGTCAACTTGCGACTACCAATAGAAACAAATACTTGTCATACTTTCCATATTGTTACATATTTTTTATTTTTGAATGTTCGAAAATATTTGTAACGTTGAAAAAGTTAAAACACTTTTTAGTATCTTTTTTCAATATAGTCACTTCCTTTAATCATATGTATGTTACCGTTCAAATTCAATTGAATTTGAGAAAGTAAGATGAAAAAAAAAATAAAAACGTTACAATCAAACCATTATTTTCAAAAGATTTGATTCCCGAAATATGGCAAAATAATTAGGACGAATGGAGTCTTACATTACCCGGTTGTGTACAAAAGATTGAGAAGAGTCTATCACCTGTTGCTGTAACCTCTCAACCGCTACATCAATTCTATCACTATTTGAAGCCAAATAAAAAGAGGGAAATGGTAAGAATATTCAAGAAAAAGAAAGTGTCAACCAACGTAACATAGACGATGAATTTTTATGCCAGCCCACGTATACAAAAAGTTATGTAAAGTGGCTGAAGGGTGGTCAATACCATCTGAAAGATACGAGCAAAGTGGAATTTGGTGTGGCAATAGCTTTAAATTTAGAAGAATCACCAGCTTAGATATTGTCAAACATTTTGTTTCTAATTTCTGCCAATCATTTATTATTGCTTTAGGGCTGTAACTGAAGTCACAATGCTGTCCAAAACTAAAACCCCTTTATCGTAGTTAGGCTTAAGTATTAGATTAAATGGTTCCACAGACAACCGGACAGGTAAACTAATTATTTATCAATCGGCTCCAGAGATATTATCAACACTTGACATGGAAACTTTCCATTGACTGGGTAATCAACAACATACAACAATTAGGCCTTTCATCTATTGATTAAGGTTGATGACCCCCAGATTTTAGATTGAAATTCTCCTCTCTCTCTCTCTCTCTCTCTCTCTCCACTTATTAAATCCTACCCTCTTCTACTAGAAAAAAATTTAAACCCTTTATTTACTGTTTGCAGGTGGTTGTCTAAATGAAAGTAATTTTGAATTATAACTTAGATTAGGTAAGATATGAAAGAACCGGTTATTGATGCATCAAGTTAGATGCCATAAAAATGAAGGATTTGGCTAACAGGTACTTCGGTTAAGATAGGTTCAAGTGTTAATTTTGTCGGAAAGATTGAAATTAATTTTTAAGGGTTCAATTGTTAATTTTTTGATAAGAGTGAAATTAAATTTGGAAAAGTTTCTTAAAGCAATGAAGTAATAAATATGAATTTGTGCATTTACATGGTAATTTATGTGTAATTAGGTGTTTCAATGAGTGTTTGGAGGCACTCACTGCAAAAAAAAAAAAAAAAAAAATCTTGAAATGAAAGCCAATTTTGGTTTAACTATATATATTTGCCAAGACAAAAAACTTGCGTTGGCATGGTCTACGGCTCCACCTGTAAACTAAGTGGTCCAAACTTTATCACATCATCAGTACAAATTAAATATCTAGAGACTAGAATGTGCCCAACTCAAAGCATAGTCATTAAACCTAACAAAGCAACTACGTCACTGGATCAAAATTGCAGATGACAAGTTGAACCGGTGAGTCACTAAAATAATATTTATAAATACAAAAAGTAATTTTAATATATGTAGAATATCAATGAACTACTTTTAGATACTAATTATTGTATTTAAAAACATATATAATTAATATATAAATATTAATAGAAGATTTAATTTTATTTGATTGTACTTTTACACAAATAAATCATATAATCAAATGTAAAATAAAATAACGTCACTTTTTTTTTCAAATATATAGCATCATATTTTATTATTTTATGTTTGTTTAAAGACAAAATAATTTTCTAACTACTCAAATATTGCCGTGTGAAGATAAATTTTTAGTTTCAAAGTTAAAAGGATTAATTGTATAGTAAAAAAGTAAATAAGTTTATTTTAAAAATTTTAGTTATCAAATTAAAACTAAGCAAGTGATGAAATTTTATCCACATTTAAATGAAGATCCAATGGTCAAATTTTGTCAAAAGCATACATATACTTTGTCTCAAAAAAAAAGACCCACAATTAAAAAAGAAAGTTCAATTGAAAATTCGAACGGATTTTCGAATTTTCAATTGAACCAGCAAGTTTAACGGGTTTGACTGGTTAACTGCTTATCTAGTCCAGTTAAAGGTCCAACCCTGCCTAGTGGACTATTCACTGGACAGAACGGTTCAACCGCCAAGCCAGGCTGAGATTAATAAACTCAAATTAAAATTCACAACTAAAACCAAAAGGTTTTAGACTTCTAATTCATCAGTAAACCATTAACTCTACTAAAGAGTATAGTTTAATTATACGAGAAAACTCTCTGCATGCCTGCCTTTAACATTCCGATGAGTCTATAGGTAGAAAATGATTCCGGCGAACAAATCCAAGGCCGACGGTGCCATAATGTCCGCAAGAGCATTTATCCTAGCCATCTTCTGTTACCTTCTATCACAAAGAAACTTTTAGCTTTTAGGCCTCCCTCTCCCCGTAGAGATTATTGATAATTAGCTTTTAGCTTTGTATTCTCCCTATATAAATGCAAGACAAACTTGATTTGTTCCCATATATATGATTTTCCAAGAATTAATTCCAATATCACCTTCAGCAAGAAAATAACGTAATATAAGGGTGAGACAAAGTTTACCCAGTGAAGTAGAGAGCAGAATTGTCGGATATGGATGCTTAGTCCATGCTAATGATGCAGCCAATTTTGAGCCACTTAATCTACAAACAGACGGTGTCATCGAATATCAACTCTATCCAAGTATTTGTCTTTCAACAAACATGCAGTAAATTTACACCGGTCTCGACTTGAGTAAATATGATTTTCAAAGATTCGATAATCCAAATTATACCGCACCATATGATAAAATAATGTGATACAATTTGAACCATTGGGTCTTTAAAGATCAGACTATCCAAGTGTGAGCCTTTTACACCACTCAAAATAGATACCGAGGTATTACAATTTTCATAGGTGCACAACGACCGGGTCAACTTCATTCGAACATCGTTAGCAAGCGCGGGCCGTCGTTACAAAACATCAAGACCTCACACAAGAAAACGACAATTTATACCAACAGTGCTTATGAAGTAAATGCAATAGAAAAACATGTAACAGCTATTGTTCTTGGTCAAAGCAAACTTGGATTTCATAATTCTGAAGGCTACCAAAATAATATGATGTGACCATTAGATGCGAAAGAATACTCGCAAATTAGTTATAGTCATTAACAATTCCATGACCGGAAATCTGACAATTCTACAGCAAAAGTTATTCTTCAGAAGATAATACAACAATTTGCAGTGTGTTGATGGCTGGGGGAAGAAAACACAAAAACGCAAAAGTAACAGTAGCAGATAAATTTGGACAATGGACACTGCAATAGTCCATACAACTTTGGATGTCACGTGTATATTTGCACTAGTATACAAGGGAAGAATCCATCAAGCTATCAGCCATTAATCTTGTAAGCCCTTGTCATAAAAATGTCCTGCTTTCTCACCTAGCAAAATCCTAATCTATCTTCTGTATGATTTCAATCATTTCCGGACTTACCGTTCTAAGCTATTGCAGATCCTATCATTTCTGCCCTTTGCTCCAGCAGCTTTGTTAATGCAGAATCTATCTGCGCAAATACAAGCCTCCTTGGAAACACTTCCATCCACCTACCACCAAATCCCAGCCAAGAAGATTCTCCAATTAACTTAAAGCAACACCAGTAACTATAACGAACAAAAGACAGACAGCGGGAGAGGATAAACAAAGAATTTATGCTAATTGATCTGCTGAAAAGTTCTTTTATCTGTATGAATAAAAAGTAGACTATCAGAAATGAAGAATTATGCATACCATGTGGACGTGAGGAAGAAATGAAGGAATAGTTGGAAAGGCACGAGAAAGAGATGATTACAAGAGTTAACTGAGCTAAAAGAAAATCTTTTGGTTGTGCTATAAATCAGGAATGGCCAGTTCTTTTTTTCAATTTACATGTTCCACCAACTACCCCTCTTACAACAGATAGGACATGGAACCTTTCTGGCTGTTTACTAAACCAGGTTTAAGTTGTAAAAAGCCTCTTCTATTTCCATTATATCTTCCCCCACAAGCCATTCTTGCAACAAATAGCACACGGAATTCATTTGTCTTGCAATGCTGCACAGGTTTGCCCATCATGTTAGATCTGGCCTCATAATTATTGCAAGATTTTCAGGCAACAAAATTGTCAATAAATAAAAGGTCAGCTTAACCTTCCATTAAAATTAAAAAACAAATAGCAAATCACACTATGAACAAGGCATTGCATATCTTTTATCTGCCATGGGAAGCCCACATAGGCTAAAATGTACAGTTCATTACATGCTAAAATGGTCATTCAGTATTTGAGTTAAAATGTTAATACCAAGAGTTCAACAAGCGTTTAATATCCACTGATGGAACAACTCAACAAATTGGTTCATCATGCAAAATATTTATAACTGCACTAAACAGAATTTAACTCATTAGAAGCATACTCAGAGTTAGAATCAATGCATTGCAGATTCTCTTAGCTCACAGCTGCAACATCAGAAGAGGACTCCAAGGATTAACTGGTATACCCTCACATATAAATAGTCTGTTCTTTACCAAGTTAAATTCAGATAAGTTTCATCCAGTATGAAATGTGGTAACTTCTCATTTAGGTACACTTTTACACCATTTATCTTCTATTCCTCCAATCCTAGACAATTAGGGTTGAATATGCATATATACTATATAGCCAGTTCAAATAAACTAGCACATGTCAGGTTAAGCAAACCCTTACTTGACAATGAAAAAGTTATATAGGGGATGCATATAACAAAATCAATTTGTTAAAGATGATAACAAAATCAATTATTGTCAGTTTAATAAATCTTCAAAAACACCAAAAATCTCGTACTGGAATAAGTCCTCTACTCTTTTACCCCACCTCAGAAATTTTGTAGTGGATTCTAAGTATATTTGGTTTGTAACAGCAGAACCCCAGACCACCTTTATGTTGCAAAAAACTCCAAGCATTATTTTCTACCCAATAAAAGAGCATCTTAGAGATATCCACTAACCTTGTACATCCTATACCAATAGCTAAGGTGTAACTAAGATAAAGACATTTTTTAATCTTCAGTAATAATTAGTTGCTCACTGAGGTTAGTGGTTTTTCCTGAAGCAAATAAAATTTCATAGGACCACCTACACTAGCTAATTGAGATTACTGGTTTGCCCTTGAAGCAAATAAAAATTCACAGGACTACCTCAACTTCAACATTACTTAAACAAAAGACTATGAGTATGGTTAGCATGTTAATGCACAAGGTTTTTTGACATGCCATGAAAAAGATTCTAGCAGCTTGTTGAACAATGCTCCAAGGAAATATGAAGTCGTGTCTATCCTCACAATCAAAAGAATCTTTTTCTAAAATAGCTACATAACAAGAATTTAGGTACAAAGATGGAGGTTTGACACATAAAACCTCATTAATTCAAACCCTATCATTCCTAATTGGTAAAGAGGGGATAATGTCCTTCTCAGAGAGGAGAACTATCAATTGGATAATCTTTCCTAATTGTACATAATCTTTCCTAATTGGTAAAGAGGAGAACTATCATTCCTAATTGTACATAATCTTTCCTCTTGACTTTCTATTGATGCGTTTGACTAAGCTAGAATAAGCTATTAAACAATTTTTGGTTTTGTATTCAGCAACCATAACCAAAAAGGAAAAAGATTCTTTAAATGCTACTCATATTTTTGCTTCTTAGAGCAGTTACGTGCTTCTTAATTGGATTTATGCATCTTATTTTGTTTTTTTATCAACAATGTCCATGAAAGTTGGAGATAAGAATTTCAAAATGGGCAAATACAGTCCAGCCCCTTTTTTATCCTAAAGAGGAACGGTCTAGTTTATTGAGTTGGAGAGGGAGAGAGAAGAATTCTTGCTGGCTTTCTCACTAGACTCTGATAGCAAAATAAATAGTTGTTACCTGTTCATATCTATGGCTGCAAGTGCATTTAACTTTTTTCTAGTAACCACAATAAGTGCTTGGAATTCTGTCTAGTTCTTTAGTTCAACTTTGAAGTCGTAAATGTACTAATAATGGCAAATTTATGCAAACTAGTGTGATGAAGACAATTTTTGCTATGACGTGCTTATCATTTATCTAATTCAATTTTGTCCTGGTAGCCTTCATAAGAACCAACCTTTCATGAACATTAAGGCTTTAACTACGACCCAAAAAATAAAAATCAAAGGATACAAAACTTAGAAAAAAAATACCTCCAGCACAAAAATACAAAGAAAACCGAGGATATTAGCACAAATCATGTAATCCTATGAATATCCATATGTATTATATGTGTTTTGTATGATATTTTCAGGGACAGATTGGTAAGTTTTTAGCATCAAATATCCACCCAAGGTTTGAGGCACATTCACAAGATATGCAGCACAACAAACAGAAGGTAAACGTCATGTACCTTGATGATAGTATCTTCAAACATCGCAAGCACTGATGCCACATTCTGATGATGAGTGTGCAATCGCAGTTTAACCTACCAAGAAAGATATGTTGTGACAATGAATAAGGTAATGATTTGCATAAACAAGTTCATCAAATAACTATCAACCATGTTACAAAGAAGATTATACAATCAATATTATTCCTTTTTCAACAAGAGACTGGTGAGAGTGATCTTAACATGCCTTTTCTTCTGTGTCATCAAATCGTTGAGTAAGCCTTGCAGCAATTTCTTCTGTCTCTGGGGGAGAAATACTTTAAATGGTATATCTTACCAGTAACTGGATCTAACCTCCGGCCAACAACCCTCTCAACTAGGATCTCCTCAGGGACCTGTTAACAACACAATTTGCCATGCCCACATCAACTATTTGTCTTCCTTATGAAACATGGTTGGACCGAAACAAGGACAAGACAAACTGCTAGAATGCACGTATCTGATGTTTTAGATACTAGCCCACCCACCAGACACACAAAAGCAGAAGGTGCAGACAAACCGAAAAGCCAAGATAACTGTGGCCTATGTAAACAAGTATTCTTTCAGTCCCCAGCCAATCCTCGACCTCCAGTGCTGGCCATATATACTTGTTCCCTGTGAAATCTCTGCCTCGTGTGCATAATTTGAGCCCAAAAAAAAAAAAGACAGCATAAATGTAATTTATGGTTTTCTGCCATGAAACTCCTTGAAGAAGAGGAGACAATTTTGAAATCCACATTAATTATTGAGATCCCAATTGTCTGACTTCATACTGGCCCTAGGATGATATTCATGATCACATACTATCTTCTAAATGAAAATGAGATTAACTGCTCATTAACTATTAGAGGAAACTGTGAAACCTCACTTCAAGGAGAATGAAGAGATCTGGGTGGAAACCATATCCTTGAAGTTTAGTTGCTTGTGATAAGCTCCGAGGATATCCATCCAAAAGCCAACCTTTATCTTGAGAATCAGGTTGCATCAACCGCTCTTTAACCATCTGCAATGAATGAAAGTCCAGGATTTGATCTCCCAAAACAACAAAAGAAATTGCATGTTCTACAAGAAAACATACCATGACAACTATTTCATCTGGGACCAACTGTCCTATATCCATGTATTCCTTTGCTCGCTTTCCATTGTCACTTCCAGAAGCAATTTCAGCCCTCAACAGATCTCCAGCTGCAATGTGCACCAAATCATACTGCACAAATGAGGATGACTTGATTCAATCTGTTTTTGTTCACGCGGTAATCTAAATGAGATGAGTTTAAATTGTGTGGTTCACAAAGAAATGACAGAACAGTAAAGTTGATTGCCCAAAAAGAATTTAAAAGGCAGAAAACCAAGCAATTTATCAGAACCATATTGATGTCATAATACAGTGATTTTTTCCTTCACAAGTTGTTCTAATTTCATGTTCCTTGTCAGACATTTTTTTGACTGACATTAATCGCTGCCTCCAAAATTCATGCAACATCAAATTACAGATTTTTTTCAAATTAAAAAAAAAAATCAGCCAAGGACCTAAATTGGCAATGAACAGATCCAGAAGCAAAGAGTCAGAGTGGTAGTCTTTCTTGATATACCAAGTCAAAAAGGGTAAACCTCCGAGAAGGGGTCGGAAATGAGAGCCAAAAGCACTTACTAACATGAATCCAAAACAATAGGAATTACCAATGAAATAAAAACATTCTTTCTTTTCCGTATACTTTATCCAATCCCGTCCAAATCCAAATAATGCACTAGACACGCATCCTGGCCTTAGCAATTAAAGTATATCAGTACAATGCTGCATTCTCCTCAAAATTTAGGAACTAGTGAATAGAAGAAGACATAACCCTATCCTTCAAGATATAAATCCTAACTACTGAAACTCAATTTCTTCTCACTCAACGATGTTACTAATGTTCTAAATCTTTTTGACAGTTACTATTCCCAAAAGAATAGCCATCTTGAGTGGCATTTACACATCATTTAGCAAGTTTTCATCATTCTCCTAACATCATTGTTTGTTTTTAGGCCAAACCAAACACCAAAAACAATATTCTGTAATTCATGACTGCAGTTTTCTAATCAGTTTACTTCCAGAACATAAGCAAAATTTGCAGAAGAGTAAAACTGCCATGAGATTAAAAATAGAAATACAGTCAAGTATGGTGACAGATTTGAGCACATTCCATAAAAGGGTTATTTCTATTACTATACATGAGTAAAATAGTCCATAGGAATCCATTAACAGATGTATCATATTATCAATAACAATTCCCTTAGTCAATCCTATTTATAAATCATAACAAAGATGATTACGTTACCATTATTATTCCAATTCAATTTTGAACATCATTGTCACTTGAAATACTTAAATCTAATAAACACAAAAATAATTTCCAAACTATTCTTCCTTCTTCTTAAACATCAACCACAAGAAAAAGTTCAATTATATCAACGATAAACCCTAATAAAATCCCAAAAAGTTTTACAGCACATAAAAATTCAATTGCTAACTGAAAAAAAAAAAAGAAAAATTTACCTTTTTTATAATGAGCTCACATTGTGTTCCTTTACCAGAAGCCGGAGCTCCGGAAATCATTATCTTCAACGGCTCGGATTTGTTCGCCGCCGCCACAACCTTTCAAATAAATTTTTTTCTCAATTTGCAGATAATATAATAAAAGAACTTGAAAAGTGCAAAAAATAAATAAATATATAAGAAAAGCAACAGAATAAACAAACAAAATAAAAAGAAGCGGATGAATAATTTGGAGCTGCGACGTCGTTTTCACTTACCAAGACTTTAGGACTTCTCGAAGACGAAGCTCGACTTGATCGGACATGGAATAAAGTTAAGGAATCATTGGAATTAATTAACGAACTGGATTTAGCAAAAGAAAGCTGATTAAGAGAAGAATTAGCAGTTAATAAGGGCTTGTTTGGCAGTGAAGGAGAATTGAAGAAGCTCACGGATGATGAGTAGAGCGAAGCCATTGTTGTTTGGTGAGTCAGTTCTCTCCTCTCACCTCTCTTTCTTTCTTTCTTTTTCAGCTGAGGGAATCAGAAATAAATAAGAGTTCGTTGAAATGTTTTGTTATGTCCAAACAAAGAATCGGTGGTACGAGTCTGCCGTGTCGTTTTATATTTTTATTTAATAAATTTCTGTTGTCCAGTAATATTGGTTGAAGCTGACTGGGAAAAAAACATACTGGTTGAAGTTGATGAGAAGAAGAAGAAAGAGGCGGAAATGCAAATGTTCTCACGTGGTGCACGAGAGGAAACTAATTGTATAATGCAAGGTGATTTTTGAAATATATATATATATATATATGTATATATTTTCGTTCTGGATATTAGTATTAGAGTAAGTCTTATGGCTCATACTTGCATAGACCCAATTTTCAAAAATTCAGTAGTTCAAATTGTGCTACATTAGATTATTAAGTGGTGTAGCATAATTTGCGTCATTGGATCTTTAAAAATCGAGTCTATCCAAGTTTAGGTCAAATCTTATAGAAATTGAGAATGTATACACTATCACGATTGAATACATAATACATGAGCAAAATTTGAAATTTGAAATTTAAATGATTTGTTATGCACACGTGGCCTTGTTTGGATTATGAATTTATGTAGAAAAATTTTCACGTGAACACATTTTTTAATTATTTTTTTATCTCACATACATCAAATCGATACAGTACATTTTTCTATAAAAACTCATAAAAATAGTAATCCAAACGTTAGTGTATAAAAGATTAATCCTTATTATTAATGCTATTAATTTGTTGAAGTACTATAGAAACAAGAGCAATAAATTGTCCAAAGAAGTTGAACAGTGTTGGTTATTAATTGGCAAAATTTGCTACAAAGCTCATCACTGATGTAAAGTGGGAATTAGTTTCCCCCTGTGGCTTAAAAGTAAGGCAGAGAGTTCATTCAGGGCAGTTGCTCTACTCTATAAGTGTTAATGCTTGTATAGGCACATTTTTATTAATACAAATATAAATGACATTTTTGTTTGAAAAAAAAAAGAAGCAAAGAGCAATAAATTGCAAGATATCACACCTAATTAGCATTCTTGGAATTACTCCCCACTTGGTGATCTCAATCATTTCTATTATGGTGTGCTCTTTTTTTTTTTTTTTTTAGGAGACGACAAACCTAATCTATCCTACACTAAGGGGTGTGCTCAATCTATTATGGTGTGCTCAATGTAACACCAATGTTGGTGTGACACACATGTTTGTGTATAAGTTTTTTTCGAATGGATATTTATTAAACATTCATTAACACAGATAAATTTTTATATTAAAATGCCCAATCACAATTATTGTACCATTGCATTTAAATAAAAAAGAAAAAGAAATTAAATGAATATCATGCATGATAGCATTAATAAAAAAAGAAAGAGAAAAACTTACTGCAAGCTTAATTTTCAATGGTATTAAATATAAGCTGAATTTTGTTCAAATATGTAAGTGCTAGATTGACTTTAGTTACCTTTTGAAATGTGATGCCATTGTAAATCAACAAATGTGGATTAGATGAGATCAATGACTTTGAACTTTGAAGTCTGAAGAATACACGTTCATCTACTATGCTCTTTGAAAAGCCTTTGGACAATTGTTGCGCGCATGTTATACAATTTGCGTCATCAAATTAAAGAGGAACATTCTAAGCAAAAAATGCAAATGAAAATAGAAACAAAGCACCACGTTATTTATGCATAACTCATAATTATCTTGGAACCCCTGATTATTCCATTACTTTAAATTTAGATAGTAAACCAAGTAAGAAATAATAGTCAAACCTCATTTTTGCTCAGCTTTCTGGCCACAAGACACATGTTACTTCACATGCACATAATTTCAAGGCCAAAATGAGAACAAAATTCATTTCCCTGCATAAAAAGAAAAACCTCCCATTTCTCTAAATTTTCATCCATCAAACTCTTTATACATAAGATTATTATTTATGCAATTTAGGATTCTGATTTTGGACAATCGACTGTGGAAGCCTCTACTCAATGGAGTGTACTTGGTCCAATGAATATCGGCTATTATGGTATTTCTTAGTGGTGGTATACAATCAGTTTGCACACCGATAAAAGCCTTTATGTTCGAGTTCTTTTTCTATTATTTCTTTCTATCATACTCTTAAGGGACCAAAATGGAAATTGAATGTTTCATTTTACTTTGGCAATTATAGGCACATGAAGTAGGCATGCATTTTTTTTTTTTTGCCAGAAAACTAAGCAAAAAATGAGCTTTGGGACCAAAGAGGCAAAATTGTTATATTTGAGGGACTATTTTGGCTGATTTTAAATGTGATAGACCAAAAAAGTTTTTTCTAAAAATGTGAGGGACCAAATTGTCAATTTTTCCCTTTCCTAACACTAATGAGATAGAAAAGTCATCGCAGCCTTCTTCCACTAAAACAAAATTATGGATTGTAACATTTCATAAAGAAATTCTTTTGTGAAGTTTAAATGCCTCTTGCTTTTCAAGTCTAAAATGTCATTCACAAATTTTTCGAATTCTTGGTCAGTAAACCGTCAGCAGAAGTGGAGAATTGTGCAATTGTAAAAAAACGTTGTTGATATGAAGTGAATGTTTACACCAATTTAATGTACACAACCATATTCAGTTGAAAGAATGTCGTAGATAAGAAGTAGATATGTATCACAATTTTAGTTCGTGAGTTTTTGCTATACATAATAACATATCTGTTTGGCAGCTTTCAATGGTTAGGACCCTTTCAACCTTTTTTGTGAGTGTTGACACTGTACACCAATCTGCTTTTCATTGTGAAGATGCGATTTTGCAATACATGATGAACACCAGCTTGAAAATTCAAATGCTTATCTCTTCAAATCTCCATTGGTATATATAGCTGTTGGATATGGAAATTAATTGGAATTTGTTCATCAAATGCCACTGCATGCTTCCTCGACTTATGGTCATTTTATAGATGCCATAATTTGGATGTCTTAGCAATCAAATCCTTAAGCACTATTTATTGAGAAAGTATTACATATATATATATATGTGTGTGTGTATGTATATGTGTGTGTGTGTGTTTATGACATAAACATTTATAGAAACACTGGAAAGAACCATCATTCCACTATTCAGTTTGTCCAAAATCACATTCCCAAGATAAGGACATAATTTTCAACTATAACAATAGTAGTTTAAGATATTTCAATTTGACTGTGTCTACATGTAGTTGAGAAATTAAATAAGGTAAAAATTAAAGGAGTAGTTGGCTCTCGGCCGCGCTTGTAAGAATATTCAATGACGCTAGAAGAAGTGGAATTTCCACATTTCCAAAAGCATACATGCAGAGGGTGGCACACATTAATAGACTTCAAACAGAAAGTATGTGTATTAATTTAATGTATATGCAACTTGGAACTCAAGAAAAATATTATACAAACAAATCCCTCATCTTGTTTTTTCTTTCTTTTTTGTTTGCTTTTTGTTTTTTGCCCACCTATTCAATCGACAAACCAAAACAAAAATTTCAGAAAACTTCCCAAGATAGGGGTGGAAAAAACAATGGTGGCTGTGAATGCACAAAAACTTCTGTAAAATTAGAAAAAGGAAATATTAAGTTTTAAAAAAATGGTATTTTGGTGCACATGTATGATATTTGGTTTGTTTGGATAGCAAATTATTTGTCCAAATTTATTTGCTGACATCACCTTTACAATTTCCAATACACCTTTTTATATTCTCAACCACCTTTTTATCTCACATACATCACATCACAAAAAGTACTACAGTAATTATTCCAAATAATATTTCAAATAATACACTATCCAAACAAACGGTTTATCAGTTTATCTTAGGTAGTGATGATTAGACACTAGTCTTTTAACAATCATATTTGAGCACAATAGTCATATGTAGCCACTAAAGTCATGGTCAGTGGCGGTGCCACACTACGTTGAGAGCAGGCAATTGTCCTTGTCGACTTCATAAAATTTAAAGAATAGTCTTAAAACTATTAAAATATTTATATTTTTATATGAATTAATCTTTCTTACACTGTCAGTGTATACACTGACGGGATTAAATGAATGTCACATCATCTGAATTTGAATTTAAATATCAAATTTTATATATGTGACATGTATCTAGACTCGTTAGTATATACGTTATTAGTATATAAAAATTTACTCTTTTTATATTACCTTTCTATGTTATGAGAAATTCTCATTCCCTTTAAATATCTTGCTAAACAACTAATTTTTGAAACATCTTTACTATAATACAAATATTTTAAAGCTATTAAAACACAAAATTATTTACTACTTGAATAAGAAATAAATTCAATAATTTCGCTACACAAAAAACTCATAATCGAAAAATATCTTTAATAAAATTCTCTTTCCATAATAATGGCATCATTTTAGATTTGGATACTAAAATTATCCCAAATAATATTTCGCTTGCATCATAAACACATTTTTCAACCCACCTTTTTACATTCTCAATCACATTTTTATCTCACATACATCACATCATAAAAAGTGCTACAGTAATTATTCCAAATAATATTTCAAATAATACCCTATCCAAACAAACCCATATTGCCTCCCGTGACCATACGTCCAGTTTCTACTGCTGGTCTTGGTGTTTAAAGCATCTCGAATTGAGATGCTTCAACTCTCCTACGGGCAGTTGAAGCCTTGTGCCTGTGCAGCAATGTCGTTTGTATTTGTCGGCCTCGATCACGGTGGAGATACTTCCATGCCAGGCTATATGTAACTTTGTTGCTTTTTCCACATTTTTTTTTTGGTTTCCCTAAAATTTTCACTAACAGCAAATTTGGTATGTAATTTCATTCACTTTCAACAAGACAATTGACAAAATTGAATTCATCATTTTTGTTAAATCACGTGGAAATGATGGGGGTTAGACATAAAATCCGACCTGTTTATTAAAAAAATTTTCAAAGAGTACATAATAAAGGGGATATACCCTTTAATTTTATAAACTGAAAATTTGACAAACTTTGAAATAAGCTCAACATGCTCCACATTTGTGATACCGTGAACGTGTTTGAGTTTTTTACTTGAAATCTTGTCACATTTGCATTGTTTTGCCAAATTTTGAATTCTCCTTTCGTCTTAGTGAACAATCCCAAATTTCGCCAAATACTGTATTTTGCTTAATCTCTCTTTCTTGGAATTCAAAGTCTTTCTGTCTCTTTTACCAAGTCTTAGTGACCAATCCCATAAAACAGAAAACTGGCTATGTACCAAACCAAATGAGCAACTTTGTGTCCGAAGACTCCAAATCAGTGCCGCTTGCTTGGATTCCACTGAGTTTGTTTGGATAGGAGTTTATTTGGATGATTTATTTGAGATAATTACTGTAGCACTTTTTATGATGTGATATATGTGAGATAAAAAGATGATTGGAATAAAAAGATGATTGGGAAGATAAAAAGGTGATTGAAATTTGTGAAACAAATTGTTTTATCTCAAAACATTTCAATCCAAACAAACCCAGTACTATTTTTCGTAAACATATTTTGCAATTATTTTTTCAATCTCACATCCAAATTTACAGGCTTCGGTTAGTTTTTTTTTTTTTTTTTGGGAAAAACCCTTAAAACACCTCATGTCGCTGGCGCTAATTGCATACTTGCATAGTATATGCTAGGACTCCAAGTATCCTACTGCAGGAAGGCCGGCTTAATGTAATAATAAGCCATGGGGTATTAATTAAGTAAAAATTTCTTTGTTTAGTCTTAATCTACTACCTAATTGGCAGCAGGTGTAGAATATTATTTCAAATAATACTCTATCTAAACACATTCAGAAAATGACTTGAAGGAGGCAAGTCAAGTTTGGCTAAAGGATCCAGGGCATTTGTCTAAGATTCGAATCCTCATAGTAGAGAGGTATTGCATATGACAATGTCACGAGTAGTGAGAATAAATCCTTAAGAATGGTGTTAATCACGTCTCAAAATCATTTATTCAACCCGTAATTGCTTTTTGTACTTGTCAGTAATGCGTGTACCATTGACGGCAACAATAATATACAACCAACTATAGTGAATGCATGCAACTAGGAAATTTTCAAACACTAATGCGGTAATCAATTTGCTCTTGGCTTTGCCTGGTGCTAACTATTGAAAATACTACGCGGAGTACCACACTGGGATATGAATTCAGAGAAAATTATGCCTTTGTAGAACCCAAAAATTCCAACAAAAAGTTATAAGAGATAAATTTCATAAAATCGATATATATGGAAAAATAATTTACTCATATAAAAATATGTATGGGAGTAGAGGAATAAGTTAAGAATATAATATCAATAATATTGTAAGAACAAATCTATCAAACTTTCACTCCTCACTCTTCTCAACAAATAACAATAATAAAACTCCCTATTTGTAAACTAGATGACTTGATAAACAAATCTTAATAATTACAATAAATTACCTAACACGATATCAGTTCCTAAATAATAAAACTATGATAATTTGACTCCAATAAACCTATTTATTGAAAACTCGACTTGACTAAACTATTACTACTAAATAATAACATAGAAACTTTATTTTGTAAACTTAATTAAAATGCTAATATTGGTTCTCTTAAATTAGGCACTCTTTAACACAATCACGAACAATAATCTTCCTTGCAAATTCTAGCAGCATCACTTTCTGCTTTTCTCGTTAAAATAATCCATACATCTAGATAGACTACTTTTTTTGTATAATTTAATGTTAATTCATTGATAACTCGTCATTCTATGATTTTAATAATCACAATTTAACAACAGGATTTTTCTTCAATATCTATCTTTATAATAATTTCGGATCAATCTTATGATCCAATCTTCATCGACTAGATACTTCAAGACCAACTTTATTGTCTAACTCGATCAAGTGGCTTCTTCACATTATTTCTTATGTAAGTGCTAGTTTTGACAGTGGAAACTATCCAAGATTAATCTCATAGTTGGCAATTCTTCAATGTTTATAGAAAACCTCAGAATCAATTTTTCGAACCTATGGCTCTGATACCAGATGTGGAGTCCAAAATTTCATCCAAAAAATTATAAGAGATAAATTTCATAAAATCAATATATATGGAGAAGCAATATATATATACATAAAAATAGGTGTGAGAGAAGAATAAAAATCAATCAAACTTTCACTCCTCACCGTTCTCAACTTATGACTATAATAAGATTTCTACATAGCTTAGATGACTTGGTAAATAAGTCTTGGCAATCGCAATAAATTGCATAACATAGTATTAGTTCTTAAATATTAAAACAACTATAATTTGACTCCAACAAAATTATTTAAAATCTGACTTGACTAAAATACTACTATTAAATAATAACATGGAAATTTTTATTTTTTAATCTTAATTTAATATGCCAACAACTCACGACTTTCTGAATAGAAGGCTTGTGAAACATGTTACAAGTTTAGAGGTGCTTATAACTATTACACTATGCCAATAACAATAACTAACATTAGAGGGGCATAATGTACTCCCAGATATGGATGACATCACAATTGCACGAATACGCCTTTACATCACATTTTACTCTTGGTACGATTCCCTTCTCTCCTAAGGTTTTATGAAAGAGTCCTAGATAGATTTGCAACAAGAATTGATTAAAAAGTTGAAAATAGAAAATATTCTATTATAAGCCAAACAATCAAATTAAACTATATATATGTGTATGTATTATGTATGTGTGTGTATACATATATAAGAGTTGTTATATTTGGATTAATAAAATCACGTGCAAAGTACGCGAACTATACATGTATCAATCTTTTAGGAGAATCAAGTGGACATCTACATTAATTCCTTTAGTTATTTTCATAACACTCCTCCTTAGATGTCCACTACACAAAGAATATGGCTCGTTAAAACCTTAATAGGAAAAGAATTAGCGAAAAAATTCTAATGAAAGCAAAAGAGTTCACTATTCTTATGTATTAATTTCTTCTCCTGATTCAAACATTATTTAGAATCTTTTAACTGATATATTCCAATAGTTTTCACCAATTCTCAAATACTGCAGTTGGCAATGCCTTGATAAATAAATGTGCTAAATTATCACTTGATTAGATTAATTTATTGCATATCAATCTCATAATTCTTTTGCAAATCATGAGTAAAGAAAAATTTTGATGAAATATATTTGTCGTATCTTCTTTAATATATTCTCCTTTTAATTGAATTATATAAGCTACATTATCGTCATACAATATTGTTCGAGGAATTTCCTTTTCAGGATAACCGGCAATTCTTTTGGATATACTGGGTCACTGAATAATACAAAAGTCAAGTCATGCTATCGAACGACTTGAACTAATAAACCAAAATATATACTGATTGAATAATTAGTAATCAAAGTCCATCAGGTCTTGAAATCAATAATTGTTTTCCGAAGAAGACGATCGTGCCCTTTGTGGTTAATATCAGTTCGTAGGATAGAGTAGAAAAAAATTTCTTGTGCAAATAATCAGTATTCATGAGCGCGGCTGCCAAGAAATGTAACACGTTTGCTCTATTTTTCTCTCTCGTTGAATTATTTTGAACGCACGATTAATTAATAGTAGGTGAACTGGCGTGGTCCCAAAATACAAATAAAAATACGAGGATGATTTCCTGAGCTCTCTGAAGATGCTGTGCGAGCAAACCAAAGTTTTAACAGGTCAGCACCAAATTACAATAACTGAATCAACGAACCAACAAAAATCTATCACTTTTTTCAAACAATAGATCTGGTCGTGCAACTAGATCTGGTTGCGGGACCAAATCGGAATCAAATCTAGGTGGAAGAGGCAGGTGGGGTGCAGTGGGAGATGGGTGGGGTGGCAGCAGAATATAGGAAGGAAGAGGAAGGGAGTTAGGAGAAGAGAGGAAGAAAGGAAGGGAAAGAAAGAGAGAGAGGGTGGCAGGTGGTTGTGACGAAGGGGTGACGAATGAGGAGGAGGGGGGACAGAGGGAAAGGAGAGGTGGCGAAAGTGTTAGTAGGCAGCGGAGATGGCTACAGCAACGGTTGGCTGAGGTGGGGGCGCCGACGATGGAAGTGGAAATGATTAGAGAAGGGTGTGGTAGAAGTGGAAAATGAATGTGCTTTGGGGTATATTATTTAATAAAATTTAGAGACTTTTAACATATTATTGTAGTTAAAGTTAAAAAAAAAAACTTTGTTCATTAAATATCTGTAAAAAATTTCTTATTGAATTTGAGAAAGAATCTTGTAACTCATTTCAACTTTTACCCTTGATGCATCTTTACAAAGGAGGAACTTTAAGCATTGCTAAGGGCCCCCCTTACTCATTATTACATATGTTCGGCAAATATGCTCAAATGCCACGAGTCAGGAGAGAACTAGAAGATTCCCCAACTCATGAGTATTTAGGCGTAACTGCGTAAGAGATAATACATTGGCCCCAATCGTAGTTTCAAATGATCAGGTGCTTTTAAACTTGCATATTTTCCCATCAACGAGAGAAGGTAAGAAATGGAAAGCAAACAAAATTCCTTCACTCTTTGGCCACCGGTGATAAAAATAAGGGTTGGTGTCAAACACCGTCCCTTAGATTTAAAAAATATCATCAACCTCCCTTGCTAGGTTGAGTGGACTGGGAGTCCCCTTAGATGCTACAAATTGTCCAATATGCCCTCAAGTGTCTAAGAATTATTTAGCTACAAAATTGAAGGGAAAAATTCTTCTCAGCAAATTAATGAAATATTGAACCAAGTACTTCTAGTGTGATGCATTGGATGGGATTTGAACCGCTGATATCAGGAGAGCTTTAAATAGGCTCTCTATGGTCATTGAACCAAAATCCAATCATTATCATTACTATGTATAAAAAGTATCATATGTCTTGGTATTTTGGAGTGTAACTATAAATATTCTTGTGATTTTAGTTTTTATTATTCAAATTATGCTCTTATTAATTAATGATTGAAATTTCATATTATGCTCTTTTTAATTTGTTATGATGATTAAAATTCATTATATCATGTCTATTGATTTAGAAGAAAATAATAGTTGATGACAAGATAGAACGTTAAGCATTAGAGACTAAACATGATTTGATCTTAGTTTTTTATTTGTCCAATATACCATTCTCCCTAATAATTAGACTTATTGTATTTTAATAATAACAATAATTGTAGCAGCTTGGAAAAAAATTGTAATCTTAATTAAATTTGAATTATGAAAACAATAAACAAAATATAACTCCAAACCAATGTGTTTTTTTCTGCATTCTATTTTGAGTTTTTTTGTTTCAATTAAAAATTATTGATTAGTTATGGCCTAATTAAATTTTTAAATCTTCAAAAATATTACTATTGATACCAAAACAAGGTGCTCTTAGGACAATAGAATCTTTATCATTTGTACTTTAAGTTAGATTTTGCCCAAAAAAATAAAAAATTAAAGAAAATTAAAAAAACTCAATTACCTCTACCAATGAAATCTCAATTCTCGAAAATGGAACAGTAACATGGAAAAAATTTTATATGTGGCGATTCATTTAGACTCTATTGTTAACAGAAATAACATACAAAATAATACAAAGATTTCAATTTCAAAGAATGTACATCACTTCATTTTTTAAAAAATGGTGCATACAACTTCATATTGAGAATTTCAAATTCAACTTAGGTAACATGAAAACTAATAATGGTAAAATATGCAACCACTATTTATACAAACAATTATTTTTATTTTATTTTATTTTTTTCTCTCCTACCCTTCCCCACACACTTGCCATCCCCAACTGTTACACATAGGATCCGAATTCTGAACTGAAAATAACTCTAAGAACCCTACCCTAGTCACTGAGCCAACCCCAGTGATTAGCAAATAATTAACTTTTGCTTAGCATACAAATTTAGGTCATCCATAAAAGAAAAATAAAAATTGTCCATATATCTAATAAAAAAAGCATACAATTTGGTGGTATTACCAAAATTTGTTTGTCATGGAAAAAAATGAAGTAATTAGAAGAATAAATATTATACATACCATTCAAAATATTGACACTTTTGTCAAATCATTTCATATTTTGTCAAATCTTTATTTTTTTAAATGTTAATTTTTCATCTTCTTTAATTAATTATCATTAAAACCATTATTTTAAATTGAAAACGACCGAATGTATCATCATTTGTTAAAAATTCTCTAGAGATTTTGTATGAATTTGTAGATATAACATTTTGTGAACTTTTTTGTTTTGCTTTTAAAACAATGGTTTTAAAGATAATTAATTAAAGAAGATAAAAATAAAATAGAAAATATGAAAATATGAAAATTGTTAAAATAATTTTCATGAAACAATTTTTATGTATAAGAAACATTTTATTTTATGATAGGGATAATTTCAGAAATCTCCCTCAAGGTTTTTGACAATTACACTTAAATACCCTCTAATATTAAAAATTACACTCCCCTCCCCTTGAATGACATATTTGATAACTATTTTAGTCCCTGTCAGTAAAAGCTTTCTTAAAATTTGAGAAAAAATGCTAATACATAATTTTGTACCAAATTTGGCTTCATTGTATGTAGGAGAAAACATGTATCGCTTTTTTATGAAATTAGCAAAAGAAAAAAACTGCAAGATAAGTACAATAATAGCCTTAAAAAGCATAAGCAACAATATTTGCCAATATTTTCGGTTATAACCTATTCAAGTGCATACTAAGCAATTCAAGCCACAAAAGACCCATCTCAACAGTTTCAAAGATGGTTAGGACTGAACACTCTGCACATGTAGCATGTTCAATGCAAAAAAGAACTACTATGTATGCTAAGCAATCCACCAAACACAAAAACGCCATCTCAAACTACTTGTCCAGATGGTGAGGATGGAGGATTGCCTAGGGACCATACACTAACAATGCGGGAGCGCGATATAAGGATTTTTAAATGGGTTGTAATTCAAATTGAGCAGGTCGTACATCCTTACAACAAGTGTGTAATATCATGTTACTGCTCATATGAGTCACATGCATAATATTATATTCTGTGTTATAAGAATGTACAAGTTATTCAATTTGAATTACAATCCGTTTAAAAATTCTTATACTATTTCGGACGGTGGTCCCTAACAACCACCCGTGCCCCTGCTCCCTAACAATGCTTATACTCCCGTACAATTTTTTCAGGCCAATTTAGATATTTGGAAGCTATCGATGGTGGCATTTGGTCAGATCCATCTAAAAAGGGAGGAGAGTATAATTTTTAATATTAAAGAGTATTTAAATGTAATTGTTAGAAACCTTGAGGGAGGTTTCTGAAATTATCACTTTATGATATTATAATCACATGCGACCTATTGCTAGTGGTTCTTAAAAAAACAATTCTCCAAAAATGACAAAGCTACTGGGACAGTGGGAGTGTGGGACTCCACCATAGCTGTGCGCTCTGCGGTTTGATCCATGAAGTCCACGTCAATCTAGTCAGTAAAAGTATTGTCCATATGAGTCAACTTTTCACAACTAGCTAAATCCTCTCCATATATGCATTGATCAAAAGAACCAATTTTCTTCCACAGAAATCATACCAAATTGGTGAGAGATGGATGCAGCTGTTGTAGGAGCTGTATTACAAGGTATCATACCATATTTGCTGCAGCTGATCAAAGAAAATCGCGAGGTGATCAGCAGCAATTACGACAAAATCGATGATCTGTCCGAAAACCTCCATCTCTTGAATAAGTTCATGGTTAAGTACACTGAAGATCACTACAAAGACGACATCCTGATGGGACTGGCGGATGAGATCAGGATGCGGGTATACGAAGTTGAAGATGTGCTGGAAACCTACATCGTTGAAGAGTCACTGTACAGGAAAAGGAATGTCTTCCGTAAAGCGGTTGGCAGCATAAAACACCTTAGTGATCTTAAGAGCATTGGGAAAACCATCCAAGAGCTGAGTAAAAGGGTCGACCAAACGCGGAGTGATAACAGAAGCTGCGTCCCTGTCTTGGTAGAAGGGGTCAAAAGAAATAATGCGATTTCTAAAGGCAATCAGGTACGTAGTACAGCATAAATTAGTTGTTCTTTTTTTTTCTTTGTTTTTGAAAGAGGAGAGGGGGGGGAGCAAAAAGCTTAAATTGGTTACTACTACAATTTTACAATTAATTCTGCCTTTATTGTTTGGAAGAAAAATTATTCATACGAAGTTTTGGAATTCTAATGTACACTGATCAAAATTCCAAGATATGCTAATAGACCAATTAAGCTTTGTTGGCTTAATCTTTTTTCTCCAAGAAGCTATTGCTGCTTGAACTTCAGGAATGATGGATTGTAGGATGACGAAAGCAGGTTTCTCCCAACTAGTAAAAAACTCTCCTGTTGCGCTTTCTCCAAATATGATAGACAGAAGCTGCAAGAGACAATTCGATAATTTGATCAACAAACCTGTCCCCCTTACAATGAAATCTAAGCCAAGACAACTCAATATCCCAAGCATATGCATTTCTATATATCAAATTCAAATTCTGCACTTGCTCTCCAAATATTTGTAGCATACGAACATGTGAAAAATAGATGATTAAAATTAGTTTCTGGTGCCTGTTTACATAGAACACAGCTACCATCCGTGATTATCCCCCAATTTAGGAGTCTAGTCTTTGTAACTAATCTTCCTTTGCAGGCTAACCATACTGGATTATACCACAAAAGAAAATCTTGGAATTGATCGCTTACCCCATACTAGATTATACCGGCACTGATTTGCAACTCACCAAAGACTTGCTTCACAATAAAGGAACCAGAAGAACCACATGGCATGTGATCTGACATATGAACTCTAGGGAGAAATGGAGGAGGAGTGGCTTCAACCAGTCTCCTAATCTCAATATTTCTCCTCCTTCCAGCAGGCCATGCCCACTTGCCATCGACAATAATAGAAGATACTTAGCAGATAAAGAACTCTCACAAGCTGCAATAGTATGAGGTGAAACCATATCTAGCAAACATCCTCAGAAACACCTGTCATAAAAACCTCACTTTTTTGCAAATACGGCTTAAAACCAGAGAGTTCTTCAAAACTATGCAGTACCTATTTTATCACATTCATGGACTTATCAGTGGCAGCAGATAAGATAAACAGGTCATCAGCAAAACATAAATGGGAGAGTTGCAGTTTTTAACATTATGGGTGAAAATCGAAACCATATTCCTTAATTTTGAAATCCAACAAGGGAGCAAACACCTCCATTGTGAGAACTCGAGGAAGAAAAATCCGGTTTTAGGGTTTTACCGATTTTCGTGCACACGTTTTCTATATTTTCTTTATTAAATTTATTTTACATATATTTTACAAGTAAATATAGTTTTTAAGTCATTTTCTAGTATAAGTGAGTTCACGAGAAATTTGGAGCGAATAGCGGATGTGGGACCCGCTAGTGCGTTAAGTGAGAGAAATTCGGTCAATTAGGTTAAGTTTTGCAGAAAGGCATTAAATTACTGAGTGCTAAGAGATAATTAGAGGTTGGTTAGATGCTTGGTCATTAGTGAGCTAAAGGATAAGGAAAAGATAAAAAAAAAGGCGACACGTGTCGCATTCTTATTGGGCCAAGTTTTACCTAACTTTCTTACAACTTTACCAAAAGCAAAAATTGACCAAAAACATCTTCAATTAAGCATCTTCTTGGCCGAAAATCCTAGAGAGAAAATAGGGAAGAAAGCTTCAACTTTTCCTTCCATTTCTTGTCCAAATCTTGAAAATCAACCGATTAAATTCCGAATTCCTCCGTAGAAATCACTTATTAAGTGAGATTGAAGGTGTTTGTGGAGTGATTTTGCAAAGGAAAGCCCTAAGTTGCTATCTTTCTTGAGGTTAAGGTATTTTTGCTTGGAACTCAACTTTTGTCCATAATAATTGCAAATTAGTGGCTTATAATGGCTAAGGAACTTGTTTTATGGATGATTTTGTGGATTAAAGTGAAGTTTGGTGAATTTATTATTTTCTTGGGAATTTTTCTGATTGCATATGATAATCATAGTTGGCTTGGATTGATGGCTTAATATGGTGTAATTTGGAGTTATTATACGTTAATTGTGGTGAATTGCGGAAAATTCCAGCTTAGGGTTTCTATTTGGTAGTAATCTGCCCTGTTTTTGCACTGTATGTTCGACCTTGAGAGAGACCGAATCAGCCCTTTCTCAAAACATGAAAGTTGTAGGTATTTGCGTTAGCTAACTACTGGTAAAATTTCAGCTCAATCGGAGCACCGAAACTTGTGAAATGACCGAAATACCCTGACTGCCACAAGCTGCAATTCGTAAATAGTTTTGTGAATTCACCAGTTTGGGCTGCATTTTTCACCTTGATTCGTATCCAATTAGCTGTTGGCCAAAACACAAAACTTGTAGCCCTATATTTTAGCTTTCCAAAGCCTCTGAAAACACCCCAAACGGAGTTGTGTAGCCTGAGTTATTGCCGGTTAACGTCAGTGCTGACAACCAGACTGATCATAAACTTTTGGATCTGTGATTGGCAAATTCGACTTAGATAAACTATAAATTAGGTTAGGTGGCCTTCATGAAAGTTGTTCCCCCCTGTCTTAGCTTCGAAATGGTATAAGGGTCACCCCGATTCGATAACCATAGCTCCGCTTATGACTAAAATACTACGGGATGCCAAATCTGCCATTTAGCTTTTGTCTTCAAAATTGATATTTGCTTGTACTATTGCACTTGTGTTGTACTTGGATGATTTTGGAGCCTATGGAAGGGCTATTGTGGTAACCTTACTTGTGTGTATTGTGGGGCTGAATTAAGGAAAATAAGGAAGCCATAAATGGCTGGAAACTTGGTAAACACAAAGGGCATGCTGCCCAATTTTCTAGGCCGCTTGGTTCCTTCAAGTTTGAGTTGATTCTTAGTAGACGAACGGCTTTTAGGCCATTCAAGCCCCTAGATCCTCCTGTTACCTTTTCATTCCGAAATCACACTTTTGCAACCTTGCATTCATAGTTCATTTGGATAGGCATACGACTTATAGTCGAGCCTCACTTGTGCTTTTTGTTTACTAGAATTTGGGATGTGAAAACCTCAATTGTTTACCTTGGTTATTTTAGGGTTTCTGGGCGATTAAAGTCATTTTGGGGAAAACTTTTGAAGTATCTGCACTTGAATTGGTGAGTGTACCACTCCCCTCGATTTTTGTCTAACTTGGCATATATGCTTGCAAATTGTGACTTGAATGACTATATCATTTGTTTATTCAGTATGAGACGAGGGTGTACTTTATCACACTCGTTCTCTGGCCTGTGTGACTTGTTTCCTGTATCTACTTGAATCTTTTACCTGTGTCTAATATGAATCTTGCACACTTGAATCTGTCACTTATACTTGACATGATGTCGTTTGGACGCGTATCCAACTACCTTCCTGTGCCTGTTAAGTCTGAGCTCAACCTCGTGGGTAGTTACTTGATTCGAGCCAGCAAGGGCTCGGTCGAGGAAAGTAACGAACCATGGGTGCCTGTTCCTGGGGAATCTATGGGTATTGGAGACTCTGGATTTCCGGTATACTCGAGTATTACCAACCACTGTTACTGTTGAGGTGTTCGGGCCCGGTAAGGGGTATGTTTGGTGATCGGGATTTGGCGTTCTAAGAGGGATCTACGGATCTGTTTGTTTCATTAAACGTTGACGGAGGGTCAACGAGTTTGGATCAAGTACTACAATGGGAACTTGGCTCCCGAGAGCCACCTGTATCCTTCCTGTCTAAGATGTTTATTCATTTCTTAATTGCCATGTCTACTTGAGTAAATGAAAGAAAAATCTTCATGGTTCATGATAGCATGTATTTTGGGTACCTCATTGAGCGTAAGCTCACCCCGTTCCGTTACTTTTGTTTTCCTTACAGGGTTTAACTTCTTGGAAATCATGATTTTGAAGAAAAGAGTAGAGCTAGTGATATACATCCCTTTTGATTTTGCTCCTCTGTATAAGAAACCCTAATTGTACTTTGAGCATGTATTTCCTTTTGAGTCGAAAGTTCCAACGTTTGTATATAAGTAATTAGTCATGTCTTCTTCGTGTATTTGATGATGAATGCATGCCTTGTGTTCTTGGTTTAGTAAGTTTCAATTGTTGGTTTTCTTTGGGTTCGATCGCGCGTGAATCTAGGGTTTGTGTGATTCGACTCCGTAGTCCCGGCGAGAGTTGGGCAGGCAGTCCGCCAAATCCTTTGGTTCGCCTTAGGGAGAGGTGGGGCTGTCACATCCATCACAAGCAAAAACAGATCAGGGGATATAGGATCCTCTTGTCTAAGCTCTTTTTTCACTTTTAAAGAATCCCACTAATGAACAATTGAGGTTTAAAGAGGATTGAGCTGTAGTGAAGCACTTTGATACCCAGCTTCTAAAAAGATCAGGAAACCCCATAAATTCCATCACCCTCAGAACAAAATCCCATTTGACAGAATCATATGCCTTCAATAAGTCAATCTTCAAAGCCCGTCTAGGTCTACCAGCATTCTTATGATGTCTTCTCATTAACTAATGCACAAGCAAAATATTCTCAGTGACTAATGCACAAGCAAAATATTCTCAGTGATTGATCTTCCTTTAATAATGGCACTGTGGTTATCAAAGTTGGTAACACAGCTTTCAACATCTCTGTTAAGACATTTGAATAGCATTTATACAGTACATTGCAGCATGCTATAGGCCTAAAATCTTTCATAGATGAAGGAGTCTCAACCTTAGGGACTAAAACAAGAACGGTGGAATTGAGAGGATCCTACATATACTGATTCTGAAAACAAAATGGAACAGTCTCCACAAATTTACTTTCTACAGGGCTCCAATTATTCACAAAAAAAATCGACAGTTTAGCCATCCACACTTGAGCAGTACCCTCCTTCATGCTAAACAATGCTTTCTTGATTTCTTCCTCAGTAACTGGAGCCATTAATAGAGCCACTTGATTATCTGTCAACATTTTAGCTACAACAGTTTGTAATAGCATATGGTGATACTCATTCAAAGGACAAGAATCAGTAAAGAGGCATTTAAAAGACTCAATAGCTTCCCTTTTGACATCTTCATAATCAGTTAAAAGATTACCATGCTGATCATTAATGGTCGCAATCCTATTTCTAGCTTGATGTTGAATAATAGCTTTGTTAAAAAATGAAGTGTTTCAATCCCCTTCAGCAAGGCACTTGATTCTAGATTTGTCTTGAACAAACTTCTGTTCCATAGTCCGCAATTCAGAATATTTAGAAATCAAGGTACTTTCAAGTTGCTGTAACTCATAGTTAAAGGGATTAGATTGTATGATATTCTGAACCTGATCCAATTTACTCTTAGCTTACAGAACTTTACTGTGGATGCCAGAGAAGTATTGCTGATTCAACTTTCTTAACTCAGATTTTTAACAGTACTAGCATAAGGGAATGTGCTTTGTATATTGCCTGATATCTTCCTTATGGTTCAGTTTAATTTAATAGTTATTGATTTGCAACATTGTTGTGTTCGCATAAATTTTCAAGAGATGTAAAAAGAGGCACTTGAATTACAAATTTCAAGCTTTTCAGAAAGCTCATGAAGAACACGTTCCATATGATCACAATGAGCGTCAAAGGGATCTAGGCTATCATCAATATGATCTAGGCTATTGTGAAGCTTTCAGTGGCCATCCTGAGAGAAACCTTGCTTTGGTACTAACTAATGATGAACAAACACGTAGATCTAGGAAAGGTGTACACGAACTCCTTCTAAACCTCAAGGGCGATACACAAACTTTCCTCAAAATACAATATTCAATAAGGTTCCTAGTTTCGAGCACACCTAAGAAACATGGTAAAAGCCAACAGCCCAAGGAGTTAATTTCATATAATTGTTGAAAGTCTGATGTCAATAAACCCCTATCTATGCTACAATAGTCTAGATTAAAAGGAAAAAATGACTCTAGAACACGTAAAACTAGCATGAAATTATGACACTGGCCGCCATAAGATCCAGCCCCGAATCCAGTACTCAAGAGAGCCAGATTTTGGGCTGAATTGAGTCAGTAGCACATCAAAACTCTCGGTCTAGTCCGATTCAAGATCCAGCGTGCCTCCTCATGCAATCCAGCACGGATTCATCTGAAATCTTGTCTGCAGGTTTCTTTTCTCTTGCATGATCTCATGCCTCGAACACAACTAGAATATAAAAATAAAAGTACTACACGAGACTAGGAAAACTACTGCAATTTAGAACCCAAAGCAATTTCTTGAGTAGTTTTCTTGAGATATGATGCCAGGCCTCGGACCTGGGGGGTCAATGTTCCATATCAGTAGTTATGTAGATGCATTAGTGTTTAAAGGTTAGTTTGAGCTTGTCATTTGCATTCAACTGTCGGATAATTTCTTTATATTCATGCTACTAGCTTGAAGGCTATCCAGAGGCAGACAGAATCATTGGCTTTGAGGATGCAGCTGATCACGTATTGAAACTTATTGACGTCAAATCTGAGGCAGAGGAGCAGAGCACATCCGAGGCAGCACAACAAAGTGAGTCAAAGCTAAAAGTAGTGTCAATTCATGGCATGCTTGGCCTAGGAAAGACAACACTTGCAAATAAGGTTTTGACTGACCAAAACATTGAATTTCAATTTCTTACTCGTATATTGGTTAGTGTTACAAAAAAATACGAGAAGAAAGAAGTGCTTCTTAGTATCCTAAGGTCATTGAAGATCAATATTTCAGATCAGAACATGTCAGAGGCAGACTTAGTTAATAAGGTCCGAGAGGAATTGAAGTACAAGTATTTGGTTGTGGTGGATGATGTTTGGGAGGGAGAACATTGGGACAATCTGAAGGGTGCTTTCCCAGACAACAAGAATGGTAGTCGGGTGATAATAACTACTCGAGATGTGCGTGTTGCCCAATATGTTTCACCAAAGTGTGAACCCTACCAATTGCGATTTATGAAATTACAAGAGGCTGAAGAATTACTAAGGATGAAGGTTTTTGAAGAAAACAGATGTCCAGAGGAACTGAAACCCAATGAAAGGTTGATTCTGGAAAAGTGTGACGGGCTACCACTAGCAATAGTGGTGACAGGAGGTCTCCTTAAAGCGAATCCAAAAGATGCAAATTGGTGGAAGGATGTGCTTGATGAAGTTCCTCCATTAGTTGATAAAAAAAAAGTGGAACGGATTGATCGTTACATAAGACTAAGCTATGATAACTTGCATCACGAGGTCAAACCGTGTTTTCTCTACCTTGGTGTCTTCCCTGAGAATTTGGAGATCCAAGTCTGGAAAGTGTTACAATTGTGGATCGCTGAAGGGTTTATTCCCCAACATGAGACAGCAAGTCTGGAGAGAATGGCAGAGCAATATTTCAGAGAGTTGGTTGATAGGAATTTATTGATTGTGGGAAAGAGAACTTTAAGCGGTAAGATAAAGACTTGTCGCATTCATGACACGCTGCGTGACTTCTGCAAGAAGACGGCCAAAGCAGAAGATCTTTTCCAAGCAATTCACAAGAATACCAATCCATCTTCCAGCCGTCGACTTTGTTGCATTAACTCTCAATTCTCGGAGTATATTCTTGGAGGACAGCCTGCTGATAAAGTCCGATCATTCTTGAGCTTTGGTCAGGATGAAACTAAGTATAATGAAGATCCCAACTCAAGTATATTTAAGCCCTTCAAACTACTCCGAGTGTTCGATATTTCATCCATATACATTAACTTCCCTGGTCGTTTCCCCACCAAACTACCAAACCTTGTTCTCCTAAAGTTCATTGCCATCAATTTCAACCTCAAAAACTTACCCAAGAGCATGTCTAGCTTGCGTAACTTGGAAGCCCTTATAGTTCACACAACGGAACCAACCCTTGATATACAAGCAGACATTTGGATGATGACAAAGCTAAGGCTTCTACATACTAATACCACCGCATTCTTGCCGAAGTGTCAGGATCAATCCTCCAGCATTGAATACTTACAAACTATGTCCACAATTTCACCTCACAGTCTGACGAAGGAAGTGTTTGGAAGGACTAAGAAACTCAAGAAGCTTGGTATAAGTGGGAGTTTAGGCACTCTTGTGAAGTCCAATGGTGATTCTGATTTGTTTGAATGTCTTTGCAGACTAAGCTCCCTTGAAAATTTGAAGTTACACAGTGATGAGTCCAAGCTGCTTGCCCTTCCTCAACCAGACAAATTTCCAAAAAACCTTAAAACATTGAGTCTGCGTAAGACCGGTCTGGAATGGAATATTCATATGCGTATTCTCGGAGTGCTCCAGTCTCTTGAGGTTCTCAAGCTGAAGGATAAAGCTTTTGTAGGAGCGGAGTGGAAGACAGAAAAAGGAGGTTTTCGTTCTCTTAAAGTTTTGTTCATTGGAGATACAGATTTAGATAATTGGGAGGTTAAAGGAGATGATCTCCCAGAACTGAGATGCCTTATCCTCAAGCGTATCAAATCTCTTGAGCAGATGCCATCTGACTTTGAACACATGAAGAACCTCGAGAGGATTGACCTAGAGCGTACCAACAGGTGGCTAGTTAAATCTGCCAAGGACATTCAAAAATCAAGGCCACAAATTAAGCTTAGTGTTTATCCACCAGAAAAGTGATCGATAAGTAATGATGTTCTGTAAGTGCTTCTTTTACAGGTTAGTAAAACATTTCTATTTCTTAAAGCAATATCATTATGCGTGAAACTGAAATTTAACCTGTTTTGCAGAATATCATGCTCACTTGCTTTTGTCTTCTGCTCCCTTGAATGAATTCTCAAAAAGGAGGTGCTGAAGCATCTATCTTCTTCATGTTTTCTTCTCTGTTCTGCCTTAATAAAGCCTTCTACCTAGCTCTGGCCAGCAACATTCAGCTACTAGATAACCTCTTTGAATTGTTTTTGTTTCAATATCTTTGATAATGTCAAATTTTCTTTTCAGCAAGTGTGTTGTGATAAAAATAAGGCCACGGATCTCTTGGCCAAATGTGTGCTAGAAGAACAAGGTGAGAAGGTATTTGTTTCTGCAAGGAATCTCAGCTGGATCATAACTAGAACCTCATATTTTCTTCCTGTTGAGAGGTTGGCTTTTAGTTTCATAGTCTTGCTTCCTTGTACTTTTAAGTTGGGGTGTGAACTTTGAATCTTGCTCTGATGTACTTTCTCCTTGTGTTAATTGAAGAAGATGGTATTGTCTTTCTTTGGAAAGAAAGTATTACCCAACCGGTGAAGTTAAGTTCCATGTCTTTTGCTCTTCAGATTAACAATACTTTGCTTTCAAAGATTCAAGTGAGGTGGGATGATTGGATTTTCAGGACAGTTTGTTTTTCACCAAATGTTCATAGCAATCAACACCTCATCTATTCAACCACTTTGTTTCTGACAATATTCATCAGATATTCTGATTGTACGTCATCTATGCAACTGGGATTCTCTGTCATTCTTTCACCTTTACGTAATTTTATGCACCATGGTTCTTAAGCTTGATGTTATTTTACCAAGTTGCAAAAATTTCTTGATTTTTGTTAGACCATTTAGAAATTAGATCTGTCATTGGCTTCTACTATTCAAAATGCTAGCTAAGAAGTTTAATACCATGCACATGTAACATTCATCATGCACTGAACCATAACACATTATCTGTAATTTTCCTTTATAATACAGTTAGTATGACAGTTTATGAAATAAGTGGGACTATGATATACTTTTGATCCTCTCCAATCTGAGCAAACTTCAAATATTTCACGAAAGTGCATCAGTTTGCTAATTGTTATAAATTAAAAGAACTTACCTTGGTCATAATTCTTCTCTGTACCTGCTGGTCTTGTAGCCTGAAGATTCCAAATTTGGATGTTTCAATTCGTCAGATCTTTATGGAATTTTCACCATGTCTGATATGACAGCATTCATTACTAAAGTTTTGAGTTTAAAGTAAAGCGGATTAGCCGAAGTAATGGGTAGTTCGGCAACTTTGGAGATTCATACGTGCTAACGTTTTCTAACTTTAGAAAGTTTGTGTTCTGCTGCTCATAACACAATCAAATCCAAACTGCCGTTGCCCAACAACTGTTTGATGCCTTTTTTCTTGATAAAAACATACCATTCATTAAATCTACACTAATGGCTGAAATTATAACAATCATACGTAGATACAAACAAATCTGAAGAACAAAATTAGATACTGCAGATTTGAAAAGTTAAGAGAATTTTACACTATGAAAATAAAAAAATACTTAAAAAAATGTTATAGCCCTACGATCATCTATTTATGCAACTATTTCAAGGAAAAAAAAAACTTTAAACCCCTTTAAAAATTGAACTCCTTTGATGGCCCTCCATATAAGGGTGGGTTGTAATTTGTAGTAAGTTAGTACCTTGATAATCAAGATTTTTGTTGTACTATGCAAATCAGCTTGAAACCCAAAAGAATTTCGTGAAATATGATGGATTGAGATTACCTTAGAGCCCTTTTAATGGACAAGAGTATTTTGAGAAAAAAAATTAATTTAGGGATGTAAATGTCTTTTCATCCAAAAAAAGGTTAGCAAATTCATGGATTCAATTGATTTAATCACTACACCAAAATTTGTAACATAAGATATTAAAGTGCTATAATATCTAGTTACAAAAAAGAACCTTGATGGCTGTAATGAAAAAATAATAGGTATGGGCCACATGTCGTTAGCCATAACTAGTTCAAGTTTTGCCCAAACCCATCATATTATTTGTGGATTTAAATCGAAATTCAGTCCCTGCCCATGCCTATAACGAGCTCCACTTTTAACTAATAAATATAAAATAACATTTTAGCAACGCTTATAGCAGTTAATTTTTTTGAAGGATAATAGCAGTTAATTCAATCCATGTTACCACATAATAACGGCAAGATATTCGTCGAAAAAAATTAACAAGGGGGCATGAGTGGACAAGAAAGAAGAAAAAAAAAGAACGAAAATAAAAACTAATCCACACATATATTTCCAATATGATTAGAATCAAATTCAAAACCGAGGAAGAAGAGAAGGGTTACAGTATTCAATTTGTTTGAAGAGAGATTATTTGCCAAAGTTTATTTGATTGCATCATCAGCATATTTTCGACCACCTTTTTATCTCATATACATCATATAAAAAAGTGTTAAAGTATTTTTTTTCACAAAATTATCCCAAATAATCTACTACCCAAACACACTATGCCTTCCTGGTGATGAGTTCCGGCAACAACGACAGCAACAACCATGAGCAAGCTCCTTCCCTCTTCAGCTCTTTATTCTTCTTCTTTTTCTTTTTTCTTTGTTTTTTAATATTTTCTTCTTTAATATTTTTGGTGGGATTTTTTTGATGGTGGTACCTTTTGAAGATTGTGTGGGAACGAATACAGTGGAAACTGGTGCTGCTACCTGCTAGTTGCTAACTATGCTTGATCTTTTTTGAACTTTTGCTTCTGGAGCTGTCTGGACTTCATCATGGGGGTTAAAAATATATGGGGAAAAAAAGGGTAAAGAGCATAGTATACAATGAATTTTCTTTAACAAAAAAATCTTATTTTGGTCATTGAAATTTGAAACTCCTTTTTTTTTTAAATTCAAATTAGTCATTCAACTTTTATAAGTGTATCATTTTTTGTCCATAAACTTTTTCCATCTCAAATTGGGTTATCCTATCATATTTAATAGATTTGGTAATAACGTCCTATAGTGTATTTTTTTACTAAATAAACACTTTTTTTTTCATTGCACTTGGACAGGGTTTGGATGTGGATGAAGTTTTTGTAAGATCCATAATCGGTTTTATACTTTCATTTCTTAGTTCTTACCTGCAATGCTTTTTAATGTTAATTTTGCTTTTGGAAAATGGTAATTTGATTAGATTTATGTATATCTGATTTCATCTATATTTTCTGTTACATGTATTAATCTTTTGTCATATAATTTTTAAATTTATAGCTTTCAATAAAAATATCCAGGAAATCCAGTGGGTACCAAGACCATATAGGTTGGGCATGATTTTTCTTTTCAAACCTATTGGGATTTGCATCCGGGTCTGGGCCTGTATAAATTCAACGATACAATCGGTTTGAATTATTGACCACATACATTTACATTCCTATCATGAAGAAGGGATGAAAAAACGCACACGCACAAGCCCTAGCTTTCACCTTCCTCAGCTTCCCATGATTTTAAGTGCACGTTAAAATTTCTCTTTTTTGTCTTTCTAACGGTACAGCATGCAATACAAACTTCAGATCGTAGTTATTAAACCCGGCTCGATCCGGCAGTTCAACCGATCAACCAGGTGAATCGGCCATTGAGCTGGGCTAGGTCGTTAATTAGATCGTTTCTGCAAGTGAACCGTTGACTTGTCAACGAACCGGCGGTTCAACCGGTCAATCCGGTGAACCGTCCGATTTTGTAGGGAATCTGGTTTACATGTGATCGGTCGAACCGTCGAGCCGGGTTGTTAATTAGATCATTTCTGCAAGTGAACCGTTGACTTGTCAACGAACCGGCAGTTCAATCGGTCAACTCGGTGAACAGTCCGATTTTGTAGGGAATCCGGTTTACAGGTAAAAATTTTTTGGAAGATGTTAGAGCGATGGTTCGACCTTATGTATATAAGCAAATGCAATCACCACTATACCAACAACTCATTTGTTGATTGTTTAGTCTTTCTTATATTATATATTAAACTTTTATTCTTATTTTATTTCTTCAAAACAAAATTTATTTGGAATCTTTTAATAAATTTTATTACTCCCCAAACTCTATAAATTATGAAATGGATTTAAAAAATAACATATCACAATTCATTTTAATAACGTTCCTAATAATCTTTTGCACTTAAAATTCATAAATAAAGTAGATAATTACACTTAGATAAAATTTTATACTTGAAATTTGATGGGTTACTAATTGAATTTAGGTTTTGTTCATTCTTATAAGAATTAATGATTCTATAATAAATTAGACTAATTAAGCATTTACTATGGCACAATTTTTTTTATAGTTTTAATCATATCAAAAATTATGAAATATAATATTTAAATATATTTAGTGACCCATCGGTTGAACCACTCACCTACTAGTTGAACCAGTAACCCGTTCACCCACCTCTTTTGCCGGGTTCCTCTCCGGGTTGGATTTAATAACTATGCCCTAGATACATTTGTTATTTTTGATAAATCACAATCTAAATTTATTTTCTTCAGAGGAGAGAATGAGACACTTATGTCCTATGGTTTTTTCTTACATTCTTGTGTAGAATTTGCTTACATTCTGGCATGCATCAAACAAAAGAATATATTTGTAACACTTCAATTGAGTGATTTTCTTCCCTCAATATTTGTGTATCAACAACCCCTTTTTCCCATGATTTAAAAGCTATTGGACGAGCCAAAGTCGAGCAAATTCTGACATAGGTACAGAAAAGAGGGAATAAATGCAATTTCATCCCCAGTGTTTGGTGTGCGGTATCAATTTAGTTCTTAATATTTTGACCAAATAAATATAGTTTCCTAAAGTTTGTGATAAAAATTTAGGACAATTTATTGCAAATCACATTAATTAGCTAACCATCAAAATCAAATTGGCATTAGTAAAAAGTTTTGACTTTATATTTTGGGTCCTTAACATTTGAGTTTCAATCAATGTAGCCCTTAGGTTTCAAATATTTATTATTTTTATGGTTTTGAACATGAATTGATACAGTATTTTGGCTTATTGGTCTAATATCAACCAGACCACTTGCCAAACCTCTAGTGCACTTGGTCCAACACTAGCCAAACTTTTTTGGCATTTTGATTCACCACCAAGAAGAAAATTTTACCAGTCCAACTGTGAGAAAAATCCATTCACCAATAAGTAATTTAGTCTCGTAACTAGAAGCACCGATTCCACTTGTTACAGAAAAAACTCGAGAGAATCTGCTAAAGAAGTCTAATATGTAAGTCAGGAACCTAACTTTGATCCAAAGGGTTAAACTATCAGGTAATGGGCCCTTATTTACATATTAACCGCCATTTTTTCTTTTCTCAAATCAATGTAGGATACAATTCTTTAATTATAAACCTAACAAGACAAACATGGGATTCATGGACCACTATCCAGAAATCTGTGAGTCTTTTCATTGGACATATCCTGTGAAATAAGCTGCAATCGATACAGTATTTTCAAATTAGCCCTTCTTTTAAGTTACATGAGCATTAGCGGAACTGATTGTGGCTCCCTGCAGCATTCTCTCTGAAAAAAAAAAATTTGGGGATTGAAGCAATACTAGATAGAAAATGGCAAGAAATGAGAGTACTAAAATCCTCGTCTTTAGGGGGACTGGATATATTAGTAGCTACATGGTGAAGGCAAGCACAAATTTGGGATATCCAACTTATGTCTATTCCAGGCCTACCTCCCCCAACATAGATTTGCTTAATGAGTCCATTCTTCAGGTGTCACAATATTCAAGGTAATATTCTTTTACATGATAGATTTGCATGCTTTCTTTGTCAATAAGGGACGAGGAAGGTTGAAGTGGTTCAAGTGGAGAACGACAATCGGATTTGGGTAAACTGAATCCTGTATCTAGGATGAGAAAACTAAAGGGGAATTCCACATTATGTTGTTTGCATCACATGCAACTGTAGATTATGCATATCGTCGGGTACTACGTACGTAGTGGGAATTTTGACATTCACTAGTGTGATTCTCTCGTCACATTCCTATTAATATGATCTAGGCTTGTGCAAACCTAGAATAGGATTTTCCCATCATAGTGGGACTAATCTCTCAAGATATGCATTTTATGCACCCGCCAAACTCAATTATCTATAGAATTAACCTTCTAAAAGTAAATCGAACATTATCACAATTGACTTAATATAGAAGGGTACTATCTGAAATTGTCAGAAACTCAAGTTTTTGGAATTATCCCTATCATTTTTGTGTGGGTAAAATATACTTTATTCCTTGTAATTTAGTGCTTTTTTCACATGACCTCCTGTGGTTTCAAAAACTATATATGACCCCCTCTTAATTTGGACTAAAGTGTCAAAGTGATGAAATTTGCATTCCATAACAGAGTCAACTAAAATATCAAAAGTACCCCTATGTAAAGTTTGAAATTATTTATTAACCACCTGGGGATTATGTATATATTTAAAAATTATGAGGGGATTATATGGTAAGCACTAAACCATATGGGGGTTGTGTGGTAAGATACAAACCATAAGGTGTTAAAGTGTCATACATATTATGTTTATATATTTTGATCACTTTAACCGTTTTAGTTTTTAAATAAGAGTAATTTCAACGTTTCTGTGGGTTCCATTATAAAGGATCATTTCCATCATGTTGCCATTTTTAATTCACGAGAGAGTTATGTATAGATTTTGAAACTATAGAGGGTTTATGTCAGAAATTGCTTAACCACAGGAGGTAAAGTGTATTTTACCCTTTTTGTTATACAATCAAAATGGTAACTGTAACAATATCATTTGCATCAAAGTATATATCTCTTCTCTGATAGATATGCGTATACTCTATACAGTATACAGACAAACCATAGCGGGAGAGTATGACTTCAATTTTGCATTACTGTTGAAGGGTGAATTGGATGAGCATGAGAAACTAGTGTCGGTTCTTAAAGAAGTTGATATTGTGATTTCTGCATTAGCATGTCCTCAAGTTCTTGACCAATTGAAAATTATTGAGGCCATCAAAGTTGCTGGTAACATAAAGGTAACGTCAGTTTCTCATTTCATCTATGGCTACGAGCACACCAATACTTGTCTCACGCACAAGGTATGTATGTGTCTCATCTAATCGATGCCTTCCGAAACTTCTCAGACACACACATAGGTAAATATGTATGCATGTGTTCTGTCTATTTAACTTGTTTGTATGTAGAGGCATCAAATTATGTGGATTGCATTTTCTTCACAATCTTTGGATTGCATTTTTTGTGGATAAATTTTTTGGATTTTCATGAGAATATTCGTTTCACACATTTTCTAATCATTTATTTTACTTTACATATATCACACTTAAAAAAAGTTCTAAAGTGTTTATTATTATTATTATTTTGTTTTACAAAAACTCCCAATTTATTGCAATCCTCAAGAAACTAGACCTTAATGGTTTCCTGTGGTCAGAGGTTTCTACCGTCAGATTTTGGATGTGAAGAAGATAGAGTAACTGTGCTGCCTCCCTTTCAAGAATTCCTAAATAAGAAGAAGAAGATAAGAAGAGCCATTGAAGCAGAAGGGATCCCATATACGTTTGTGTCTGCAAATTGCTTTGGAGCATACTTTGTCAATTACTTGCTTTGACAGGTTGTCGAAACCTGTGCAATAATAAAAATAAACCTAATTGTCAATTAAAATAGCCAAAATCCGATTCCAAGTACTGGGGCAGGGACTCTAGGTGTGCAATGGATTACTTGATTCACCCTGTTCCCGAAGAGTTTGCTTGATCCGATATACCCGAATGAGATGATTTTTTCACAAATAATTATGGATTTGTAGACAGGGCAAATAGGTCGTATTCTCAGGGATTGGGGTATTTGTCTCTTTAGAAATCCAAAGCAACACAGGGGGTGCTTTTGTGTAAAAGGTGACAATTAAAACAATTCGACTAAAAATAAAATAGCCAACTAAAAATTAAATGACAATTCACTAAAATCAGAGTAACAGTAATTAAAAGTCTAGCCAAGAAATAACTTCAGCAATGGTTCACCTAATTGATCATCGATGCACAAGCAATTCCAATTATTTATTAATAAATAGGTTATAACTGCCAAACAAGTATGACAGTCAACCCCTCCTTGCTGCGTCGGTGACTAAGGTACGCCCGTTAATCACTGCTCTAATTGAGAAATAATTCTAGGTACACCCATAAGATTTAATTCCCCAATTGCTTTACGTATTAGAGGAAGCCATATTCTAATCAAATAACGCACTACCAGGGTTATTTCAGATTAGCCCGCGTATCCTTCTGGCACAAAACTAATCGTGCCAGTTGTCACTATTTCAAGGCAATTAAACAATTACGGATTTAAATGCCTTAATTGACAATAGATTATCAAATTAACTAATTATCTGGATCCAAGACAATCAATTAATTAAATAATCATAAGCACTACAATTCAGGAATATGCGAATACCAATAAATAAATGAAAAAAATTAAATTAAATCGATCTCACAATTTTTAGGCGAACCAGAGCCTCCGTTGTCCCTTGACTAGAGTGGGAAAATTAGTTCATATTTGATGCGAAAAACCCATACAAAATTAAAGCAGAATCGCTGCCACTGTCTGCGTTTAGGAAAGCTCAATTCGTCTGAACAAATGAAAGGGAAACGAAAGTCAGAGAGTCTGATGGAATCTCTCTATTGCTCCTGACATAACAGGGAGCATTACTACTCAAAGCCACGAAGGAAAAGTCAAACGAAAAGCTAAGCTGAAGGTCCTATTACGAACAAGGAAAAACTACTAGAGAAAAGCCAAAAAGCTAATGCTAGTCCTCTGCCATCTCCATTCCTCTTTTAATTGCTACTTTTTTATGCCTTTGTGCGGCGGCCCACACCAGGAAAAGGAAGACTTCGGCCAAATTGCCCAAAAAGGGCTTGCGTCTCTTTTGTTCCCAAAATGCCCCTGTATGCCTTCCATTTGAATTCTTTCCTGATGACTGTCAAATTGGCCTTAGTTGTGGTATTTTCGTTCTACTCCCTGAAATAAATGTAAATTACGAAAAGTGAGTAGAATCTAATAATTAATCAACATCGGATCAGGTAATAGGGGAAATTAATAATAAAATAAATGATAAAATTGCAACCTATCAATCCCCCCCACACCTAAACCATGCTTGTCCTCAAGCATAAA
The DNA here is from genome assembly GCA_023065735.1 of Coffea humblotiana. Taxonomy (NCBI): domain Eukaryota; kingdom Viridiplantae; phylum Streptophyta; class Magnoliopsida; order Gentianales; family Rubiaceae; genus Coffea; species Coffea humblotiana. The sequence goes on from CM041217.1 coordinate 11,498,606, forward strand.
AACATTAAACAAAAACCAATATTTGACAATGGGCTATTGCTCTATCTACCATATTGCCAAGATACCAAGAAAAATATATATCAAGCATCAGTGGTCAATATCCAAGTAACATCACCTTGGTTAGATTCTAAACCACAAACTCCTTCAATTCCAGGTTAACTAATCTAAGAAAAAGGAATGGCGCACAACATTTTATCAGCAAAAGGTCCAAATATTGACCAAAATCTCGACATTAAATCCATAAATCGGCAGCTGACTTCTATTACACACTAACACAACCTTCACTTTTTTTTTTCTTTTTTTTCATTACTTATTTTTTTTCTCTTCTTGTTCTTTCTTTTTTTTTTTATAGAAAAAATGACTTAGTCTCTACCCATTAGAGTCTTTTGACGCGAACTCCAACATTTTTCAGATGAAAGAGCCCGGTTACTCAGCTCCTATCGCTATACGACCACGTACTCATAGAATTTACTACTTTTTGACGCTAGAATCGACACTTTAGGTGAAGATCCCTGGTTACTCAATATTAACAAATAGCGGAGTACAGTCAACCTTATTCACAGCCAAATAACACAATAACGCAGAATAACACCGCTAAAATAAAAATAGGAGCAGCCAGCCTCATTATTGCCAAATATGGAGAACTAAAGTCAATATTGAACCAATTCACATTCAAATGCCAACAGTCATTCCCTATACCTAGAAAAGTTAACAAAGAAATCACAAGAGTCAAGCAATCACCGATATTCACCAAAGAGACGTTCTGGACTCAACCACGTTAGCACGATACACTTTATTATTAAAACTTGGCAATAGTAGATTTAGAGTCAATAATCCAACATCAAACTTTGGCATTCACATGAGAGCTAACCACTAGAAAGAAAGAAAGAGACTGAACGAAATTAAACAAATAACAACCTAAAAAAAAAGAAAAATATCTAAGAACTAAAAACTAGAAAAACTAGCACCCCAACTAATCCCCCCCCACACCTAAATGACACATTGCCATCAATGTGACTAACCAAAGCAAAAGTAAAGAGAAGGGCAACGGAACTTCCCTGAAGCCATCAAAACAGTGGTGGGTGGGGCCCAAAAGGAGGAGGAAAACCCGTGTGCTGTATAAATGCCGTTAGATTCTGGCCAATGTTTGCCACATTGACATCAATATTCTTCACCCGAGCATCCAAAATATCAACCTTTGCTCGGAGCTCGTTCCAGTCATCAGCCCCTAGGGGTGGAGCGGAGGTAGACGGGCCAAGGTTATCGGCGGCAGTGGAAGAGCGAGCAAAAGAGGAATGAGGGGGGACACGAATCGGTCCCGGGGGTAACAATCTCCCACCCGTCGTCACCCTCCCGTACCAAGAAAGAAAAAAAGAAAGAAAAGAAAAAGAAAGAAAGAAAAAAGAAGGAAAGAAGAAAAAAGAAAGAAGAAAAAAGAAAAAGAAAGGAAGAAAAAAGAAAAAAAATAGTTTTGTGGTTTTTGTTTTTTTTTTATTTTTTTTGTTCAGGTTTAAATTTTGAGGATTTAAATGCGAAAATTAATTTTATTTGTATTTTTTTGAAATAAAATAATAAAAAAAATGAAAAAAAAATTTAAAGAAAAATATTTCCTGTGTTTTGGGTCATAAAACACCGAGTGGGCACGCCAAAATTAGTAAACGTCCACTGACCTCTGGAGGTACTGACACCGCGTGGGCACGCCAAGATTCCCGTCCTGATCACAGGGAAAGAAAATATTAAGACCGACAACTACCCAAATGATAAAACGACAAAACCAAAAATTGAACAACGAAAACAATAAAATCAATATTTGGGTTGCCTCCCAAAAGCGCCTTTCTTTAATGTTTTTGGCTAGACATTGCCATATTTATTCACGGAGGATAAAATCGTGTAGCTCGTTTCAGTGCTTCATCTTCTATGTAGTCTTGATAACCCTCGTAAATAGAGTAATTCTTGACCACACGAGTTACGGTCTTCCATGGACTAGTAGATGGCGCCAAACAAGTCAACAATAATCTGAATTCCCTACTCACTTCTCCATCAAGCACATTTATTGGTTCCATATATTTCGCCATTGCCACTCTTAACTTATTCCCTATCATGAAATTCAAAATTTTCTGGTATAATAAAGTCAATTTCACTAACAGGAATTAAAGAATAAGAGTCAAGAGAATATTGATTAAGAAATGGAGAAGATGTTACCGCATTTGGAGGTTGTTCACTGGATTCATTCACTTGGACGAATTGATATTGGGGTCTCATTTCTTGCACATCAACTTCTTTATCAACTGCATCTTTAGATCCGTTTTCTTGAAACTCTTGCAGTTCCATGTCATTTGTCCGGATAATTGCACTCTCATCTTCTTCAAGGTTGATGTTGGTCTGTGAGAGCAATTCTTCACACATGTGAGAAGCTAATTGCGTCATCCTGGATATCAATAGATGCACTTGATCCGCCAATCCTGAATGTCAATAGATGCATTGATCTGCCAGGTTACGAATGCTCGTTTGTGTCTCCTAATGAAATCGATATGTATTAGTAGCTAGTATTTCAATCATTTCTTCAAGAGACATACCTGACATGGATGATGGTTGTTGAGACTCTTGCTGTTGAAAATCCATTGACCCGGTCGAATAATTAAAATTGAAATTATTCCACCATCCTTGCTCATATCTGTTTGGAGTAAGGGTCGTACCACGTTTGAAATCGAGGTGGAAAATCTCCAAAAGTATCAATTGGAGTACTTAGGTTATCTTGAAATGTGGGGCATATGTCGGTTGAATAACCCGAGGTAAAATAAGTTCCACAATTTGCAAACAGCCAATTGATCATTAGGAAAAACACGAGTCTCATAACCCCATTCAGGAATAAAGTCCCAGTCTATCATCAAAATACGAAATGTTAGCAGCCATAAACTATATAAAAAAAATAAGAGAAAAATAAATAAAAAATGAAAACAAGAGGAACTCAAAAAGAAACAAATTAATATGGCACCAGTCCCTGGCAGCGGCGTCAAAAATTGACAGGTCGTCAGCCTGTGCAATAATAAAAATCTGCTCAACTAAAATTAATTTTTGTAAATAGTAATAAGTAGGGTCGAATCCACAGGAACTAGGAGTAACTGTTTCTTTTCGAAATTCAAAACTCATAATGGGGGTGCTTTTGTGTAAAAGGTGACAATTAAAACAATTCGACTAAAAATAAAATAGCCAACTAAAAATTAAATGACAATTCACTAAAATCAGAAGTAAACAGTAATTAAAGGTCTAGCCAAGAAATAACTTCAGCAATGGGTTCACCTAATTGATCATCGATGCACAAGCAATTCCAATTATTTATTAATAAATAGGTTATAACTGCCAAACAAGCGATGACAGTCAACCCCTCCTTACTGCGTCGGTGACTAAGGTACGCCCGTTAATCACTACTCTAATTGAGAAATAATTCTAGGGTACGCCCATAAGATTTAATTCCCCAATTGCCTTACGTATTAGAGGAGTCCTATTCTAACCAAATAACGCACTATCAGGGTTATTTCAGATTAGCCCGCGTATCCTTCTGACACAAAAATAATCGTGCCAGTTGTCACTATTTCAAGGCAATTAAACAATTACGGATTTAAATGCCTTAATTGACAATAGATTATCAAATTAACTAATTATTCGGATCTAAGACAATCAATTAATTAAATAATCATAAGCACTACAATCCAGGAATATGCGAATACCAATAAATAAAAGGAAAAGATAAAATTAAATCGATTTCATAATTTTTAGGCGAACCAGAGCCTCCATTATCCTTGACTAGAGTGGGAAAATTAGTTCATAGTTGATGCGAAAAAATCCATACAAAATTGAAGCAAGAATCGCTGCCACTGTCTGCGTTTAGGAAAGCTCAATTCGTCTGAACAAATGAAAGGGAAACGAAAGTCACAGAGTCTGATGGAATCTCTCTATTGCTCCCTGACATAACAGGGAGCATTACTACTCAAAGCCACGAAGGAAAAGTCAAACGGAAAGCTAAGCTAAAGGTCCTACTACGAACAAGGAAAAACTACTAGAGAAAAGCCAAAAAGCTAATGCTAGTCCTCTGCCATCTCCATTCCTCTTCTAATTGCTACTTTTTTTATGCCTTTGTGCGGCGGCCCACACCAAGAAAAGGAAGACTTCGGCCAAATTGCCCAAAAAGGGCTTGCGTCTCTTTTGTTCCCAAAATGCCCCTGTATACTTTCCATTTGAATTCTTTCCTGATGATTGTGGCCTTGGTTGTGGTATTTTCGTTCTACTCCCTGAAATAAATGCAAATTACGAAAAGTGAGTAGAATCTAATAATTAATCAACATCAGATCAGATAATAGGGGAAATTAATAATAAAATAAATGATAAAATTGCAACCTATCATGCTTCATCCACATGACCACGAGGAGGAGGACATAACCGTGTATGGCAGTGGGGAGGCCAAGGGTACTGTTCTTCTTATTGTTTCTCTAACATTCTTTTTTTTTTTGTGAAGTGACATCTAAATACTACTTTTAACCTATATTGGCGAGGGCTCAACTAGGCCATGAGACGTTGGAGGAAGAGAAGCACCTAGAAGAATAGAAGCACACGTCTAGCTAAAAGGGATGCACTACTGCATGGTGCACGCCCATAAGATTTGACCGAATGTACAATGATTTGAATCCCTAAACTTGTAGTCAGTATTGCATTCCATGCTTTGCCTGCTAGCCAACTTATTCAAGAAGAATTGGTTAAGAGGGTGTATGAGAAGGCCATGTGTAAAGTTCTTTTAAAAAAAGAGTAAATTACTAATAGCCTCCCGTGGTTTCATTTATCATCATGAAATTTTTGTAATATTTTAAAATATCCACTTTACTCTTCTATAATTTCATGTAAACTGAAAATTTAACTGAAAATAACCTATGTAATGTCATTAGTTGAAATGCCAATAGTGCCTTTATTTGAATGCTAAATCAAATGATGACTTAATTACCTTGTACAAAACCATTGGGAGATAATGTGAATAAATGAAAACTACATTAGGTGAAGTAGATATCTATACAAACCATAGGGGGTTAAGTGGATATTATAATTTCATCACACGCACTTTTAGAACATATGTGGTCTAATCACCATAACTGATTATGCATTCCATCCATTTTTCACTTTATATAAAATCACAAGGGGATTGTGTGACTATTTTGAAATGTTTGTGGGGTCATTTGGCATTATCAAAACTATAGGGGGATTATATGTAATTTGTTCAAAAAAATTCTTGTTCATTTAGACTAAGAAAAATAATTTGGTAGAGAAATTTATGAACGCTAAGATGTAGAACGAGTAGTTATGGTAGTTACTTCAAATTGAGGATAGTTTTTCGACAACATTTCAAATAATTTCGAGTAAAACCTAAATAAGAAGATACATTTTTTTTGTACTAGGGTTGGACCATTTAACCCTTTATTATAAGGATAGAAAAAGTTAGAAAGGGTGGACAAAAAAATAACAGGAAAAAGTAACACCATAAAGATGCAAGTCAGTGAAGAAAAACTAACACTTGCGTATTGAGTCAAATATAACGAGAACCACAATTTTAGAGACCAATTTAAAACCACATTATTTTATTTAAATTTTTTGGAAGATGCAAACCGTCAAATCTTCAGGCATTAATGTTGTAAAGCACGTGGTTGCCCCGAAAAGTACAAGTGCTCATGCGATAAGTTGTAAAGTTAAAACAGAAGTGGGAAATTAAATTGAAGATCTTTCGCTTTCAAGGTCTCTAGTCTTTACACAAAAATTTTTTTTTTGTACTTGACCAAGATTTTGCGATGGAAAGATTATTATTTTCTGGTGTTGAAGATTGATAAAAGTTGTCCAGTATATTTACGAATTTATTCTGTCTCCTTCGTAGTTGTATTTATTTATGAAGAAGACATTGGAAGCTATACCATTAGAGTGGTAAATGACCCAAAATATTTTCCCTAGAAAAATATTTTCCATCAAAGTCATTTTCCTGGAAAATCACTTCCTTCCCCATAATTTTCCAGTGTTTGGTTATTAAGTGAAAATATTTTTCGAATTCCTTTTTTCATAATTTTCCGGTGTTTGGTTTGTCAATGAAAATATTTTCTGATATATTTGTTGATATATTGCAAATATTTTTCTACTCGCAAAACATTCATTTCATTACAAGTTAATTTTAGTTTCTATCTATTATAATCATATTATCATTTTTAAAAAATATTTATTCATATTATACCATGAATTCTTAAATTTCCCAACTCGAATACAGGGCGAAATTAGGATAGATCTAGATCAAACTAAAAATATTGGATATTTTGATATTTGAAAGACAATGAATTCTTTCGTCTCAAAATTTAATTAATATTCATTATTTAAATTAAAGTGGTTCTTTTGTTGATTCATAGAAAAAAAGACACTTGTAATACTAAAAGAACTAAATTGTCAAATCCCACCACCACCACCTGACACAAATGCAATCTTTCACATTAGACTTGATTATCACATAAAACATATTAGCAATTGAATTAGAATAGTGTAGGACAGTTTGATATTCTTGTAGCGTTGTTTACTTGCCTTAAGTTACTTCTAATTAGTAGAAAGGAGAAAGGAAAATGTCTGGGATATTTTTGAGATGAATGCAAATCCGACTGGAGCTGTTGATTTTATTCTTGTTGTCTGATCTTTCATGGGTTCAAGGGAGAAGAGCAGATAGGTCGTTATGTGTTAGAGCACGAGGTTTGATGTCATAATTCAGTACTTCTACAGCAATACTTTAGTTTGCAGGTTGAGTGCAGATACTTTTTATTTATCAATTCAAATTGCTCGGCAAATTATGTGCAACCAAAGTTGTTAAGAATTCCAGTGGAACACCCACTGATATTGTGACTAATATGATTCTGCTGCTGGTGATTCTCTAGCACTGGGGGCGGGTTATCTGGTTATCGGAAATTAACTTCAGGAAAGTTGTTGTGGAAGTCATTTTCCATCCGGTGGCGTGAAAACATTTTCCAGCTGAAATAATTTTCCAACCTCTTTTGCTTCCAAACACCAGAAATTCTGGAAAACTTTTTTCGGGAAAATATTTTCAGTCCAAACAAACATACCCTAAGTGTTGTCATTTTTCGGCGGTCAACGAACACATTATCTCAACTTGAGTTGATTGAACTTTGGGAGGAGAAGATGGGTCGAAAGCTTAAAAAGATTCATGTCTCCGAGGAAGAAATTGTGAACCTTTCCAAGAATAAGTTAAAAATCCTCCTTCCCAGGTAGTTGAATTTTTAACTTGGTTTCACTACAATTATAAAAAAATATGAAAAACCTAGCTGCATTAAAAACTTAGAAAAAGAACTTTTAAGAATCAATAAAACGTGCCTTAGTTTTTTTTTTTTTGGTTAATCTTTATTTTGTTCAATTAGGATTTTTAGGATTCTAAATTATAGTTTATAACGAACTAGTATTTGTTAATTACTTATCTGTAGGTCTACCGGACCCCGAGAACATACCAATATCGGTCCTACATATGGTGTATTTGTGATTTGACAAAAAAATATAGTGCATTTGTGAAGAGGGTAACTGCAAACTTTGACCTCGAAAATAAAGATTTGGAGGCATCAAAAGTTATATTCAAATTTAAAATTCACCACAATTGGAGAGCTACTTCACATTTTTAAATGCAACCCTCCAAAGCTAGCTGCATTTGAATGAGTACCCCTTTTTTTTTTTTTTTTGGTACAACAAGGGCGGGCCAAAGGCCCCTAACAAGAGATCATTATGATCGATCCTAAGATATCCTTCAGTGCTTCAGCTGGGGATTTAGGAGGGGGGGGGGGGGGGGGGGGTGTTGAGGATTCGACCTGGTCCTGGTTGTCTGAGGGTTCCTACCTTCGCTAACCAGTCCGCGCACTTATTGCTCTCTCTCCAAGTATGAGTACCCTTTTTTTATTCGTTTTAAATGTATTGGTAATTCTTGCACTTAAATAAATCTTGATCATAAGATCCCTTCCTCAAAAAAAATAAAAAAAAGAAGTAAGAAAATCCCGTCCTCCGTTCTTTAACTTGTTTGACAAATGATATTGAGTTTGTTTGGATAAGAGTTTATTTGGATGATTTATTTATTTGTCACAACTCCGATTTTGATGCTTGAGCAATTTCTATAAAAATGAGGTTCCCTTTCAAGTCCAAATGCGGTCTTCACTTGAAAAGGATAAAATCAACAGCTCTTTTAAAAGGAATAATTTTAGAAGCCTCCCATGAGGTTTCAGACAATTACACTTGACACCCTTAAAACTTTAAAAAATCTCACTTGCCTCCCTTATTTAAAACTTTTTGTATCATTTAAAACCCATTTTAAAATATAATATTAAAAAATTCATTTTGGGAGAGCAAATATAATTTCATTCCAAATTTGCCCTTTTATTGTTTTACTTTTATTACAAACACATGAGCATATTAATAATAAACGAAAAATAAAAACAAAAAGTATGAAGGTTTATTCTAATTGGACAAAATATAGTGTGTTTTTTTTTTAAATAAAGAGAGTTAATATTTGAAAGTTTATTTGAAGATTTTGTAGATCACAAAGATAATATTTCGTTATTGTAAAGAATTTTAAGTTAATTTAAGAAGTTCTATAAATCATTTAAATATTTTTGAATTTTCCAATTTTTTCGTTCAAATCGATGGCTTGAAAACTAAAAAAAATACAATATGCTAAAAATTATATAAACTTTCTTGTATTGTTTTTAAGCTGGTTCAAAAAGATATTATCATGATTGTAAATTATTGCAAGTTATGTTTAAGAGTATTATAAATCATTCATAATTTTGAGTAATTTAACATTTCTTATCCAAACCAATGACACAAAAATTATTAAAGAGTTTTTCGATCTTGTTAATAACTTTTAAATTTTCATTAAAGAACTACATTGGTCAATTTACAAAAAATTAGAGGTAAATTTGGTATGTAATGGCAATTAAGAAGTCACAAGAGAATGGCAAATTTGGAATGAAATTGTATTCTCTCTTTCAAAATGATTTTTTTAATATTATATTTTGAAATGGGTTTTAAATGTTACAAAAAGTTTGAATTAGAGGAGCTAGATGGGATTTTTTAAAGTTTGAAAGTGCCAAGTAAAATTATTAAAACCCTCAAGGGAGGTTTTTGAAATTATCCCCTCTAAAAATCATGGTAACATTAAATATTGAGTGTAGGCATCAACATCAGCCGACTATTCAAAGAGGATAAAATGGCACATAAAATGATTTTCTCATTCCTTAATCTAGCGCGCAACAGTGGGCTTATCAACATATAAGACTAAGAGCCAAAGGAGGGTTACTGTTCATGAGTTTTCGTCGTCCTTGCCCCGTGTGAATCGCAAGTGTATTTTCAAAATCTGGTTTTGCTCATTTGTTTGGAGACTCACAAAGCAATGGGTCTGCTACATAAGGGCCCGTTTGGACAGTCATTTTTTGCCCGAAAATTACGTCATTTTCCGTGATCACATTTCTCTACTATCTTTCTTTCTCACATATATCAAATCGTTACAGTAATTTTTTCACAAAAAATCCTAGAAAATCAATCCAAACAAGGCCTAAGCTTTTCGTCATTTCTCCACAAAAGCACCAAACCCATTACCGTACGCACCATTGATTGCTTTTAGAAATACCCACCCCAAAGCCATCTGCCATCTGACCCACACAAGCCTCTCATCTCCTCCCCTCTCTTCTTTCTCTCTCATATACTATAGAACACCACACTTTCTCCTTCTTGTCGTTTTTGACCCCTAAATACGAGCACTATCATATTAGTTGTCTAGACTCCTCCCTCCTACACTACTATGTTTTACTCCTCAATCATGTGAAACCGTAGCTTAGGTTTTGGACTAGCCCGAGGGTTTTTGCTCCACTCACTTTCAATTTCTTCCTTGTGACGACCTCACCTCCCCCTAGGGCGTACCCTAGGATTTAGCGAGTCGCCTGCCCAACTCTTGCGAAGACTCACTCACGTTTAACTCGAGAAAAGAACTTACAACCATAGAAAAGAAATAAAACAACAATTCCAAACTTAACATATACATTGATGCTCAAATCCAACTACAAGGTTTATACACGCCCAAATATATCAAAGTGTTTACAATCCAGGTGCAACCAACCCTAATCAAGCACTAGGGCGAGTACAGTTGTAAAATCCAAAAAAAACTAGACTACGCTAGCCTGTACAAGTCTCACGCCTCGCTCGTATCCCCTATAAGGAAAACAAAACTAAAGGAATGAATTAAAAGTCCAGTGAGGTTCCCAAACAAGTAATCAAGCAATTTAAACAAGGACATTATTCATTGAAGAACAATTAATCGAGAAAACATTCACCAGATAAAAGCAATGAAAACACACTCATTAAAAGGATACATGCTCACGTGGAGCCATTCGTTTATTCATTCGCCAACCATTTTCCTTATCCCTCCAATATTAGAAAACATTTGCAAGTGAAAATTCCTCCAGTTTATTGTCATTCATTCATTGATTTCATTTCCCGCCACTAGCCAATTCACTGGCCAGTTCTCCACCAACCTTCGTGGTCATACTCGAGTATACCAAAACACTATCTCAGGGTCACCAGCCGCTCGACCGAGTCCACTTCTGGTTCGAGGCGACTGGCAATGAAGGGCAAGGGCCCAGTTCAGCCAAAAGACTTACATTCATGCACAAGTAGCATTCAATCATTGAAAATTCACTTTGGCTTGGGTCGAGTGCGATAAGGTACACACTCGCCCATCGAAAATCCATTTAGCAATCCTTGGAAAACATTTAACATTCAAGCAAACATTCACAAATAGTCACATAGTCACTTATTGTACAAACACACAAGGAACACTCACCAGTCTAAGCCAAAATAACGTCAAAAGTTTCCTTCCGGATTATGCCCTTGATCACCGACAAACCCTAAGAATAACCAATCCCAAATTGAAGTGAACAAATATAATTTAAGATCCAACTAACCCTAAAATCAAATCTTACATCTTACTAATATTCATAAGGGCAAGTAATAGAAATTTGGGCAGCATGCCCTTTGTATTTAACTATTTTCCAGCCATTTATGGCTTCATTATTTTCCTCAACTCAGCCCAAATTCACACATAAACAATCTTAACACAATAGCTCTTCACTAGGCTCAATGTCATCCCAATACAAGGTAATTCTAGCAATGCAACTATCAAAATCAAAGCTGGAAACTAGTATTAAAGAAGAATGTCTAAGTAGAAGTTTTGTCATCTTCCGGCGTTCTGGTCACAACTGATGCTACGCTTATCCGATTGGGTAAATTTTATGGCTTTTCGAAGCTAAGACAGAGACCTACATTTCTTATGAAGACATCAACACCCAGTTCGTGCATTTTCAAGGTCAAAATGTGAAATCTCAGAGAAAACAGAAAGCTGCCCGCGAAATAGGCTTTTGACAGTCAGGGGTAGTTTAGTCATTTCACACTCTACAGTATTCCGATTGAGCTGAAATTTTACAGGCAGATATTTAACTCCATTCCCTACAACTTTCATGTTTTGAGCAAGACCTGATTCGGCCTTTATCATGGACGAATATACAGTACAGAAACAGCGCAGATTCTACTACAATTGCTGGAATTTGTTGTTTCAATGCTTAACACTAACATTCATGTCTTGAATCATTACCCCAAGTCCCTATCCAAACTCATCAACATCATATACTAGATAAACAACAATAATCACAACTGAAATTTTCAAACCCTAACTAAACATTTCACCATATCACTCAAAACTAAATAATTAACCATAGAAAACCAAGAACATAAGCTTATTTCCCAATTTTAACATGACTAAGTACAAGAAAAGGAAAGGAAACCATTATACCTTACAAAGCTGCTTGTAGGTGAAAAACTAACCCCTTTCTTCCAAAAATTTTACCACACAAAGCTTGCCAAACACCACAAGATAAGTTTAATCGATTTAGATTTTGAGATTTCACTCAAACAAGATGGATTCAAGGTGAAAGTTGAACTTTTCTCTCTTGTGTTTTTTTCTCTCCTCAAGCTCGGCCAACAAGTCAGAAATGGAGAAGAAATGAAGCTAAAAGAATGATAAGAAGATAGGAATTTGTTTGGTCAAAGTTAGATGGATGGTTGCCAAGTGTCGCCGCGAGATTAAAGCTCAAAATTTCTTCTTTTCCTCTTATTTTGGTCAAGATTTTAGGCTGGTTTGGAGGATATTTTAGGGCTAATTTTGCTGAAATAAAGTAAGGAGATTAAGGTAATAAAGTAGTGTTCAACTGATGTATTCAATCGGTAGCAAACGATACACGTCGATTCAAGCCGATTTTCCTTAACTCACTCGCACTAGTGTTTTAACTCATGATTCACTAACTTATTATTAGCACTTCTAATCACACAGTTCCTCATATCTAAAACTCACTCTTAACCACCAAATTTAGTACACACACCTCACCAAGTAATCACACTATCGAAATACGCAAAAACCCTAATTTGCGCTAACTATAAAACTAAAGATGAAACTCTCGATTCTATGATTTATTGCAACTATAGAGGAAGTAACTGAGTAGTAAAGCTATTATAAAATAATTTATTCAAAATAAAAGGGACTTTTAAAAAAATAAGAAGAATTTTGCGAGTCCTCACGTTCCTGTCCCTGCTCCATTCAATTCCCATGGGAACTGCTGCAGATCTCCCGTCACAGTCGCCAGAGAAGACATCAAGTCCTCCAACTTCTCTACCCACGATCATGCCCGCAAGGACAGGTCTAGCCTCGGCACCGGCAACAGCAGAAGCCTTATCACTGCCTTGACTGATGTAAATAAGGAAAACATCGAGGAGAAGTACTTGGTGGACAGGGAGTTAGGCCGCGGTGAGTTCGGAGTGACTTATTTGTGCATTGATCGAGATACCAGGGAGCTATTGGCTTGCAAGTCCATTTCCAAAAGGAAGCTTCGGATGGCTGTTTAGCTGTTTTCATGTTTTAGGTTATTTTTTCCAGTTTTCCATCCTAGCCTTGTGCATTCATCTTCAGGATCTACGGCAGAGGTGCGTCTTGTTTTTTTTCCCTTCTTTTGGAATCACCTTCGGAGGTTTTCCATGTTCTTTGTTGATTTGCTTCAATTTTGGGTTACGAGCCATATGATTTCACTACCAAGCTTGGAATTCTTTTTCTTTTTTGCGGACAAGGAATGTACGATTTCCCTAGGTACTTTCTGGATTTGTTATTAATTGTTGGCAGATCTGTGTATTTCTTGATTTTTTGTTTTTCATGGTTGGTTTTTTTTTTTTTATAAAAAAAAATAGAGTATGTATCAGGCTTACTATTCATGATGATATTGGATATGTAAATGTGGTTGCGCTAGGTGCCGAAGCTGAGAAACTAATTGGTGTTAATGCGGTTCACATGTATGAGTCTGCTGATGATGAGGTTATGTGTTGGTCTTTTTTTATGTATGGTCATTTACACTTGTTATTGATGGCCTTTTAAATTTCTTGCAGAACTTTGCGTTGTACCAGCTTGTGGCTCGACGAATTGAACGAGCCAGGATCTTATGCTATATCAAGCGTTCTTCTGATGTGATACGGACAGTGACGTGTACTAAATACGTTGTTGTTGTTTGCTACCCAACTTAGAACAGCTATTGGTTTTGGAAGCTTATTTGTTGTGCTCTTTTTTTGCGCTTAAGAGCATCTTTGAAATCGTAGGGATGTCTGTATTAGTTTTAGGCTTATGTACTATTGAATTTATTATGCTTCTCTTTGTAATGAGGATGTTATCTTCTAGGCTTCGTTTCTCCTACTGGTGTAATTAGCTAGCTATTGCTTTGTATGGCTGGCTGTTTATTCTGCAGAACTATAAATATTCAAACTTGCGCTGTGGAAGGCTAACTGTGTAGACAGGATATTTTGCCTTGTAATTTTTAGTCGTTATCAGTTTATCAATGCAAAAGCCTCCAACAGAGATATGTATGGCTAGTGAATAACTGTTTTTATTTGGGTTGGGTTGGGCCGTATATCAGCCTTTTGCTTTTCTTTGTGGGTACGGGGACTACTTCTACTTTTTTATATCTTTACTGGCCTTTGGCTTAAAAAGTGTTATATTTTTAAATGCTTCTTGGCTGGGTTGATGAATTGCATTTCAGAACTGGACAGTTTGGTATTAGAGAGTCTTTACTTTGGCCGTAAAAGGGTTAAACCAGTGCCTTCTTTTGGTAACCTCTAACCCCCAACTTAGCGAAGTTTTCCTGCATAGTAATCTTGAATTAGTTATTAGAGATGAGCCATGTTAGCCAGTTTATTACCATGACTTTGCTACGTCCTAAAGAGATAAAGCTTTAAATATATCCTAATCATTCTAACCCACAAATGCTTTGCCACATAATCTATACTTATCGACAAAAAAATTATTATTAGCCGCATGCAGCTGAGCACGATTTTTGCTTTTGTCTACTTTGCTGTGCTACCACTTTAGCAGTCTTTTTCATTTTTCAAAGAAAAATTGCTACGTTTTCCGTAAACACATTTCCCAATCACCTTTTACCTCATATATATCAAATCGCTATAGTAATTTTTCTACAAAAAATCTAGAAAAATGCAATCCAAACACAACCTAAGTCTTTGTGCATTGTTATATGGATGATAATTTCTCTCGATCCGATGTCCATGCATTACTATTCTCATGCAACGTAGATAGCCGTGCAAGAAAAGGGAAGGTTAGCAGGTTAACATTTTCATGATGGCTTTTTGCTTCATTTATGTCCATACCCTTTATACTTTATTCTCTGTGTAGGATACAAACCATTTGTTTGCTATATAGATGGTTCGTGTAGTGAGCTAATTATGATTTGGTTCTTTGTCTAGAAAAATACTTTCGAGGGATAATTCATGATTATTGACAAAAGGCCCCATTAGCTGTATTCTACTTGATATGATTCCTTTTTCTCCCTGAATTTACTTTGGGATGATCTGCTATGCTGCCAAGTCAGCCATTTTTTCTCCCCAACACTAAGACCTTGTGCCTTGTTATATCATTTTCACTCTATCTACTGTCCATGCATTCCTGTTTTCATGCGATATTACCTTTCCATGCTTAGATAACTATATTGACAAAAATTATATGATATTTTTAAGAAATAGAGGAAGTTTTATATATGACATATTTGCTTTTGGGTTTGATAAAAAGGCTTGTTCACACGCGCTAGACATTACATCTTCTAATGATCCCTTATAAATTATCCAATTCACAAGGAAAATTATTTTGTCCCCTACTATATTTTTCCCTCTCAGAAATATACACATTCTCACATACTCTTTTTCTATTACAGGTTTTGATAATAACCAGCCATATCTGCATTTAGTCACATCATCAATCAATGGCTTTTTTGTGCACGATTTAATGGCATTAGATACCTTCTACCAAATTTTTTCCACCAAGTTCAAGTACAGCATGGTATATATATGCATGCTTAAATGTTTTTCAGTGTATATCTTCTATTTGTTCCAACTTGATGATGTTATAAATCATTTATTCTTATAAGCTATTTGTTTTGACAGAAAATTTCACACTATGTAAGTTTCAAGTTACATGAATCGAAGACACCATCTATAGTCTTGACGAGTGGAAACAAGATATACAACATTGGAATGACAAAAAATAGATTTCATCAAAATTGGAATGCTTTTCTTGTTGATCATGATCTTCAAGAAGGAGAGATCCTTTTTGTCATGCCTCAATCTCGTAACTCGCTTGCTATTTTGATCTTCGGAACAAATGGACTTGAAATCATGTATCCGTGGCATCATAAATTCTACGTTTAATTTATTTATTGTTATATAACATGTAGAATTTCCTTTCGATTTGGGTTATTGGAACGAACGAACTTAAAATGATGTATCCATGGCATGATAAGTTTCTTGTTTTGCTTATTTATTGTTACAACATTACAATTTTCTCTAATTGCTGTTGCTTCATTTATTCCCACTTATTACATCCAAAAACGTCAAGTTTTTTATTTTTCAAAGGGAAAATGACCTGTTTCATCCCTCACATTTCACAAAAATATTCTTTTCGTCCCTCATTTTTAAAATGAAGCAATTTCATCCCTGACATTTAAAAATTAAATCTATTACATCCTTGAACCTAATTTTCAATCTGAATCAAATCACCTATCAACTTGATTACAAATTTTGGAGGTGTAATTGGTAGATCATTTGGTTAACTCAACGTAATATTCATGTGAAATTTAATGAACCTAAAAAGAAAAAATAAAAATTATAACATATAAAAGCAAGATTAACATTTCCTACATTGTCATTGTATACACTGATTATTTTATGTATGTACCATATCATTTCAATTTAAATTTAAACACCAAATTTTGTATTTATGATACAGATCTAGATTCGCAAGCGAATATACTAACGGTGCATAAAAAGATTTATAATGCTGATAGTTGTCTATTCTTTCCTGTGGGTTCGACCCTTAATACCTTATATTCAATTTCGACTAATATACTTGCAAAAAATTGTATGTAAGGTATTTAGAAAAATTATAAATATAAAACTTAATTGTGGATTGAATTTAATTTTGTACACATGCCCCGCGCTGGTCAGCATCAGCAGATATTCTTGGTGTCTAGTTATGGTCTTTTCTATCATGACTAAATTATTGGAACGGCTGACGGATCACAATCCTTCAATATGATACAGAACATCTACTTTTCTATTGCAAGGGAATATAATTCCATAACAACAATACACATCACTGCACAAATCAAGTCCAAACCTCAAGATATAAAAGTCATATATATATGGCAAGCTACTATCCAGGGAAAAGGGTCAACTATATACGACTACTCTCCATTTGCTCCTTCAGATGATAAATGGTAAATCAATTGGGAAAATGACCTGTTTCATCTCTCGCATTTCGTAAAAAAATTCTTTTCGTCCCTCACATTTAAAACGAAACAAATTGGACCTTGACATTTAAAAATCCAATCTTTTACATGCTAGAAATCAACTCTCAGTTGTAAATCAAACCATCTAACAACCCGATTACAAATTTTAGGGGTAGAATTGGTAGATCACTCGCAAAAATATATTTCTAACAACTAAATTAAACAATTAAAAAATCTTAATTAAAACCCATTTGCTTCTACATCGAACTCCTTCAGTGATTCCATTTCACTTGCAAATCTGCTTTCATAGGAAGCTCTTGCAGCAGACCATATTCTATCTTTTAATGCAAGTCCAAGATGCTCTTTCTTGAAGTTATTATTCATGTGTCTCACACACATGCGGTGTTCCACACCAGGCAGTAGCTCATGTATTGCTTGAAATGGATCTTATGTATTTCCACCAGATGATGCTTCAACTGCACCTTCTCCTTCTTATCCTATTGTTTTTGGTCCCATGCCAATGCAGGAAACAGCTCTCTCTTCGGCGCTATTGACCAGAGTTCATCCCATCTCAACGTCGGCTGCCATTGTACTCGTCCTGTGTGTGAGTGTGATTGCCATCGGCAGCGTTTGAATGATCTGAATCTGAGCAAGAGACATTTTTAATGGTTTGAAAGAGGATACAATCTTCCAAATCTCCGGAAGTTTATTTGTTCGGATTATTTCTGCATATATTGTTTTGAATTAGGCAAATTGATTTGGGCTTGTCTTCTTCTATTCTCTTTTGAAGAAGCAAATGGGTTTAAATTAAGATTTGTTAATTGTTTAATTTATTTGTTAGAAATATATTTTTGCCAGTGATCTACCAATTCTACCTCTAAAATTTGTAACCGGGTTGTTAGATGGTTTGATTCACAACTGAGAGTTGATTTCTAGGATGTAAAAGTTTGGGTTTTTAAATGTTAAGGACAAATTTGTTTCGTTTTAAATGTGAGAGACGAAAAGAATTTTTTTACGAATGTGAGGGATGAAACAGGTCATTTTCCCAAATCAATTTGTATATCATGAAGTTAGTATTTCCCAACCACCTCCTCCCATAATCTATGCCAAAAAAGAGAGGAGTTTCTCCGACCTAATCTTGAACTTGTTAGAATTTTTCGCAATGGCAATTGTTTTTTCTGATATCTTTTCTCAGAAATGATCCATCAAAAGACAATAAACCACATAATAAATTGCTTATTAACCAACATGAACAAACATTAAAAAGTTTTAGGGAGAGCACCTTTGTCTTAATCCTTCACTTTAAAGTTTCTTTGCCTGCTCTCAATTTGCGAGTAAATATGTGTATATATTTCTCTACTTCTTGTTGCTTGATTTACTCATAAGATTTAGATGGAAATCAAAGTCCACGTTTATTGTGATTTGTAAAGCTTCACTCATAAGATTTGGACGGAATTCAAAGTCCACGTTTATTATGATTTGTAAAGTATCTGTTATGCTTGAAACATGATATGATGTCTTTTAACCTACAAAGCCTCAAGAAAGTATGGTGACATACCATCAGAATATCTAGTGCAATTGTTCGGAAAGAAAATAGTTGAATAGATAATAAGTTGATTGCTATGACCATTAGGTGAAAACTAATCTGTCCTCACAAGCTTTTCATCCAAAATATCATTAATCAGAGAAGCAAGACTCTTGGAACTTTTCTCTGCTATCTGTATTTCTTTGTTTCCAAAGAAAGACTATACCAACTTCACCAATAAATCCAACGGGAAGAAACATAAAAGCAATATTCAACCCAACTTAACGTTTACCAATACAAGTAAACAAGTTTATGAAGTGAAAACACAAGTTCGAACAAAGTATAAGACTCTGATCCAGCTGAGTTTCTTGGCAAGAAGCAAGTGCCATCTCACACTTATTTTTGTCGCACTAAATTGGCCAAGAGATCTATGGCCTTACTTCATCACAATACACTTGTTGGATGTTAGGCCTAGAATTGAGAAGAATATTTGGATACAAGACTAGTTTCAATTGTTTCTTTCTTTCATTTCTTTCACTCTTCTATTGCTTTGGAGCTTACAAGATCAATTTATAGTTGTAAATGACCATTCTAAATACATAAGGAAGATTTCCAGCCACACTTACCAATAACCTTCTTAATTTCCAACCTTCTAGATACATAAAGAAGATTCCTCTTGCCAGCTGTCGCGCCCCATTTTTTTTTGAAAAATAAAATTAATAAATTTATAAGCTATTTGAGAAAATTTGAGTTTATTTGAAAACGATGAGTGAAAAATAAGTTTTTTTATTTTAGAGAATAAACAATAAACAAAAGAAAAAGGGCCTAAAATGGGACTTAAAAAGTGCGACAATTTGGGTCCAAAATAATAGTCTAAAAAGGATTTTTAAGAAGAAGTAGAAGGTGCCACTTGGTATTGAGTTAAGGTGTACCAAGTCACCCAAACTATGTTTTAAAATAAAAAATAAATAAAACCCTTTTTAGACGACTTCAGGTTTTCGAAAAGCAAGAGAAAAGAGTTCGGGAGTTACGGTTGAAGAAAGGAAAGGTAAAGATTATATCTAAGGTACCCTTTCAACCTAACCAAGGATAGTTGTGAGATTTAGTCAAAATTTTCTTAGTCTAATCTATAAAACTTATCACATTAGAACGTTTCTACATGGATGCAAATCTAGACCTAATGGATATCGAGAGGGTCGAAATATTTCTTCAAAATTTAATTGGTGCAAATCACATTAATTGTGATGCCCAAAAATGATTCTTAGAAGAGGTCATGAATATGCAAAAATGAAACTCAAAGAAAAAAAGAATGATAATATATAAATATACGTGACCTAAAAGAGAGGAATGCAACATAACGGGTGCGAGAGACTAAGATTCGTGACTCAATTTTTCCTTTTATAGAGGGGATGAGAGCATGCTAAAGCTAAGAAGCCACACTCATCCATTTTTCATTTTTGAAGGGTGACTCTCCTATCCTAGTCAAGCAAATGAACTAACCTATATCTAATTTCTCCTATCCTAGTCAAGCAAATGAACTAACCTATATCTAATTTCCTAAATGGAATATAAGTTTAAATGTCATGCTTTGCGCACATAGGAATAAGGGAGATAATATATAGAGGAAATATCATGCAAGATGAGAAAATTTCCTAAAAACGAAAAATATGTATGAAATGCAATGAATGTCATGCAAAAAGTGTGAATCTAGCGCGAAATCGGACTAAAGGGTCTAGCAGTAGACAAGCCCATTTCTAGAAGTCTTCACTAGCGTTGGGCTAGTGAAAAAATCGGGGAGAATGGCCACAACTAGTGTTGGACTAGGGTGGTGACGTCATGCATTTATTATAAACAAATAAATCATATAAAACATAATTAAAACAAATAAACACATAATACACATAGAGTACATAACACATAAGTATAATTTCTAGATACAAAATCCTAATGAAAGCGAATAAACACGTAAACACACAAGCATGCAAGCAAATAAATGCAAATAAAAGCCTAACTATTACATTCGAGACCTTAATTACAATCTAAAGGGGGGAAATTTTAAAATAATAATCTAACTATTACATTTATCTAACTAAATACATTTTTAGCAAAAATTAAAACATATCTATTATATAGGCTAGCTAAATACATGTTTTGAGCACCTATCTATTACAATTTGGCATTTTAATGCCTCTCAAATAATCATCAAAAATTAAATAAAATAAATGAATAATTAAAAGAAAAAAACACTCAAAACATGCAATTGCATATAACAACACATTGGAGCACATAATAAAAAGATTACCTCCCTTGAAGTTGTGGTTAAATGTGGTGAAATTTGCCCTATTTATACTCCAAAATTAACAAAATAATCAAGGCACCAATTAGAAGATAAACAACTTGTATTTAAGAAATCAAAACTATTAGGGACTTAATTGTAAAAATGAAAAAGTTTTTGAGGTCAAAATATAATTATTACAAAAATTAGGGGTCAAAAACAAAGAAAAATAAAGTTTAGGGACCTAATTGAAAGACATTCAAATTTTTTAGAGCCTACAGGGACTGAATTGCAATTATTGTTATCAGAATTGCAAAAATTAGGGGTCAAAAACAAAGGAAAATAAAGTTTAGGGACCAAATTGCAATTATATTAGGGACCTAATTGAAAGACATTCAAATTTTTTAGAGCCTACAGGGACTGAATTGCAATTATTGTTATCAGATTTGCAAGAGAAAACCGGACTCTGGGCCATTTACTTCTTCTTTGGGGCAAAAGCCACTTAGCCCAACCAAAAGTTCAAAGAAAACAAGCAGGCTAGCCCATCTTTTTATCACTCAAACACAACCGAAAAATGCATGGGCTTTGGCATCCAACCCCAATCGAAATCCAACTAAAATAACTAACAACCCATTATCTAAATCCCAGCCAAAATTCAATCAAAATAAACCAATGACCTATTCCCTAAACCCAAACAAAATAACATTAACCTAAAACCTAAACTATTTTACTAAAAACCCAACAAGATATAAATCAACTAAAAATTATTAAATCCTAATTATGTCCTAAAATCCACAATTAATCTGCCCAAAAACATGATTAAAATATGCAAAAGATGATTAAAACTTAAAAGGGATCAAAATGGTTCATTTGCAGAAGTTTTGGAGCCACAGTATAAATACTTCAAAGTTTGGGGGTCAAAGTGAAAATATTGCTTGAAACTTCTGCATTCTACGAGAGTAGAGCTGTTAAATGAATTGAATTGTTCGGTAACTCGGTTCGTTTCGACTCGTTCGTGTTCGTGAAAGGTTCGTTCGAAATCTTAAACGAACTGAGTTCGAACGAATTTTTTTGTTCGATTAATAATCGAGCGAACACGAGCATGTTCGCGAGTTTTAACGAACGTTCGCGAACATGCTAAACGAACGTTCGCGAACACGAGTATGTTCGTGAGTTTTAACGAACGTTCGCGAACATGAACATAATTATCATTTGACAAATTTTAGGGTTAATTTTATGGCTGGACTTTTATATTTGGAGGGCAAATTGCTTTGTTTTATTTGTTGTTTTTATGTTAATGTTAGTTATATAGTTAATGAATAATAGAATTTAGTCACTTAGTGCTTTAATTGTTTTGAGAATGATTAATGATTTGCATGGCATATTTAAGGCTTAAAATAATTTGGATTCGAGCATTTCAAACATGTTCGCGAACGGCTCGTTTATGTTAAACGAGCCGAACTCGAACTCGAACACGAACTTTGCTTAACGAGCCGAACACGAACACAGGTTTGGAATTCGAAAATTAACGAACGAACACAAACGTTGTTCGAATCGCTTAACGAACAGAGCTCAAACATGAGATACTCGATTCGATTCGATTCGTTTACAGCTCTATACGAGAGAAAGCTTTGTTCTCTCTTGCACTTTTTCTGGGTTCATTCAAATGCCAGGCACACGCCTCCTGGTTTTTCAAGATTTTAGACCCAAATGCACGAGATTTATACACCCAAATCACAGACAAAACTTATCCCAACATCATGCAATGAAATCTAACCAGATAAATTGCAAGAAGGGAACTGATTCAACAGGAAAGAAATTTTTTTTAGCTTCCGAAGAGCATCAGCCTTTCTTTGATTTCAATGAGACTTCATTATGCTTATAGTCAGCCACCATTGAACTAGGAGTCATCAGGAAACAAGCATAACAAAAGCTATGAAGCCAGAAAATGGAACCAATAGCAAGGGGGCAAGAACTCATGTCCAGTGGTCTTGAATCATCGCAAAAAGGTGTTAAATTAACAAGGGAAGGAGTCATAATTTACCTAGGAATGTTTTCACGTAGAATGGATGTGAGGTTCTCCAAAAAAATGCTTGCTGTTTGCTGGAATGAAGCCAAGAAGCTTCTTCGCAGATGGAGCAGTGCTGATGATTGGGCTTTTATAAGCTTCGATTTGGTGGTCTTTTAGACGTTTTCTCCAAAATTTCCAACACAAAATTATTTTCCTACATCTATAGAGTATCCAGAAATCAAAAATCGATCAAAAAGAAGTCGAGACGAAAACGAAAATGGCTCCTGAACAGGGCTTCCCGCTCAACCCTGGCTCAAGTTTTCCCAGAAAAATTTCTCCACTTTTTTCTTCTTTTTCCCCCGTTTTTCTCTCTTTTCTCTCTATTTCTTTCTTGCTCCGCCGCCTCCCCTTTCTCTCTTGACCTAGTGCTGCGTTTGGCTCCATTTTATATGAGATAAGGATTGATAAACCCTCACATCAAGGGTTCATATGCAAGCTGATTTTTGTTGGAGCTTTTGGAGCCCTTCCATCCGTTTTTCTCTGGATGTTTCTTGATGAATCTCAAGGACTGAGGTGGCAAAACATTTGGGAAAAAGAAAATGCAAGAAAATTCATTCGAATGAGATGCAAATTGACCGTTGCGATTTTGTACTTGGGCTTCGTTCTTGTACGGAGCTTGAAGATGAAGCACGCGTGAGCACGCCCGCATGAAACTTTTTTTTTTTTTTTACAAAAATGATTTTGATTTTGATTTTCTTTTATTTTCTGCTTTTTTCTTCTTTTTTTTCTTTCTTTTTTTTTCTTTTTTTTTCTTTTCTTTTGGATTTTCTAAAATTGATTTTTCTCAAGAAACAAAAATAAATAAAATTTAAAAAAATAGGAACAAAATGAAGAAAAATAAAATGGTGAAATTTTGGTGTCTACACCAACTATCTCATTTACTAAGTAATTAATCAAGCTTCCCAAGTAATTGATTTAACACATTATTCAATATATTCCCCGCTTAATGTGCTGTTCTTGAACTCCAAGCATCTCTCGAAAATAGTTGAACTTGTCTTTTGGCAGTGCTTTGGTAAAGATGTCTACAACTTAGTCTTCACTCTTGCAAATTTCAACTCAACTTCACCATCTTTAATTGCATCTCGAATAAAATGGTGCTTGATAGCAATATGGCGAGTTCTACTATGATAAACTGGATTTCTGGTAATGTCAATTGCTAATTTGTTGTCATAGAACATCACTGTAGCTTCCTTTTACTTCTCACAAATGTCTTCAAGAATTCTCTTAAACCAAATGCTTGTGATGTTGCCAAACTTGCGGACACATATTTAGCCTCATGAGATAATTGTGCCACGCTTTGTTGCTTCTTTGATGCCCAAGAAAATGCTCCAAAACCAAGCAAAAAATAATTGCCTGAGGTGCTCTTCATATCATCAAGGCATCCACCCCAACCACTATCACAATAAGCATGCAAATTTAAAGTAGCGCCTTTGCTAAATTTGATGCCGTAGTTGAGTGTCCATTTGATGTATCTGAGCACTCTCTTGGCTGTTCCAAGATGTAATTAACTAGGATTGTGCATAAATCTTGACAATAAACTTGAAGCAAACATGATATCCGGCCTTGTAGCTGTGAGATAAAGCAAATTTCCCATCAAGTTTCTATACAAAGTAGAATCAATTTTCTTTTCACCATCTTCTTTGACAAGTTTTTCACTCACAACAAGTGGTGTGGCCATAAGTTTACAATCAACCATGCCAAATTTCACAAAAATATTTTTAGCATATCTCTTTTGACAAATAAAGGTTCCATCATCATATTGATAAATCTCCATACCAAGAAAATGATATAGCAATCCTATATCTATCATTCATATCTTTTCATCATGTCTTTCTTAAAATCAGCAATCATCTTCTTATTGTTACTGGTATAAAGCAAATCATCAACATATAAAGCGACATTGAGAATATTTGAGTTACCTTGAGTTTTCACGTACAAGGTTGGCTCACTTTTACTCTTCTTGAATCCTTGCTCCATGAAGTAAGAATCAATTTGGCTATACCAATCCCTTGGATCTTGTTTCAATCCATATAATGCTTTTCCAACTTATACACTTTGTCTTCTTGTCCTTCTTTGACAAGACCTTGAGGTTGTTGAACATACACCTCTTCTTTCAATTCTCCATTCAAGAAGGCAGATTTAGCATCAAATTGGTAAAGATTTCAACCTTTTTGGGCTGCCACGGCAATGAGAGCTGTAATTGTGTCAAATCTTGCAACCAGTGCAAATGTTTCATCGTAGTCAATTCCAGGCTACTATGAATAACTCTTAGCAACAAGTCTTGCCTTGAACCATCCGGATTTAGCTGACTTTGTAAATCCACTTGACACCAATGATCTCCTTGTCTTGAGCCTTTTCAACTAGCTTCCAAGTCTTGTTCTTCTCAATTGCATAAATTTCATCTTCCATTGCCTTTCTCCAATCCTTTTCTGCATATGCTTCTTCAAAATTTTCTGGTTCAAGAATGCAAAAATTGCATCTTGCATAAATATCACTTAAACTCCTCATTTTCTTTGGAGTTGAGTTTGGGGAACTCGAACTTGAACATGGAGATAATGGTGGACTGCTTGTTGGTGTTGAATCATCACCATTTTCTTCTACATTTGTTGAATTTTCTTCTTCTTCATGATGCCAAACAACCTGCTTCACAATATTTTTCTCATCCCAATTCCAAGCAGCATTTTCATCAAATACAACATCTCAACTAATAATGATTTTGTTATTTTTCAAATTAAATAATATATAACCTTTAGATTTGGAGCTATAACCAACAAAAATAGATTTTTCACTTACTTCATCAAGCTTGTACCTGTAGACACCAAAATTTTATCATTTTATTTTTCTTCATTTTATTTCTATTTTTGTTAATTTTAGTTAAATTTTATTTATTTTTGTTTCTTGAGAAAAATCAATTTTTAGAAAATCAAAAAGAAAAGAAAAGAAAAGAAAAAAGAAAAAAGAAGAAGAAAAAAGCATAAAAGAAAAGAAAATCAAAATCAGTTTTGTAAAATAAAAAAAAATCGCAGCGGTCAAGAACGAAGCCCAGGTACAAAATCGCAGCGGTCAATTTGCATCTCATTCGACTGAATTTTCTTGCATTTTCTTTTTCCCAAATGTTTTTTCCACCTCACTCCTTGAGATTCATCAAGAAACATCCAGAGAAAAACGGATGGAGGGGCTCCAAAAGCTCCAACAAAAATCAGCTTGCACATGAACCCTTGATGTGAGGGTTTATCAATCCTTATCTCATATAAAATGGAGCCAAACGCAGCACTAGGTCAAGAGAGAAAGGGGAGGTAACGAAGCAAGAAAGAAATAGAGAGAAAAGAGAGAAAAATGGAGGAAAAAGAAGAAGAAAAAAGTGCAGAAATTTTTCTGGGAAAACTTGAGCCAGGGTTGAGTGGGAAGCCCTGTTCAGGAGCCATTGTCTTCTTCGTCTCGACTTCGTTTTGATCGATTTTTTATTTCTGGATACTCTATAGATGTAGGAGAATAACTTTGTGTTGACAATTTTGGAGAAAACGTCTAAAAGACCGCCAAATCGAAGCTCAAAAAAGCACAATCATCAGCAGTGCTCCATCTGCGAAGAAGCTTCTTGGCTTCATTCCAGCAAACAGCAAGCATTTTTTTGGAGAACCTCACGTCCATTCTACGTGAAAACATTTCCAGGTAAATTATAACTCCTTCCCTTGTTAATTTAACACCTTTTTGATATGATTCAAGACCACTGGACATGAGTTCTTGCCCCCTTGCTGTTGGTTCCGTTTTCTGGCTTCATAGCTTTTGTTATGCTTGTTTCTTGATGACTCCTAGTTCAATGGTGGCTGACTATAGGCATAATAAAGTTTCATTGAAATCAAAGAGAGGCTGATGCTCTTCGGATGCTAAAAAAAATTTTCTTTCCTGTTGAATCAGTTCCCTTGATGTTTCTTCGTTGCCTGCAATCTTTCTGCTTGTCTTGCAATTTATCTGGTTAGATTTCATTGCATGATGTTGGGATAAGTTTTGTCTGTGATTTGGGTGTATAAATCTCGTGCATTTGGGTCTAAAATCTTGAAAAACCAGGAGGCGTGTGCCCGGCATTTGAATGAACCAGAAAAAGTGCAACAGAGAACAAAGCTTTCTCTCGTAGAATGCAGAAGTTTCAAGCAATATTTGCACTTTGACCCCCAAACTTTAAAGTATTTACCCTGTGGCTCCCAAACTTCTGCAAATGAACTATTTTGATCCCTTTTAAGTTTTAATCATCTTTTGCATATTTTAATCATGTTTTTGGGCAGATTAATTGTGGATTTTAGGACATAATTAGGATTTAATAATTTTATTTGATTTATATCTTGTTGGGTTTTTAGTAAAATAGTTTAGGTTTTAGGTTAATGTTATTTTGTTTGGGTTTAGGAAATGGGTCATTGGTTTATTTTGATTGAATTTTGGCTGGGATTTAGATAATGGGTTGTTAGTTATTTTGGTTGGATTTCGATTGGGTTTGGATGCCAAAGCCCATGCATTTTTCTGTTGGGTTTGAGTGATAAAAAGATGGGTTGGCCTGCTTGTTTTCTTTGAACTTTTGGTTGGGCTAAGTGGCTTTTGGCCCAAAGAAGAAGTAAATGGCCCAGAGTCTGGTTTTCTCTTGCAAATCTGATAACAATAATTGCAATTCAATCCCTGTATTCTTGAGTAATTGTATTGTGTCTCTAAAAACTTTGAATGTATTTCAATTAGGTCCCTAATATAATTGCAATTTGATCTCTAAACTTTATTTATTTTTACCCCAATTTTGTAATAATTATATTTGGACCTCAAAAACTTTTAATTTTTACAATTAAGTCCCTAATAGTTTTGATTTCTTAAATACAAGTTGTTTATCTTCTTAATTGTTAATTATACTTCATTTAAGTGATTGATTTGATAGATTTCATGATTAGTTTAATTTTCTTTATAATTAAATTGGTGTCTTGATTATTTTGTTGATTTTAGAGCATAAATAGGGCAAATTTCACCCCATTTAACCACAACTTCAAGGGAGGTAACCTCTTTTATTATTTTAAATTCTTTTATGTGCTCCAATGTGTTTTTATGTGCAATTGCATGTTTTGAGTGATTTTTTCGTTTAATTATTCATTTTTATTCATTTTAAGTTTCATTGATTTTATTCAATTTTTTATGATTATTTGAGAGGCATTAAAATGCCAAATTGTAATAGATAGGTGATCAAGACATGTATTTGGCTAGCCTATGTAATAGATAGGTTTTAATTTTTGCTAAAAATGTATTTAGTTAGATAAATGTAATAGTTAGGTTATTATTTTAAAATTTTCCCCCTTTAGATTATAATTAGGGTCCCGAATGTAATAGTTAGGATTTTATTTGAGTTTATTTGCTTGCATGCTTATGTGTTTACGTGTTTATTCGCTTTCATTAGGATTTGTATCTAGAAGTTATGCTTATGTGTTATGTGTTCTATGTGTATTATATGTTTATTTGTTTTAATTATGTTTTATATGATTTATTTGTTTATAATAAATGCATGACATCACTACACTAGTCCAACACTAGTTATGGCCATTTTTCCCGATTTTTTCACTAGTCCAACGCTAGACTCTTTAGTCCGATTTCGCATTAGATTCACACTTTTTGCATGACATTCATCGCATTTCATACATATTTTTCATTTTAAAGATATTTTCTCATCTTGCATGATATTTCCTCTATATATTATCTCCCTTATTCCTATGTGCGCAAAACATGACATTTAGACTTGCATTCTATTTAGGAAATTAGACATAGGTTAGTTCATTTGTTTGACTAGGATAAGAGAGTTACCCTTCAAAAATGAAAAATAGATTAGTGTGGTTTCTTAACTTTAGCACGCTCTCATCCCCTCTATAAAAGGAAAAATTGAGTCACGAATCTTAGTCTCTCGTACCCGTTATGTTGCATTCCTCTTTTTCAGGTCACGTATATTTATCTATTATCATTTTTTTTTCTTTGAGTCTCATTTTTGCATATTCGTGACCTCTTCTAAGAATCATTTTTGGGCATCATAATTAATGTGATTTGCACCAATTAAACTTTGAAGAGATATTTTGACCATCTTGATATCCATTAGGTCTAGATTTGCATCCATGTAGAAACGTCCTAATGTGATAAGTTTTATAAATTAGATTAAGAAAATTTTGAATAAATCTCGCAACTAGTTTTGGCTAGGTTGAAAGGGTGCCCTAGATCAAATTTTTGCCTTCTCTTTCTTCAACCGTGACTCCCGAACTCTTTTCTTTTGCTTTTCGAAAACCTGGAGTCGTCTAATAAGGGTTTTGTTTATTTTTCATTTTAAAACATATTTTGGGTGATTTGGTACACCTTAACTCAATACTAAGTGGCGCCTCCTACTTCTTCTTAAAAACCCTTTTTAGACTATTATTTTGGACCTAAATCATCACACTTTTAAGTCCCATTTTAGACCCTTTTTCTTTTGTTTATTCTCTAAAATAAAAAACTCATTTTTCACTCATCATTTTCAAATAAACTCAAATTTTCTCAAATAGCGTATAAATTTATTAATTTTATTTTTCAAAAAAATGGGGCGCGACAGTACCTCTTTTTCTTTAGAATTTGAGCATAGCAAATGCTTCCAAAGACTTTCAAGTGTTTTACCGATGACTTCCTTCCACTCCATGATTTAATTGGAGATTGATTCCACACAAACTTTATAGAATTTCGATTGAGCAAATATACAGCTATATAAATGGTTTTAGCCCATAATTCGTTTGGCAAGCTTTTGTCATGTAACATAGATTTTGTCATCTCCATCACAGTTTAGTTTTTTCTTTCCGAAACTCTATTTTATTGTGGTGTGTAGCCAACAGTCAGCGACCTTTCCGAACCTTCATCTTCACAAAATTCTTAAAATGCATTTAAGGTGTACTTCTTGCCATGATCACTCCTCAACTTCTTGATGTAACAACTATTTTGTTTTTCAACAAGACTTTTGAACTTTTTAAAGATTAAAAACATCTCGAATTTTTTTTTTCATGAAATAGACCCAAGTCATTCTTGAAAAATCATTAATAAAAAAATGAAATACTTGTTACCTCTATGAGAAGTTGTCTTCATAGGTCTATAAATATTCATACGAACCAGCTCCAAAATCTTCTTAGCTCACCATGCAATTACTTTAGGAAATGGTTGCTGGTGTTATTTGCCAAGTGCACCACCTTCACAAACTTCATGTTTCTCCTCAATTCTTGGTAAGTCATATGCCATCCCTTGTTGTTGAAGCATTTTGAGGTTACGAAAATTCAAATGGCCAAACCTCTTGTGCCATAACCATGAATCTTCATTGACGTGTGTTTTCAAGACTTGATTTCCACTATAATTGAATTTGATTGAAAATTTTCAGTTAGCTTGCATTTGGATTTTCATCACAAGCTATCTACCATCCTTTTTGTCATGGATGCAGCGCTTATAATTATCAAAGTTAAGTGCATATTTATGCCCAAGAAGCTGTACAAGACTTTTTTTTAGGGTAAGTTGTCTAAGATTCAATAAATTTTGGTCTAAATCAGAAACAAATAAAATATCATGAATGAATTTCGTACCTTGCTTGGTTTGGACACCAATTGTTTCCAATTCTTGTGCTTGAACTA
Source organism: Coffea humblotiana (assembly GCA_023065735.1). Taxonomy (NCBI): domain Eukaryota; kingdom Viridiplantae; phylum Streptophyta; class Magnoliopsida; order Gentianales; family Rubiaceae; genus Coffea; species Coffea humblotiana. The sequence goes on from CM041217.1 coordinate 11,529,060, forward strand.
TGACTTCATTTTCTATCTTCACTTCAGTCTGTATAGATTCATCCTAGTCAATAAAAATTGATTTATCTCTTGTCATATGATTGTTATAGCCGTTGTCAAAGTACCACATATTGTTCTTGACTTCAGTGGCCATGTGACAAACATAGAATAAGTTTCCTTCTCCTTACTTGTCTTCTGAAAATTGTGCTTGGTGATTGGTCTTGAATCTGCAATTCTTCTCAACATGGTCAAATATTTTGCAATAGTAGCACTTTGGTTGGTCTTTGTACCAACAATCTTTCTCAAGGTGATTGGTCTTGCCACGATAGCTGCAAGGTTGTGAATTTTCAGCATTAAGGCCTCTTTGAAGGTTGTTTCTTTCTCTTCCTCTTGAATTTCTGCCTCTACCTCTTCCACGGCCATATCTACCGCATCTTTTTGAGTCTCCACCTCTTTGGTAGCTACAAGATGGCTCTCGTTCATTGGTCTTAGGGCTGAAATTTAGTTTCAATTGGAAAGCACTTTCAACAGATTTTTCCAGCATATTTAGCCAACCTTCTCTCATGAGCTTTCAAGGATCCCATCAACTCTTGAACACTCATTAAAGAAATATCTCTTGTCTCCTTAATTATGGACACTATTGGATCAAATTTTGGAGACAAACTAACAAGAATCTTTGTAACAATTTTGCTATCAATAGTTTCTTCACTAAAGGTTTTCATTTCATTTACTATTGTGGTGATTTTGTGTAGTAATTTTGAATACTTTCATCATCACTCATCTTCAAATTTTCAAGATCTCTTCTAAGAGTTTGGAGAGTAACATTCTTTACCTTGAGATTCCCTTGAAACTTTTTTTTGTAGAATCTCTCATGCTTTATTGGCATGATCGGCTCCTATAATTCTTGAAAAAATATCCGCATTCACACCTTATTGTATGTGTGAAAAAGCCTTTGCATCCTTCTTCCTATGCTCCTTGAGTGCCTTTAATTCTTGATTGGTAAGACCTTCTTCACTTTTCGGTTCTCTATAGCCATTCTCTACATATTCCCACAAATCTAGTGATTTGAAAATTATTCTCATTTTTATGTATCAATGATCATAGTGCTCACTAGAGAATATGGGAATTGGAAGACCATCGCTAGTATGATTGGCCATCTTGTATAGTTGAAAATTTCTCAAATTTTTCTGGTTTTAGGGGATGAACTAAGGTTGTGAAACCTTAGCTTTGATACCAATTTTATTGGATATTAGGCCAAAAATTGAGAAGAATATTTGGAGACAAGACTAGTTTCAATTGTTTCTTTCTTTCATTTCTTTCACTCTTCTATTGGTTTGGAGCTTACAAGATCAATTTATAGTTGTAAATAATCATTCTAGATACATAGAGAAGATTTTCACCCATACTTACCGACAATCTTCTTAATTTTCACCTTCTAGATACATAGAGAAAATTTCTCTTGCCAACTATCTCATTTACAAGCTTCCCAATTAATTGATTCAGCACATTATTCAATACACTTGGTGAAAGAAAAGTTTTACATTATCAAAATATAGAAACAAAAATTATCAAAAGAGATTATAATAGCTATATATTGTTGGCAAGAGCTAGGCAGATAGGCTTTGTTAATGCAGAACAAAGAAGAGAACCCAAAGGAACCAAAGCTTCAGCACCTCAATCTTAAGAATTCATCCGACAGAGCAGAAGAACAAAGCCAGTGATCACAAAATCCTGCAAAATGCATTTTTTTTGAATTTTATAGAAGATGATGCATTAAGAAATAGATTCAGCAGTTTACGTCAGAACTGTCTGACTAACCTCTCAAAAGAAGCAACCATATGGCATCTTCACTTGGCAATCACCATTTTGGAGGATAAACGCTAAGCTTAATCTTTTGCTGCCTTTGATTCTTTAATCCTCTTGGCAATTGAAACTGTTATGTTTGGTTCCAAAAAATTGACCAACGGGAACAATAGGATTTTGGCAACCCAATAAAGACAATAACATATCAAATAAATCAAATAGAATAACACAAAATTTTGCATGATTCGGTCAAATTGACCTACGTCCACAGTCGAAGAGGTAGCAGATTTACTATAACAAAAAGATACAACAAAAGTGAGAGTACAAAACCAAAGAAATAATTCCAAGGCTCAAAGGCACCTAAAACTGAAAACATAAAAGAGTCTAAATAGTACAAAATACTTAACGGCCTAAAAACTTATAACTTGCTCTTTTGATTTAATGTCTAACCAAAACTTCTCTCAGATTGAGGCTAGACTCCCCTAAAACTCTCTTGGATTAGTGCATTCAGCACTTGAGTTGATGCTCTTAACACATTTAAATTCAGTTAACTCCATTATATTTATAACAATCATAATGAGAGATTTTTTTGTAAACTTTCAATGTGGGATGTAAAGACAAATTTAACAAATCTCCACCTTGGCGTGTATTCAACATTGATAAATAGCAAAAAATAGTAAACACGCTCTACCTTCTCCATAAAAGTCCTAACGGATCTCAACAAACCACCAAAGTCCCAATAGATCTCAACGAGGCACCAACGAACCAAGATGTAAAAGACTCAACAGGTCCCAACGGGCCAAAACTCACAAAAAATTCAATAGATCCCAATGGGCTAAAAGTAACAAATATAGTAATCTTACTCCACCATCTTCATAAAATCTTCAACGAATTCCAACGGGCCAAATAGCTCTTCTTCAAAATCCAACTGAACTCCAACGGGGAATTTTTTCTTCACTCTTTGTAAAGATCAAAATTGATAGTGATAGTTTGTAATTGTTATCAAGAACCAAAAACTTGAGCCAAACCTGAACCCAAAACCTAAAACTCTAATACCAATTTGTTAGGTTTAGTTCCAGAAAATTGATCAACGAGGGCAGTAGAATTCTTAACAACTCAATAAAGACAATAACAAATCAAATAAATCAACAGAAAAAAAATAAAATTTTACGTGGTTCGATCGAATTGACGTACGTTCACAGGCGAAGGGGTAGCAGATTTACTATAACGGAAAGATACTACAAAAGTGAGAGTACAAAACCTAGAAAATAATTCCAAGGCTCAAAGGCACCTAAAATTGAAAATACAAAAGAGACTAAATAGCATAAAATCCTTAACAGTCTAAAAGCATATAATTTACTCTTTTGGTTTGATACCTAATCAATACTTCTCTCAGTTTAGGGCATGGGCCCCCCCTAAATCTCTCTTGGACTGATGTATACGGCAATTAGACTGATGTCCTTAGCACACTTAAATTCACTTAAACCCACTGTATCTATAACAATCACAAGAAGAGATTTTTTTGTAAACTTCTGATGTGGGATACAAAGACAAATTCAACAGAAACCAAATCCTTGTTGGTGAGCTCTGGGTCAATCTTCTCGAGGTTCATCAAGTGTTTGAATTCAGATGGAATCGGCAGAAGTATGTTGCAGTGCTTGAGGAAAAAGCATTTGAGTTCTTGAAACTGTTGGGTTTAACCTCCCAAATTTCAAATTTGTAGCTCCATTAATGAAAAAAACTTTAAGAGAAGGAAAACTACCATCTTTTGTCCACCACTTCTCTCCCATAAAATCATTGTCCTTAGACTTGACCTCAAGATGCGAAAACTCTCCAAGTACAGGCATATTGATGAGAACATGAAAATCCGGATCCCTTCAATTCCATAGAAATTTGTTTACAAGTCTTCACATTCTAATGATGGTTGATGATGCAATTGAGTTCAAAAATAATTGAAAATCCGAACCTATGTCATACTTATTTCTTGTTATTCATTTAATTAAATTTTTAGCAATAATTATTAGTTAATTAGAGTTGGTCTTGAGCTATTTTTGAGTCCTTTAAGGGGAATAAAGGCTAAGGTCATGTTGACCATAGTTAAGCCAATTTTGAGTTAGTTAATTTGCTATTCTGGTTGAGTTAGAGTTTTAGGAAAGTAGTTAATTGCTTCCAAATTTGTTTAGGAAGTTGTATCAAGTTTAGAACCCAAGTCAAATAAGGAAATTTGTATTGTTTCCAACTTAGATTAGGTTTTAGAGTCTTATAAGGCTATAAATAGCCAACTTTATGTAACTATTCAACAATATGATGTTGAAGATGAATTAATAAAAAGAGAGTTGTCTCCTTTTATGGAATTTCTTGATGGAACTTGAGTTTCTTCTTGAACTGTATCAAGTATTTAGTTTGGATACTTGTGGTGTTCAAGACAAGATGATCACATCATCTCGTTCTTTCAAGCCAATAACCAATCCACTAGGTTTTTAGAGACGGGTTCTCTTTAGATCTAGCAAGACAGTTATTGTTCCATAACCTGATCAAGATAGATCCTGCCTGATCGATTCAATTTCTTCTCGAGTGGTCCTTGGAGAATCGAGTTCGCATCACATATGGTCTTCCCATTCTAAACTTGTCTTTTGCAGACTCAATCTTATTATCCTTACTGGAAATATATTTGATGGAGGAAGGGCATGCAGCTTGGAGTTCACATTATCACTCTGTAACTTCAAAGTTTTAAGGAAGTTTAGTTTGCAAAGATTGTTTAAGACACTAGAATTACCATTCGGTGTCATAAGGGTGCCTAAATCGCCACATATACCAAGTTTCTTTGTCCTCTCAAACACTTCATTGCTGAGACTTTGAGGTGAACCATAGACAGAGTTTGAATGTTTTCATTGTTGGAGGACTGCTTTTGACACTTGGGCAAGGATGTTGTGGTATTAGTAATTAGATGCCTCAGCTTTGTCATCCCCCAAATGTCTGCTTTTATGTCAAGGAATTGTTCGGTTCTATGAACTATAAGGGTTTCCAAGTTGCACAACATAGACATGCTTTGCAGAAAGACTTTCAGGTTGCAATAGAGGGCAATGAACTTTAGGAGAACAACTCTGGGTAATTTGGTGGAAAACTATGAGGGAACTTGATGTTTATGGATAAAATATCTAACACTCAGAGAAGTTTGAAGGGCTTAAATATACTTGAGGTGGGATCATCCTTAAGGACAGTTTCATCTTGGCCAAAGCTCAAGAGTGAGCAGACTTTCTCAGTATTCTTTATTCCACCAACATAGTGCGAGAAGTGAGAGTTAATGCAACAAACTCAACGAGTGGAAGAAAAATTGGTTCCCCTGGCAGTTGCTTCGGAAAGATCTACTTTGGGTGACATTCTTGCAGAACATACACAACGTGTCATGAATTCTAAACGTCTTGATCCCACCACTTAAAATTCTCCGTCGTACAATAACTAAATTCCTATCAAACAACTGCTCGAAATACTCTTCTGCTATTTTCTCCAAAGTTGCATTAGCATCCTGGGGAACAAACCCTTCAGCAATCCACAAGTGCAACACTTTTGACAGTTGGATCTCCAAATCTTTGAGGAAGACACTAAGGTAGAGAAAACACAGTTTGAGTTCATGGTTCAAAGACTCGGCCGAGTCATCACCGGAACAGAAGTCTCCATTCCGATAATGGGATGATATAATTTCTAGATACCTGGATTGTCGAGAACTCAGTCGAGTTATCAAGAACTCAGCTGAGAAGTCTCTGACAAGGATAGAAATGGCCAAGTTACCCCGAGTCATTTTGAGTCAACTCGAATCCAACCAAAAATCAACAGAAAAAAACAAGAGAAAAAAAAGGATGAAATTGCTGGGTGGTCGTGATTCTTGGTTTGAACCGTTTTACAAAAACAACTCATGCACATTGTGGTGCTCCACTAGCGGGCTTTACAGTTGATTCTTAGCCACGATCCTGTGAAACCCAGGGCCAAGGGAGTAACAACTACTGCTAGGCCCCAACACACAAGAAGAAGAAGTCAATATCAAAATCAACTACTGCGAAATAAAACAAATTTGCCAAAGTACTGATCATGTGAGAAGATGCAGCAATATTATAGGTGCGTTCATGTATCAAGTGTATCTACCTTACTGTATTTGAACAACCCCGGTCTTGATTCTTGGTTTGAACGGTTTCACAAAACAAGCCGTGCACATTGCGGTGCTCCACTTGCGGGTTCTACAGTTGACCTTAGCCACGATCCTGTGAACCCATGGCCGGGGAGTAACTACCACTGCTAGCCCCAACACACGAAAAGGCGAAGTCAATGTCGAAATCAAATACTGGGAAATAAAAACAAATTTGCCGAAGTACTGATCATGTGAGAAGATGCAGTAATATTATTGGTGTGTTCATGTATCAAATGTATCTACCTTACTATATCTGACAACCCACGCACAACTGACCAAAATACAAAGGAAATAAAAGACTCAAAAGTGAAGTTCATCAATAATTTGCAATCCAAGACAATAATAGAAAGAAAATCGAATCAAAGAAAGTTACCACTTTACTTTTCTTTTGAAAACTGCAGCCATCAAAGGTGACAGAGAAAGTGAGAGAAGGAGGTGCAGAGGAAAAGATGGCCAAAGCTTCAGTGGAGGAGAAGTGAAATTTGACGAAGCTTTCTTTCATCTCCTTTCTTATTTGGGCGCTGAACTTCAGGAAAAGTCTTTCAAAATTTAGGGACTTTGGGAGAAAAGTCCAATGCCATTCGAAGAGGAGAGAAAAGTTCAGAGATACTAAGAATTTGATCTATACTTGGTGAGTCTTTTTGTGGTTGAATGCTGCTTCTATTTCATTGTCTGTATAGATAAACATTTTTCCTATCTCTATTATCTCTTATAGAAAAGTTTAGGGGTTAAAATCATGGACATCCATCTCAATTGGGTTTGGCCCGATTGATTTATTTCTTTAAATTTTTCTATACTTATTAGTAGATATGAATTAGAAAACGTATTTGGATTAATTGTGGCCCATGGATTAATTATAATTGTGTCCAAAATAAAATTTAGAAATTTAGATTTATCTAGCTAATTTGTGTTGTTGGAATTTATTTTGGGCCAAACACAAGCTTAACACTTATCTTACATATAAGTCAAAGTACATAATATATTAGTCCAAATTCATTTGATATTTAGTAAAAAAATTAAAATATCTATTATATATTTTAATATAAATTTTCTTGCTAGTAATTAATTTTACAAAATAGCTATTAGTAGATGTTTCATCTTTATTGACTTTGTTTAGCTATAATAGTTATTAATTATACGAGATATTTATTACTAAAACTTCTATTTTTGTTGACTTTTATAGTTATTATAACTACCTAAAACTCTGGTTATAACCTCCATGTATAACAAATGAATTGTAATGAGTAATTACTTTTAAATGATTACTTATATTCATAACGGTTCAGCTATTTGAATAATTTTAAAAAATGCAATAATAATTTTAATAAGCATTTAAAATTTACTGAAAATTTCTTTAAAAAAATGAACAAATGATCATTGTAGTGGGTTTACATTATAATTAAGATTTTTTAACTTATTAATATTATAGAAATAAACTATTACTATTATAAAATGTCTTTAAACTATTTGTTGTATTTTTCATATATCTTTAATTATTTTGTGATGGATTAATCATTTATATTGATACATATAACAGTTACAATGACAAGCAAGGATATTGGTTAGGAATATGGTACACCTGTGGGTGGGAATAGAAAAATTATGAGATGCAATAATTGTGGAAAAGTAATGCATAGTAGCATTGCAAGATTGAAAGAGCATATCGGTCATGTCATAGTTAAGTTGAAACTTGTCCAAGGGCACCAAGAGAAGTTATAGATGTAATAAAAATGCATCTAAAAACTACTAAGGCTCAAAGAGCTACAATAAAAAAAGAAAAAAAAAAGAAATATTGAACTCTCTGCAAGAAGAAATATGTATAGTAATTTCAACATAGTTGGTGACGAGAATGACGAAAACTTCTGTGAAATTGATGAAGAAAGTAGGATGGTGTTGGAAAAAAATAGATGAAGCAAGCAATAAGAGAGAGCCAATACTTGCAATTTGTTGACGAACAACGAAGGCATTCAGTATCTAGGAGTCGGCCTTCTATGTTTATGTTAGCTATTATTTGTAAGCTAAAATGTTATAACAAATTTGATATCATTTTATGAAAATATAATTAAATAAGGTTGTAATTTATGTATTCATTTTTTATTTGTTAAACATTGTTAATTCCAGGAAATATGGGTGCTGGCACTTCATAACCAACGACTTCTGGAAATAAAAGAGGATTGTCACGTAATTTTAGTATCAGACAAGCGGATGAAATGACAAGCAGAGGAATTGACTCATATATGATTCCTTCGAAACAAAAATCAATCAAATCAATGTTTGCGGGGGAAAATATAAAAAGAGTCGGTAAGGCAACTTCAAAGTTTTTTTCATTTCAATGCTATGCCATTCCATGCAGCTGACAATCCTTATTATCAATCAATGATTAATGAAATTGCCAAAGTTGGTCCTGGTATTAAAGGACCTTCAACTTATCAAATTGAAAATGAATATTTAAATGAAGAATTTGTGGAGTTTGAGAAATACCTTAGAGATATTTATGACAAATTTTCAACTTTTGGTTATACATTTATGTGTGATGGGTGGAGCACCCGTACAAAACATCCAATAATAAATTTTATGGTATACTGTGATAGGCACATGATATACCATAGTTCAGTTGATTTTATCAATGTCAAGAAACTGTTGAATATATTTTCAAGTTAATAGATGAGATAGTAGAGCCATGGGAGAAATAAATGTTGTGTAGTTTGTGACGAATAATTAATCTAGTATGAAAGCAAGTGGACAACTATTGATAAAAAAATAGAAAAAATCTATTCTGGTTACCTTGTGCTGTTTATTGTATAGATTTGATGGTGGAGGATATTGGTAAGATAGATAATATAAAAGAAACTATTACACAGGTGAAGAAGATAACAAGTTTCATATATAACAGCGATAAAGTAGTGAATTTGATGAAGATATATACAAGTAAAAGGGAACTGCTATGCCCAGGTATCACTAGATTTGCTACTGAATTCATTTCTATGGAAAGTCTTCTTCGACATTTGTGCACCTTAGATAAATGGTCAGAGTTCAATAACACTACTAAGAAAAGAGCAGAAAGCTGTTAAAGTAGCTAAGTTGATATTGTCAGAGAAGTTTTGAAAAAATGTCAAAAATGTGTGTGCAATAATGGAGCCTCTAGTCAAAGTTCTAAAAAATATTGATCAAGATAATAAACTGACTTTGCAAAATTATTTATGAGGCAATGGATAGAGCAAAAATGGCTATTCAAAAGTCGGTGAAATCTTGGAAAAGGATTTGGAAAGTGATTGATAATAGATGGTACAATAAACTTCATTATGATTTACATGCAACAGGTAATTTAAAATATTACATGCAATTTAAACATGTAATATATGTGTATTTATTTGTTTTCTAATTTTGTGATTTTATTTTGTTTAGCATAGTTTTTGAACCCAACCCTTCAATATTCTGGAACTTGTGTGTTTAATTTGGATGAAGTTCGAAAAGGATTGAAGAAAATCATTGTAAAGTTGGAACCAAATTTAGATGCACAAGTTGATACAATAAATGAGGTATTCTTTTGATTATTTTGTTTATTTATACTAATAATTATATTCATGAACAAATTTTAAAATTTTAACACCTATGTATATATTATTTTTGTAGATTAAAATTTTTATAGAGAAAATGGAGGATTTGGAAGTGCTATTGCAACAAGAGCATTATCGAAATCTTTACCAAGTTTCAACTCAATTCATACTTATATAAACATTTAAATCATAATAATAAAGTTAATATTTTTATAATGTTAAAATAATAATAATAATAATAATTTAGTATAAATAAATATTTTTGCCATCAAGTTTTGGCCAAAACTTTTCTATGGCTAAAACTTAATCCGACCAATAAAAATTTTCAATAATAATATTTTTACTTTTAATCGTGTAAGTGGTGGACAAAACTGCTCCTGCACTTTGCCAGGTGTTCTGCTTACCACTTACGCAATTAAAAGCAAAACTATCTATGCCACGTGTTGCTTATTTCATAGATTAAAGGTATCAATGTACGCAATGGTCACAGGTGTACTAATTAATTAGATTAGTGGTCAATTTATGATAAAAAATTATTTAATGATCAAAACTTGATTCGATCAGTAATTTAGTGCCATTGAGATTTTTTGTCCCAAAGCCAATCTGGTCTTGAAGTCAACAATGCGTTTCCGAAGAAAATGATTGTCCCCTTTGTTGGTAAGAATAATACCGTCAGTTAGTAGGATAAAGTACAAAAATTTCTTGTTAAGGTCACCACTTTTCATGAGTGTGAAAAGGAGTCCTGGCTGCTGCAAAATGTCATAGAGTCGCTCTATTTTTCTCTGTCCCACTTGCATTAATTAATTTTAGCCTTAAGCAAATATTGCATTTAGAACACACCGAGTGTGCTCTTATAGCTTTATTCTTTCTTTTATATGTAATTAATTATAGGATTAATTATATATACACTGATAATGTATATATTGCCCGTTTTTTATGAATGACAACTATACAAAATTTGAATTTAAAAGTCAATTTTTTCAAATGTATTATAGATCCACCAGTGATAGTGTATATACTGTTAGTGTATATAACATTTACTCTTAATTTTATAGCTTTTTTTTTCTTTTATATTTGCTTTTTTCTTATAACTTGCATTAATTCTTGTTTTGATTGCTATTTTTTTTTAAAAAAAAATTACGTTTTTTGCAAACATATTTTTCAATTACTTTTTTACTTATCATATATCAAATCGCTATACTATATTTTTCTTTAAAAACTCCAAAAAATTGCAATTCAAATGAAAGTCTCTCTTGGTATGTTTAGCGGGCAATTTCTTTTTTCATAAGATCTTCTAGTGAGAGTCTTTTTCTCTCTTCGAATTTCTAGTGAGAGTTTGCTTTGATATTAAGGTCTCCTAATAAGAGTTTTTTTTAAAAATCATTTTAGGTACTTTCTTCTGGTTAGATCTAAGTCTTTTCATATCTGTTTGTCAGATTTGAAATTTCTTCAATTTATTCTGTCAAACTTCAGCCTGATATTTGATTAACTAGTAGATTTGAAAATGAGCTGATTTTGCCCCCCAAAAAAATTAAAAACTCGTAGATTTGATGATGCGCAGATTGCATTTGGGCTACAAGTGATTCTTATATGAATTTGGAATATATTTTAGAGTTTCCGAATCTAATCTTTTTCAATTTTTCATATACGTTGTAATCTTTGTTCATACTTCAGATCTGTTTATTAATTTGCAGTCCAGTCAAATTTATGGAGTTATTTTAGTATGTAGTTATTTAAATTTCTATAATTGCAACAATATCAATTAAACTACAAAAGAATGAAGTAAAATTCTGTATAATTTAATGCCCAAGAAACTGAGCATCCTGATAACCTTCTTCGTTCTTGCCATGCTATTCAATTTCTGGGGCATTCCAAGACCTTTTTCGCGAGCATCATCCTTTGTAGTGAATTCTAACTCTTTGTATATTTGTAGTTCCCATTAAAGGCGTCTGAGACAACTGTTTGGATTGATTCTAGTGTATCCAAACATTACTTGCAATTGCATGAAATTTGTGAGCACGAAACTTCTGCTAATGCCTCTCGTGGTGGGAGTGGGGTTTGTTACAAATCTTATCGCTTTGGCCTTTGGGGGACCTAAGCTTTACTGTAAATTTGTTCTGCAGCAGGCAATTTCATTCGACTGGTGGCCAAGTCTTATCACTAAACCAAATTTAATGCAAGTGCCACCTTGATCTGTTATGCGTGTGTAAAAAATACTAGTAAATAGAAAACCAGACCAATCTATTGTATTTTGCAGCGGCCATGGATTGGATTCTTTTCACACTGCTAAACAGCGGGCATGTTGTGGCGTAATATTTTTTATTCTGGCATTACCAAATTACTGGATTATTAAATAATGGTAATATCCAAGGAGGGCATAACCATCAAGAGTGGAAAACCGTTAATGTATGAAATTGGGTTGAAGATTTGGTACAACTAAATATTTGCTATAAGTACACCAATTTATTCACTGTTACTGGTAAGTGTTTATTTTGCATATTTCTAGTGTGTTTATTGCTAAGGTTTTTGGTGTTTTTTAATTATTTTTAGAGCTAAATAACTAGGTTTTTAGTAAATTTTGCATTTTGTAGTTAAATGAGAAAAATTGCATTTCTATGGATTAAAGCAGTAAAAACTTTAATTTTTTTTTATAGATTTTAATGATTAAATCATAAAAATGGAGTGAATTAAGAAGATATTTGGATAATTTTTATTTGAAATGATTTCAAATGAACATAAAGTGCAAAAGATTCGAAGTGTGAAACGCAATTATGAAGCATGGAAGTAAAGATTGACTGCTTTGATACCTTCTGGTTTTTTTACTATAACATGAGGTACAAGCATCAATTGAAATTATTCTTGAACCATTTTAAATCTAAGACGTAGAGTTACAATTCTTATGAAAATATCAAAATTCAGTTTATACATTTTCATAGTCGAAAAGCCACAATACAGTCATGCATTTATGTTGTCAAAATATGAAATATAGTTTTGACCAGTAGAGTATATTTTGGACATTTTCAACCTCCAGAGCTCCCAATAACATGATTCTTGATGCATTAGAAAGTTAGTTCAAAGGACTACAATTTTCATGTTTATTGCAAGAGCTATTTCAGCTTCCATTATTGACAAATTTGCAATCCAAATTGATGCAAAAGCAAAGCAAAATTAAGGATTGATCGAAAAGTGCAAAACCTGCAATTGTATGGATACGTGACACGGATACCTGATAAGGCATAATTTGTAGTATATTTATTTGTACAAGTTGCTAGTTAATCATGGTATTGGAGTTTTATTTTGAATAGAGAACTACTCATTAATATTCTTATATTGTTTTAATAGGTGGGGACCTCAAATGGAGAGAAAGTGAACCAATTTTAGCAAGAGAATCGAGCAAAGGAGCAACGAAGGAATCAGAACGAAAAGCAAACGATGGCCGCCAAGATACAAAGGATCCTTGGGTGGATCCCATGTCTGGCGCCGGACATTGAAAGGGACTTCACGCCTACTTCCTAGATTTTTATAGTTCGTAATAAATCGAAACAAGTTAGGGGCCGGGCTTCGGGCCGAACTTCATCGGGAAACAACCTAATTTTGGGATACAATTTTGAGAGACTACAAATAGGAGTATTATAGGTCATTTTTAGGTTAGAAAATAGTAACTAAACTTTAGTTTATCCTTTTTACATATTTTTCTTGAAAGATCAAGAAGAAGAGATAGAAGACTCGAGGAGCAACCAATACAGGGATTGAAGCCAGATAAACTGAGAAGTTTTCTTTACTTTTTTCTCCAATATTGTTGTTGTTTCTTGAATTTTTTATTTCAATTATGAATATGTTGAATTAATTCCATTCTAGAGTTAAGGTTTTGTGAAGGAGATTTAATTATTTCTCTTGGTTAAATTCTTAAAATTTGCCTTGATTTAATTACATGTTTGCGATTGGCCACCATAAATATACTCTTAGGGTTTGTATTGATCTGAGAAGGAATATATAACCATATATTAGATAGGTAACACATACTTAACCTAATCACAAGAGTAGATTAAAATGTGTATAACGTAATGATATCACCTAGAATCTTAGAGGATTTAATTGAATACTTATAATTTTGAGAGAGATGTGAGATTTAATTAGGCACAATTTAAATGTATAGAGAGAATTTAGATGTATCGAGAGATAATTTAAAGTAACTTTATGTGGCACCATTTTGACATGTTAAGAAATTAACTGGATAATTAATTCTAACTCTAGAACAAAATCTGAAATCCTAGTCTTTCCCAATTATTTTCTCACTTTTATTTATTAGATTTGATTATCTATTTTCTTATTTAATTAATTAAATAATTCCTTTGAATTTTATTATTTTTCTATAATAATTAAAGTAGAGGAAATTAATTTGTTCCTGTGGGTCTAGAGGTGGTGTTTTCTTAAATTAATAGTGTATCTATTAATATAAGAATCATGAAACCTTGCTCTATTCAATCCAATGGTATAGAATATTAGATTATTTTATAAATTTATTGATATATATATTGAGAGAGAGTGTGTGTGTGTGTGTGTATTTATACATGGGTTTGGATACGATTTGTTTTGGACCTAACTTTGAATATGGAACATAAAAAATTGGATCCGTAACTCTCTTACAAGGTCTAGGTCTGAGTTTAAGAAATTAAATTCAAATCCTACTAAGCATATTAGGCCTATGTTAGACTTGAATAAGATCCAACTCATTGACAACAGCATCCATCTTGATGTCATCGATTTCGATGGATTTCTTGATTGGTTGAGAGCTAACTAGCTATGCAAAAATTTTCTTTTGATCAGCGTTTAACATATGGGGATTCGCTGGCTCTAGCTGAGAAACGTCAACATACACATATAAGTACTTCCTCCCTCTTATTGTTAATATTGTTTTATTTGTTAGAAGTTCCAAAATAAAAATCGCTCTCTAAAAGTCAACACAATATTTTATTAGTTTTCCAACTTTACCATTTGAAAAAGTGGTTGCTCTGCATTCCTCGTACCTTTAAATTTTGAATTTAAAGATAACATTATAAATCACCCAAATCCACCTTATTCAAATACGATGATTCAATATTCTATTAAAAGTTAATTTTCCAAAAAACGACTCTGATTATAGGATGGAGGAAGTACTCAATTTTGATCCTAGATTGAAGTAACTTCATCAATTAACGGGGCTATAACTGACTTGGCCCCTGGAAGTCATTTTCTATTATTATTATTATTATTATTTTGCTACAAATTAAGTACGAGATCAAGACTGGATCCAGCTCTAACAACAATGAATCTAGAGCTGGAATTGAATTTTTTTTTGGTAATAAAAAAGTTTGAATAGATTTAATTTCAATTATTATTACGAGTTCGAATATATTCTCAGAACCATTAGTCGCTCACTGATATAGTCGTCACCTTAATGACGGGATTTAAATAAATTGCTTTTTACGAGAAAGTAGTTTGTTTTTATCACTGAGCCAAATTGTGCGGGCTAGAATTGCTATTATTAGCTTCAGGTAGTTCACATGGAGCATTACAATAATGGTGATGAATCTTATCGGAGATGACTAGTGTGAAAGCGACTTCATAATGAGGATTGAGGAAAACGGAAATGGTAATTACTTTTTCTTTTTCACTTTGTGGGGTAGGTAAAAGGAAAAAACAAAAAGGCAGTAGTTGGAAATGATTAAAGGCATGTTTTACGGACAAATACAAATGCTAAATAGACCAGAGGAATCTGTTGTACGTTGCAGAGGCTACCGTCAAGATTCGTGTAGGGCATTGTTGCCTAGGGTACGCTGTCTGTGATGACAGAAAGGACAATAATTTTTCAACCAAATTAATGGGCTGCCCCCCAAGTCGTCAGGTGCACAAATGATAACAATTTGAAATTGACGTTGCAGAGGCTACCGTCAAGATTCCTGTAGGGCATTGTTGCCCATGTACTCTGTCTGTGATGACAGAAAGGACAACAATTTTTCAACCAAATTAACGGGCTGCCCCACAAGTAATTTTTTGTTAGTATATTCTAATTTATCCTATATTAGTAGAGGGAATGAATCTAAGAAAATCCAGCGGTAATTCAGATGGGATTGAACCATCACCAGATCAAACGGGTAGACTACACATTTACCTAAATTTTTTGAAACAAATCCACATTTTTAATATGACAATTAATGAAAAACAAAATTTGAATTCTTATCTTTCCACCCCACCAAATTTTAAAGGCTTAATGGTGTTCCCCACAAGTAGTCAGGTGCACAAGTGATAACAATTCGAAATTGACTAGTTCCTAACAAATTTATGGTAAATCTCTGTGTCCCTCGAAGCGATAAAATTTGTGAAAACACCTAACCCACCACGATGGGCAT
This sequence comes from Coffea humblotiana, assembly GCA_023065735.1. Taxonomy (NCBI): domain Eukaryota; kingdom Viridiplantae; phylum Streptophyta; class Magnoliopsida; order Gentianales; family Rubiaceae; genus Coffea; species Coffea humblotiana. The sequence continues at coordinate 11,544,971 of CM041217.1, forward strand.
TAGCGGAAGTTTGGTGCTCGCAAATTTCGTGCAATTGCATGTTTGGGTACAGTAGAATCATTCCAAACAGCTGTCCCAGACTTCTTTAATGGGAGCTACGAGTATAGAAAGAGTCAATTTAGTATATACTAATAATATATATTCATCAATCTTTTTAATGGGTGCTGATTAATATATTTAAAATTTACCTAATCTATCATATATATATATATATATATATATACTAATAATTATTACCCTCCTTTATATTTATATATTTTCTCTATTTAATTTTATCTATTCTCCCTTATATTTATTTGCTTTTTTAATTAATCTTACATTTCAAAAAATATGATACTTAAAATATATCTATTGGATACCCATTAAGCAGAACCTATATATATTATTACGATTAGATGGATATCACGTATAAAAATGAGATTTGAAAACCTTTTCTGAAGACATGTTTAAAAAAAGTTTAAACAAATATCATAAACCTTTTCTGAAAATATTTCCTACATTTTGAAGACATTTACCATAATACTAATGAAAAGTGCTAGAATCCACCTCCATTGAAAAAAGGATTTTGGGCATTTGTTAATATATTTAAAATTCACCTTTTTTTTAAAAGAAAAAGGCTACTTGTTTTATTCATAAGCCATGAAGTTACAAGAGGGGGACTAGGCCTTACCTCAAGTATCTATTGCAACGGTCCTTTAATTGTTCTAACAGACGGCAAACCTAACTTATCCAATCTAGCTTTCCCTCTGGCTAACTGGGGAAGCAAGCATAGTTGGTCATAGACCCTGATATGGTTTTGGGGATGAGAGACCCCTAAATTAGACAATATGTCGGCAACTTTGTTAGACTCTCTAAAACAATGGGAGAATTGAACAGGATCCACCGCCAACCGCCATATTTGTCGTATCTCTCTGTGAATGTGCCACGAACACTGGTAACGCCGTTGGAGTATACCCACTAACACCAACGAATCGATTGCACTTGAACATGCTCATATCCTTTCTGAAAACAGAGACGAAGGGTAGTTAATAGAGCCAAAACTTCTATGCGCAAGCTTGTATTGTTCCCCAGGAAAGCCGAATATGCTTTAAAAAGCTGCCATTTGAGTCACGTAAAATTCCCCCTCTACCACTTACTCCTGGATTCCCCTTAGAACACCCATCAGTATTAAGGGTCAACATCTCCATACCAGATGCCTGTCACCGAACTAATTTGAAATGAAGTAGTGATGGCGACTGAGAAATCCTTTCAAACAATTGATTAAAAGTCTGCGCTACAACCAGTTGCTGGACCTTAATCTCAACCACCATTTTAATCTCCTAAAAAATACTTTGGCAGATAACCTCACTATTCATTTTGATCCCTTCAAATACTGCTTTATTCCTCGCCTTCCAAATGTGGCAACATATGAAGTTCGAAAGAATGGAAACGACAAATCGTCTTTTATTAGATCTATGCTAGGACAACCACCAAGCGACTAAGCGAGCACATAAAGTAGTCATAGTCAAAGGTATTCCACATGTGCCTCCAAAGTAGTTCCAAATCTCCACCGCTAGTTGACCTGTTGAAAAAAATATGCTCGGTAGATACTCCATCAGCCATTAAGCAACAAAAACATTTTGAAGGCATTTGGACACCAAACTTACCTAGGGTATCATCCAGCGGTAGCCTTCCCATCAACAGATGCAACATAAAAAAGGACACTCTTAAAGGGATCCGAGGGTGCCAAATTTGGGAAAAAACCCAGGAGGAATTCCAAGCTTGCCTTACCTCTTGGAGGGCAGAAGACAATGAGAATTCTTCAAACGGCATTAGCATCCAAACAACCTCATCTGGCCGCCCAGCCTCAGGGATCAGATGTTTTAAGATAGTAGCTATGATATCCATTGGAAGGTCTTGAGTTAGCAACGTTGAATCCCACTTTCCATTAACAATGAAATCCCTAAATGAGAGAGCCAAGTTAACAGGGGCTTTAAGAAACAGAGCTCTACTTCCCAGTCAATTATTGTACCAAAAACTACAATACCCCTCATTTACCAACCATTGCATAAATAATTCCACTTGCCAACTAACATTAAGTAAGCATTTCCAGGTTGCCGATGCACCCGCACTGATTTGCACCTGACAGGGATGACATCACCTACAATATTTTGCTCAGAGAAAAGATGCCCATAGAGACGACCCCGTCCGAAAATTCCACCATAGTTTATAGGAGAAGGCTGTATAAACGTCCCTTAGCAATCTAAAGCCCACTCCTCCCTCCTCTCTTGGGTAACATAACTGAGCCCAGCGAATCCAATGATACTTGGTCTCCTCCTCTGTTGAACCCCACAAAAAGTCAGAACAAACCTTCTCTATTACTTTAAACACAGAGGAAGGCAGCACCGCAGTAGATAATAAGTGTAGTGGAATAGAAGAAAAAACATACTTTATTAGAATGACCTTACCCTCCTAAAAAAGAAACTTGGATTTTCATGAAAAAATTCTACCAAGAATAGCCTGACTAACCTCTCCATAATACGAAGATTTGCATTTCCCAAAGTGCAATGGAAACTTTAAATAATGAATCGGTGCCTGCTGTCTTGAAAACATAGTGATACGCTCAATCACCCTTCATCAAGCCAATGGTAAGGAGGGATGTACCAAATACCCACTTTTTTTGACCATTCACCAGTTGACCAGAAGATTTTTTATATGAGTCCAACGCCTGTATAATATCCTTTAAGGATCTAGTAGATCCGTTGGCAAATATCAACACATCATTAGCGAATGCCAAATGAGTTGCATGAAGGGCAGCCATGTGGAACTTTAAAACCCTGGAAACTAGCTTGTAACGTTGGAGTGTTCAAACCCCTCGACAAAACCTTAGCCCCAATGACAAATAAAACCGGTGACAGTGGATCTCCCAGCCGTAAACCCCTACTTGACTTAAAGAAACCATACGATACCCCATTAATGATAACCAAAAATCACACATTGGAGACCAGTCTCCAGACCATGTCAATGAATCTTTCCCTAAAACCAAATCTCCTCAAGACATTGACAAGAAAAAACCACGACACACGATCATACGCCTTTGACATAGCTAGTTTGAATGTTACGTTACCTCCTCTATATGCTTTGCCAACACCCGACAATATCTCTTTGTGCGAGTAAGTAATTTTCTGTTATATTCCTCCCCTTAACAAAATCAGTCTGCTGGGGCGAGACAATTTTTGGCAAAATAACAGCCACCCTATCAGCTAAGATCTTGGACAAAACTTTATTAAAAAAATTGCACAAGCTAATAGGTCTAAATTTCAAAAAATCCTGAGGATTCAGCACTTTCGGGATTAGAATAATAAAGGTAGAATTAATAAAACGAGGTAACTCAATCCCATAGAAAATACTTAATACCACATTATAGACATCTTGAGCAACCACCTCTCATGCGAAAGTGAAAAACTTACCCGTGAAACCGTCAGGGCCAGCAGCACTCTCGCTGTCCATTGCGAAGATGGCTTGTTTAACTTCCTCTATAGACAGAGCTACCTCTAAATATCGATTCTCTTTCCCCGTAACACTGGATGGGATTAAATTCAATAATTCAGAGGAAGTGCCCACAGGTTCAGAAAACAATTCAGAGAAATATCGTATAGCTTCATTTGCTATATCTTCATCCGTCTCCACCCAAGTGCCATGCATATCTTTGATTTGATGAACTACCCCTTGCACCCTCCTTTGCTTGAGCGTAGCATGAAAAACCTTGGAATTGCAATCTCCATGGCGAAGCCAGTTAACCCGAGCTTTTTGTCTCCAAAATTGCTCTTCAATTGTCAGTGCATGTCTGAGTTGTGCGTGAGACCTGTTTAGCTCCACCTGGGCATCGTTTGAGGCATCATTTTCCAACCTTATTTCTGCCCTAAGAACTAAAGCCTCAGCCTCGCGAGTAGCGTCAAAAATATTCCCAAAAGACTGCTTATCCACTCTTGAATGGCCCTTCTAGTAACCAGCAATTTGGAGCACAAAACCTTCATGGGAGATCCATTAACGTCCCGTTGCCAAGCTATACGAATAACATCCAGTAGTGATGATCTAGATGTCCAAATATTCAAAAATCTGAAAGCATGGGGCTTATTATCTAACTAAGATGCAAAGGAGATTTTCAATGGTGCATGATCGAACCAAATGAGTTACAGAGATTGCCAAGGATAAACCTGAGCATTCCCCATTGATTAACAGTCTATCCAACCTCTTCCATATTCTAGCCCTGCCGACAGTTGTTGCACCAAGTAAAACTAGACCCGGAGAACCCCACATCAAAGACTTTAGCATCCTCTATGAACGACATAAGCTCCAAACCTTCCGAGCTGCCAAAAGGACGACCTCTTTTTTTTTCATTAGGTGATAGGATCACATTAAAATCCCCGCAAATACACTATGGCTGAGAATTCAGTTTATCATCTAACAATGCCTGGCACAACTCCCATCGATCTTCCACTATGCACTTGGCGTGCACAAACGAGAAAAGCAACGAATTTGATAACCACTGATGTTGAATTAGTAGGGAAATATGCTAATTAGAGTTCCCAACTATAGAACACATAAAAGGTAAACTATAGAAAACCCAAATATCTGTCGACAAGTTCACAACTACAGCATCAAATGGCAATCGTACCCAAATGGAGTCAATTTTAGAAACATCGAGCTTTGGTTCACATATAGCAACAAACTTAGCATCATACAAATAGATTATTTTTATTAGTCTTCTAAGATTAGGAGCTTTAGAAACTCCTTTAATATTAAAAAAAATCCCATTAATCATGAGTCAAAACCTGGAATGAGTTTTGGAAGATATTGAATATGATCGAAGCTGCCTATCCAAAGGGAAGTGAGCCTGTATACCCTTTGTTTTCACCTGTTTGAAACCCTGCTCTAGTACCGCCGATTGATCAATATGCAATTGCATCAAAGGAGAAGCTATCGACTCTTCTTGGACTGCATCGGTTCGCGGGGATAGATTACCTACTACTAAGGGTAGCTCGACTGTACCTTCTGCAATATTATCTTCTGCTATGTCATTTGCATCAGCATCCGCAAGCTCAGCAGCTACCATGTTCCTCACATGAAGACCAGTTTCAATGTCTACCCCAACAGCTTCAGCCTTGTCTTTCTCATCAGCCTCCACACGTTCCAAAATCACAACATTATCCTCAGGCTCTTTACCAATCGTTGGGCTCAGAGTTGACTCTATTGCTGGTTGAGTTAACTCATCAGAAATCCCCACCTAACCCTCCTCCTTACTTTGCGTCACCTTTCCTGGAGCAACTATCTTTCCCTGTGCTATTTTCTCTTTTTCGTCACAACCTTGGATAGTTGCTGGGACTTCTTGAGAAATATTTCTGGTTATACCAGGATCCTTCAAAGCACCATCAGTCGAAATATTCAAACCCTCAATACTAGGTACACTCGTCGCAGTTGTGCCAGCTATACCTTGTTTGCGAGTTGCTGCGCCCGTGGATTTTGCATTCCATGAATCATGGCCACACAATCTGGGTTCTCTTTCTTACACTTATCTACCCAATGCCCCAATCTCCAACAAGAGGTACAATATTTAGGTAGATTTTTTATCACTATTTTTGCCAAAATCCTGCCTCTCATTCAATAGATACCCACACCCGTGCAAAAATAGGTTTCAATAAATCAACGTCCACGCAAACCCTAACCACACTAGGTCTCGTTCCTACTACTGTAGCCGAGTCCAAGAAGAGCGGCTTCCCAACTGGAGCTAATATTGAAAACAAAGAGTGTTTGTCATAGTAGTGAACTAAAAGAGCCGGTAGAGATGTCCAAACAGGAACCAAAGCAGATTCTTTATACACATGAAAATCCATAGTCCAGCGAAATACTCGCATAGGATATTTCCCCAATTGCCAAACACCACATGTCCAGATACGATTAAAATCTGCCTCAACTGAACATTTAATAAGAATGTGCGTATAATCCATTAGACCAATAGAAATATGATCCCTCAGGTTTAACACAGAAAAAAACTTTTGAATCTCTTCTAAATTCGGACGATCATGGGAGAACTTTCCAACTAAAGCCAAACGAAACAGGGCCGCAAGCTTGTTGGCATCTTCTTTGGAGAAAACAACAGCCACCTTACCTTTATACCTAGTAGTCGGCCTCACCGATATTGGAGAGTCAGCTAGTTGTGCGAAGAGCTGTGAGAAAGACTTTGTTGCAGTAGGAGAAATGGATTGGCCCTCAACCAAGGGCTGAAGGGCTGCCATAGTCGTTGAGAGCCCTAGGAGATACGAAGAACCCTAGGAGAGAACCTATAATGATGTCAATAGCCAAACAAGATTTGATTTTTTCTTATTTGTTAGTTTTATATTTCCCTTCCATCTTTTTGCTTCTTAACACATATACATATATACTAACAATTATTACCCTCTCTTGCATTTATATACCTTTCCTATTTAATCTTATCTATCCTCCCTTATACCTTTCCTATTTAATCTTATCTATCATCCCTTATATTTATTTACTTTCTTTAATTAATCTTACATTTTGAAAAATATGACACCTAAAATATATATTAATGAGTGCAATGAGCACTCATTAGACAAACCTTAAAAAAATTAATCAATTTTCATCAAATAATAGGGCAAGTTATTTCCATCCATGGTTTTATCTAGCTCTGTGTATAGCGCGAGTGTTCACATAACATATATGCATGTAAAATATGAAAATGTAAAGTATACTTATTAATAACATACCCTAAAACAAATAAATTTAGTACAACACAACAATACTCCATAATACATTTACACTAAAGTAATCGACAAAATCTTATAAGTGTATAAGGTCAATCGTAGTAATAATCTAGCTTTGTGTATAGCGTGAGTGTTCACATAACATATATGCATGTAAAATACGAAAATGTAAAGTATACTTATTAATAACATACCCTAAAACAAACAAATTTAGTACAACACAACAATACTCCATAATACATTTACACTAAAGTAATCGACAAAATCTTATAAGTGTATCAGGTCGATCGTAGTAATAATCATTTAGAGCATTTCAAAGGCCAAACCGACAAGGACAAATGCTAAAGTTATTACTTTAGTGAAAAATAAATAAATAAAAATTCAATGAGGAATAATTATTGCTGAATCTAAAAGGTAAAATCTAATCAACAACACCCGTAAAATTTCGGGTGAACACAGATTAAAAGGTATAAAGGCTACAGGTTTCATCTAGGAAGAATCAACTGATTTACTATAATTGCTAACAGCTGATTTAAATTTTGGATATAGTTGACCTGATCGAGACCATTTTATTACATGTCGGATCCTGGTCCAAAATTACTAATTCTGGCTTGGATCAGACTTGTTGAAAACTCTTAGAAATAGATGACTATTAGTTATCAATGGCAAAAAGGGTAGACTTGTCAACAAATATAATTCGGTCATTTTGCAGTTTTTCAAGCTAAACTCTTGCCATATCATCTTTTTTTGCAATAAAACACCAAATATAATATTCTTGATTGGGCAAAGTGTCTATTTTTTTTAATTGAGAGGAGCAAAGTGCCATTACCTTCCACTCCAAGAGGGGCAAAGTATCATTATCTTAGTAATTAACGTAGTCTTTTGTCCTATATTCAAGATTTATGTTCCTTTCATGTTCTCGTGTACTAATTAAGAACAATAACATACTGTCAGAACAGCCTCAAGCTGATGATCCTCGTCGTAGAGGGTGGTGTGGACATGCTACAATTTTCTTTTATCTTTATCGTCTGAGAGAGAGCAATTTCTGGTGCATATTTTGAGTTCTAAAATGAAAATCTTCTGGTAGACGTTTTTTGCTTTCAAATTTATCATCTTATGCTACACTATATTGATGTTTATCATTTGGATTCCTAGCATTCACCATTGTTATGTGCGCCTTTGTCTTTTTTGACAAGATGTGTGCCTTTGTCTCACATCATTTTTGGTATAAGAGAGTCTTTTCCTTAGTTGGTTATAAATAGAGTAGTCCTGTGATGAAATTAAACGCAACAAACCAAAAGAGTTTTAGTGCGTTATTTGGACTTTTGGGTCATTAAATCTTTTGTTATGTAAAAATATTTTGGATTCTTTTGTATTTTAGTATTAGGTGTTTTTTGGGCATAGGAATAATTTTCTAAGGTATTTTTTGTACTCTTTTCTTTATAGTAGAATTCTACTTTTTCTCCATCCATGAACGTAGGTCAATTTGATCGAACCACGTAAATTTCTGTGTTTCTGTTTCATCTATTTTGCTTTGTTATTTATTTTTGGAATTATCAAGAACCATTTTCGTCAATTTTTTAGGGTCAGATCTAACAAATTGATATCATAATTTCTTCGAAAACTTTGGGTTTTGTGGCAATAATGATAATAATAAAGATTGTTGTCGAAAAATTTGACAAGAATGTCAACTTCAGAATGTGACAGCTCAAGTTGGAGGCCATTTTGGTTCAAGACGAAGTTGATTTAACGATATAAGAAATTGAAAAAAAGTTAAAGAATGTGACATGTATGAATTTTGCAAAGATAGATAAGAACGTTAGGTCCAATATTATCTTAAATCTCTCTGACAAGATTTCATGGGAGATAGCCATTGAGATTTCAGCTAAGACCATGTGGGACAAGTTTAAAACTTTGTATATGAAGAAGACAGTTGAGAATCGACTTTATTTAAAGCAAAATTTGTATATTCTTAGGATAACTAAATGTACATCTATACTCTCACATTTTGATAAATTTGATTTCATTATTATGGATTTGGAGAATATAGATTCAAAAATTGATGATGAGGATTAGGCCTTGTTACTTTTGTACTCCCTTCCCTGGTCTTTTAAATATTTCGCGATATTATGATTTATGAAAAATCTGTATTAAAATCTAAGGAGTAGATAGACAAGGATATCACCGAAAAAATTAATGAAAGTCAGGCAGAAGGTTTGGTTGCTAAAGCAGAACTGATAAAAGAGAATTTGATAATATTATATCTAAATCTAGATCTAAATCTGGAAATTAGAATTTGGAGTGCAATTATTGTTACAAAATAGGGCACATTAAAGCTAATTGGTTTAAATTAAAAAATAGATTAAAGCAAAAGGAGAAACCTGGTGAAAAAAAATACTAAAATTGTTGAAACTCATGTTACAATTGATGAAAAGATGAAAATATTGTTTTTGTGACTGATGATAAGACAAAATCTAAAAACGAATGGTTTTTAGATTTGGTGTGTTATTATTACATGTTTCCCAATAGGGATTTATTTTTACTTATGAATCTTGTAATGGTGGAATTATTTTAATGGGCAATAATGCCGTTTGTGATATTGTTGGTAAGGGTACAACTTGAATTAAAATACATGATGGTATTGTGAGGATGCTCCATAATGTGAGACATATATTTCTCATTTGAAAAAGAACCTCATCTCTTTGGCCACCTGGAAGCTATTGGGTGCAAATACACAGGTGAAAATGGCATTATGAAGGAATCTAAAGGTGTTCTGATTGTTATGAAAACTTGCAAGTATGATAGTTTGTATGTTTTGTAGGGATCTACTGTCACAGGTTCAGTTGCAGTTTCATCACCATCTTTATTTGATTCCAACATTATCAAATTATGACATATGCGTTTGAAGCATATGAGTGAGAAATGATTGGACATACTGAGCAAAAGGAAACTTCTTTGTGGTTAGAGTACCGAAAGTCAGTTTTAGTTCACCAGCAATTTATAAGATGAAAGGTATTATTGATTATATTCATTTAGATTTATGGGATCTAACTTGTGTTTCGTTCAAGAGTGGTGCCGGGTATATGTTGACCTTCATTGATAATTATTCAAGAAAAGTTCAGATTTATTTTCTTAAATGTAAGAATGATATTTATCTCACTTTCAAATAATGGAAAGTTTTAATTGAAAAACAGATAGATAGATAGATCAAACGGTTTAAAATAGATAATGGCATGAAAATTTGTAAAGGTGAATTTGATGAATTTTGCAAGAATGAAGGAATTATTTGGCACCGCACTATTAGAATGATACCTTAACAAAATGGTGTGATCGAATGTATGAATAAAATACTTTTGGAGAGAGTAAGGTGCATGATCTCTAATGCAGGGTTGACAAGGAACTTTTGGACAAAGGCAATATCTATAGTTTGTTACATTATCAACCATGCACCTCTGCAACTCTTGATTTTAAAAGTTCCAAAAAAGTTTGGTTAGGTACTCCTGTTGATTATTTTGATTTAAAAGTTTTTGGGTGTCTAGCATACATGCATGTGAATGATGAAAATTTGGAACGTCGAGCTAAAAAGTGTATTTTCCTTGGGTATGTTTTTAGGTGAAAAGGTACACGTTGTGGTCTCCTAATTCCAAATTTTTAAAATTTATAATTAGTAGAAATGTTACTTTTGATGAATTCTCTATGTTATCTTCCAAGAAGGAGTCTTTTAATTCTTGTCATGCAAATAACGATATACAGAAGGAGGTGGAGTTTGAGATTAGCAGTTCTGATCCTTTTATTTAACAAATGCCAATAGATGCACCTGAATCTACTGATGAAAATAATTCAAAAGAGGAGCAATATTCCATAGTCAGAGATAGATCAAGGATGGACATTCAACCACCACAAAGATATGCATATTTGATTGCATATACTTTGTCTGTTGCAAAAAAAACCTATGGAGTTGGTGAACCTACTACGTATACAAACGCAGTTTCTTGTGATGATTCTACTAATTTGTTGATTACGATGAATGAAAAAATTAAATCTCTCCACTTAAATGAAATTTGGATTCTTGTGAAGTCACCTTCAGATAAGAAAATTGTTCGATGCAAATGATTTTCAAGAAAAAAGAGTAAACAACAAAAATGTCCCCTCTGATATAGCTATCTTACAGAAAAACTCATTGTGATTTTAAATTATATGTGTTGGTACCTCATAGTTTGAAGTAATTTGAAACATTGACAGAGATCATTAAAACAAATGGTTTTGAGTGAAATGATAGAAATGCCCTAATAATATAAGTAAAAAAAGCCTAAAACAAACGGTTTTTGATTCATTAGTTTCATTTACTAATAATATAAGCAAAAAAACGTTGGTTTCTACAAGTTTGGAGCAAATTTGAAGAAGAATCATAGTTGTTTTATTAAGGTATGAGGGGCAAAATAGGTATTTGAGGTCAAAATTTGCCTTAAAAAACTATTTTTTGGAAAAATCACGTGTATTTCTAGCGTGTTTACATCAAACACATTAAATTTAATGATTTTCGTTGATTTTTCACTTGACTTCTGTAGACAATGGAATTTTAATTAATTTTCTAAAATTACCATTGGTCTATAAATTATTTTTACGGCTTATTTCTATCCAATCGGATATTGCCATATGTCATGTACACTTGGAAAGATGGGTTATTAAATGGCCAATTATATTTTGCCACGTGTCAAGTTGAGGAGTCCCAATCAATTGAAATTATTGGAATGTCTCCACCAACCAAGTCATATCATGTCACATGTCTATTGGATAAATATCTAAATATTTATTTCTTACTAAAGAGATAATATTTAGAGTCGTTTAATCCATATATATTTCTTATATACTGCAACAGCTTGTCCAATCAAATGGCGTCACGTCACGTGTCCTTACAAGTTTGGCTAATCAAGAAATTACTTATTGGTATTATCCCTTTATTAATAAATACCAAATGAAGAGATAATATTTAAGTTGGCACAGTCCTAATATGACTGCATGTCTTGCAAGACAAGTAAAGTGGTATACAGGTCTTCAACCTCTACCTCATACCACAACTATAAATAGGGGTCTCTCTACCAAGTCAAGGACACACAGACACACATCAGGAGGTATCTCATACACGCAAGTATTGAAACTCCAAGTTACGAAGGTCTGGGTTTTCAAACTCTCCAAGTCTTCCATATATCAAGGCTTGAGTCTCCAAATATTTTCAAGTTCTTCAAATCTTCCATATCAAGATTTGAAGGAACCGGTGGTCGATCCAAGTACAAGCTGCGAAGCCCTTGAATTGGCGTTCGAAGAGAAGAATCGAGGGGACCTCTCTCCATAGTTTTGAGAGAATTTCAGGGGTTATACTCATATCCTTGTTAAATTCATAAATTACACATTTGTCGTATATCTTTCTTGTCTTTTGCAAACTTAGAAATTTTATCGCGTACAACTTCAAACCATGAGGTACTGATATATATGATTTGAAACTATAGGGGGCTTTTCTACAAATTAGCTATATTACAGGGGGGTTTTTGCTGTTTATCCAAGAAAAGAAGAAGGCATTTCAGAGGTTGAAAATGCAAGGTATAAAGTACGGTTGGTTGCAAAGAGCTATAATCACGTACAAGGTATTGATTTTAATGATATATTTTCACTAATTGTTAAATATAGTTCTATTTGTGCTTTGCTTGCTTTAGTTGCCATGTACAATTCGGAATTGAAACAGTTTGATATTAAATGATAGGGCATATTTTGTATTACATTTATATGTATAAGTTGCTAATTAACTATATTATTTGAACTTTATTTTAAATAGAAGGTGTTTAATTTTGCTTTTATATTGTTCTAATAAATAAAAAGTTCAATTAGAGAAAACGAACTAAAAAAGTAGTGTGATGAAGCAATGGAAGAACAAAACATGAAGAGAAAGGAGTTTGACAGGATTGACATGCTTCAGTATTTTGGAGGTAACTTGAGCTACACAAATTAGATTGAAATGATTCTTAATTCGTTTTGAAGTTAAGAGAATTCTCTACAAATTTTATGAGACATCAAAGTCCGGTTCTCCCGTTTTCATAGCTAAATATCCAAATTACTGAAGTATAATTGCACTGCAATGCTCTTATGACCAGGTCTCAATATTTTAGGTATATCTCAACGTCTAGACCTCCAAATGACTTGATTCTTATTGATTTGGAATGCTAATTCAAAGGGTTATAACTTTTATGTTTTGAGTAAGAGCTGATTTGGCCTTATTGATGGAGATTTGTGGCCTTGAATTTGTTTCGCACACAGATCCGAAGCGATCCGTCCGTGGATCTTTTGTAACTTGCGCCGATGTTCACGCCAGAGTTCTTCTGGTCAAGTTATCTGATGAAACACTGGTGCCGGAGTTTCAGTCGGTGTTTGCACTGGTGTTCATATGACAAATGCATGAAATTGTCATTTTTTAGCTCCAATAAACCCAATCCTACCCAATTTCGGATACTACTTTAAGAAACTATAAATAGGGGATATCTAGGATGTTTTTAGGGATGGAAAACATTAGTTTAGGTTAATTTTAACATCTTTTTATAGTTTATTCTTGAGAGATCAAAATCAAATGGAGGCGAATCAACGGAACGTGCAAGGAGAAAATTGGAGCAAGCAACTGAAAAGTTTTCTTACTCTTTTTCTTATCTTTATAGTAACTCAACGTGCAAGGAGAAAATTGGAACAAGCAACTGAAAAGTTTTCTTACCCTTTTTCTTATCTTTATAGTAACTCTTTGAATTTGTGGTTTTAATTTTCAAATCATGTTGAACTAAATTGTTTCTAGAATTAGGGTTTTTATGAAGAAATTTGATTAATTTTTCTAGTTTAATTTCTTGCCTTTTTTTATGATTTATTTATCTTAATTTAATTACATGTTTATGTTTAGCCACTATAGACATGCTCTTAGGATTTGTATTGAACTGACAAGGGATATACAGTCATGTATTAGATAGATAAACATACTTAGCCTAATCACGAGAGTAGGTTAGGATTTGTATGACGCACTTATATCACCAAAGTTTTTAAAGGGTTTAATTGAATACTTGCGATCTCGAGATAGACGTAGGATTTAATTAGGCATATTTTAGATGTATGAGAAATAATATAAACTAGATAATTTATTCAAATTCTGGATTAAAACCTGAAACCCTAGACTTACGTTTATTGTTTTCTCACCACTACTTTGTTTATATTTATTATTATTTTTTGCCTAATTAGAAAATATCACTCCTAAAATTTAACTTTGTTGTTTTGTTAGAATAATTGAAATAGAAAATTAACTCGTCCCTGTGGGTTCGACCCCTGGAATACTTCAGGTGATTTATTAGTACGATTAACCATGTGTGTTTGTAGAAAATCGTCGATTAAGTTTTTGGCGCCGTTGCCGAGGACGACGTTTAATTTTCTTACTTTAGTTATTATTTGTATATATTCTTAATCTTATGTTTGTATTTTCTTTGTTATTTTGTAGGAATCTATCTCTTTGGAGTTTAATAAATCAAGAAATTCCAACAAGTCCGAGATGGCAGTAGATAATAGAAATAGTGTAGGACTTCATTTGAGAGACATCCAACGCCCAATAATTACAGCATTTCCTTATTTTATCCAGCTGAGTGAAGGGGTCAGAAATTATGAGTTGATGACGATTCACTTTACCATGCTTCCATCTTTTCATGGTCTTCGAAATGATGATCCGCTCTCCTCCATTTGTGAATTCTATTCAGTGTTACAAACTTTTCCTTTGCATAGAATTACCAAGGATGATGTTCAAATGAGGTGCTTCCTTTATTGTCTCAAGGATTGTGCAAAGTCATGGTTGTTAAATTTGTCAGAAGGTCTTTTAGAACATGGGAAGATGTTTATAATATCTTCATCACAAAGTACTATTCACCTCAGATGACACTTGATTTGAGGAATAAGATTTGCACCTTTACTCAAATGGAAGGGGAGCCAATTTATGAAGCCTGGGAGCAGTTCAAGCTATTACTTGCTCAATGCCCTTATCATCAATATCCTTTGGCATTGCAAGTACAATTATTTTATGATGGCATGACATTTACAACACAAAATATGGTGGATATTGCAGTTAGAGGATATATTGGAGATAAAACCCCAGAAGAATTGGTTGCAATATATGAGTTGTTGTCTAATAATTCACAACAAAAGGCAGTTCGGGGTAGAGGAGTCGCTGTTCATGGGATGAGTACATTAGCGGAATTGGGTTCACAAGTTGTTGAATTAAGTCGTCAAGTACAAGTGTTATTACATCGTATAACTCAACCACAAGACCCGTATTCATATTGAGGTTATGGTGTCCAGCAAGAGCATGACTCTAGCGCGTATAGTTTTGGATGGAACAATCACCCTAATCTCTCATGGAAGGATCCAAGAGTTGGACTTGCTAGACCACTAGAGTTTTTCAATCAGCAACAGGGGCCTCAATGTCAACCTCTACTTACACAAGAATGAAATCCCAAGATGGAGGAAATGATGATGTAGTATATGCAGAAAATGGATCAATTGGCTCAATTGCAGCAGGCATCTATTCATAACCTTGAGAAGCAAGTAGGCCAATTATCTATGGCATTGATTGAAAGGAAGCAGAGGGGATTGCACAATAATATAGAGATGATTTATATGGAGTCTACTATGGCATTATCCCTTTATTCAAAAAAGGTGTTGGATGATCCTATTATCGAGCTGAAAAGTATACTCAAGGAGGAAGGTGTAGTAGATGACAAGAGAACCGAGACTCAAGAGGAGGCACTTAATTCGGGCAAAAAGTTTCGAGTTGAAAATCAATCCATTAAAGTGCCGCGGTTAAAACTTATGTGCCACCCATTTCCTTTCCTCAGCGGTTGAAGAGTCATTATCAAAGATTTTTAGATAGGTTACAAAAGTTACACGTGGATATTCCAACTACCGAAACTATTGCAAATATGCCCTCCTGTGCGGAATTTTTGAAGAAAATTATATAGAAGAAGAAGAAATTGGAGGCATTTTCAAGAGTTTCATATACCGAGTAGTGTAGTGCAATACTTCAAAATCGTCTTCCTGTCAAAATGAAGGATCCAGGGAATTTCACAGTTCCATGTTATTTTGAGAATATTTTAGTTGAAAGGTACTTGTGTGACCTTGGTTCCAGTGTTAATCTAATGCCTTTGTCCTTTTTAGGGAATTAAAGTTTTCTCAGCTTACACACACAACGGTGACTTTACAATTGGCATATCATTCAATTCGATATCCAATTGGTATTGTACAGGACATGCTTGTAAAAGTCGGTAAATTTTATTTTCGTACAGATTTTTTCGTCTTGGATATGAAGGAAGATATTAGGATGCCTATAATTCTAGGTAGAGGATTCTTAGCCATGGCAGGGGCTCTTATTGATGTTCTTGAAGGGAAACTTACTTTAAAAGTGGGTAAAAATGCTCAAGAGTTTAAAGTTTTTGAAACTTTGAAGTGTTCCTCATATGATGAGTCTTGTTGTCATCTTGATGTTATTAATACTATTTCTAATGGAGTATATATTCAGCTGTTATTTGATCCATTAGAAGGTGTCATTGCTTCAGGTGAGGCTGAAAATGTGAAGGTTGTAAATGTTTTGAGCATGGAACAAAATTTAGTACTTGCACCCCTGCAGGATCTTCGCAAGTAATCTTATTGTGTGGTACGAAAGCGCGACATAGTTATGAAGAAAGGAGAAAAGTTGCTTTCTCAGCCATACCTTGAGGGCCTTCCAAAGTATAACGTGGAAGCAATGAGACGGGCTGAAACTTTCTATCCTCCTTAAGCTTGTCTAAGCTTGTTCGGTGGAAGACATAAAATTTAGCGCTTCTCAAAAGGCAACCCAACTTTCTTTTTAATTTCATTTAATATTTTTCTTATTTTTTGGGATTAATGGTGGTATTTATTTCCTTAAAATTTTATTGCTTTCTAGTTTGGGTTATTTGATGGTGTGTTTAACCCCTATTTATAGTGTTCGTTTGTTCGTTTTGGTTAGTAGGATGGCTTCCTAAATTTGACTATTAGATAGTAACTAGCAACTTCCCTCCCATTTCGCTTGGTCTTTGGCACTCTATCTGTTATTAGGGGAGTTTCACTTTCAACTCTTTTCTTGTTATTATTCCTTTATTTTATCCCCAGTATTGAGGACAATGTTGTCTTAAGTATGGGAGAGGGGTATATGATGACCTTACCTCCCCCTAGGGCGTACCCTAAGGTTTAGTTGCCTGCCCAAGTCTCGCCAGAACTCATTCAAAATCTTCTAATCAGTAGTATTAATTCCAAAGTAAGCATTAAAACACCACAATTAAACATTACAAACCATCCAACATTCCAATCATTCATACTTATATGTACAACTAAACGGATCAAATTACAAGTTGTTCAATTAATTCACTAAGTATAAATAGGATGGCAATTTACTTAAAACAAAGATTTCAACTCTCGAACTCACTATTTTCCGATTTCACATTTTGAACCCCTATTAATGAAAAGAAACTAAAAGGTTGAGCTATTGCCCAGGAGGTTTCCTAAGCAAGCAATAATCAATAAACATTTAGCTTGTAACCAAAAACTAAGCAAGAAAAGAACATTTCACTGAATAAAGTAAAGAACACTTCACTGAACATTCACTTTCAAAAGATTATGATACTCGCAATAAAGCCACTTCAATGCACTACACACTCCGCCAAACTCCTCATTATAACCTCCAAAACAGTAAACACTTTTCTCATTTAGATGGCCATATCAGTAGTCTGCTATTCCATGGTAATACTTGAGCATACCAATACACTTATCCAAAACTACCGTCCTATCCGACCAAGACCTTTGCTGGTTCGAATAGTCTGTTGAACAAAGGGTTTTGGGACCCAGTTCAGCCTGTACGATGAAGTACAAACACAACTTACAGTCATGCACACTTATAATAACACTTGAATAATTATCAACCTTCAATCTCAAGTTAAGTCGAGTGTGATAAAGTATACTCTCAATTTAGAAGGTAAGGGACAATTGAAAACACATTATAATAAAGCACTGGCATAATCACATAAACATTGTTTAAATAACACATAGGCAATTTAAACACACAAATGTGGAAACACTCACCAAAGTAGTTGGAGTTCACTCCTCGGTGCTCGGCCCCTCTTTCAGTTCACCCTCGACCCTTGAGATATTTGTAAATTGATTAGATTGTTGGTTAAATTTCCTTAAGCGATGTTTAAGTGTACTAGGTAAAATTAAAGGTTTAGGTGATTATTCTAACTTACTTGATTCTTTTAGTAAATTAAACTTGAGATGATATACTTTAGCTAATATATATATATATATATGTAGAGTTTTAAGATGATCTCAGTACTTATTTATCGTAATAGTCTAAAGTTCTCAAGTTCAAGTAGTTTAATCTCTTAAGTCTTAAGACTCCATATTTTGCCAAAATAGTAGAGTAGAGTGGGTTAATAGCAATTATGATCTCTTTTTTTTTTTACTATATAACTTGGAATTTAAGTCATAGAGATCATTTTACGAGTAAAACTCTTAGAAGATAGCATAAAAGGGGTTTTTTTTATCAGATTTGATAAACTTCCTATCCTAGAGTTCAAACTGAAAACCCAAAATCCAAACACTAGTTTAGGATTACTCCAAAACAGAATTGTCAGCATAGTGGTGTTTATGTTTTCCATCTAAAGTTCATTATTTCTTCGCTTAAACCTTCTTCAATTCGACATGTATTTTATCGTCATACGTTATAGGTTGTTCTAAGCTAAAAGTTGGTCAAACTCCCAGAGAAAGTTTAGAAAATAGTTTTGAAATCCTCAAACATTCCAATCGGTCCAAAACAGATTCAACTAGCTAACCAATTCAAGTTTCTTTCCCAAAAACTTAATGTTTCCTGTTCCAATCAGGGTAAGCGTAAAATACAGGGCCAAAATTATAGAGTATTCTTGACCAACATTTGCACAATTTTAGTTCACATACAGAAATTAACTGAAACAAACACACAGCCACTCTCTCGGCTAAAAAATCAGCAAAGTCAACCATGTTTCTTTCCAACTTTTCGTTCAATCTTCTAAATTATTACGCAAAGATCCAACATGCAATCACATAAACATTGAAATGAGGACATGTAGCTTCAAAATCCAGCAAAAATTTCTAAGAAATTTCTGTTTAAAACAAGAATTGCAGCTAGACTCTTATCGAACAAACTAATAATTGTCTCACAGATATACAATCATTGTATAGCCATTTCAGCCCATTAATCGAAGTTTTTAGCAGGAAAACTAGCATGCAACACTAAATAAAGATTGTACATAGCATATAACATAAGTTTGCTAGCTAAACTCTTAGATATTTCGGATGAAAGGTTGAAAAAAACCAAGCTTTCTTTCCTCTCAGCCAAAAGCTGGAAATTCTAGCAGAAACTAGCCATAATACTCAAGTTTTCACCATAGAAACTCACATGCATCACCCTATAAACATTATACATGACATAAAGCATGGATTCTAGTCATAATCTAGCAAAAGTTTTGAAATAAATAACAAAAACTGCAGCTTTTTCCCTCTCGTTTTGCTGTCCATAAATTCCAGTTTTGATATTGCTCAAAAATTGATCTTTTCTTGCTTTTAACTCCTCAAATATCACATGCATGACTAGATTAGGAAAAATGAATGATATATGAAGTGAGTTTTTAACCAAACTAACACAATTTTCAGGAAATAAATCTGGAATTTCTCAACTCCATCCTGCCGGCCTTCATGCAGTGTCAAAACAGAACTTCAGCTAGGTTTCTTCATATTTTATACTTATTCTACTTGAGTTCAGGTCAAATACTGCATGCATGTCAAAATATGTAAACTAGGGATCATATGGAATGCATGAAGACATAATTTAACGGATTTTGAAGGAGAAATGACCCAAAAGTTGCAGTTTTTCATCATCGGGTAGCATGCAGTAACTTTGAACAGAATTTTCCAGCTTTGACGAATTTTCCTCTATAAATATCTTCTTTTCTTGGTTCTAACTCAACCTAAGACATTGCTAACTGGAAGTAGAAGGAAATTGAAGGAAAAATTAGTAAATTAGCTCTTGTTCTTTACGATTTTAAGCTGGAACAATTTCTGGTTTCTCTCCTCGATTCCTTAGCTAAATGAGCTGGAGTTTTTCTTGTTTCTTGGCTGGTACTCACGGTTGAAGGAATGAAGAAAGCTCCTAGCTTTTCTTGTTGTTTCCTCTCAGTTTTGGCAGGCCAAGAAAGAAGAAAATGTTGTGTTTTCTACCACTCTCTCTCGGTTTCCAATGGAAGACAAATAAGAAGTACTATTAGTCTATGTTTTCAGACTCGGACCGGGCATCGACTCGGTCGAGTTCAGGGGTCAGGGGTCAATGGGTTCGATCGGGGTTGAACCGGATGACGTCATAAATAAAAATTATTTAAAATTTAAAATATTTATGTAAAAAATACTTAAGAACATGTTAATATTAATAAATGTATATTCATATATATTTAATATTTCAAATATATTTAACAAGAAAATACAAAGAAATTAGAATGATAAAGTAGCAATTTATATTATTTAATGAATATTAACAAGTTTAGAATTAAAATTATAGATTTGATTAAAAAATAACACCAAAATTTAGGATAATATTTATAAAATATAAAATATTTGAGATATATTAATAATTTTTAACAATCTAGGAGCTAAAACATAATATTAAAAATACTTTGACCTTTCAAAAAAAAATCGGCCGGCAGGACTAAGGTTGAAGCCTCGGCTGCGCATGCCATGTCAGGTGTATGCTTCAATTAAGAATGCTGCCATTACATCTTTCCATCGGGCCCACCAGAATTCCCACAGCTGGTACTTGCAAGCCGGTCTTGATTGAAATGCGAAATTTCCTCTTAGTGGACTGGAAGCTTTGATATCACCCCGGTTCATCCGGTTTGCCGGTCAAACCCGGTCAAATCCGATATCACCCCGGTTCATCCGGTTTGCCGGTCAAACCCGGTCAAATCCGGTTTTGACCGGGTTGACCGAGTTTTATACATCCGGTTTTTTAGAGTAACTCGGACCGGACACTTAGCCGGTTCCTGGTTCGACCGGCCGGTCCGGTCCGAGTTTGAAAACACAGCTATTAGTTTGCATAACTCTTTCCCTCGGTTTCTAATGGAAGACAAATTATAAGTACTAGTAGTTTGCATGCATTAAGGAGTGATCTTACTCCCTCTCCGGTTTAGCTGCATCCCTAGAATCTCACACTACAAACTTCTATTATTTACTTCTCAAGTGGTAAAAATAATTAAACACTTAAATTCATCAATAATAAGGTATATAAAAATTAAAATAAAAGCATGAAATTTACACAGAATTTTTGGGTCCTCACAGGGTGAAAGAGTGAAGTGAAATTTTTGGTTAAAATTTTCAAATTTTTGTTCTTATTGTCTATTCCCTGATATTCAACGGCTTATATTTTAAGTGTTATTATTGTTAAAATTTATTTGTATGAATGTGTTAAGTATTAAATAGTGTTGTTTTAAAGTGCTTTTTTTATGAATATTTGGTATTTTGAAACTTTTTTAATTTTGGCTGATTTTTCTAGGTATTGTAAATATTTTTTCTAACATTTTTCCTGTGAATTAGATCTAATTATTAATCTTAGTTTTCTTATTTTTGGGATATGAAGAAGGGTTTTGTGTTCTTATTTGTGCTTATATGATTATTTTATTAAGTTGAACTATACTCCGATGGTTGTCGTTGCCTAATAACCAAGGATTTTCATTTAAAAGTGTCGACTTTCGTGTCAAAAAGTGCGCGATAACTATGAGTATGTGATTCTTTAGTAGTGAAAAGTTGAGTAACCGGGTTCCTTCATTTGGGAGATATTGCAGTTCACGCCAAAAGACTTGAACGGCTAAGAATTAAGGCCCCGTTTGGCAAGTGAGTTTTTTGGATGTTTTGTTTAAAACTTTAATGTAACTTACTGTAGAAGTTTTTAAAAAAATTTTTGAAATGTGTAAATTTTTGAATATTTTAAAGTGTATAGTTTAAAAACTTTGAGAAGTTTTTTTGAGGTTACTGTAGATAAAAGTTTTAAAAAACTTGTAGCAGACAAATTTGGCAAAAAATTCAAGTGCCAAACAGGGCCTAAGTATATTCCCCTTGTTAAAATGTGAAGATGCTCGAGTGTGGGTGAATTTGAAGAAAACAAAGGGAAAAATAAAGATAAAAGAGAAACAAAAATATGTGGATTATAATAATAGCCTGTGAATCCATGTGGTTATATGTTTGAAATTTTGCTTAATAGTTAGGCCGTTTGTGAGGAAATGCTTGTTAAATATTTACTTAGCTAGGTGGAAAAAGTCTATGGTATTAAAGGCTAACCGAAAAAGTGTCTCTTTGATTTTTACTATTGACACTTGACACTTGTTTAGCATGGTTGCTTTAATAATAATAGTCTTGAATATAGTCGTTATTTGTAGTTAATAAGTTTGTTCTTGTGCTTGAGAACAAGCACGGATTAAGTGTGGAGGAAGTCGATAGGGCGTATTTTGTATTACATTTATATGTACAAGTTGTTAGTTAACTATATTATTTAAACTTTATTTTGAATGAAAGGTACTTAATTTTTCTCTTATATTGTTCTAATAGGTGAAAAGTTCAATTGGAAAGAAAACGAACTAAAAACATGGCGTGAAGAAGCAATGGAAAAACAAAATATGAAGAGAAAGGAGTTTGGCAGGATTGACATGTTTCAGTATTTTGGTATTAATTTGAGCTACACAAATTGGATTGAAATGAATCTTAATTCATTTTGAAGTTAAGAGAATGCTCTACAACTTTTATGAGACATCAAAGTCCGGTTCTCATGTTTTCATAGCCAAATATCCAAATTACTGAAATATATTGCATTGCGATACTCTTACGATTAGGTCTTAGTATTTAGGCATATCTCAATGTCTAGACCTCCAAATGACTTGATTCTTATGGCAAAGGGCTATAGTTTTCATGTTTTAAGCAAGAGCTGATTTGGTCTCATTGATGGAGATTTTTGACCTTCAATTTGATCCATGCGTGGATCCGAAGCGATCGGTTCGTGGATCTTTTGTAACTTGCATCGATGTTCATGCCAGAGTTTTTTTGGTCAAGTCATCCGATGAAACACTGGTGCCGGAGTTTTAACCGGTGTTTGCACTGGTGTTCATCTGAAAAATGCACGAAATTATCATTTTTCAGCTCCAATAAATCCAATCCTACCTCGTTTCGTATACTACTTTAAGAAACTATAAATATGTGCCATCTAGGACGTTTTTAGGGTGAAAAACATTAGTTTAGATTAGTTTTAACATCTTTTTATAATTTATTCTTAAGAGATCAAAATCAAATGGAGGCGAATCAACGAAGCGCGCAAGGAGAAGATTGGAGCAAGCAACTGAAAAGTTTTCTTACTCTTTTCTTATCTTTGTAGTAACTCTTTGAATTCATAGTTTTAATTTTCAAATCATGTTGAACTAAATTGTTTCTAGGGTAGAATTTTTATGAAGGAATTTGATTAATTTTTTTAGTTTAATTTCTTGCCTTTTGCTATGATATATTTATTTTGATTTAATTACATATTTATGCTTGACCACCATAAACATGCTCTTAGGGTTTGTATTGAACTAAGAAGGGATATATAGCCGTGCACTAGATAGATAAATATATTTAAGCTAATCACGAGAGTATGTTAGGATTTATATGACGTGCATATATCACCAAAGTTTTTAAAAGATTTAATTGAATACTTGTGATCTCGAGAGAGACGTAAGATTTAATTAGATACACTTTAGATGTATCGAGAGATAATGTAAAATATAATTGTGTGATGCGTTCATAGTTTGGTAAGAAATTAACTAGATAGTTGACTCAAATTTTGAATTAAAATCTGAAATCCTAGGCTCGCATCTATTATTTTCTCACCACTATTTTATTTAAATTGATTATTATTTTTGCCTAGTTAGAAAATATCACTCCTTGAATTTAACTTTGTTACTTTGTTAGAATAATTAAAGTAGAAAATTAACTCGTCTCTGTGAGTTTGACCCTTGGAATATTCCAGGTGATTTATTACTTTGATTGACCCTGTGCGCTTGCAGGAAATCGTCGATCATTAAAACAACTTTTTTCATGGTGAATTTGAAAAGAAAATTTATATGAAACAACCTCAGAAATTTGAATTGAAGGAAATGAAGACTATGTTTGTTTGTTGAAGAAATCCTCATATGAATTGAAATAGACTCCAAAACAGTGGTATAAGAGGTTTGATTCTTTCATGTTGAGTCATGGTTATTCAAGGAACATGTATGATACTTGTGCCTACTTTCGAAAGTTAGATGATGACTCTTTCATTTATTTGTTACTTTATGTTGATGGCGTGCTTATTGTTACCAAGAATTTGTGATAAACTCACACTTTAAAATTGCAGTTAAGTAGTAAATTTGAAATAGAGCATTTGGGAGTAGTTAAGAAAATTCTTGGCATGAAGATCAAGAGAGATCGAGGAGTTGGAAAATTATTCTTGATTCAAGAAAATTACATTGAGAAAGTTTTGGAGAAATTTGACATGAAAGATGCTAAACCTGTGACTACTCCTCTTGCTAGTCATTTTCGACAATCTGCTATTCAACCACCACAATCAGTTAAAGAGAAATATTATATGGCACGAGTTCCTTATTCCAGTGCAGTTGGCAGTATTATGTATGCAATGATTTGCACTCATCCAAATATTGCACAAGTAGTCAGTGTTGTTAGTAGATTTATGTCTTATCCTGAAAAAACACATTGAAAGGTTGTGAAGTAGATTCTCAGAAACTTACGAGGAATTTCAAACAGTTATTAGGAGTTTGGGAGAAATAATGGCATTTTAATTGATTTTGTGGATTCTGATTATGTTGGGGATCTTGATAGGAGAAAATCACTTTCAAGTTATGTATTTTGCATTGGTGATTGTGTAGTTGGTTGGAAAATTAGTTTCCAACCTGTTGTAGTTTTATGTACTATGGAGGTAGAATATATGGGTGTGATTGAGACAATCAAATAAACTTTATGCTTGAAGTGTTTGTTTGGCGAGTTCAGTCTATATCAAGGTATTACTGCTATTTATTATGATAGTTAAAGTACCATTCAATTGACTAAAAATCAGATGTATCATGAGAGGACGAAACACATTGATGTGAAATTTTACGTTATTTGAGATGCTATTGCTAAAGAAAAAAATTCTTGTTCAGAAAATCAATACTAAGGAAAATCATGCTGACATGTTCACGAAATCTCTTTCAGTTTACAAGTTCAAGTAGTGCTTGGATTTAGTTGGTATTCGTTGTTCGTGATTTAGCCTCATTGGGTTTATGTGAAGAAGGTGGAGCAGATTTGCTATTATCAATGTTGGGGACATACCAGGTGGAGATTTGTTATGTGTGATTTTGTCCCACATCATTTTTTGTACAAGAGAATCTTTCCCTTAGTTGCTTATAAATAGAGTAGATTCAAGATGAAATTAAACGCACCAAACTAGGAGAGTTTTAATAAACTATTCGGACCTTTGGGTCATTAAATCTTTTATTAAGTAAAAATATTTTGATCTCTCTTGTATCTTAGTATTAGGTGTTTTTTGGGGTCTAAGAACATTTTTTTAAGGCATTTTTTATACTCTCTTCTTCACAGTAGAATTCTGCTTTTTTTTCCACCCTTGGACGTAGGTCAATTTGATCGAATCACGTAAATTTCTGTGTTTTCATTTCATTTATTTTTGCTTTTTTATTTGTCTTTTGGGATTGTTAAGAACCCTTTTCATTAATTTCCTAGAGCTAGACCTAACAACCATAGCCTCCAAAAATTGGAATAGCTGATTTAGATTATATTTCTCTATTCTTTTGTTTTTTTGATGTTAAAACAATATGTACTTAAGTTTTTTAGTTGAATTGAGTTCCTAAACTACCTACCACAAACTAAGCTTAAGGCCCTGTTCGATAAATCAATTCAACACTTAAATTTAATAGATTCAGATCTTAATATGTTCAGACATGTTTGATAATAAAAAATTGAATATCTGAATTAATTTGGTGGTATTGAATTTTCTAGATAAAACTTGTTCCAAAAAATAAGTGATAACATATTCATTTATCATTGAATGTGATATACATTCAAATGTATTTGATTTAATACTTAACAATTCAATAACTTAATAAATTCACCCTAAGTGACAGACGACTCTGGTTTTGTTTGATAATTTAATTCAGCATTTAAATTTAATGGATTCAGATCTTAATTTGTTTAGTCACATTTGATAATAAAAAATTGAATATATTAATTAATTAATTGGCACCGAATTTCGAAGGTAAAACTTGCTCGCAAAAATAAGTAATAAACTATTCACTTATTACTCAATATGATATGCACTCAAATGTATCAGATTTGGTATTTAACAATTTAATAATTTAATAAATTCAAATTTTAGATTTCAAATTTCAATTTTGTCCAATGCACACTTAATATGTCTTGGCAATGATTTTCTATATTGGAAAAGTTGCACATTTGGCCCTTAAAATTTCAATGAAAGCAAACCTAGTCAGCAGTGTTTCTCATTTTGGATAGTAGATTATTTGGAATAATTTTTTGAAAAAAATATTATAACACTTTTTGATGTGATATATGTGAGATAAAAAAAATGATTAAAAAATGTGTTGATAATGTAAACAAATAAATTTTGATAAATAATTTACCATCCAAACAAACCCTCAGCAGAAGTATATCTGGTCCTATGTTTCTAAATTGACAAAGAGGCAGAAAAATTGATATAATTTGGGTAATCGCTTGTGGTGAAAGTCATTCTAACTGTTTGTTAGAATAATGACATAAGACTTAAAACCCTTCACATAGATCAGTTATACTTTCTAACGGGAACAAAAATCAAATTTTTGTAAAAATTGGCAAATCAAAAATGTGTTTGATATTAAAGTGGAAGTTACAAATAGATAAAGAATGACCTCAAATTTGATTTTAACAGGTAATAATTCAAGATAACTTTTTTATACATTATCGGTGTAAAGATTTTTTTTATACAAGCAGGTTTAGATCAATGTCATATAACATGACTTCAATTTTGAAATTCAAATCATGTACATGTGATATGCATCTAAGGCTACTAGTGTAGAAAATTTACTATACTATCAGTATATGAAAAGTTAATCCAATGATTCAACATTATTATTTTTATGAACATCAGTGCGATGTAACTGTCAACATTCTCACTGTCATCATCTTGTCATAAATTTTTTTTTCTTTTTAGGCACCAAATAAGCACATTAAAAAGGAAAACGGGATCAAATATTAATACTCTACAATTATCAACCACCCCCTAAACTGCAGTATTTTTGCACACCGAAAATAATTTTTTTTAAATATAACAATGGACCCACTTCTTTTTACTTGGCGGCCTTAGGACTAGGGATGGCAATGGGGCGGGGGTGGGGCGGGGGTTCCTTCCCCCATCCCTCGCCCCGTTGTCAAATAACTCCCCCCGTCCCCCGCCCCATCCCCCGCCCCCGCCCCGTTTCCGCCGCGGTCCCCCGCGAAAAAAAAATTAACTTATCATAAAATGTTCATTACAATAATATAATTGTAAATAACGGTAAATAAAATTAAATAACTGTCAAAATGAAAATAAAATATAAAAAGTGAAGTTACCAGAAATTCAAGTAAACATTATAGTCGATAATCATACATTCATACTACATTAAAAAAATGCAAGTAAACGACCTCTACTCACATTTGTAGAGAAATAAAGATCTTGCAAACACAGAATTACCCAGAAGTAAATCAAGTCACAGACAAAACTCGTCAAAATTGTCAATTTATATCTTTGTTCCAGGAACCCAATAACACTAATAAAAGAAACCAAGGACTTTCCCACCAACATTTTTCCTCCTAGCCTCTTCGTGGTCCATGATGCCAGCAGAAGTAGTCACTAGTCAGCACAATGTACCCAAACTGTGAGTTCAAGACAAACAAATGCTCAGAACTGATATAAATTGTAAGCAGAGGAGAAACTTGATAACTTCTACTGGCAATTAACTCGTGAACTAAACAGGAAATAACAAAATGTGACATAGCAACCACTTCAGATTAATGCTGCAACCACTTCAGATTAATGCTTAATAACTCAAAAGCTACAAATTGTAAAACATGTTCACAAGGAAACAAATATTCAAGCTCAACCTTTGCCCAGCCTTTAGAGACTACAAGCAACGCAACATTCTTATCTCCAAGAAAAACAGAGCCAAATTCTCGGCCTATGGATGGTACTGTGTAATCCACTCGGAACGTGACTTCCTGCAAGAAAATAAATCATGGTATTAATAAAATTCTCATCTTTTAAAAGGAACGGAAATATCACATGCAGAAACCAGAAAGATCAATCTTTTAGCACCTTCCCCGACCTTCGCCTCCCCTGTTTCTTTTTCGGTTCCGAAATCTTAACGCCCTTAGCTGCGCCCACGCTGCTGCCCCCCGGGGGCCCCTTCCTTTGAGCAAACTTCAGGTACGGAAAAGTTAATCAATAGAAAAGCAGAATCTAGTATTCATCAACCCAAAGGCCTCAAACAGATGAAGATTTACGGATTGATCACTTGCCGGCGAAGATATAAG
The DNA here is from genome assembly GCA_023065735.1 of Coffea humblotiana. Lineage (NCBI taxonomy): Eukaryota > Viridiplantae > Streptophyta > Magnoliopsida > Gentianales > Rubiaceae > Coffea > Coffea humblotiana. The sequence goes on from CM041217.1 coordinate 11,573,467, forward strand.
CTCGACCTGGGATTCTGGGTTAGGTAAAATTTTAGGGGGATTTAGACAGAGAATGAGTTTAGTTGAGCAATGAATCTAGTGATTACTGATTAGAATTGAGAGGAATGAGAATGAGAGGCACGGCGGTGGCTGCGATTCTGCGAAGGAGGAAGTGAGGAACTGACGGGATCATTACTTCATTAGGGATTAGGGATTTTGTTACTTTTATTTATATATATATATATATATATATTATATATATTTTTTTAAGGCGGGGGACGGGGCGGGGGATGGGGCGGGTGTATGTTGCCCCATCCCCCGCCCCGTTTTAAGGCGGGGGTAATTTTTCTGCCCCCGCCCCGTTTTAAGGCGGGGGTAATTTTTCTGCCCCCGTCCCCGCCCCGCCCCATCCCCCGTCCCATTTGTACTCCCGCGGGCACCCGCCCCCATTGCCATCCCTACTTAGGACACCAAATAGACAAACCCATTGAAAATATGAGAGATTCGATTTTTTTTCAATTGTCTTGTTTAATGTGAATGACATCACATATCAAATTTATTGTTAATGAAAATTTTAGGGGCACCCAAAAAAGGGGGAAAAACAACAAAGGTGCACGTAGCATGGCATGGATGTATCTCCACCATGATGGAGGCTGACAAACACAAAGCGACATTGCTGCACAGCCAAAAGGCTTCAACTATAATGAGATGCTTTAAATGACTTTTAGCAACTACATATAACTATTGTGTTCAAATATGGTTGTTAAAAGACTAGTGTCTGATCATCATTGTCTAAGATAAATTGATAAACTAACTATATCATGGGTGTGCACCAAAACACTTTCTTTTTTTTTTTGCATTTTTGGAAAAGGATTCTGCACCAAAACGCTAATTACCAATATTTGTTTTGATGGTAGATTATTTATCAAATTTTATTTGCTTACATAATCAATATAGTTTTCAATCGCTTTTTTTATTTAATGTTTATCACATTAAAAAATATTACAATATTTTTAAAAAAAAATTATTTCAAATAATCTACTATTCAAACACATTACGTGCACCTATCCATATTTAAAAAGTTCACCATTGAGCAAGTAAATTTACATTTTTTAATTATTCTTTTATTTTATTTTTATATATATCACATAAAAAAATATTATAATATTTTAAAAAAATTCAAATAATCTAATGTGCCAACACATGCCGGTCATAGTGCACCTACCCAAATTCAGGAAGTTCACTGTTGAACAAGCAAACAAACCTACATGCCAGTCATAGACTACGGTAGCCACCCACCCTAGAGCTCCGTGCCCACAAGGGATAAGAAGGGGAGCGTTTTTATCTCTGTCAAGGTGGATACATGAGGTACTCTTATTAGAGTTTGTGAGGAGACCGTTCAGGATGGTCATATCCTATCCCCCACAAGGAGGAGATAGGCCAAGTACTTGCATGGTTTCGCACCAAAAAGAAAAGGAAAAAAAAAAAAGTACGTGCATAGTTGTCTTGGATAATCTGTCCATATTGCACTAAAATCACCGAGAGGGGACAAAGGGGACAATAATTCGTCAACAAAATTAATGGGCTGCACTACAGATAGTCAAGTACACAAATGATTTAGGCTCCGTTTGGAACCTGAGTTTTTTGAAAGTTTATCTAAAATTTTACTGTAAATCACTGTAGAAGTTGTAAAAAATTTTTGTAAGATAAAAAACTTTTTTCCTTTTCATTTTCTTTCTTTCTTTTTCTTTTTTCTTTTTTTTTCTTTCTTTCTTTTTTCTTTTCTTTCCTCCATTCCCGCTTCTTCTTCCTTCCCTTTCCTTCCCCTTCCCTCCCCTGTTCCTCTCCTGAAACTGCCATCAAGCAATTTGCAGCAGGAAACTTTTTTTTTTTTTTTTTTTTGCATTTTCTCTCCCCATCTCCTACCCGCCACCTCTCCCTCTCCCCCTCTCCTCCCCTTTGCCCCCCTCGCCCGCCGCTGCTTCACCTGCCGGCGATGGAGGAGCAACAGAAACTTTTTGTTTTCTAATTTTCCCTCTCCCTCTCCTCCTTTTTTTTTTGACAGATCAGGTACAGAAACTTTTTTTTTTTTTGCAATTTTCCCTCTCCCCCTCCCCCGCCACCCTCACCCTAAGTTTCAGAAAAAAAAAGAAAAGTCAAACCTTTCCTCAGCCTTCCGTTGAGCAATTTGGTGCAAAGAAATGACCCCAATGCGATCTGGTCTCGCTACCAGATCGGCCAGAGGGGAAGGGGAAGGGTGAGGGTGGTGGGGGAGGAGTGGGGGAAAGGGAGAGGGAGAAAAAAAAGGGGAGGATCAAATCGGGTAAAGGGGGAAGATGGCGGGGGAGGAAGAGAGGGAGAGGGAGAAAGGAAAAAAAAAAGGAAGACCGGCACCGGAAGAGATGATCGGCGCCGGAACCGGCGCCAGAGGTGGGGGTTGGCGACGGAGGTGGTGATGGGTTGGGGTGGGGGAGGAAGAAGAAGAAAAAGGGAAGAGAATTTTTTTTTTGTGTATTTTGGGTATTTTGAAGTGTGTAGATTAAAAATTTTGATAAATTTTTTGGGATTTCTGTAGCAAAAGTTGTTAAAAAATTAGTAGCATACAAACTTGCAAAAAAACTAAGGTTCCAAATAGGACCTTAGTGTGTTTAGTTAGAAATTTATTTGAAATATTATTTAAAATAAGTGCTGTATGTGAAATAAAAAATAATTAAAATATAAAAAAATGTGTTGAAAATGTATTTCTAATGTAAATAAATAATTTTTATAAAAATAATGCCTATCCAAACGCGCCTGATGGCGTTTGGTGAAGATTAAAAAGAAAATGGCTGTAGCAGGATTGGCTTGAATAGTTTACCTCCAAAATTGGTGTAAAGAACTTTAAGTCCTTTCACTGTCTCGGTCTGGAAAGTTTTCCCCAGTAGATGGATATCCCCTCCCTAGGTACTACTACTGTCAATTGTAATTTAGTATTGCAGAATAGATATATCACTCTTTAGTAGGATTGGCTGCTGCAAAGTGGACCAGATTCCCAGTGGCCACTTGCATTATTCACGTATAGTTTAGCGCCTCAAGAAAGTACTACATTAAAAAATAAAGATCCTCCATCTAATGCTACTCGCTTTTCTCTTCCAGAGAGGTTTTTTATGGACAAAAGTTGTGTGCTAACATTTGCTTTCTTCCCTCCCCATTTCATACTTAGTAAAGTGTTCTTTTTTTTTCAAATTTATTGTCTTTTTTGTATGATTACGAAGAACTTACAATGGTGGGATCAAGATAGACGAATAATAACTCAATTAATTACACTGCAACTGGTAACCACATGCAGTGCACTTCGTTCTTTTCCCAGCAAGCTTTTCATCGACAACTCAAATAATGATACGCACCAAACTAGAGGTTTACCTAAGTAACCTAACGATAATACGGAATTCTTAATAAAAATACAAAATTACTTGGTTGAGTAGATCATAACACATGAATGAAAAATAAAACAAAGTGTTGCATTTGGTTTTTAGTATTATGACTCAGTCAGTCCAAGACCAACCAGATGATCAACTTTGTGTCTCAAACACTTTTTTAGAATAGTGTGTGTGTGGATATATATATATATATATAGACACGCACACATTTATATGCTTGAGAAAAAAAAATTAAAAAGTGCCTTGAAAGCAACTAATCTCTCGCTGGTGCAACTCGGATATTCGCATGGTATATACTAGTACTAGCTACTTAGTCCTCCATTCCACTTTGACAGTTTTATTTTTTTTTTTTATCCGTCCAAAATTATAATCTATTTTTTAATTAAAAGTATAGTTAACTTTTAATTTATCTAAAATATTCTTATTTAATGTACTGTTATTATCTGTGAGCATAACTTTGCCTTATTTGATAATTGTTTTGATTCATGGTTTGAATGGTGTAACTTTTTATCGGTATTGTTGTTATAATTAATATGAAGGTACAATAATTAGTCACATTTCTAATATTAACGTAAGAATATTTAAGGAAAATAGTAGGTTAGGTTTAGTCTTCCAACAAAATTAACCAAAATTTTTAAATTATGTAAAAAAAAAATCAAAATGGAACAGAAGAAATATTATAGTTTTACTTGGGGGAAGGCGGGCTTAATATGATAAGCCACGGGGTAATTATTACGTAGAAATTTCTTTCATTGTCCTAATCTCGTAGTTAATTCGCACTAGCAATAGAATATATAACTAATAGAAAATTACTTGCAGGAACCAAGTCAAGTTTATGTGTGTTGATCAGTGAACTCTAGCTAGTATTCATAAGAGTAGGTCCATCATTCTCAATCTCAACTAGAGCCGCCATATATACGTTCACAGTTCCAAATTAAGAAAATTTGTCTGAGAAAACAAAAACGAAATCGGTGGGAGATGGATGCTGCTGTTGTAGGGGCTGTAGCACAAAGTATCATACCTTATGTTCTGCAGCTGATCCAAGACCATGTTGCGTTGATGACTCGAAATAAAGAAAAAATCGACGAGCTTTCCAGTAACCTCCGTCTCCTGGAAACATCAATGAAGCAATACACTGACAAGCACTACTATGGAAGCATTCAACTGATGCAACTGGCGAAGGAGATCAGGGAACTGATGAACGACGTTGAAGATGTCCTGGAAACATACGTCGTCGAGGAGGCACTGCACGGGGAAAAGAATTGGGTCAAAAGGAAAGCAGACACCGGATACAGGAGTCGCCTTCACACCATAGGTGAAAGGATATTGAACCTGAATAAAAGGGTCGACAAGGCGTACAAAGACAACCAGGGCATTATCAATACTTTGTTGCAAATAGACGAGGACCGAAGACGTAATCCAATTCCTGAAGCCAATCAGGTGCGGATGAATCTGGCCGGCCTGCTATTCATTGATTAATTTATTTACTGCTTTTTAAACAGTTATGTTTAATTAACTTCTCATTTTTAGAATTCTATCATCTCTCCACTTCATTTGGAAAACTTCATAGTTCATACTTACACTTGAAAATTTTGTGAAGGTTTTGTTAAGTTGCTATATGTCTATTTGTACAATTTTTCAGTAACACGTGACCAGATCTGGTCACTCCGGTCGGTGTCACGGCCAGATCTGTTTGGTCGTGGGGGAGGAAGGGAGGGAAAGAGGGAGGAAGAGGAGGTAGAAAGGGAGGGTGAAGGAGGAAGGACAGGGAAGGGGGTTGGTGGCAGTGGAGGGGGAAGGAGGGGAGGGATGGTAGTGGTGGTAGGTGGGAAGTGTTAAAAAAAATTTTAAACTATCACAATAAAATTTTAAATTTTATAAACATCCTTACATACAACTACAATGAAAGTTTTGCATATGCAATGATGTAGAGTAATTTCTGAAAATATCCCCAAAAGTACCTATTATAATAGACAAATGCAAACTTGCTAGGTCGACATGATCATAATGCATGAACAAGAAAATAAACAATAAACAATTTTCTTGTGAGGATCGTCACTGTCCAACATGTGAAAAGGAATCCTGGCCGTTACAAAATGTAATAAAATTGCTCTAGTTCTCCACCTCCAACTTGCACTAATTAATTTTTAGTTCATATGCATTTAGTGTTTTTAGGAGCGTTTTGAATAAGATTGTATTTGAAAAACAGACCCATCTGAATTGGATATTTTTTGGATGTATTTTTGAGTTTTTTAAAATTTAAAATTTTATTGAAATATATTTTAAATTTGTTAACAAATTTTTATAACCAGCACCCACCACCCTCACCCATCTCCCCTCTCTCTCCACTACTGCCACCACCCTCCCTCCCCCTCCTTCTTCCTCTCTTTTCCTCCTTCTTCCTCTTCCACATCACCCATCCCCCCTCCCCTCCTTCCTCCTCCTCCCCCTCAGAATATCGTCTGTTCAATTTAAATAGCGCGACTAAGTTTTTGTCATTTGGCACTAACCATATCACTCATGGACATTTTAATGTATTCATTTTTCTTAACTGTTTTCCCTTGTGCTCTTCAGAGATCTTTGTGATTAAACAACAATTGCACTAGTTATAAAGATGCATAAATTTTTAAATTTTAGTGCGACAGATTTTTGAAGGGGTGGTACTGGCCCCCCTTGATTTATGCTGATTCAAGCTGATCATTTTTACATTTAACTGTCTCATAATTTTGTAATATTGATGCTATAATATAGCTAGGAAGCTATCCAAAGGCAGACAGAATCATTGGGTTTGAGGATGCAGCTGATGATGTATTGATACTTCTTGGTGCGAAATCCGGGGCAGTGGAGCAGAGCGTGCCCAAGGCACAGCAAGAAATTGAATCTAAGAAGCTAAAAGTGGTGACTATTCATGGCATGCTTGGCCTAGGAAAGACGACACTTGCAAATAAGGTCTCCAAGGCCCAAGAAACTGAATATGAATTTTTTACCCGTATATTCGTTGAAGTTAAGGAGAAGTACGAGAAGAAAGAAATGCTCCTCAGTATCCTGAGGTCGTTGAAGAGTGACATCAGGGATCAGAACATGGACATCACAGGCTTAGTCAAAAAGGTCCATGAGGAATTGAAGCACAAGTATTTGGTTGTGCTGGATAATGTTTGGAATATAGCACATTGGGAAGATATGAAGGATGCTTTCCCGGACAAAAACAATGGCAGTAGGGTGTTAATAACTACTCGAGATGTGCGTGTTTCCCACTGCATTCAACCAAAGACTGAAGCCTATCCATTGCGATTTATGAAAAAAGAAGAGGCTGAAGAATTACTAAGGATGAAGGTTTTCAGAAAAAAAGAATGTCCAAAGCACCTGGAATCTGTTGAACCGTTGATTCTGAGAAAGTGTAACGGGCTACCACTAGCAATAGTGCTAACAGGGGGTATTCTTTTGCATCATCCAAAGGATTTAAAGCATTGGAATAATGTGCTTGATAAAGTTCCTCTGTTAGATGAAGAAAATGTGATTCAAATCGATGATTATATAAGACTGAGTTATCGTAACTTGCACCACAAACTCAAACCCTGTTTTCTGTACCTTGGTGTCTTCCCTGAGAATTTGGAGATCCAAGTGTCAAAAGTGTTGCAATTGTGGATCGCTGAAGGGTTCATTCCCCAACATCAGACAGCAAGCTTGGAGAGAATAGCCGAACAATATTTGGAGGAGTTGGTTTACAGGAATTTATTGATTGTGGGACAGAGAACTTTAGGTGGTGAGATTAAGACTTGTCGAATCCATGACACGCTGCGTGAATTCTGCAAGAAGACGGCCGAAGCAGAAGATCTTTTCCAAGCAATTGACACGAATACCAATCCATCTTCCAGCCGTCGACTTTGCTGCATTAACTCTCACTTCTCGGAGTTTGTTCGTGGAGGACAGCCTGTTGAGAAAGTCCGGTCATTCTTGAGCTTTGGTGAAGATGAAACTAGGTATAAGGAAGATTCCAGCTCAAGTATTTTTAAGCCCTTCAAACTACTCCGAATCTTGGATATTTCATCCATACACATTAAGTTCTCTGGTCGTCTTCCCACTAAACTATCTAATCTTGTTCTCCTAAAGTTCATCGACATCAATTTCAACCTCAAAATACTTCCGAAGAGCATGTCTATCTTGCATAACTTGGAAACCCTTATAGTTCACACAACGGAACCAACCCTTGATATTCAAGCAGATATTTGGGGAATGACAAAGCTTAGGCATCTGCATACTAATACTACCACATCCTTGCCAGAGTATCAGGATCAATCCTCAAGTAGTGGTAACCGTCAAACTTTGCCTCTACAAACTCTGTCTGCTATTTCACCTCTCAGTCTCAGAAAGGAAGTGTTTGAAAGGACTAAGAAACTCAAGAAGCTTGGTATATGTGGGAATTTAGGCACTCTTGTGGAGCCTGATGGTGATTCTCATTTGTTTGACTATCTTTGCAAATTAAGCACTATTGAAAATTTGAAGTTACATAGTGCTGATATAAATTTCGAGTTGCAAGCCCTTCCTAAATCAAACAAATTTCCAACAAATCTAAAAAGGTTGAGTCTAGAAAAGACCAGTCTAAAATGGGATATTCATATGCCTATAATCGGAAAGCTCCAGTCTCTTGAGGTTCTCAAGTTGAAGGATAATGCTTTTGTGGGAGCGAAGTGGAAGACAGAAAATGGGGGTTTTCATTCTCTCAAAGTTTTGTTCATTGGAGATGCAGATTTAAAGAATTGGGACGCTAAAGCAGATGATCTTCCAGAACTAAGATGCCTTATCCTTAAGCATATCAAATCACTTGAGCAGATGCCATCTGACTTTGTGCACATGAAGAACCTCGAGAAGATTGACCTAGAATGTACCAACCCTGAGCTAGTTAAATCTGCCAAGTACATTCAAAAATCAAGGACGCAAATTAAGCTCAGTGTTTATCCCCCAGAAAAATGATTGCCAAGTAAAGATGTTCTGTTAGTCTTTCTTTGACAGGTCAGTAAAACAGTTCTACTTCCACTACTGAATATATTTCTTAATGCAATATCATTGTGCACGAAACCGAAATTTAACCTGTTTTGCAGAATATCATGCTCACTTGCTTTTGTCTTCTGCTCCCTTGAATGAATTCTTAAAAAGAAGTGCTGAAGCATCTATCTTCTTCATGTTTTCTTCTCTGTTCTGCCTTAGTAAAGCCTATCTGCCTAGCTCTGGCTAGCAACATTCGGCTACTATTAAACCTCTTTGAATTGTTTTTGTTTCAGTATCTTTGATAATGTCAAATTGTGATGAAAATAAGGCCACAGATCTCTTGGCCAAATTTGTGCTAGAAGAACAAGGTGAGAAGGTATTTGTTTCTGCAAGGAATCTGAGCTGGATCATATCTAGAAGCTCATATTTTCTTCCAGTTGAGAGGCTGGATTTTAGTTCCATAGTCTTGATTCCTTGTATTTTTAAGTTGGGGTGTGAACTTTGGATCTTGCTCTGATGTACTTCTCCTTGTGTTAATTGCTGAAGTTGGTATTGTTTTTCTTTGGAATGAAAGTATTACCCAACTAGTGAAGTTAAGTTCCATGTCTTTTGCTCCTCAGATTAACAATTCCTTGCTTTCAGAGATTCAAGTGAGCTGGGATGATTATATTTTCAGGACAGTTTGCTTTTCACCTAATGTTCATAGCAATCAACACTTCATCTATTCAACTACTTCGTTTCTGACAATATTGCATCAGATATTCTGATGGTATGTCATTTATGCAACTATGATTCTCTGTCATTCTTTCACCTTTACTAAATTTTATGCACAATGGTTCTTAAGCTTGATTTTATTTTGCCAAGTCGCAAAATTAATTTCTTGAGTTTTGTTAGACGATTTAGAAATTATATCAGTCATTGGGACTTACCATTCAAAATACTAGCTAGGAAGTTTAAGACCGTGCACGTGTAAAGTCATTTGTGCAAGAACAGCTACAACAAAAATAGTTACACTCACTGGGAAAGTCCTCTCTGTTTTGTTCGTCTTTCCTTGTGAACCGGAAAAGTGAGAAATTGTTTTCAGTTTTACAAGTACATATAAGTGTCCTTCGTTTTAAATTATCTTGAGTACGTGACAAATTCAAATAATTTTTATGAACAAATGTAGTAAATCTTTTTTCTCCGGAAGGAAACGAATGAAAAGTTTATTCAAAAATTATCAAACAATTCGTATAGGGTCACAAAGCACGAGGATTTGTTTCAATATGGTGCAAGCAGTAGAAATGAGAAAGACTTTCACTTATCATGACTGGAACTAATTAACACTTGCAATAACCCGTCTCACAACAGAAAAGTAAAGTATTATAGGTCAATATATAAGTAGAGTTAGAATATCCAAGTCCGAGTTGGAATTTCCATTTTCGGTTAGCGAGAACGGAGCCGTAAAATGTATCATCAAAGAACATATGATTGTGTGTTGGTTTATGTGTGACGTGTTTATGAGCCTAGTCTAATATACATGTGATTCAAATTGATCTACCATTTTGTATTGATTAGTTTCAAAGAACCTTCACTATAATAGTAATTCAATTGAAAGATACTATTATTTATGCACATGATTATCAGATTATTCTGTGACTTTTTTGGAGGTCTATTTTCTAAATTTTAAAAATGACAGTGGATGGTTGGATATTTTCCAAAATTTAATCATTTGCAAGACAGGGCCCGTCTTAAGATTGGACATAAGACCCATTACTGTATGGTTCTTGTAATGGTCAGAAGTCGTTCAAGTCTACTGGGTACCTTTTCCTGTTTTAAAAGTTAATTATCATTCAAATGGTGTTTAAACATCCAAAAACTGTCTGAACACTTACATTGATGTTGAGGAACTTTTGGACCAACACGAATACACAAACAAGCGGTGAAAGGTTGCAACTCTTGATCGTTTCCAATCTCAACTCTATAAGGATCTAGTAGAGATGGTTTGTTGTAAAAGATCATTTTCCTACTATTAGAATTCTCTGCAAAAACACACCATAGTTCAAGTAGGTTTATCTAACTTTGTGCAAAAGTTAAGGCAAATAACCTTTAAATTATCTTAAAGGATATTTGTCCAAGATATTTGCACACAAAATTCTGGACAAATAAAGTTTAAAGAAAAGTGATATTGAATCACAATTTGAAGGTTTTTTTTGCATCATTTTCTTTTAGCCATTTTCTCTTGTATTATTCCCAGCATAGCGTTGAAGCCTCCAAATCTCCCTCATGTTGAAGTGAGTCATCTCCTTTACAAATATACTACGAAGAATGGACAATGGTATGCTCTCTGGGTCAGGTAGGGCTTCAAAGCAAACAAGAAAAAGAGAAAGATTAAAATTACACTTGGAAGCTTTCGAAAACTCAAACTAGTACACCATTCAACCAGCCCATTTTTATCGATGAAAATGAGTACTAGTATTGCCAATAACATTAGTAGCACAAAAGTCATCGTACAAGAAAGAAAAGTATGATATTCAACTAAGGCTGAAGAAGGAATCAAAATAATCAAAACTTGGATTGATGTTGGATCTGGTATGGTTTGGTTTCAACATTTTCATTCAAGTACTCAAGCTCAACATGAATAAGAATAGTGCTTGTAAGGTTTTCAAACTTAGCTTGCAATGAATATAGTTACTTGGGCATGAGATGAGTTCAATTCCAAAAAATTATAAAATTCGTCCGACCTCAGCTCAAATAATAACCAAGCCAACTAGAGAAATAATTTTAAAGCAACAAAAATTGAATCAAGTTTGAGTATTATGCCATCCTGTTCAATCAGGCTCAATTGCAACCTAACTTTATCATAAATAAAATACATATGTCAATTAAATAATTCCCTTGAGGCCCCAAAAATGACGTCTTTTGATCTTAGTTCTTCAGTGTTGAAGAATCTAATTAATTCAATCCAATTACAACCGTGATCCAACCATTTAACATTTTATTCTCCTAAGAACTAAAATTATTCAACCTACTCCAGCCATAATTAGATAATTAGACTCCAACCAAGTGATCAATTACTGACCATTAGAATGAGCACTCTAGTATTTGATTCATGATTCACGCCACATATGATTTCCACTTGCAGCCTCTCTTCTGAGTCTTAGATCAATTTCAGAACTTCGGATCCAGTTATTCAATACTAATGTTGTACTAATTAAAGGAATTCTTCAAACAGGTGATCCAATTCAAAGTCACCACAAATTCGCCCGGTGACTATACTCCGGTTCTGTGATTTGAAAAGCTATAGTGCAGCCTCAACCCACACTTATCATCATCAAGAAGCAAGTTTGCATAATATCCGGTTGACCCAAAAACTTGCCCCTAGTTAATCCTTAAATTGGAGTTAAAAACAATCAACTTGAACTCAAAATTTAGATGTGCAAGCTCAATAAGTTCACTCAAAGACTTTCGGATGGCAGCAATAGCGAGAGTGAAATACCCGGACCCCAAAGCTTTAATTGCAAATTAGTCCTTAATACGTTAGTAGGGGTTATTGTGTCAGTGGTTAAACTTGAAGATACAAATTTGAATTAAGAAAATTTATTAGACAAGTCTAGAGTTTCATAAATTATAAGAGTAAATATTATGTACAGTGACAGTGTATACACTATCACCATTGGATTCATAACATGTGTGCAAAAGTTGAATTTCAAATTCAAATTTTGCATAGTTATCATTCATCCAATACTGACAGTGTATACATTATCAGTGTAGGAAATATTAATCCAAATTGAGTAAATATAACATATACTGACAGTGTATACAGTATCACTATTAGATTCATGACATGTTTGCAAAAGTTGAATTTTAAATTCAAATTTTGCATAGTTATCATTCATCAAATACTGACAGTATATACTTTTTTTAAAGCATCCAATTATAAACCTAAACTTTTTTAAAGCTTCGTGACAACTGTCAAACATAATAGGCGACAGAGACTTATGTTGTAAAGGACGAAGACCGAGGAAAAACTAGGACAAGGTATAAGACGAAGGCCCGGCAGTGGAGAAGATGCCAATTCTGCAAATATTGTAGGTAACGTCTTAATTTTCTTGTTTAGTTAACAGTCGAAAAGTAATTGTATAATTAGGGTTCTGAGTGAAACTAGTTCCAAAAGAATGCCATTTAAATTTGATTGTCGAGTGATAAAGGTTTTCCAATAAATAGATAAATAATAATGATTTACTCTGTTGGATGGATATAAATTAAGATCTGCATCAATCAATCGCGTAGGTTGAATGCAAAAAAAAAAAAAAAAATTGTGATTGTGTGGTCGGCCTTCATTTGTAAATTTTACAACTGCTAGTCTAGGAATAAAGTTAGACTTCATCGTCTATAGTTTGGATTCATGCAAATAATATAATATAATTAAGGTCTCATGAATTAGGGAAACCAGTTTGCGGAAAAGTTGCATGTGCCAGATTCCTACATTAATAGACATATTGGACATGGAGAATTGGGGACCGACTTCAGGTTCGGGGTGAAGGTTAGATCGGGTGACAATTTATCGAGATTAAGCCTGTTTTGTGATCCGAAGTTGCTTTTGGCAGTTCTTGTGAGAATCTTCTCGGACTGAAATGTCATTATTCGAGAGTGCAATGTGCTATGCATAAGCGATGTAATCTTAAGGTCAATTGAATGGTGCTCTAGGTGGGAAGGAGAGCCAGAATGTGGAGTAGCTAAGTGAATTGGAACTTGGAATAGCTTAAAGATGGAGGTGGCTCTTGTTCTCCTCCAAATTTGCAAATATTCTCCTTTATTTCGAATTAATGAAAAATTTATTTGTTTAGTACCAAAAATCTAATTTGAGCACGTCCTATTTGATTGCTTCGACTTATATAAGTGGCAATTGTAATACTGTAACAGTGTTTGTGATATGCTTGGTTTGACACCCTTAGTTCATATTATTGGTTTTGGCTTTTGGTTAAACTTGGTAGTCTCAGCGAAAACTAGTTTTCATCTGCCAGGGAGAGAGTACTGGAAAACTCACTGGATCCGCCAGGGAAGAGTACTTGGGAACATGCTTTTGAATCTGCCAGGGCAGAGTACCTGGAAACTCATTGGACCCTCCGGAGGAAAGGTGTACCTGGAAACTCGTTGGACCTTCCAGGGAAGAGTACCTGGAATTATTGGAACCTCCAGGGGGTACTTGAAACTCATTGGACCCTCTTAATGGGTTAATGTTAGGCTGGATATCCGGAAATGTTGACAAAGTTTAGTTACCCTTGAGCCACATTAATAATTGCTTGGTTAATAGATGTTTCTTAGTAATTGAATTTATTTGCCAAATATCTTGATTGCCACTTATATCTATGTACATTTGTAATCATTTGGAAGCTTTCCTTGAAGTATTTATTTGCTTGTGTGTGTATGAAAAGTGCTTGAAAAATCTGTACTGTATTGAACATGCTCAAATTAGTGGTTGAGAACCTGGAACTACTTACTGAGCCATGTTGATTGCTCATCCCGCGTTAACTATTTATTTTGCAGAGGAGTTCAGTAGCCTGAGGAAGAGCTAAATTCAGGTCCATGGGGTTGCAGGCACAATTGTCTTCTAGCTTTGTTCTTGATTTATGAGTTTGGTATTCTGGGCCTTCGTGCCATGACTACCCTCCACTCAATAAGTTTGATACTACATTCGCGGACATTTTGGGGTATTTATTTGAGTGATGATTTTGGTTAATTCATTTGGAGTATTGATGCTAATTTTGTGGATATTTATTAAAGCTTTTGAGCCTTGACTATTGGGATGAATCCTAATATGCGGCGTGTTACAGTTTCGGGTTTGGGGTGTGACACAAAGCCTTTCCCCAAGAGAGGAACTAAAAAGTTCCATTTTGGTCCAAACTCTTTGGGTTTTCCAACAGATCGAGAGCTTTATAGTTAGTTAGCGCGCGTTTGATTGTGCGAGTGAATGTGTGAGTAGGGCATGTGGTGAGACTTTTTCTTTTTTTTTTTTTATGTTTAATTTTGATAATTGGATTTACATAAACTGACATAGATTATCCATTCAAATCCAACAATTTATGTGGGTTTATATGGTCATCGACAAGTATTATTTTCACATTATACTTGTTCATGTTCAAGTTATTGTTTCAATTGATTGTTCGAGAACAAATAATAGTTCAATGGTGAGACAGTTGATTAGTATTAAATTTGCATATGTTTGTATGTATGTTTAAGTTCATTTATAGTGTATTTGTGTGTTAAATTACTAAATTTATTAGAGTTTTCTAGTAAGTTACACGATTAAACATGGTTTAACAAGAATGATTAATCTATTGATAAAATTGGTGTTATTTTATTGTTTTTGTAGGTTTTTGAGCATATTTGGATGTGGGATCAAAGTTGGAGAACTATTGATAAGAGTGTGAGAGATGATCAAATTGGGGAAAAGTGCAAAAAGCTCGACTAATTGTCCCAACCAAGCAGAGTAAGTAGTTTCGTGTCGGGATGCAGAAATGAGCCCAGAAATATATGAGAGCCACAAACATGCAACGATGACGTTTTGTGTAAATCAGCAGCATAAGATGTATAAGTAGGACGATGTCGTTTGAAGTAGGAATAACAGAATTAGCTAAATTAGTTAGAGTCGATTACTAATCCTACATGTACAGAGATGATTGGTTGAAAGGAATCCAAGGAAATAATGATATCATTTCTCTGTCTCTCTCTCTCCGCTCATTCTATCCATTTCTGGATCATTTATTCCAAATTAATTCTCCTTTAATCCAAACACTTAACCAAGATCCTGACAAGTGGTACCAGAACAAGTTGAATGCTTGGAAAGTTCAGATTCAATGGCAGAAAACACTAGGTTTAAGACATTGGAGGAGCAAATCAAGAGCAAGAAGTCAAGCTTCAAGAGGCGGTAGAAGGTTTGCAAGCTTCACATCAACAACAACAGCAAATACGCAATGAATTGCGTGTAGAATTGGAAGAAAGTAACAAAAGGATAGAAGGTCTGGTAGCTGGAATGAAACAAGAATTTAGTGCCTTTATGAGGATGATGATGGGAAAAGAAAAGACAATTCCAGAAGAAGATAGGCATCAAAACGATCACACACCCCTATTAGCAACCCCTCCACTGAATCGGAGCCTGCAAATTGGATCTGAAAGCACTAAGACAACAAATAAGGAGGTAGGTAAAATTCTGATACCAAAATCCCCCAAAAATTGATTTGTCCTTGTTTACTGGTGCAAACTCGAGAGATTGGATCAAGAAATGTACTAAATATTGTTTAAACTATCAAATTCTTGAGGAACAAAAAGTGGAAGTCATAGAAATGTATTTAGAATGAAAGGCGGACAAATGGTTCCAAGGAGTAAAACTGGAAAAACTTGGAATGACTTGGTAAATGTTTGAGGAATTACTGTGTAAGAAGTTTGATAATAGAATTAGTAAAGATGTTGTAGAAGAGTTCAATAAATTGCAACAAACTGGAAAAGTTGAAGAGTATCAGAAGAAATTTGAAGAGCTTAAAACTCTTATGATGATTAAGAATCCACATCTGGGTGAGGAGTACTTTATATCTAGCTTCATCAGTGGGCTAAAAGATGAAATCAAGACTATGGTCAAAATGTTGAAACCTATAGCTTTATTTGAGGCCTTTGAAATGGCTACATTGCAAGAAAATGCATTAACTTTACAATCCAAATATTCCAAAGATAGGTGGAAGGCAACTTTAGAAAATAAATTTGGAATCTCTAGGAGCTCTTCTCAACAATAAAACTACAGCTCATATTACAAAGTATCCTCTGTTAATTCATTCAAGAACACTCAATTCAAGGGCAAAACCAGTGTCTGCCACAAATTCTGAACCCAAGAAAATCTCAACTCAAGAGATACAGTATAGAAGAAATAATGGACTTTGTTTTAGGTGTGGAGAAAATTTTGGACAAGGTCACCCGTGTAAATTTGGTCATCTAAATTTCTTGATCAATAATGAAGAAGATGACTCTGAATTTGAGGATGCACTAGGGTAGCAAGATGAATCCACAGGGAACCCAGGACAAGTCATAGAGATGTCCTTACACACATTGTCACAGGCAATTAAGAGGAAAACAATCACACTGATAGGAAGGTTGGATGGTGAAGAAATGTTGATCCTAGTAGACACTGGCAGTTCAGATAGTTAGATCAGGCAATGAGAAGGTAATTGCTTTTGATATTCCCTATCAGTTAGTTAACCCTTTCTTAGTAATTGTGGGGAATGGAGTTTGTGTAACCAGTAAGGCCATATGCCTAAAGTAGTGTGGGGAATAAATCAACACAGATTCTGTTCTGACCTCAAGGTGAGGAAATTAAGTGGATGGGATATAATACTAGGAGAGGACTAGATGACTCAATTCAACCATCACTTTTGATTTCCAAAAGTTGACCATTTTTCTGTACAATCAAGAAGAACTGTTACACTTACAAGGACAAGTAGAAAACTGTGATCTAGACCTCATCAGGGGCAATGATTTAAGAAAGATTCATTGAATATAAGAAGCAGCTGTGTTTGGCCATGAGAATGGGACAGAGTAACCCATCAGAAGCACATGTTGTGCCTATAGAAGTTCAGGACATTATTGAAGAATTTGCTGATGTGTTTGAAACTCTTACTGAGTTACCTCCTGTAAAGGAAATTGATCATGAGATTTCATTGAAATCTGGATCTCAACCTTTCAAAAATGAAACCATACAGATACCCTTAGTCTCAAAAAGGGGAAATTGAGAAACAAGTCAAGGACATGTTACAGCATGGAATAATCATTCATACAACAGCCTCTGTGCTTCACCAGCGTTATTGGTTACAAAGAAGGACGGAACATGGCATTTCTATGTGGATTACAGGCGATTAAATAACATGACTATTAAGGACAAATATCCTATTCCAAATGTGGATAAATTGATCAATGAGTTGGCAGGATCAAAGTATAAGACAAAGCTGGATCTCACTTTTGGCTATCATCAAATCCGGGTTAAGCCCAAGGATACTTACAAAACTGCTTTTCAAACCCATTATGGCCACTATGAATTCCTAGTGATGCCTTTTGGATTGACAAATACTCCAGCTACATTTCAGTCTCTTATGAACCAGGTCTTTCTGCCATACTTAAGGAGATTTGTATTGATTTTCTTTGATGATATCTTGATTTACAGTCCTACACTGGAGTTGCATTTACAATATTTGAAGACAGTTTTATCTGTGTTAAGAGAACACAAATTGTTTGCAAAGAGGTCTAAATGTTCTTTTGCACAACAAACTGTGGATTATCTTGGTCACACTATAACTGAAAATGGAGTGTCTATGGACAAGTCAAAAATTGAAAGCATCATGAACTAGTCAATTCCTAGAACAGTAAAAGAATTGAGGGGATTTTTTAGGTTGATTGGTTATTATAGGAGGTTTATCCAGCATTATGGCATTATTTGTAAGCCTCTCACTGAATTTCTTGAGAAGGACAATTTCACCTGGAAACACTAGCACATGCAGCTTTTTCTTCATTAAAGAATATCATTTATACTGTTCTTGTCTTAAAACAACCAGATTTTGAGAAACCCTTCACCATTGAAAATGATGCTAGTGAAGGGGTATTGGTGTGGTACTCATGTAGGAAGGCCATCCCATAGCCTTTTAAGTAAAGCATTGTCACCTAAAAATCTGGGAATGACTAGCACTTACTTATGGCAATGACTAAGTGGAGACACTATTTGGTGGGATACCACTTTGTTATTAAAACTAATCATCAATCATTAAAGTATT
Organism: Coffea humblotiana; assembly: GCA_023065735.1. Lineage (NCBI taxonomy): Eukaryota > Viridiplantae > Streptophyta > Magnoliopsida > Gentianales > Rubiaceae > Coffea > Coffea humblotiana. The sequence goes on from CM041217.1 coordinate 11,591,642, forward strand.
TGCTAGATCAGAGGCTTACTACTGCATTACAACACAAATGGTTGACCAAATTGTTGGGTTTAGATTATGAGATTTAATACAAAAAAGTAGAAAACATGGTAGTGGATACATTGTCTAGATTGCATAGAGGAGACCAGGATCAAACAGCATAGCAGGGATCATGTTTGGCCCTTTCCATCGTTAAGCACTGTGGATGCAAGAACTTCAGGAGAGGTATGATTCAAACACTCATTGCCAAGGACATTTGACATGCGCGGGGTATACATATAACATTTATCTCATCCACAATCAAGTTTTACATTTATAAACTCCTAAATACCCTACACGCGATTTTTCGCAAGTAATACGAATCGTGAACGAGTATAGGGTATTAAGAATTGATCCCACATAGAAGATTTTCAATTACTGGTTGTTTTCGAACTCCCTTATTATCTAAACTACCATAAACATAAAAAGTAATGAAAATAACACTAGAAAGCTCCTAGGGGTATGGAATTCATTACTACTCTTGCAAATGAGATTACCGGTTAAGTGAAATGCTATTATCTTGGCTAGTTATGGCGTAATTTCCTAATGTATGTGAAACCTACTCTCGTAGTGAATCAACTATACTTGTAGCTAAACCATACCTACTCTCGTGGTTATGATGTTAACTACAAGCTTATTTCTTCTATAAAATTACATGAAACAAGTCACTAAAGCGACAAAGGTGCTCCTCTACTCTCGTGAGTGAACTCCCTAGGTTTGTCACTTCCTTGAACTAGTGTTAAATCCCAATTCTCATTGCAAACTTAACACCTTTAGATAATCCCAATTAATGGGCGATTAGTCATGATTAGAAAAGCAAAAGTGATAAATAACTTGTTCAAATAATATCACAAAATAACCAAATAAATATAATTAAGAAGATACAGCAAGTTCAACCATAACTCTAGGCATAAATTTTGAAACACATATCTAAACACAAATCTAAATTTTGTATTAACAAAACTTAGAGTTCAATACAAAGATAAAGATATGGAAAGAAGAAAACCCTTGTCACTAGAGCTTCTTGAGCCTCTCCTTCTTCATCTCCCTTGGCCTCCTTGTTGAGCCAATACAAGAATGAATAACACACATAACTACCTAAACTATTCTATACTGTACTAACCTAACTAATGAACTAAGAAAATTCTAGTGAAGACTGCATTTTTAGTGGAGTTTCTCTAGCCTTCCAAAGTTATGAAAATATCCTCCAAAGGCTCATATTTATAGAGGATTTCCATGCAAAGACAAAGTGTTAAATCATACCTTGAGTCCACAAACAAGCTAGAAATGAGTTGTAAAGCTTCTTTTGCAGCTGTCTTGGACTATTTCCACTGATATTCTTGTAGGAAAATGGGTCAAAAAACTTGTGTGAACAAAACACAAGTTGCAGTCGAAATTGAGGAATACGCGACTTCAAGCCACATATTCATGAAGTCGCATTTTCACTTCTGTGCATTTGGTACCACTTCAACTGCTATTTCCTCGATGATGGAGGCTGAACTAGCTCTTGTACAAAACATGAAAATTGTAGCTCTTTGAGTTAGCTTTCCAATGCTTTAAGAATAACTCAATTTGGAGCTCTGTGAACTGATAAATGACCAAAATACCCTTGCCTGGTCAGAACTCTGTTTCAGCTTTCGACCATGAACATGCACTTCTGTATTTCAACTTTTGGACAATGAAAACGACTGAACTGGACTTTGATGTCCACATACCAAATGTAGATCTATCTCTTAGCTTCAAAATGATATAAAATTCACCTCAATCCAATACTTGTAACTCAAGATATAGCCGAAATACTACAAGGTGTCAAAGCTGTCTTCACTTGCATTTCCTCCTTTGAATGTTTTGCACTTCATGTCTTCTTTAAACCTCTTCAAATCATCATAATCATCCAATTCTCTTCTCAATTCACTCCCTTTGATGATTGAATCATTAAACCTACAAAAACATGAAGTTTTCCCATAAAAATCCATAGAAATGCAATTTTTATTCTTTAAACCATAAAATGCATATTTTCACTAGAAACTTAGTTTATTAGCTATAAAACTAATTAAAACACACCAAAACTAACTAATAAAACACACTTAAAAGACGTAAAATATACACTTGTCAAATACCCTCACACTTAAATCATTACTTGTCCTCAAGCACTAAGAAATACAAACCAACAATGGTCGAAACTTTTGAAAATAAACATATGTGCACAATTAACTTCATTTTCTCAAAAACAAGGTAAATAACTATTATGCAATTATTCCTTAATTCTCAAGTACTCATAATATCAAGTAAAGGAGAGCTAATTATACCCTAATTATGCTAGTTCAACTCAATTTCTCATCCTTACTCAATGTCACAAGTAACTCATATGGTCAATAAAAATGCTATCTAATCCCATGATCATCTTCTTATTCAACTTAGAGAGGGATTTATTTATATAATATAACTAAATATTACTCAAGTTGTAAAAGTGTCTTTTGACATGAAGATCGATATTTTTAGATGAACATCGCCGGTTACTCAACACTTCACATACTTTAGTTGCGTTGCATATTCTTAATTCAAGTACCATTTTACGTGAAAGTTGACATTTGTAGATGAAGACTCCCGGTTACTAAGTACAAGAACCATTGGAATAGAACAAATCTTATTCTCTTTTCCCTTTTCTTTTTCTCTTTTTTTTCTTTTTTTCTTCATTTTCATTTTTTTCTTTTTTCTTTTTAAAGTAAAGATAATAATTAGTCCCTCAAAAGCATAATCATGAGAAGAGTATTGTAATTATTGACCATATTTATCACTTCACTATGTAAAATCAAGTAAAGAGAAGAAATTTAATCAAATTTGTAAAATATAGGCATAATTTTCTCTATTTTACAAGATATACTTTCTTATAAATGCACAAATTATAATCACATAAAAATCATTTCCAAGTTAAATGAGAAAAGAAGTGCTTAACCCACATATATTTATCTCAAAAGTAGAAGGAATTTGAGTTACTAATGGTATGGAACTTATTACCTCTTGGATAAAATTGAAAAAAAATTGAAAATTTTTGGGGCAAATTTGCAATTTTGCAACCAACAAGTCAATCACATACAATGCATATAATCTCAATTCTCCCCCTCCCCCCCACACTTAACATACACATTGTCCTCAATGTGTAAAAAGGGAAACCAAAATAAAGAAAGTAATACTCTCTTATTGATGTGATTGAAGTGCGTAAATATGAAGTTTCTCAAGCCATTGTCCGTTATCTCCAACACTTCATGAGTTCCATTTGTATCCATTAGTAATAGAAACCTAAGAATGGAAAATGAGAAACAAAGGTAATAATAAAGCGTTGATAAACATATAACGGCGATTCGTAACTCTACGCTTTTGTGGTGGTGATGTACCTATGAAAAATACACAATAAACTACTCAAGGTACAAGGAAATACATGAGGAAAAGAAGAGGAAGAGAATGAACAAGAAACCTGTATTTTTCTTAAACAAACCCTAAAAACACGAGTGCAGAAAACCCTAACTACGTGGCTTAAGGTTGCGATTTGAAAATAGCGTTTTTAGTGGAAAAATTGCAGGATCAAATACGCGACTTCTAAAAACGCGACTGGAAGTCGCGTTTTGGAAATCGCATTTTCTTCTTTGTTTTCGCAGAATGGAATACGCAGCTCATGAATACGCGAATTCAAGTCGCGTTTTTCTGAGCTCGCGTTTTCTTCATTCTGCAGTTTTTCTGTAGAAATTTCTTAATTTTTCAAAAATTGTGCTTTTACCCCAATTACTTAAAATGCATCTTAGATCATTTGTTTGCCAAAATATTCAATGCATGCACATGTAAAATGATCAAAACATGCATTTTACCCCCTTTCTAACGGATCAAAAATAACAATTACTCAAATTGAGGGGTTGAGTGCCTTGATTGAACTTCGCCTTTTCACCTCATTTCGTCACTTTTGCTTCTATTTCCAATACTTACAATGAAAACAACAAAATAACTCAAACACATAATTTAAACATAACATCACACAAAATTAACATAAAGTACTAAAACATTGGGTTGCCTCCCAACAAGCGCTTTTGTTTATAGTCATTGGCTCGACTATTTTGCCTCATTTTTCAAGGAGGTTTGGTTAATGAATAATCCAACAATTTTGGTAGTGGTGGATCATTAAAAGGTGACTTTATAGCAAAAGCCACATGTTCTAATGATGTGAGAGATGGGAAAAAGCTTATCTATCTCAAGTGATTCATAGATATTACCTTAAATATGCACCACTTGAGAACTCACCAAAGGAATGTCCGCTTGGCTTTCTTGGGGAATAATACCTTTAAAACCTATACTCTCAACATATTCCTCAAGACGGGTGAAAAATGAGTCATTAAGGCTCATCTCTTGAGGTTTAAGGTTAGCTCCAAAAGATACTATCATGTGAAATGGACATTTCTTCATTGAAACTCAAATTAGATTCATCATTTTGATCCAAAATTTAATCCATTGGTCACATACAACATTCCCACCATTCATATTAGGGTCATTTTGCATATCATTAGAGGAAAATAACTTCATACAAAACATGTATTGGTCTTGTATTCTACCAAAGTGAGAAGTTAATTCATCTAATCTTTCCCCAACCTTATCAAAACGGTTGGAGATTGCATTTGCTAGCTTTTCTATAGCTAACTCCCAAGATGGTTTAGAATCGTTAGCTACTGGTTCACTTTCTAATTGCCAAGATAAAGGTGCATTAACTAACCTTTCTATTGCCAATTTCCAAGATGGTTTTGATTCATATTGGACACATTCGGGTGGATAATCATAAAAACATGAAAAATCACTATAAGTACATTGATTATTCCAACCATAAGTATAAGAATTCCCCCGATTAGGGTTGTCTTGATCAAAAACAAGAATTATAATACCCAAATTCACCATAATAATCCACATTTTTCACAAGCGTTTGCCACCTCACTCATCAAGAAGAGTCAAGAATTTTCTGGAACAAAGGCCATCTAGTGGCTCTAAAATGACCAGTAAACCTGAGTTTCGTCCGAACCATTAAGATGAGGGTTTAGCAACCCTTGTCTCATATAAATGGAACAAAAGGCAGCCATTAGGGAAAAGAAAAGGGGAAGAGTGGCAGAAAAAACAAAAGGGGAGAGAGAGGGAGAAAATGAGAGAGAGAAAAAAGAAGAAAAGAGAGTTTCTGGAAAATCTCTTTTGAGCCAGGTTTGAGCATCCTGCTCATTTCTTGATCAAAATCCGTTTCCAACGTTAGTCGCTTAGATATTTTCTTCATTTCTGGATTATCTGTGGTAATAGAGGAGCAACTCCTCTTCAGAAAACTTTTAAGAAAAAACACCATTATAGCCTTTCGAATTCGAGTCTAAAGCCCTCACCTTCGTAGCCCTTCACCAAGAACCTGCAACTTGCTTTGGCTCTTTGGTGAAGCTCGTCCATTTGCGCATCTCAATTGCAATTTGGTTACATAAAAAGGTGGAGGAGGTTGGAAATGATTTCGAATTAGTTTATTCTCCTAAACTAGTTTCTTCCTCCTCCTCTTGTTTGCTGACATTTTTGCTTTTCTGTTCTTCTTCCTCGTTCTTCTATTTCTGCTCACGTTCATGGTTTCCTTGTGTTGTTTGCTATTCTGTTTGTGTTTCTTTTGGTATTGGGTTATGAAAAACAATGTACATGAGTTATGTGACCTTGCTGGTTTGGAAGTCATTTCGTTTGATTCCTGCATTTGATAAACCCAGAGTTGCAGAAGAAAACGTTGAACAATCTGCATGGAAATCTGAAAAATTGTAATTTAATCCCTCAATTTCTGCATAATCATAATGTGGCCCCAAAACTTGCAAATTTGAATCAATTTTCCCCTTTTTAAGCTTTAATCCTCCTTTGCATATTTTAAGTATGTTTTTGAACAAATTATTTTTGGATTTTTGAACGAAATTAAGGCTTAATAATTTTTGGTTGATTTAATGTCTTGATTGGGCGTTAGTAAAATAAGTTAAGATTTGGGTAATGTTATTTTGATTGGATTTTTGTTAATGGCTTTGGTTTTATTTTTGAGTTTATGACTTGGGTTTGGGAGTCAAAGTCCACGCATTTTTTGTTGGATTGGATTGGTAAAAATAATGGGATAGCCCGTCTTTTCTCCGTTGGGATTTTGCTGGGCCAGATGACGTTTCAGCCCAAGGAGAAGGAAATAACCCAAAGGCCTTCTGGCCCTAACAAATCTGATATGAACATTGCATTTTAGTCCCTAACCTTTTAAGTAAGTTTACTGTGACCCTACAAACTTTTGATTTCTTTCGACTAGGTCAATAATTTAATTGCAATTTTGATTCCTGAACTTTATTTTTCTTTAATTTTGATCCAATCTTTGTAATAATTATAATTTAACCTCAACAACTTTCTTAATTTTTGTAATTAGATCCCTAAGAATTTTGATTTCTTAAGAATAACTGGTTTATCTCATTTAATTGCTAATCATGCTTCATTTTAATGCATTTAATTAGTAAATTTTATGTTCATTTTCATTTCTTTATAATAATCAAGTCAATTTGCTATATGTTTACATTTTATCTTTTAATTGTTAATTAAATTGATACCTTGACTATTTGTTGATTTTGGAGTATAAATAGGGCAACTTCTACCTCATTTAACCACTATTTCAAGGGAGGTACCTTCCATTATTATTTTAAATTCTTATGTTCTCCAATGTGTTCTTTATGTGTAAATTGCATGTTTTGAGCGCTTTTATTTACTCATTTTATTCATTTTCAAGTTTTCATTTATTTTATTCCATTTAATTTTCAATGAGTATTTAGATGGCATTTAAATGCTAAATTGTAATAGATATGCTCGAAAAATGTCTTTAGCTAAGTTATGTAATAGATAGGATTTTATTTTTTGTCAAAAATGTAATTAGTTAGATAAATATAATTGTTAAGTTATTATTTTTCAAATTCCCCCCTTAGATTATAGTTAGAGTTTCAAATGTAATAATTAGCTCTTTATGTGCGTTTATTTGTTTGTGTACGTGCATGCTGGTGTGGTTATGTGTTATTGCATCTAGATATTATACTTATGTATTACGTGCTCTATGTGCTTTATGTGTTTGCTTATTTTAATTATGTTTTATATGATTATTTATTTATAATAAATGCATGACGTCACCACACTTGTCTAATGCTAGTTGTGGCCTTTTTTTCATTTTCTCACTAGTCCAATGCTAGTGAGAACATATAGACATGGGTTAATCAATGCTAGACCCTTAGGGCCGCCTACGCGCTAGAATTACATGTTTGTATGACATTTATTACATTTCATGCATTTTTTCTACTTTTAGGTTATTTGCATTTGCATATTATTTTCCCTACTATTATTTCCTTATCCTCTATACGTTTGAACCATATCATTTAGACTTGCATTCCATTTAGGAAATTAGAAGTAAGTTAGTTCGTTTGCTTGATTAGGTTAGGAGAGTCACCCTTCAAATTTGGAAAATGAACGACTATGGTTTCTTAATTTTAGCACGCTCTTATCCCCTCTATACGAAAAAATTTGAATCACAAATTTTAGCATCTCGTACCCGTTATGTTGCATTTTCCTCTTCTAGATCATGTATATTTATCTATATAATATAATTTCTTTTTCTTTGAGTCTCATCTTTTGCATTTTTCATGATCTCTTCAAAGAATTACTTTTGGACATCGTAATTAATGTGATTGGTACCAATTAAATTTGAAGAGACATTCCGACCCTGCCGATACCCCTAGATCTATATTCACATCTATATAAAAGCATTCTAATGTGATAAGTTTTATATGTTAGATTAGAAAAATTTTTGACTAAATTTTGCAACTAATTTTGGTTAGATTGAAAGGGTGCCTTAGGTTTGAACCTATCAAATCTTTACCTTCCCTTTGTTCAACCGTTACTCCGAATTCTTTTAATTTTGTTTTCAAATATTTGAATTCGTTTAAAAGGGATTTTATTTATTTCTTTTAAAAATATATTTTGGGTGACTTGGTATAGTTAAATTTAATACCAAGTGACGACTCCTATTTTTTCTCAAAAACCATCGCACATTGAAGTCCCATTTAAGGCCCTTCTTTTTCCTTCATTTTTCTAAAAAGCATAAAGACTCATTTTTTTAACACTAATTTTATTTTAAAAATTGGGGCGCGATAGTAAGAATCGAGTTTGTTTCATTCGTCTGGTTTTTTACTTTTTCTTCTTCACTTTTTGACTATTCCTATCCTAAAGAGATAATCACTAATCTTTAACTGCCCTAATGTTCTTTCATGGATGCCTCTATGGAGGTAATCTAGCAAGAGCCTTCCATAGTGGCTACCATAGTTGCTAGATCTGAAACTTTAAAGAAAAAAAAGCATTGCTAGATCTGAAATTTAAAAAAAGGGAAAAGATGAAATAGCAAGAAGATGAAAAGAAAACATGGATTGGATTGGAATGGAAACAATTCCATGTATGTTTGTGAATGTTTCCAAGAGTCAATAAGGGCAAAAGAACCGAGAGAGAGAGAGAGAGAGAGAGGAGAGAGAGAGAGAGAGAGAGAGAGAGAGAGAGAGAGAGAGAGAGAGAGAGAACATTAGATAGGAGAAGAATTGTGATGACTGAAAATGAAAAAAAAAAACCAATAGAAATAGAAAAAAAATAAAGGAAGACATACACAACTAGAACTGAAGTCTGGAATGCTTTGGATGCTAAAGAAAAGCACAGCAAAGCTATGACGGCGGGGAAGAAGAAATGATAGGGATTTCCTTTTAAATCTAAACTTTTTACATATTATATTTGACCCCCTAAATGTTTTGAATAATTGCAACTACACATAAATTTCTTTTATTGTTTTCATTTGTAGCTTTAGGTTTTGCATTTTTACATGATTGTTAATATCATTCTAGATTAATTATCTTATGAACTCTAGCCCAATGACTTAGAACCATTTACATGTATATTTCTTAATTTCATTATAAAAAATGAATGGGAATATATATATATAACATATTTATGAGTCATTTGATTCGACTCTCCGATCGAATCCATTGACTCCTGATCCCTGAGGTCGGTTGAGTCAATATCGGGTCCGAATCTAAAAAACATAGAAATCAACTAGTCCTAAGAGAGAGAAAAGTGTAAGTTGGGTCATGAACAGTACATATGATCCCCCTATTAACACTTTGAGTGGCGTGCGCAGGTTTAGAATTTCAGTTGAAGTTTGATAAGCTGGCATTGTTGGATTTTGGGGATTGTGTGCGGTAGACTTTGACTGGGTGTTTCTTTATCATCTTGCCTCGTTTGACTGTTTTACACCGGAATTTTAACTGATATGGTTTCCTGGTAACAGGCTTCTTGTCTTTTTAGGCATTGTCCACCTATAACAATAGTGGCGGTGAGGAAGCTATCAGAGTGTATAATACAGTCTCTTTCTCCTTCATTTGAGTTTTTTGATCGTCTTTTACCCCACAAGCATTCCAATATCAAATACCACAGCTTGCCTCCACGTGGTCTTCATCCTCACCTAAGCCACTTTATATATATTTTAAAGGGAAAATCGTTCCAAACGTCTCTCACATTTTGCAAAATAATTTTTTTATCTCTTATTTTTAAAAATGTACTTTTACATTCTTTATAAATTCATATTGGTCAAATTTGGTCCCTACCTAGATTTCGGATTAGTTTTTAGTCGAAATCCACCACGTGTCTTGCACATGATTATTTTTGAACGGCAAAATTATCAAATCAAAATTTACATAATCTGATCTATAGTCCCTCATATTTTACAAAATGAATTGTTTAGTTCCTTACATATCACAAAATGAATTTTTTCATCCCTCACATTTTATAAAATAAATTTTTTTATTCCTCATTGATCATGTGTACGAATAACTTATATTTTTTTAAAAACTCATGTATATATTTATTTAATTTCACCTGAACAATATGAATAGCATGTAATATATTTCTATTTGATTTCATCTAAACGTACTATTCAGGTATCATCCCTTGGGAATCCTGGGCACTCGGGGGAGGAGGCATTATCAGAGATCATCATGGTCAGGTAAAGCGGCGCTTTCTCTACCTTCTATGGCTTTTGCTCGAACATGGAAGCGGAGGCAGAGCTCTCCTAGATGGCCTTCAGTTTTGTCTCTCCCTCGGCCTGGCCAACGTGATTGTCCATATGGACTCGGCACAGTTACTCAAAGTGGTGCAGCAAATAGCCTCCATACCGTGGACACTTGACGTCCATATTTGCCGCATACGGCACCTGTTGACCCAAGCAGTTTTTGTGTTGGAGCACAACTATAGGGAGACGAACTCAGCTGCAGACACACTCGCTAAGCAGGCAGCCACTACAAGACAGTTGGAGAATTACGGCGCTCTCAACTTTACCGAAGCGAGTTCAAGGGATCACATGTCTGGATGCAAATCAGTACCCCATATTTTCGTCTAACGCACTGCATGTCATAATGTCGTCTCGGGGCTTAACAACAGTTTTCCCTCGTGTAATTTTCCTACTTTCTCAATAATACAAGTAACCTTTAAAAACGTTACTGTTCAGGTAAAATTAAATAGATATATACAAGAGTTTAAAAAAATTGTTACTTTTTCACCCCATGTTCATTTCCTTTTACTTGAAAATTGAAAACAAAGAAGATATTTAATCCTAAACATTATCAAGTGTTTATATCGAATTAAATTTGGATAGAAAAAGTAAACAAGGGAAAAGTGTGACAAAAAGAAATAAGTAATTGACACTATCAAATTTTAAGACAATCATAAAGCAAGTAATTCAACTGTTGGTTTTAAAGGTGGCGAGTAGAAATTTTAGATTTAAACAGCAATTTTGTTAGCATGACTATAGAATTCAAGTTAGGACTGATTAATTAGATAACCTTATTACACAATTCAATAAATAAATTATTACCAGAAGAGAAAAGGTCACAAATATTGAATAGGTTCACATGGTGAAATCAAGTAGATATATATATGTTAAAAATAAAATTGCTAGTTTTAAACCCATGTATATATCTATTGAATAGCATGTATACAACTATCATTAGTTTGTTTAGGTGAAATCAGATAGAGATTAATTATATACTATTCGTACTGTTCAGGGTGAAATCAAATAGATATATACGTGGATTTAAAAAAAATTATTTGTACACATGGTCAATGAGGGATGAAAAATTCATTTTGCGAAATGTGAGAGACGAAATAATTCATTTTGTGAAATATAAGGGACTATAAATCAGATTATGTAAAATTTGATTTGACAATTTTTATCCATAAAAATGATCACATGCAATGCACGTGGTAAATTTCAGCCAAAACTAGTCAGAAACTTAGATAGAGATCAAATTTGATCAATGTAAATTTATAAGGGACGTAAATTGCACTTTAAAAGTGAGGGGTGGAAAAAATCATTTTGCAAAATGTGAGGGATGTTTTGACCAATTTTTCCTATTTTCAAAGTGCACAAAAATCACCCATTTAAAATTCATAAATGTGGTTTCCAAAACTGAAATTGCGGTTTTTCAATTGACAAGTTTCCATTTCAAATATTATCAGCACTTGATATCTGAAAAATTAATGGCTACCATTGTTTTTTCTTTCTCTCCACAATTATATGTTAGGATTGTATGAATTTAATACATATGGTTACCATCTTCTTTTTCTGGCAAAGCAAAAAAAATCGTCTTAATATTTTGTCATTCAATAGGGTGGTTTGTATGATCATCATTTGGATAATTCATGATTTTTCTCGAAAATTTCATGGAGTCTGCCTTGTAATTTTAAGAATGTTTGGATCGTGAGGATGGAATAGTTTCCTATCGTTTAGTTGATTTCTAAACTGCCAAGCTGCCAATTTGCTGACTTTTTTTTTAAAAATATTTTCCCATCGTTGAGTTGATTTCTATTTCAAGTTAGCATAGCATTGGTAATTCCAGTTTATTATGTATTCTATGCATGAATAAATTCCTATACAGTATTAAATGTGTATTAAATCGAGTAGCTTAAGTATATATACGTAAAGTTTAAATTTAATGCTAATCGAGCAAAAGTTAAACTGATTTTAAAAACTTTAGTAAACACAAATTAATGTACTTGTTTGGTTTGTTTAGTGAGGGAGTCAATCTTGAATGATCTCTTACCAAATTAACTCAATTTGATAATCAAATAGAACAGTTCATCTTGTAGCCCTAGCAATGAACGAAATGTTTACCATTGAAGTAAAATATGAATGAACTTCTAATCAACTGAATATCTCTACCAAGCATGACACCTACAATGGATTTACCAAATGTATCGTTATTGTTGTTTTTTGTGGTATTTTACCCTTCATAATTTGCAACAAATAGAAATCACTCTGCAAAAATAATCCCATTTTAGGCTAAAAAATCCAAATATACAAAAATATTTTTAAAATTGTTAGGTTTCTCTAAGCTATAACTAACTGCACTACTTAATATCTTAAATTTAAGCACAAATATTTTATTTTGGCAGAGATATCTTTAAGTTGTAATTAACCACCTTACCTAACTTCCTAAATTCAAACACATTAGTAGGTGTGTGCCTAAAGCACGAGTAAATCAATAGCAAGACCGTAAAATGTCTAATTCATAACAATAAAACATATTTGGATGAGGAAACATGTTCTGGTTTGAAAAAAAAGAAAAAAGAAAACGACAACTACAAATTTGTAAAGTAATTGAATTATCAATTGCTAATTTAATTTAAACTTATAAAACCTGAATGTTGGTTTAACTTCTATTTGCGGCAGGCCAAATAGGGTTCTCCTGTTTCGGGATTCTCCAAATTCCATAGGGTTTGCTTAAGAAGGGTTTTCTTCGTTCAGCAACAAACTATCTAGGGTTTGGCCATGGCTACTACGGCAACCCTTCAGCTGCTTGCTGAAGGGTTAGCTCTCCCCACAAAAATCTTTCGCAGACATAGTGTCCCAGCACTTTAGACCTGTCGCGCCCGATTTCTCTAAGACCTTCGACCTCTCACCTCAACAGCCATGGATTGTTCGCGAGCCATCTATATACAGAGGCAAGCCAGCTGTTTCTTTTACTGAGGAAAACACTAACGCTCTCTCTCAACCTTTTTGGTTCTCTTTAGTTGGCAAGTTCTCCAAGGGCAGGCCAAATATGGAAGCATTGTGCAAAGATTTCTAGGCACTGGGGTTTAAAAGTGCCTTCTCACTCGAATTGATTAACCATCACCATGTCCTCATTCGGTTTGAACAGGAAGATGATTACCTGCGCTGCTGGTTGAAGGGTACTTGGTCCTTGCAGGGGTTTGTAATGCGAATTTTAAAGTGGACACCCTCCTTCTCTGTGGATGCCAAATCACTTCTTGCCCTTGTATGGGTCTCTTTGCCGCAATTTCCAGTCCACCTCTTGAACAAAGGCCCCTTATTTTCAATTGCACAGGTACTAGGGGAGCCGCTGAAAATTGATGCCTCAACAGCCTCTCTTAACCATCCTAACATTGCACGATTTTGAGTCAAGGTGAACCTGCAACAGTCCTTGCCGGATAAGGTTTGGATTGGGAATGGCACTTCAGGGTTTTGGCAGCCAGTGGAGTATGAAAATCTGCCGGGTTACTGCTCAAGTTGCCGAAAGTTGGGCCACACATCTACCTCTTATTAGAGTTTGATGACTTCTACGGGACATAGGATGGAGCAACCCCCAAAGACGTTGTACCCCGCGATGCTAAAACTACCCATGTGGACAAGACCTAGGTTGTTGAGGAAGACCCACACAAACACCCTCAAGTATCGAACATCGTCTGCCATGCTCCCTCTAGCTCCTTGGCTGAGCAACTGCGGCAGGCCAATGTTCTCACTACTACGATAGAATGCATGCAGCTTGTAACTGTCCAGTTCAACCACATTCGGCATCCCCACAATTCAGGCTTATCGACAAAACAAAAGCAGCGTGTAACCTGTATCTAAGAATGTAATGGCAGCGCAAGGATTACGCACGGCAAAGCCCCTCAATCCCCCCTTTTATGATGACTGCCGACTTGGATGGAGAAAAAAGATTCTCTAAGAAGAACCTGACCAAGAGGCTGGGTTCGGCTTTTGATTGGGTCTCGGATGCAAATGAACCTGAATGTACAGCCATTCGCCTAGCAGACTTACAAAACTTCAAGACCCAGTTATGCTAAGCTTCCGGCTGGTCTGCCCCTTGATCACTCGCTGGATCACTGCTCTTCGCTGCAACATCACCATGCAAAATGATCGGGGAAAAAATGCTACTTGAGATAGCCAAGGACAATTCTTACTTGACAAGCTATTAAAGCTTCTCAAACTCAGCATCGCAAGCCAGGCCACATCCCGACAACTCAAAAAACTACTTCGTTCCAACTCTATCACTTTCCTGGTAATCCTGGAACCTATGTTGGATTCTTCAGCCCTTTCAAACTTTGTAATGAAATTTGGGTTTCACTTGGGCTTATTCAATACGTCGAATAAAATTTGGGTTTGTTGGAAATCTTCTTTTGCTATCAATGTAGTGAATAACGATGACCAACTATTTCATTTGGCTATTACGTATGACTCTCTTTCAACAATCTTTTACTGCAACTTTATTTATGCTAAGTGTACAAGATGGGAGCGGCAAGAGCCATGGTCACCATGACTAGTATATGCCAGACCATAGCGAAGTGGCCATGGCTCTTAGGAGGCGATTTCAATGTCATATCTTCATTAGATGAATACTCAGGATGCTCTCGCCAGGACACCCGAGCAAGTGCAGATTTCAATGCTTTCATCATGATTGCTCACTCAAACAGGCACAGGTAAATGGAAGTCCATTTACCGTGGTTTGGCATTTGCAATGGGCGAAGAATATGGAAAAAGCTCGACCGTGTGCTCTATAATCACAAATGGGAGCAGCTTCCTGACCGTCATAGTCTATCATCTGAATCGTTCTACCTCAGACCATTCAGCCCTTCTCTATTCTTGGTGACTTTCAGCGGCCTGGCCAAGAACGTTTAAGTTTCAACACATGTGGGCTAAACATCCTACGTTTATGGATACTGTTCGCCAAAACTGGAGCCTACCCGTCGAGGGCTACAGCATGTATGCCTTGGCTAGTAAGTTGAAGCGACTGAGGAAGTGTTTGCAAGACTGGAATAAATCCACGTTTGACAATATCTTTGATAAAGTGGATCAAGCAAAAGAGCTTGTTCGTCAGAAGGAGATTCTCTTAAAACAAGTCAACACGGAAGAGGCCCGCATGGAGTGGAGCCATGCTCAAGCAACCCTCCTCCAAGCTTTAGCCAACGAGAAGCTCTACTGGAAGTAGAAAGCTCGGGTGAAGTGGTTGAAGGAAGGAGAATCAAACTCGAAGTTTTTCCATTCCTCTTTACAGGAGAAGAAACAACGGATGCATATAACCCGAATAAAAATTCACATGGGGATTGGGTTGACAATTTGGAGGACATTGAAAATGAGGGAGTGGTCTTCTTTCAAAATTTATTGACCAATGACCAACAGGGTACAGAGGATAAGCTTGTTGCTCACCAGCTTCTCCAACTCGTCCCTAGTTACATCACTGCATAATAGAATGAGGATTTGATTCGGATGGTATTGTTAGATAAGGTAAAGTTTACTGTCTTTGGGCTGGATGGAGAGGTGCCGCTGGTGCGGACGGGTTCTCAGAGTTCTTCTTTAGCCATTGCTGGGACTTGGTTGCTCTTGATGTCTTCAATGCAGTCTGAGAATTCTTCATTGGGTGCCTATTCCCAAAGCCATTGCCAGCACACTTATTGTGCTTATTCCCAAGAAGGAGGCTTGCTCTTCCTTTGCTGACTACAGACTAATAAGCCTGTGCACATTTGTTAACAAGATTTGCACCAAACTGTGCAATCGCTTAAAACCTCTGCTACCTTTGCTAATCTTGAAGAATAGTCATCATTTGTTCATGGCCGCGAAATCTCTGATAACATATTGCTGGCACAAGAGTTGGTGTGCTCCTTGGACAAAAGAGTGCATGGACATAACATTATTTTTAAACTGGATATGATGAAGGCATTAGATAGGGTCTCATGGTCCTTCTTATCTAAGTTGATGTCAAAGCTCGGGTTTCACTCCCACTTTACTGCCCTTATCAGGCATAATTTAGCAGCTAGCTGGTTCTCGTTGTTAATCAATGGGAAACCGTGTGGTTTCTTCCAATCCTCCAGGGTCTCAAACAGGGAGATCTACTTTCACCGTTTTTGTTTATTCTAGCGTCTGAGGCTCTCAGCAAAGGCCTTAACCACCTAGTCACAACTGGTTTGATTGCTAGCTATGGGCTGCCCTTAGGGTGCTTGAGTGTCTCTCACTTAAGTTTTGCAGATGATATTATGATATTCACCAGGGCGGATAGGGGGTCGATCAAGGGATTGATGGATTTTCTGACCCTCTAGGAGCGGGGCTTGGGTCAAAGGTTAATTTGTCGAAGACTACTTTATCCTCTCTGAGAAATGTCCTCGAACAAAGGCAAGATCTGTATCCTCTTTTACGGGTATGAACAGCAAGAGTCTTTCGATTGATTACTTGGGATGCAAAGCTATTCAAAGGCAGGCCCAAAGGAACATATTTCGAACCTCTCGTTGATAAGGTTAACCAGCATCTTACTGGATGATGGAGTAAGCTCTTGATAGTCGGTGGGCGATTAGTGCTTATTAAGCACATTCTAGCTGTAATACCTTTGCATACCATGGCTGTACTGGATCCTCCTAAGCTAACTCTGGAGACACTAGAGAAATTGATGGCTTGTTTCTTTTGGGGTAGTTCAGACGGAGTACAGAGGAGGCATTGGCTCTCTTGGGATAAATTATGCTATATGATGGAAGAAAATAGCCTTGGGCTTCGGAAGCTTGACGATATAATGCATGGCATTCAGTTGTAAGCTTTACTGGAAATTTCGGTCTTGGCGTGACCTTTTGGTCAGAATTTATGGCTTCCAAGTACATCAAACGATTTGACCACGCCTTTATCGCAAATGTTGCAGCAAGCGGACTCATGGATTTGGCAGAGCATGCTCCGAGCTTGCCACATTGTGGAAGACAACTCTCGCATGCTAGTTCGTGATGGTTCATCGTTATTCTGGTTCGAAAATTGGCTTGGCAATGGTCCTCTGGCGACGTCCCTGGCAGCTGTCCCCTTCCTTGGGGCTTGCATCTTCGACTCTTTCAATAATGGTGGTTGGCAGTTAGGAGCACTGGAGCCACATATCTCCCTCACCCAGCAGGCTAAAATTAGGCAGATCTCCTTACACTTTAACAGGAGGGATGAGCTCGTGCGGTCTCCAGTTGCTTCAGGTCACTTCTCGCTCTCGTCCACTTACGATCTTATACGACGCTAGAAATCACCTATGGTATCAAGACGTTACATTTGGAACCTACGAATCCCACTGTGCATTTCGACATTCATGTGGCGGCTTTTGAACAATGCCATTCTGCTGCCTGATATTCTCTAAAGCTTGGGGTTCAATATGCCTTCAAAATGCCCCTTCTGCATCAGCTGTGAAACACTGGATCATTTATTCTCATCGTGTCCTCTTGCTGAAGAGCTTTGGTCTTTCTTTTAGATATTTCGAGTTCTCAAAATGATGACATTCTAGTTCGATTGCAAAGCCTATGGATTCACTTCTCTGCTTTATTAGCGAGAGTCTATCTCTTATAGATTTTGCTAGCAATTGTTTGTTAGGAAATTTGGATAGCCAAGAATTGCCATCTTTTTGACAGTGTAGTCACCTCAGCTGCTCAACTCCGTCGTCTCATCATCACGGATGTACAGGCGATCTTGCATGTTTGGCCTTTGACATGCAAGAACTGAGATGCTAATCTCCTTGCTAGGAAACCCTGGGTACTCTAGCAGGGGTGGAATACTCCGGGATTACTCAGGCCAAGTGATAGCTGCTTTCTCTACATTCTATGGCCATTGTATAAGTGTGGAAGCTAAAGCACGAGCACTATTAGAAGGGCTTCTTGCTAGGCGCACGGCTGCTCCCAGGTAGAAATGGACTCCAAAGTACTGCTCGATGTGATTCAAATGAAAGCTACATGACCGTGGCGCATTAATTATATTGTTTGCCAAATCTGGTCAGTCACCCGAACTGGGCAATTTCACATTCTTCATGGCTTTCGACAAGTCAATGCAGTGGCAGATGCGCTTGCTCGGCTCGCCAGCACCAACTAGATCTCCTCTTACTATCGTTCCCATAACCTACCAAACCATGTCAAAGGAATAGTTGGTCTAGATAAGGTTCACTTTCCTTATTTGCGTTTCTCATGAGATCTCTACTTTTTTAGATTGAAAAATAAAATGGCTAATGGCTTTCTCAATAATTCAACAAAAGAGTAGCAATTTCCAAGACAAAATTTAAAAAATAAAATAAAATAAAATAAACCAAAACCTCCCCTAGAAACTTAAATGCATTATTTTAGGAAAATATTTTAGTAACAATCGTTATGATAATGAAATAGTTTTTACTTGATATTATATGATATTATAGGTTGTCACACTTTTAGTGACCATTTAATTACCTATTAAACACATCCATCTAAATAAGATAATGTCTAAAAATTTGGTAGTAAATTTTTCATCTAAAATAGTAAGTCAACATAATAAATTAGTACTTTTTGTGTCTCGAGAAGTAAATTGGAATAAATATGAAGCTTAATTTTTTTTAGAAAATAAATTACTACTTTATATCCCAGACTTACTTTTTAGAGAGTAAGTTTAGTTCACGTAATAGTAAATTTTTATATATAAATAGTATATCATATTGATAATATAGTACATTTGATTAATGATCAAAACCTACAAGTTTGTGGCATAAATTTACTATTTTACTTTAAAAAACTTATATAAAACTAGTATTAGGAAGTTTATTTGAAATAGTGCTAAGATTTTTTATGAATGATTTAAAAAAATTATAGTTAGTTAGTACTTGTAATATACATGTATAATACACGATTATACGTATCATTTAAAAATCTTCTATGTTTTATACATTTTAAAAATAGTATGAAAAATATTTTTACTTTTCAGACAACCCTATAAAACATGTGATAAAATTTTCTCGTATTATAGATTCTGAATTATTATTCAATTTTTTGAAAAGTTTGAAAGTTTGAATAACAATAACAACAAATCTTCCTAGTTATATATAGAATAGTGTCACGCCCCATTTTAAATGAAAAATAAATAATTACGATTACAGGTTTATAAACATGAATTTGATTAATTTCTGATTGAAAAAATGAGTTTTTGATTTTTAGAAAATAAATAAAGAAAATGGACCTAAATGGGACTTTAAAAATGCGACGATTTTGGCCCAAAATAATAGTTGAAAAAGGGTTTTTAATTAAAAATAGGAGTCGCCACTTGGTATTGAGTTAAAGTTGTACCAAGTCACCTAAAATGAATTTTTAAAGAAAAAGTAGAGAAAACCCTTTTTAAACGACTCAAATCTGCGAAAATCAAGAGAAAAAGGAGTCGGAAGTCACAATTGAAGAAAGGGAAGGCAAGGATAAAATCCAAGACATTCTTTCAACCTGGCCAAAGTTAGTTGCGTGATTTAGTCAAAAATTTTCTTAATTTAATCTAAAAACTTATCACATTTGGATGTCACTATATGGATGCAAAACCTAAACCTAATGTATATCGGAAGAGTCAATATGTCTCTTCGAATTTTAGTTGGTGCAAATCGCATTAAATTGTGACGCCCAAAAGTGACTCTTTGAAGAGGTCACGAGTATGCAAAATATGAGACTCAAAGAAAAGAAAATAATAATTATACAAATGTACATGTCCTAAAGGAATGCATCATAACGGGTGCAGGGGGGCTAAGATTCGTGACTAAATTTTCTTTTTTATAGAGGAGATACGAGCGTGCTAAGGTTAAAAGCCATACTCGTCCATATCTCATATTTAAAGGGTTAATTCTCCTAATTTTGGTCAAGCAAATGGTCTAATCTATTTCTAATTTTTCCTAAATGAGATGCAAATTTAAGTGTTATATTTTATACATAGGGATAAGGGATATTTATTAGGGGCAATATCATGCAAAAATGATAAGTATCCTAAAAAAGTAAAAAATATACGTGAAATGTAATGATTTGTCACACTAACATGATCTAATGCGTGGTCGGTTCCTAAGGGTCTAGCGTTGGACTAACCCATGTCTATAAGTTCCCACTAGCATTGGACTAGTGAGAAATCGGAAAAGAGGGCCACAACTAGCGTTGGACTAGTGTGGAATCGGAAAAAAAGGACCACAACTAGCGTTGGACTAGTGTGGTGACGTCATGCATTTTATTATAATCAAATAAATTATATAAAACATGATAAAAGCAAATACACACATAAATCACATATAGCACATAGCACATAAGCATGATATCTAGATGCAAAAACCCTAGGAAAATAAGTAAACACATAATCACACAAGCATGCAAACACATAAAAAAATAAAAGCGAATAAAGACCTATCTATTACATTCAGGGCCATAACTACAATCTAAAAGAGGAAAAAATGAAATGAAGTGAAATAATAACCTAACTATTATAACTTGGCATTTAAATGCCTCTCAAATAATCAAAAATAAATACACAAAATTAAAATAAATAAAGTGAATAAAGAAATAAATGAAATAAAAAACATTCAGCATGCAATTACACACATAAAATCACATAGTAGCACATAGGATCAAGTAAAATCAAAATAAAGGAGTAGAGTGTACCTCTCTTGAATTGGTGACCTAATGAAATGAAATTTTCTTATTTACCCTCCAAAACAAAGAAAAAGGTCAAGGCATCACTTTTAATTAACAAGTAATCACAAAAAATGGAAAAAAAACACGAAATTGAACCAAACAAAGCATCCAAATGAAAGTAAACAAACCATATTTAACAAATTAAAAAAAAATAAGGACCCAATTGAAAGAATTAAAAGAAGTTTGAGGGGTCAAATTATTATTATTACAAATATTAAGGGTCTAAATTAAAATAAAAAAATTAAGGACTTAAGATGAAGCCTACCAAAACTAAATGCTAAAGTTCACAAAATAAATCAAAATACTCTCATCAAACCCCAAAACAAAAACATCACCCAAATCTAAACTATTTTTACAAAAATCCAAATAAAAAACTAAAAATTTATCAAAAATTGTTAAACATTTAAATTTCATCCCAGAATTCACAAATAATCTGTGCAAAAAATACATTAAAGCATGCCAAAGAAAAAATAACATGTTAAAGGGACAAAATTGATTAATTTTTCCAATTTTCTGGGCCATAGTAATATTACTTAGAAAACTAGGGGTTAAAGTGCAATTTTTTTCAAAATTCCCATGCAAAGCTTCGAACAAGCTTATGCTTCTGCAGTTTCCTAGCCACCATTCTTTCTGCAACTTTTCTCATTCAGCCGAAACATATTCATGCGAAGTGACTCAAATCAAACTTACTGATTTATCAACCAAAGCCAAGTGCAATAACTTCAACCCATTGTTAACATTACCCAAAATACAATTACCTATTTCCAACAGATTCAATAATGCAACTAGATATGAAAAATGCAGCAAAGATGCAAAGAAAGAAACTTGCGGCGAACATGCACATGGTATACCAATCGAACAACAAACAAACCACAATCTTCAAGCAAGCCAAGAGCCTCAGCAACAAACAAATGACCTGTCAACATTGCTGAAACAAAGTAGAGAACTCCAACCCTATTGCAGCAACTATCAGCTCCTTATAAGAGTGCCAGCATACTCAACCAAGAATTGACTTAATGTATCAAGACCACAAAGCTCTCTTTTCCCTTTCCAACATAAGGTTCTGACTTCTAGACATAAAGGTTCCGCATAAGAGCATGAAAATCTGGAAGAGTTGCTGCAACTTCGTTGGTTTTTTTCTTAAGCATAGCAGGTCATCAAAACAGAATTTCTATATATTGTCGCTATCATACCATGAAACAGGGAGGAACCAAAACATTTTTTGAAACAAAATGATAAACATCAGACACTGACTTCCTTCTCCTTCTCATGTAAACATCAGACACTGATTCTCCTTCTCACATGAAACCCATGAAACATCATACCATAAAGCCCATGTAAACATCATTCTCTTTTTCACAGCAAGCATCTTACCACTAAACTACAGCCTAGGAACAGCACCAAACAGATTCTAGGGAGAGTAAACAGGCACTAACATACCTAAAATGCAAATAAACAGCAAAAAGGCAACAGCTTTGGACTATAAAAATGCAAGTAAAATGCAAGGAAATAGCAAAAAGTAAACTGTCTCTCCCAACTTTCGACTACACTCACGGGCTTCAACCAGCTTTGGATTGGTCGAAACTCCTCTCACATACACAGAACTTCACCAGATTGATTCCCAACAGCAAACCTAAAATTTACAGCAACCCAACAAACTCCCTTACCAACAACAGACATTACATCCCAACATGAATGCATAACATCAGAAAGAGCTAAGAAATTTTTACTAAAAGAAAGGGGAGAGAAACAAATAGGTCAATAACCCTCACTCCCATACATTCACCAGCGAAAGTTAAAGAAATAGGAGAAAGAAAGCATTACAATGCTTTTCCGGCGATGATTGACGGCGATGATGACGGATTCTGGTGAGATGGTGACAGCTTCTTGTTTCCCTGCGAAGTTCCCCCTTTCTCCTCTTAGTTTCTCCTCTTCCTACTCTCTCTTTTCTTGCTCTCAGTTTCATTTTTCTTTCCTCAACCGAAACCCTTTCCTTCTTTCTTTCTTGCCTTCTTCTCTAGTTTCCTACCCTCACTTAGCCCCTCTGTTTTCTCTTCGTCCGCCGCCCCTTTCTTCTTTCCTTGCTTTGTTTTCCTTTTTTTACTTGCTCAGTTTTTTGCTTTCCCGAAACCTCCTCCTCTCCATAGCCGAAGCCCTTCCTTCTTCTTTTTCTTCCCTCAGTTCCCTTTTTCCCTTTTTGAAAACCCTCTTTCGGTTTCCCTTTTTCCTTTTCCCGTAACCCTTTCCTTTTGTTTTCCTTTTTTGTTTTTAGTTTTTTCCTCCAAATTTTTCCAAATCAACAAGTGTCATCCTACTAATCTAGCAAGTGTTGTGGTGTCAAAAGAAAAAAGAGACACTTGTCTATTGCCTACTTTATACACTTAGCTAGTTTGCATGTGTTCCACATATTTTCCATTTTAATTTTTTATTTTCCCAAACAAATTTAAGATAAATAACAAATTTACATTCCCCCCTTTTTTTATCTTGCAAAAATTCATTTTATTTTATTTTTTTAAAAAAATGAAAAGATAAAAATATTAGAATTTTTGTAAGAATTTTCTTTTTCCTAAATTTAATGCAAAAATGTTTTAAAAAAAAATGATGAACCTTAATGTACCAAAATAAAAACAAACACTAATTACCATTTTGCAAACTTAATCAATTAAAATAAGATAAAATTAATAAATAATAATAATAATAAAGCTAAAAATTGAATAGAAATTTTGGTGTCTACAAATAGCGCTTTCTATGTATCACGATTTCTATAATTTAATACCTATGAATATAATAAAATGATGAAGTTTGAATAAATTTATTGTTTGGGACACAAGAATAAAAGTTAAACTTGTATTAATGTAGCATAATCTTTGAAAGTTATAGTATTTTAATCATATATTAAATTCAGTAACTTTCAAATATATTTTGTATATTTACACATGCATTTGTGTGCATTTTCTATCAAACTTTTTTTTTGTGTTGAATATTTAATTATATATAATATAGAAATGTGTTATATTTTGTATTTTATCTTTCCCAAATTTTGGTAATTCTGCTATTACTCTATTGTAAAAACTTAACATTATCCTTGTGAAGCTTATACACAACCAGAATTAGTAAATTTATGAGACTAAAACCATTAGTTTTTATGGACAAATGGTACATAAACTGCTAAAAATGTCATTTTACAATAATCTTAAGTTTTTACAGATGAATGGTATGTAAATTGCTAAAATTGTCATTTTACAAATTACTAAAACTTACTATTTTATGGAATATATTTATTATATTAGTCTAATTGATCAAAAAAATTACTGTAATCATGTGTACATTGTTTTGAAATTTACACCAATCTCACTATTCCCATTATTACTGGTAAAATACTCCTAATTAAAAGCAAGGTAAAATCAAGTCTTTTTGCGTAGTTGTTATGTTTACTAGAAAATTATCAAACTACTCTTACAATACATAGTTACTCCTATACTTAGTAACATTTGTAAATAAATTAGAATAATTATGTAAAAGATTTTATACTTTTTCACCAATATAATCAAAAGAATTTTGCACCTTTAGAAAACAAATGGAAAGAAAGGACAATGGAACGAATATAAGGGTGCACAAATGCAATATGTATCACATCATGAGTTTGGGTATGACTTGTTTAAATAATTTGTCAATTAGTTTTTCAACAATATATGATGGGCATTGATTTCTGACAAATGAAAACATAACAACATATATCAATTATCTATTAATGGAATTTGTAGTTTTAATACAATCAATTGAGCATATATTTCTCTTTTTTTAAGTAGCTATCATTTTGTGACTAAGGTTAAGTATTTACATTTGGATAAAGCAATGCTAATAGAACTTCAATTATCATTAATGACACTAATTTTACCTTGATAAAAGTTGGTCTAGACAATGAAGTGTCAATGACAACAATTGCTAGAATATAGCATTTTGTAAATTTTTTAGAAAATAAAAAACTAAGTTCGCAAAATATTTCACTTTTATTTTTTAAAAATCTCAACTTGTTAATTAAATCCAAAGTGATTCTATTATCAAAAATATTCCTCTTCAAATTAACATCATTGAATAGATGTGAGATATAATATGGTAAAATATCTCTCATATACATGTCATGGATATTTGAGAATTTCAATAGAAAAAATTTGGTTGTTAATATGACATGGTGTTATAGTGTGCTAATTGTTTTAGGATTATTTTGTACATGAAATGAATTTAATTTAAATTACACAATAGATTATATGTATGCATGTGTTTTTTCATTTAGTAGTTGGATCTCATTTTTATGAACATTCTCTCGAAAAAAATCCAGATCTTCTGTTAAACTATTTTTATATTAATTGTTATTTTGAGGTCATTAATGTCATTTTATTAAACCATTAGTGTTAACTGTTAATTAAGAGAGAAAATTGCAACAAAAATTAACAATAGGAAAAAAGTGCAAAATGGTCAGAAAAAGTTAGTCAAGATGATTGTGAGAGTAGAATAGGAGGAAGACAGTTGAGGAGAGTAATAGGCCCAAGAAAATCCAGATCTTCTTTAAAGTATTTTTATCCTAGTTGTTATTTTGAGGTCATTAATGTCATTTTGTTAAACATTTAGAGTTGATTGTTAATTAAGAGAGAAATTTTCAACGAAAAATAACATTAGGGTAAAAGTGCACATTTGTCAGAAAAAATTAGTCAAGATGATTGTGAGAGTAGAATAGGAGGAAGAAGGAGTAGAATAGGAGGAAGATAATTGAGGAGAGTAATAGTCCCAACATGCTTCATAATGTAAGGAAACATGTGATTTTTTACTTACAGAAGCAAAATTTTTTTCATTTACTATTAGTAAGTTTAATTTAAAGAAAAATCAAATTTTGTTAGATAATGAGTAAACCTGATTACACCAAGTGTAAATTTCTATTTGTGAATATAAGTTACTCACTCCGTCCCATTGAAAGTGTCCTACTTTTTTTTTTTTTTGCTGTTCCAAAATATTTGTCATGTTTGACATTTCTAACTATTTTATACTCTGAAATTCATCTTATATCATTCGTTAATGATGCATAAAGACAAATGTAATGGGATTGCTTTCTATTTCTTACTTTGACCAGTACATGATCAAGAGCAAAAGTGAAACTAAAGGAAAAACTTTTTGGTCTAGTTTACTGTGCATAAAAAGCACATATCTCCAAATATGACCAAATATATGGGACAGAGTGAGTATTGTTTAGGAGACATAATTACCAATTTTATTTAAAAACTTACTAATGTTAATATTAATTATTCTAATACAATATCGAAAAAGACGCTAAAAAACTTAATATGTCGCTAATGTTAATAGAAACCTACAATAGTAAAAGGTTGCCCCAATATTATTACCATAACTATCCACATTGTAGCATTCTCCATTATTGTATTAGTACTTGTGATCATAGATCAAGTCTTAGTTCTAAATTTGATAATATATAGACTTCTTCATGCAGCTAAAGTTCCACTTCATTACAAATAGCTAGTAAACAATTTAATTTCTTGATGCGGATAGTATTTTTACCAATTGATCCATGCTTAGTGATGATGATCCATATTCACTGGTGGCTTCTTCTGCAACTTTCTTCCAATATTTTGCCTTATTTCTCAGTGTTTTTCCTTGCTCACCATCCATCAACTCCCTTACAACTCTCTCGACTTCATCCCTTTTAACTTCTTGATCTATTTCGAGGCCAACTTCCCACTCTGAGCACGCATACCTGCAGTTAATCTGTTGATCTGCATTAACTGGCCAACAGATCATTGGAACTCCAGATGATAAGCTCTCAATTGTCGAATTCCAGCCACTGTGTGTCAAAAATCCCCCTACTGAAGGATGATTGAGCACTTCCTCCTGTGGGCACCAGCCAGCTAGAAAGCCTTTATCTTTAGTTTCTGCCAAAATTTCATCTGGCAAAGCTGATGATTTCCCATCAACCAGATCAGGCCTTATAATCCACAGGAATGGATGTTTGCTATTAACTATACCCCAACAGAACTCTCCCAGCTGCTCTGGCGTAAGGGCTATGACACTACCAAAATTTACATAAAGAACAGAACTATGTTTCTGGCTGTTGAGCCACTGAAGACACTCTGCTTCTTCTTTCCACATGTTACAATCAAGAGAGTTTAAGGGGTTTTCTTTAGGAATCTTATTCAGGAGCAAGCTAAGGGGTCCAATAGCATGAACAAGTGGATACTTCGAAGATAGAAATTCTAATATCTCTTTCTCCAAGGCATCAAAAGTGTGGATAATTACTACCGAAGCTTTTGAAGCATCCTGAGCTGATTCCATCAGAAAGTGAAACAGGACATCATTAGGATCTGCTGTTCGGAGACGGCTTGGAAGATCTTTCAGACGAATACTCTTTTCTGCAATCCATTGTATGCTAGTGTTTTCCAAGTAACCATTTTTTAAGTAGCGCACATCTGCAACATCAGAGGTAATCATCAAAGCTAAGATGTGTCCTCAAATTCAAATCTTTTTCATACTACTCCTACTTAGTATATATAATGTAATTAACCATTGAATTTATACTAGCACCTTTCAGTGGTGCTAGACCATTTTCAAAGAGAGAACAAAACTTGTAATAGCCCATTACTCCACAAGCTGCCAGGGTGAAGATAGCGGCAACAGGAATGCCAAATTCTTCAGCTGCAGCAAAAGTGAAAAACATTAAACCATCAGCGACTATGCAAGTCACTGGAGGATTTTCAGTGGAGGGATTCTCGTTGAGTTTCACAAGGAGGTTCCTGAAGGGAGCAAGAAAGTTGTGCGTAATGGATTCACAAAGAGCACTAGCGTCTTGGCTGGAATCTGAATCAGAAGGAGACAGGCCATCTGGGATAGTTTCGAAACGGAAGTCCGGCAAGCACTCCAGAAAACTTGGACCTTTAGATTTGAGCAACCGTTTGTGGTTGAAATCTGTGTTAACAAAAGTAATGAAGAAGCCCCTGTGGTGAAGGAGTTTTGCTAGATTCATTGTGGCTTTGATGTGGCTTTGATGTGGATATGCTATACAAACTGCATGGGGCTTAATAGCCTCTGCCATTCTACAGATTCAACTCCACTGTCTTACAGCTACAGTGTGGGATGGGTAGCTAGAGGAAAAATTGGGCTGGGGAGGGGAGAGGACGTTGACTAGCTATGCTTGGGTCTTTTTAGACTTTTTATCTGGGGCTTTGTGGACTTCATTTTGCGTGTAAATTGTAAAATATTGGATCAGGACCTCACAAGTTAAAATTTGTCCAGTTCAAACCGATTGGTGTAAATTGCTACAACGTTTGGTACAGAAGCGTACAACTTCAGGTTTGTTGAGTATATGTACTCACAATCACCGTCTGCGTTGCTGCTTTCCTCCAAACAATATATACTGCACGCTTTTGTAAAAGACTATCACTTTTGTACAAACAGGTCGCCAAGCCCTCTTAGACATATTTATTAGGATTGTGAAAATCTGTAAATATTAAGAATATGAAAACATCTCGCTATGTCAGTGCTCTTTATCTATGTAATATAAATATATGCAACATCTCCCTATGTTAGTACTCTCCATCTATGTAAATGTATGCAGTTAGTAATAGGTTCAAACCATTATTATTTTTCACTTCTTTACTGTAAACTTATATGCCTACAAAGCCAACACAAAGTTGACTTAGTTTGTAATAAAGGATCACTTCCTCACAAAAGGTTGAGTATTCGAATTTTATTGTTAATGTAAGAGATATATTGATAAACGATTGTAAGAGCCTTTACAAATGATCTATGGTTTCGAAAGTATGTCCTGACTCATAGTGATAATCGAAACCGAACCCATCCAAATTTTTTTTTTACCAAAAAAAAATTATAGGTATACAAGTGTTGCAGTACTCCCTTCTATAACATTGAACGCGCTGCTTTTCAACAACATTTCCATTATAATAAGAGCAAATTACTCAAAAAAGTCACGAAACTTTTTGAATAGTAGAGTTTTGACCACTCAAATTTTAAGAGTATGTATTTACCTACTAAACTATTAGAAGTATAAATTTTAGGTTATTCTATTTATTTTTACCGTTTAATCTACCATATCTAAGGGTCACACGAATCACGAGATATAATCAGAATTAACATATATTAACTATGAAAATAAAAAAATGGTCTAAAATTTACACTTATGATAGTTTAGTAAGTAAGTACATACTCTTAAAAATTGAATAATCAAAACTCTACTGTTCGAAAAGTTTGGTCCCTATGTGGGTGATTTGCTATTGCAATAGTATCTGACAACTTCACCCCTTAAAAGCGAGACCCAAATCTAGGGATGGCAATGGGAGCAGGTGCCCGCGGGGGGGCGGGGGGGGGGGGATTTTTTCCCCCCATTTAGAAATGGGGCGGGGGCGGGGGTATACTCCCCCACCTCGCCACCCGTTTAAAAATAATAATAAAGATATATATGTACATAATTATATATAATATTTAATTTAATTAGTTATAAATTTATAATAATGATATTATTAGTTATATGTATCATTTAATGCATATTAGTATATGTAATATAATTGATATTATCAATTATACTACTAATTATACATGTCTACTAATAAAAATTATTAATTATTTATACTAAATTTATTAATACATTTATATTAAATTCCTAACTACACTTAACATAATAACACTTTTTTCTCAAAAAAATACAATAATAATTTAGTAATTGTATTTGTATCAAAAGTGAAAATTTGATTATTTTAGTTATATTTGTTTTATCATATTGGATTGTATTCAAATAACTTTTGTTTAATTATTTTTATGAGTTTCAATTGTGAAGTTACATTGAATAATAACTTTGTGATGTGTTGATATTTTAGTACTTGATTATTTGTTAAAATTTAATTATAATGAAATTATATAACAAAATTTTTTTTAACACCACGGGTGCCCCCGCGAAGGAAGCCAGAGACGGGGTACGGGGCGGGGGCGGGGGGAATTAATGGGCACCCTTACCCAAATCTCCCCCGCCCCAACCCCGCCTTGTCGGCTTCAAATCCTTTGTCTCCAAAATAGTTTCTGTCCCTTATTTGTACAGTTGCCACGTGTTTCTAACCTTTTGTTACTCAAGTTTACTCAAGTTAGCCTTTTGATAATAATCGGTTGACAAGTTTATTTAAAATCAATTAAAACAGATAATTCAAAACTTTTTTTTCAACAAAAAAGAGTATTGTTGATCATAAACATAGAAATCAATTAAAACTCTACTTTATTTTGTTTGAGTTTGGATTAACAAAACTTGTAAACCGATTAATATCGATTTATTTGAGTTTGGATTAACAAAAGGTTAGAGACACATGACAACTGTACAAATAAGGGACAAAGAAAACAGAGACTACTTTGGGTACAGAAGATTTGAAGCCCCCATTGCCACCCTTACCCAAATCAACTAGTCTTAAGGGCCCGTCCCCGCTCCGTTGCCACCCTTACCCAAATCAACTAGTCTTAAGGGTGAGAAAAGTGTGAGTTGGGTGATGAACAGTACATATGATCCCCTACTGACACTCTGAGTGGGTGGGCAGTTTTAGAATTTCAGTTGAAGTTTGATAGGCTGGCATTGCTGGATTTTGTAGATAATGTGCGGTAGACGTGGCTGGGTGTTTCTTTATCATCTTACGTCGTTTGACTGTTATACAGCAGAATTATTAACTGATTCGTCTTTTTAGGCATTGTCAACCTATAACGGTAGTGCGGTGGGGAACTTTTACATCGGAGTATAATACAGTCTCTTTCTCCTCCATTTGATTTTTCGTCGTCTTTTTATACCCCACAAACATTCCACTATCAAATACCACAGCTGCCTCCATGTCCCCTTCATCCTCACCTAAGCCACTTTATATATATATTTTCAAAGTGCACAAAATCACCCATTTAAAATTCATAGACGTGGTTTCCAAGTTGAAATTGGGTTTTTCAATTGACAAGTTTCCATCTCAAATATTATCAGCACTCGCTATCTGAAAAATTAATGGGTACCTTTTTTGTTTTCTTTCTCTCTGCAATTATAATTAGGATTTTACGAATGAATACGTATGGTCATCATCTTCTCTATTTTCAAAGCAAAAAAAAAAAAAAAGAATCGTGTTTATATTTTGTCATCCAATAGCGTGGTTGTATAATCATCGTTTGGATAACTCGTGATTTTTTTTGGGAAATTTCATGGAGTCCGCCTTGTGATTTTGAGAATTTTTGGATGGTGAGGATGGAATATTTTCGCATATTTTTAGTTGATTTCTATCTCAAGTTAGCATAGTAGTGGTAATTCCAGTTTATTATGTAGTATATGCATGAATAAATTCTTCCCTAAACTTTTGCTTCAACTAAGAGCATGACAAGAGCTTGAGATTTAACAGTCGCATGGCACCGGTACAAGTGCACAGATTGCAACTTTAAAAATTGCTGTAATAGGAATGATGCATATGGGCAAGCCAAAAACCAAATGCCTCATGGAAGTTGTATGGATATTTTGCAACATAAGTCAAGGGAATTGTTCGTTGGCATGCATCATGTCTACCCATGGATCAAGAAATAATCAAAATCCTCCACCTCAATATGTTTCATTTCGATTTGAGTGGTACTGTACTTGGAGTCTTGTGAGCTGTGACAATCATTGCAAACTATCTTTTATGTGATATGTATCAATATACATATCCTTCTCTTATGCTTTTGATGCGGAAGCGTAAACCAAAAGGAGTCACACGAATAAATTCCTGAACACGAGATTCTAGGAAACAAAAAAGAAAATCTCAATCCATTGGAAATTTCAATAAAAGTTTGATAAAGTTGAATAGGAATGCTGGAAAATAGTTAGAATTCGGCTATTTATAGATTATAATATTTATTAGTAAAAATAAGGGGAAAAAACGATGTAAAATAACAAAGCTACAAAAAAGACCGATGTGGATCCGCGTGTGTCGAGTCGCGGATCCAAACCTTCTTCCGAAGATCCATATCGGTCCAAAAATCATGAGACACCCAATCTACATCAATTTCTTATAAGCTCCATGCAGTTTTAATTAGGTGTTCGGGCCATTGAGACCAAGGGGCCAGAACGCTTACCAGGAAAATTGTTCGAGACGATTTTGTGTAAAATACATACGACGTAACTTTGTTTGTACACGATATAACTTATTTTCAATAACGTGTAATTATAGAATAAAATTTTATAAGCCCAATACATGGTGTGAAAAACGAGATACAAAATAAAATCTGAATCTTACATTTTTTTTGACCAAATTTGGCCATGAACTGCCAGGAACGGACTGCTCCTCTTCCAGCCATTGATGTTTCAGTGACGATTTGGATTGCTGTAGATCTGGACTGATGATGAACCGAAGATGGTGACACAAAGTATTGTATATGTACAGACCATCAGACAAAGGGAACATATTGAAAAGCAATTATCGCAATTAAACCAGTTAGTATTTTTCTTGCTATCGGTTAATTAATTTCCAATTAACAAGCCACTGTGCATCTATTCTAGGTCATTTCCTTCTGCTTATGCCTCTGAAACTTGACTCTGTTAAAGTTCTTCCACCTGAATGGCCATTCTCATAGCTGAGTTCATTTGACTAACATGAATGATTGTGAGCCATTTTCAAGACTATTTTGTGTATTAAGTCCAACATGTCCATTTAGAATTCAATTAGGATACTATTAGGAGATGACTACTATTTTGAGGAGGTAGATAACTAACTAATAGAATTCACAACGTAGCAGGCAACCCTTCTGGAAACAGAGGGGGCATAAACAATCTTTGGGGACAGAGGATTTGAAACTCTAGAATTGTATTTCTTTTTTTTTTGTCCTAAAAATTGGATAACTGAGCTTTTGTTTAAGTGGATATAATCAACCTAACCAACTGTTTAAGGTCCCGTTGGGATTACAATGACTTATAAAGAAACACTATTGATACAAGTACTTTTAACCAAAGTACTTTTAAATTATCAAAAATGGATTCATTAAATTATGAGAAATTAATTATCAAATACCCTAGAATTATTTTTAATACTTAAAAGTGTTGTTTTTATTATAAATACACTACAACTCTAAACGAGGCTAAATCAGAATTGACATGAAAAGAATATGGTATTGCTGTCGGATAGCTAATCTCCACATTGAATAGTTTCTTTAAAAAAAAAAAATTTCGGAACATTGAATTCAGGTTTCGGGCTTAACCTTTCATGGAATAGATTTACACATCGTGGCAATCGTATATCTTGCTGCTGCGAGCCATACATAATGCTCTTAGTGGCAAGAACTGCCATCATGCCAAAATGATTGGTGGGTGTAAAATCTTTTTGTTTTTCCTTCTTTCTTTCTTGCATCTTTTTATGATACTTGAGCCATTAATTGTTTTTCTTTTTGTTTTTTTCATTCCAGATCTGCCAACTTGCCCTTAAGGATCAATGAAATTTAGGAGTACAAGTTGACCAAGTCACTTGATTTGAACTCAACGTTGATCAAGCAGGAGTCAATTTTGAGCTTACTTGTTTGTCTACAAGTCAATTTCGAGTCATGAAATGTTAAACTCTTGTATGTATGTATGTATGTATGTTTCAAATATCAATTACATCTCCTGTTTGAAACTTATGGAATATTAATTTATCTTATGTAAGATTGATTAGGCTTGAGATCTTGGCTCGAGCTTGAGTATGATAAAATGAAGTCAAGTTCAACTTTTAAAAGTTCGCTAGAGCTCGACAAGCTCGAGCTTAAGTATTTTATCTTGAGCTCAATTTGACTCAAATGCATTTTATCGTAATATGATTTCTTAAAACAAAAAACCATACTAAGTTCCAACAACATAAATGATTCGGCTAAGGAATCAAATCAATTTCAAACTTATTACTATTGGACTTTGGTAAAATTAATACAAAACTAATATAGCTTGAAAAATTTAAAGAGTTTTGTCATTTGTGCATGTACAATGAAGATCGAAGAGATGAACACGGAGCCACAACCTGATGTAGAATTTGGGTAAATTCTCTTTTAAACAATTAGCTTGTGGTGTATTGTGATTTCATTAGCACGAAGGTTTTAGTGATTGCAAAAGATTGCAGTCAATATATAAGTTAATGTCTTCCTCTTGTTACTTATTGCATGTTTGTTGATTTTATGCACCAAAATTTGTTAATTGTTCTGCACTTGTTCTTCGAATCCCAAATAGATTATCAGGATTTCATTTTCGTTGGTTTCTTACCCTAGTTATTTTTTTCCTTCAATTGAAGGTCAAGTCTAGAACCAAAGATCCTTCCACAGTATTAGGGTTGTTTCCGGTGTCGAAAAACTTTGCTGTAAAAGGCAACGTTTATCGAATTCTGTTTTCATTCATCGATGCCTCTGAGGAAGTGCAGGCGCTCAAGGACGGAAAATGGCGCAATTTGGATGAATCATTAAGCTTTATTGACAAGCCTACTGTCGTCGTTGCTTCTTCCAATGGTTTTCTCCTTTGCCGTACTGTTGAGTACCAAAAGGATGTTACAGTTGTAACATCGGAAGGTGAAGGAAAAAGCTATTTCATTTGCAAGCCGGTCACAAGCATGGTTCGCCATCATGGGTTGCGGTCGCGATTGTTCCTCATTCTTTGCGGCATATCGATTGAATATCGAATGATACGTATATTATATAGCACATAAAAATTTCTAAAAAATATGAAAAAAATTACTGAAAATATAAATACCATAAAAGTCATAATTTGAAAAAATATCAGAGTGGACTCAGATATTTTAGCTCATTCCATGCATCATGGATTTAAATTGGTCAATATCGATCGAATCAGAACGAATTGTTGCAAATATGGAATTATCCATGATTCAAGGACCGGTATAGTAATGGTCCTTTCCGTTCCGATTATAACTCGGTCGAGTCATATCGGACTCGGCCAGGAGTCGGGGCCACTCGGCCAGATGGCTAACCATGGTCGCAAGACAATTTCAACGACTTCCAAAGACTCACAAGCCAGCTGTGGTTTGTCATCTTGCCTTTATTAGCAAAGGAGATATGTGCTATCTCTGGATGCTGTTTATTTTGAGGTTTCAAGCAGCAATAGTGCCAAATCATAGGCAATTTACTAAAACGCTACAGGTTGAAACGTTTAGTTTCCTAACAAACAAATGGAGTGAGGCTACCATAGTTTCTTCTGATTCAACCTTTCTTATGAATAGTGGATTGGATTATCAAGCCGGATTTGTGATTGATGATCTTCTAGAATGCTTGGAACTATGATGCCATAGGTCATTTCGATTATGCCCAGTTGGCTTATGATCGTTGTGCAACCGTGACAGGACGCCACGCTTGACAGTAATAGAGAGGCCAGTAAGGCTGGATGGGAACAAGTTTCAGGCTATGAGTGATCGCTTTGGTCCCTGTGTGGGTAAAGTACACTTTGCTAGATGCGATAAGGTAAATTTTGAGGTGTGGGTTCGGAAGGAATTCAGGAGGAGAACTGATTGGATTTGGGTCAGGAAGTATCGGGTGAGTTCAAATAGGATCCTCAAAGATGTTCCTAAATGTTTTTACATAATATTTCGGATTGATGAAGTTTACTTTCCGCCATTGTTCAAAATTTTCACCCATGGGATTCTCGGTTGGTTTTCATGGCCTTGCGTGACTGGGCATTTTGGTACACGATATGGAGTGAGAGTGGGCAGAAGAAGGAAATTCTTGAGGATTTTTGGGCTTCTACAGCATCTGGATATTGCTTATATGAATGACCTTCTTCTTGCTCCCTCGTGTCGCCTTCTGTTAAGCCTTCTATTCTAGATTGGGTTTTGTTCTGTTTTGGTTCCTAGGTTTCATCTTGGATTAAGATAGATTTTGCACCTGATGTTTATCATTTTCCAAGATTATCATACTGGAAACTATGGACTTATAAGAATTACTACTATAATATACAGCACTATCTTATTTTTCAAGCAATATGCCTTGCTGCTTAATGATGAAATGTTACTCTTTCTCCATAATTGGCTTTACTAAAACTGTTAGCTTGAAGTTTTTTTTTTCACATTTAGCAAATACTTTCTACTGCCATTCAAATTTCTTGTGGTCTATAACTTTGTCTCTAACAGGAGCTTATGGTGGTGTTCGCTCCCGGTGGATTAATTTAAAAATTGGTTGTATCATATTATTGCACATATTTACATTACACAGCAAATAATACCTATGTTTGTGAAAAATAAGGAACAGCAACTCATGTAATGTAGGTAATTGTTTAGTGGGAAAATTGCAAAATTATGGACATTACAACTTAAGTGATTTTTTTTTGTTTGAGAATTACAACTTAAGAGTTAGTGACAATTGAGGACAAAAAATGAGAATATGAGAAGAATGAAAGATAAATGGATTAAAAAAATCAGCAACTCTGAAATTTATGGAATTCGGAAATTGAAATTTTGGGAAAGAATGAACAACTTGGATAGACAGAAGAGATGGGACAAAACTGTGAGGAATAAATAACAGTTGCAATGATGGGACTATTTGGTGAGAGGAAATGGTTGGTTACAACTGTTTTAAAGTTGGATTAATCTTTGCTACACTGATAATATTTGCATTATCACTGTTGGATGAATAACAACTACGCAAAATTTGAATTTGAAATTTAACTTTTGCACATATGTAATGGATCCAATGATGGTGTATACACTGTCAGTATATATAAGATTTAAGGTGCGTTTGATAAAACTGAAATTTGAAATCTGAAATCTGAATACATTAAGTTATTGAATTGTTAAGTATTAAATCTAATACATTTGAGTGCATATCACATTCAGTGATAAGTGAATAGCTTGTTACTTAATTTTGGGAGCAAGTTTTGCCTATGAAATTCAGTACCACTTAATTAATTCAAATGTTCAATTTTTGGTTATCAAACGGTCTGAATATATTAAGATCTGAATCCATTAATTTTTTTTTTAGAATACTGGAATCCATTAAATTCAAGTGTTAATTAGGTTATTAAACAGGGTCTTACTCTTTAAATTTTGCTAGTCATTTGATTTTATTACTAACACTTTCAATTTTTCCCCCTTCAAATTTTGGCCTCAATTGTTGCTTAGGATGAGTATCATTCTTTTAGGAAGATTATTATAGTCTTTTCCACCTATAAAGGGAAGTAAGTGTGATTTTCAAAATTAAAAGGATGTTAGGTCAAAATTGTTAGAAACCTCAAAGGAGGTTTCTGAAATTATCTCAAAAAAATTATTAGTTTCCCCATATCTACCAAATTTGGTGCCTATATTTAAAAGGAAAAAAAATCCTGGACGTGCCAAACTATGTTTCCCACATCCCTTGTTGCATTTAATATGGGAAAATTTTGTTTGCATTCCTATTTTTATTAATCGCACTCTTACAATCACTTTAATCATGTAGCTTTCATTCATTAGACTCTATGATAAAACAAATAGTAGGAGTGGAAATAACAAAAATAGAGTGCAAATAACATTTCCCTTAATATGGGGTAAAATACAGGAAAGGGCTTCGCCAAAAGTTAACCGGTCACCCTATAATTTTAAAATATCCACATAACCCCTTCGTATTCTAAATTAACTAGTGCTTTTGGCACACTCTACATGTGTACTTATTTGAAAAATATATAATTAACTTTTTAACAATAAGTTGTTCTATGTAAAATCATGTTAGGGCATGTATGTTTTTTTTTTCTTTCAGAAATCTATAAAACTGCTCTTTTTTTAATTTAGGAAGTTATTATATTTAAAATCGTGGTAGAGAAAAAGAAGGGATGTGGGTAGTTGTACTTAAAAGTTCAATAATGGTAGAGAATGAGAGGGAAATTGAGTAATTTGAAAACTAGAGGGAAATTGAGTAATTTGAAAACTAACTCTAGATGATATTTTTGGTATAACAATAAATGATATAAATTGTTTACACAAAAGAGATCTCTCCCATTACATATACCGTAGATAGATGTAGAAAGTTCATTTTTAACCTACTACGTTACCAGTAAAAAGTAAAATACCCTCAATTATTAAACAAGTTGTATTTTTTTTATTATTTCTTATATTTTCTTTCTTTTCATTCCTTTTTTCATTTAGAAAGACTACCTATTCCTCAACCTCCTTTTTTTCTTTTTTTAATATTCCTTTTTCTTCCTTTTTCCCTATGCTTTCATTCACCACCCTAGAACCTCCACCACCACCTCTTGCTATCTCCTCCCTCTTCCTGCTCTTTCCTCCCTGACCACCACCTCCTCTCCCCATTTCCCCCTCCTCCCCTCTTACTTCTCCCCCTCCAATAATTTTAAAATACCTCAAAATTTCTAACATTTTTAAAAGCACCCTAAGATGGTTAGGCAATAATGAAACGAAAAGGAAGAAAAAGTCAAACCCATACCGGAATTTTAACACCAAAAAGAAAAGGAAGGACAATGAAAAGAAAAGAAAAAAAATTATGCGTCACTTGCAAATGATGCACCAATTGTACGCTATGTTGTTAAACTTGGATCGAATAGCGATTCGGCTAAACTACTGGGTTAGCGGTCAACTAGTAGGATCAATTGGACCGTTCTAAAAAATCCATTGACGTCAACATGATGTTATAATTATTTTATATTTTTATAAGTTTCAGAAATATTGAAATTAAGTTTTTAGTTATATTCGGCCAATCATACAAAATGTTTCAAAAATATTAGATTTGCAATCAAATATACACCTAATAATTATATATAAAAATGTAAACTCATAGCTAAAATATGTCCATTCTCCAAAACTACATGAAAAACTAAATTAAAATAAATTAATGCAAGTTGGAATCACTGATACTAAATTGATAAGATGATAGGGATGAAAACATCTTGATTCAGAGATCATTCAAAAAAGGGAGTGATTTTGGTATTTGCATTAAGTGGGTGGCATTTTCTTATTTCTATTAATAAATAAAAGTGTTACAATTTTGGTAAGTCAAATTATGTGTACCTTAGAGATGGAACTAGCTTACAAGCTGAAACGAAAGCACTACTCATTGGGCTGAAGTTATGTGTGCAGAGAGGCTTCATTGATAATCTGATTATTGAATCAGATTCCATGATGTTAGTATCTATTCTATTGGAAAATGCCGGTGTCCGTGGTCTGTCCGTGAGGAGGTGGAGCAGATATTGCAAACAGCTCGGGGATGTGCCAAGTTCACACATTGCTATCGGGAAGCTAACAAGGTGGCAGATGTGTTTTCGAACGAAGGGTGTGCTATTCCTGACCAGTTGGTTTGTATCTATGAACGTATAGCTGAATTGCCATCAGTAGCCAGGGAGCATATCGGTTAGATAAGCTTGCATTTCCTTCTTTTCGAAGATGTAGGGTCAAATCTACTACTACCAATGCGTAGTCTGTATCCTCCTTTGAGTTTGAATAATAATAATAATAATAAGTATTTTGTTTAAAAAAATTATGTTTGGGAAAAATAAGAAAGAAATGTTTGAGAACTGGGTCAACCAATCAAATCAGGTCACTAGTTTAGCCAATTTTCAACGGTTTTGACTAATTTTTTACCAAAGCGATTTTGTACTATAAACCAACTCGGGAAAAAGGACGGTTCACGATCGGACCAGTCCAATCGACCGATTCACGATCGGACTTGTCGAATCTACCAGTCCGATCCGAGTATAACAACACTAGTTGTAGGTCAAATTCCATATCAATTTAATACATGATGAGATTATATAGACATTTCAAAACCATAGGGTGGCCAATTAAGTTTTGGCAAAATCACATGAGGATTTTTCTATATTTTACCCTTTGATATAAATATATATATAAAAAAAATCAGCTCCTTGCAAGGGTGCCCATGCTGTGCGCCTTAATTAGCTAGGAAGGCTTTTGTTTCCCTGCCTTTTTTTTTTTAATTTCTCCATCAAAATAGGAAATAATTTCAAAAACCTCCCTTGAGGTTTCTAACAGTTTCACTATCCTATTTTGAGATTTTAAAAATATCACTAACCTCCCTTAAAACTTATTTTCTTTTAACAAATCTACCCAATTCAAAAAATCAACAATAAAAAAAATGATTTCTGGAGTGAGAAGATTATTTCGTTCCAAAAGTGACCTTCCACTTATAACTAGTTAGTTGATTAAAAATCAAAATGGAATATTAGTTAAAAATAAAAAGTAAAGACGAAAGTTAGGAAGTATCACGTAATTGAGGGAATTACAACACTAGCATGACTATAGTAGAATTCGGTAACAATGGCTATTTTCAAGCAAACTGCATGAAAAAACAAAATCAAAGATCTAGAGAGGAAATTTTGTTACTTTGGAATCAAGATTTACATGTAGAATTCCTAAACTCTTAGCATTGGTCTTTGAAAGATGTTGAACAAAAATTGGACAAGACAAAGTATGGCCTCCTCAAGAAGAAATACCACAATAGATTGCTAATCATAAAATATGCTAAAATATGTCATTTTTTTGAATTATTGTTTCGCTTATGAGTTCCTTTATTTCACATAATTAATAAGAAATTTCCATAGTTTGTAATTAAAGAGTAACAACTTTCATGCAATGTTTGGATTAATAGAAAGGAAATGATTTTAATGGAAAAGAAAGGAAATCAAAGTAGAGAAAATCGAATTCTAACCTTCCTATTTGGATTACGTATGCAAAGAAAAGAAAAGAAACACGAAATATTTTGGAAAGAAAGGAAACAAAAAGATTATGTGTGATTACATTTTATTTGTAATTTAATAAAATCCAATTGTAAATATCTTTTAACACTTTACCATCTTTTTGCGTATTTTTTATATATATCTAGTTATTCTCATGAAAATTCTGTGATGCAATAATATACCAAAAGGAAAATTAATCTTTTTTTCAGGAAAGAAATTACAAGAACTACTAAAATATAGAAAAAGAATCTTTAAATGTTAACAATTATCATTAAAAGATTAGTATTCAAGATTTTCAAATTTATTGCATTCCAGTTTATGGTTAATTTAGTTATAAGTGGCTCAATTATGTTCCCCCATATAACCATGTAAAATCTCCTAAATTGTAAGAGTCAATGACGTAAGCATATTTTTAAAATTTCGGAGTGGGGTAGCAAAAGTGTAGAAATCTCATAATAAAGTATTTCCTGAAATTATCCCTTAGAATAAAGTATTTTCCAACTAAAGTTTCCAAACTATTTATCTATTGGATCAAGGTTAGATGCCAAGGGTCCTGCCCAAAATATATCTAGGTTCAAGAATGATTATCTTTTTCGGGAGTTCAACAATACTTTTTTGATACCCACACCCGTGAGTATCAATTCATCGTTACATATATAAAAAGAAATATCAATCCTTAAATGATTTTAGAAGTTTGAAATTATTTGTAGGCACGGGTCTACAGCTTTTAAGGCCCGTTAAGGTTTGGTTGGAATTTAGGTCAGTCTTTCATTCATATCGTAAATTCTATCCTCTCCCTAGAATTACACATTTGGAAAGTTTCTTTCTCTGCTATTTATTCTCTATAAATTACTGACTTAACCATGGGAGTTTTTTCGAGAGACAGAGCCCTACCTCTCTTTTATAGGTCACCAGTGAAGTTTTGTCAACTACTATTCGCTGTAGACAGTTAAGCTTTTTTTTTTTTTTTTGTATTAACAATCATTATCAATGCCTTTATGCTTTTATTAATTATTAGGGATAATTTCACAAACCTCCCTTGAGGTTTCTGACAGTTGCACTGAGACCCCTTCAAGTTTAAAAAATTTCACCTAGCTCCCTTGCTTTTCAAATTTTGGTAACAATTCAGTCCAATTAGGATTAAAATATAACTATCATGAGAGAGATGACATTTATATTCCATGAATACCCTCTTCCTCCCTATATTAGTACAAGATTGCTTGTTAATAAAAAGGTAGACATGATTATCAAAGTTGAAGGGGTATAAATGCAATTCAGAAATATTTCTTCTATTACACTGAGACATCTTCAGTAAGTGACAGGAATAGGCAACGGTCTGATGCAATCTTCCAACGGCCAAAAATTTGGAAACCTCTAAGTGCATATAAACATCTGAAAAGCACATTTTATCCTCAAGCCAAAAGATTGTGAGGAGCATTAACAAAGGGCTAAGCTGAAAACATTTAGCAAATTCAATGGCCTCTTCAAGCCAACCAGCAGAATCCTGGAATTCACCCACAACTTTCACTATTAAGAACAGATATTGCTACTGCAATCGCAAGGCCACAGTGAAGATATCAGAGAGCGAAAAGAATCCGGACAAATTGTATTTCTGCTGCTCAAAATGCAGATATTTCAAATGGTATGATGGAGGAGAAGAAGGAGAAGTTAATAGCAGAAGAAACAACCAAGACACAAACAGGGAAAGGGATATTAGCAGAGCTAGAGTGCTTGGCATTTCAGAAAGGCAATCTGATGTTGCCGTGGAACTGCAAAGACAATTTCCAACTCCAAGTGTCTTAGGAAACGTGCTGCTCATCACCAATATGCTACTGTTAGCTATATTCATTCTCATTCAAATAGTAAAATCACTAGTCTGAATTCATGTAAATCTGCTGCAACATTGCAGCAGATGTTGCAGCAGATGTAGTATGCATTTTCTGGTGAAAGCCAAATGTAGTATGCATTTTCTGGTGAAAGCCAAATGAAAGTAGAAGTCTATGTCAGTTAGAATGCTACATAAACCAATGACTAATCCATGTATGCAGCAGTTTACAGTCATTGTATGAGTAATGAATAGCACCAGTATGCTAATTTGACAATAGCTCCTGAATAATAGCAGTAGTGACATAACACATGCTAAAATGCAATAATCATATCAGTAGTACATATAACATTTCCATCAGTGCAATCCACAGGTACAAAACACCATCTACCAAGATAGTTTCTATAGCAGATGGTGAGGATTGCATCACTAATATTGTAAGAGAGTGTGAGCTTTCATTAACAAAACATTTCAGCAGTCCTAACTTCTGATACATTTCCATATAGCAGCACCGAATTCAAAAGAAGCTAAGCTAATCATTACATGCTAACTAGTCTGAACTGGCAACTCAAAACCAGTTGCTGAAAGTGCTGGTACTACTAATGCTATTGGAGTTCACATTTACTGGTGCATTCATGCTAACAGATGTAGCATTTGCAGATTCAGAAGTCAATTGAATTGGCACCTGAGGATTAGAGTAGCTTCTGGTACTTTTGGTCCTACCAGCACCTCTGACTGTTGAAGTAGAAGGAACGTTTGAAGCAGGCCTTCCTCTCTGTAAACATAATAGCATGAAAGTCAAGTTGAGAGCAAAAATCAGATCACAGAACTTGTTATTCTCTTAGACAAGCTTAGTATACAAGTTTTTACCTTTCTGTTAGAACCTGCAGCAGTAGTTTGACAATTGTTCTGCACTGAGACACCTCCATTATGATCAGTAGGACTAGGATTGCTCCCTTGACTGGAGTGAACTATAGGTACTGCTCCTTCTGCATAATCCTGTAAAATGAGAGTACTTGTGAATCTGTGGAAACCTCTGCATACATAATTGAGAAATGCTAAGGAATGAAACATAAAACTGGCAGCAAAATACCAAAGAACAGCTCCAGATAAGCCTGTGCTGGCCATTCCTCTGCCTAGTCTGCCTCTTCTATTTGTCATCTGTGATAACAACTTCAAATGAGTTGCACATAACAAAAATCAATGTAAGATGATGCAGTTCAGTGATGAGATGAGAAACTACCAGTTCAGCAGGGGTAGCATTTGCAGTCCTTTTGTGCACAGGTTGTCCTTTGCAGGTCCTCTTATTATGACCAAAAGCTCCACAATGGCCACACTTGAGAGTACTTGACCTTTTTGGTTGTGAAGAGGAAGCTCCCTCATCAGCTTCCCTTCTTCGATTTACTCTTGGTCTACCAGGAGCTCTTCGCAAAGGAGGTGGCAACACAGTTTTTGGGAGTAAATCAGGCATAGCAGGCCATCTTTTCACATCAGGAATAGGATGAATCATTGCTGAGTATGTCTTCAAATACATGTCCTTTGTGAACCAGGCTTCACAGTAGTATTCCAATTTTTCTCTCCTGTACATAATTCCTAGTGCTGCATGTTTACATGGAATTCCAGATATCTGAAAAGCACCACAATCACAGATTCTTTTGCTGAGATTAACTATGTAGCTTCTGTCCAGATCACCAATCTCGAACTCAAATTCACTAGCCATATGCATCTCACATTTTCTTGATGCTTGGCTAATTTCTGTGAGTTTCTCAGCAATCCTAGGAGTGATATTAGCAGTCAAAGTGCAACCTTTCTGGTATCTCTTGTGCAACTTTTTCAAGAACTTTCTCCTCAAACCATCCACTAATGTCAGTATAGGCTTTCCTCTAAAATCACCAACCCAGTTATTAAAGGATTCAGTGAAATTATTTGTTACATGATCACACTTAAGTTGAGATGAGAAGACATGCTTACACCAGGAACTTCTTGGAATTTTATCCAGATATCTCTAAGCAGCAATGTTAATATCTTTAATACTTGCCATTGCTTCATTATAGCCAACAACATCATAACTTTTTGCTGCCTTCCAAAAGAAACTTCTAAGTAATATTCCTGGAAATTGAGACTTGAAATTCATGAATATATGCCTACAACAATGCCGTCCAGTTGCATCAGGAAATATCTTCTCATAAGCAAGATTCAATCCCTTCTGCCTATCACTTATGAAAGTTAAAGGGATGTTGTTGTCAAATAGTTCAAAGAATTCTTGAAAGTAGTAGAAGAACCACCTCCAAGTATCCTTACTCTCACATTCAGTTATAGCAAATGCTATTGGAAATATGCTGTTGTTTGCATCCAAAGCCACTGCTGTGAGAAGCACACCTCCAAATGGACCTTTCAAGAAACATCCATCAA
This sequence comes from Coffea humblotiana, assembly GCA_023065735.1. NCBI lineage: Eukaryota > Viridiplantae > Streptophyta > Magnoliopsida > Gentianales > Rubiaceae > Coffea > Coffea humblotiana. Next base: position 11,636,404 of record CM041217.1, read on the forward strand.
ATCCCACAAAAGATCTACAACCTTTTAGGAATCCCAGCTTTTGAGCTCTAAAGCTAATGAAGATTCTCAGAAATTTAGGCTCAACTAACAGATTTGGCCTATCATAATGTATTTTACAAATGCTATTGGGATTATTGTTCTTTAACAGTTCAGCATATTTTGGCAGTTTAGAATAAGATTCAGCATGTGTGCCTTCTATTTCATTAAGTGCTTTGTTCTTAGCTCTGAAAATCTGCATTTTACTTGGCTTCACACCATACTTCCTCAACTCTGCCTCTTCACCTTTGCTGGTCATATTAGGATGATCTCTCAAGACACCAACCAGTTTTTTGGCCATCCAATCAGATGTGGCTTCAGCACAGTGTTTATCCATCACACAAGTGTGCTGTGGTTGGTAACTTTTAATTTGAAAAGTGATATTATCAGCCACTGGTGATGCATGTATTCTCCACTGGCATCCCTCAGCATTGCAGATAGCAGTCACTCTAGATCTCTCATTTTTCAATCTTAGAAGTGGAAAGCCTTTTTGAATAACATAATCTTTCAAGACAGCCCTAAATGCATCCACATTGGTGAATAATTGACCCTTCTCAAACTCTATGTCATCTTTAGGATTGTAAATCCACATCTTTGATCTCATCAACTGTCTCATAGGATCATCCCCTTCCTCACTTTCAGAATCAGGAACCACAATTGCTGCTTCATTGTCTTCAAAATCAGAAAAATTAGTATCACTGTCCTCACTATCATCATTTGAGACCCTATCTAGAACTAATTCATCCTCATTGTCACTATGCAGATTGTGTCTCCATGAAGAATCAGAACTAGAGTCTCCATACTCATCATCTGAGATATCAACCTCTATTGCTACTGTCTTATTATTCTGTTTACTAATAACTAGAGTATCTTGCATGTTCGTAGTAGTTGGATTTATTAAGTTATTCTCTTCATCCGCAGGGATAATTTCCATATCAGAGACATGCAAGTTTATCACTGGTTTAGATTGATGTATTTTGAACATCTCACTAATTGAATAGTCATCATTAACATCCATCGTGCAATTTTTTCCTGGAATTTCACATCTCATCTGCATAATCATGTTAATATTCCCACTTATTTTGCTCAATGCCTTTTCAGTTACATCAAACAACAAGTTAATGTATGAGTAGCCACTTGGATCAACATTTGGAATCCTAATTTTGCTTGCATTACAGTGAACAACAATGTCATATGCAGCAGCAACAGTCCCCATCCTACATTTTCAGATTTGGATGCAAAGTGGTGATTAAATAAAAGTGCATGCTTCATGCCTTTACATTCTCACAGAAACACATGAAATTTTCAGAAACACATCAGCATACATGTTCACTACAGATCAGCATACTTCAGCATTACAGAAAGTACTGATCAAGCAAAAAAACTACTGCATAACAAAAAAATTTTCACTAACTGATTCATTAGAACATGGTCATCATTACAGTCCCGCACCAGAAAATAAGCTTAGTAAGTGTACTGGTATTTCTGATATCATTACAGTTCATATTTGCTAATGCATTCATGCACATTTTTAACAGAAGTTGCAGAAATTTCCAGAAAACATCTTCCATGCATCCATTGTGCATGAAATTTCAATAAACATCTTTAGTTACAGTACTGCATGAAGCAAAAAACAGAGAATGTTTCTCGACACATCTACTGATCAAGCAAAAAACTTCTCCATAACATGCATTTTCTCAACAAACTGATTCATTACAACACTGCATTACAGTACTGCATATCTGAAAATGGAAATTGGTACCTTAATTTCTGCTTTTAAGAAGCTTAACTTCCACCAGATGAAGACAGCTTCACTTGAGTTCCACTGCCTTCTTCATTGTCCCGTTTCTTAACATTTACATGCAATCTAAGTTTTCTGAGGTTTGTAGTTACAAAGCAAGATACATCTGTTCAATCAGCCTTGTCACATCACTCATTATCAGAAATTGGCGCCAAATTACTTCTTCTATTGTCCGCCTAAGAGTAATGGTTTTTTAATCACCTTCATTAGACATTAAATTTCTGTTATTTCTAGTTAAATGTAATTACCAACCTCTAGATGCATTTGTCAATTTACTTAACGTTAGTTAAAGGAACCATCCTCTGAGGACAAATAGGTCATTTCAGTGCTCTGCATGTCAGCAATGGACCCCAATACTCTGCCAGGGGAGCTAAGTGAAATTTTTTAAACCTAGAGGGGTCTCAGTGCAACTGTCAGAAACCTCAGGGGAGGTTTGTGAAATTATCCCTAATTATTACCTTGACTCTACCTTCCTTGCTAGGAATCGCTACTAGGTTTCGCAAGTATTTTCTACACGCTCCTCGTCAGCCCAATCATGCAAACAACACAAAATAGTCAAGTATCCTTTCCAAACGGAAACCAATTGAAATTAATGAAAGATATGAAGGCTTTCTTTCCAGTTGAAGCCAATGTATTTTCCTTCTTGAAATAAATTTCCACCATTCCTTGATAAAAATTCAAAAGCTTATGGATTGGACTAAAAGATGAACCAAACTATTCGATACTCGAATCGAACTCGACTTGGTAAAAGTTCGTTCCAATTTGGTTTGCTAACTAATCAAGCTAAGCTTGAACAACATTTTATGTTTAATAACATTCAGACTCGATAAAAAAAATTTGTTCAAACTTGGTTCGACAAATAAAACAGTCAAGTTTGAACGAAATTTCAAGTTCGTTAAAATAATCAAACAAGTTTGAACACTAGGATGTTCATGTAATCATGCATACTATGCCAACCAATATATAGTTTTTTTTTTTTTTGGCTCAACACACACACTATTTTTATTAAATAAAATTACTTTCATTAGTGAGAATTTACATAAATGGTACATTATTTATATGCATACACATAGACATATGTTCATGCATAAAAATACGTGGGATTCCAACTTTATGCGTATATACAACATGGCTAAAGGTTCAAGATTGGCGTGATTTCATTCTATTTTCATATATATATATATATATATATATATATGTGTGTGTGTGTGTGTGTGGTGTGTGTGTATGTATATATATATATGTGTGTATGCGCGATATATATATGTGTGTGTGCGCACGCGCGAGCGCATGAGATTCCAACCATGTAGTAGAAAAAACACACCGATGAAAAGATTCAACTGTTAATGTGAAGGTAGCTGATGTACTTTAAGAGCTTCAATGTCGATTATGTGTTCTCAATCCCAGCACATGAGCATGCATCATAGATGAACCTTCCCAGTTCCGTCACTACAACCAACATATACTCTCAATAAACACGCAGAGACAGGCATCTTCAAAAGTGAATGACCTTCATAATTGCGTCCAAGTGTGCAGTCGAGCGAATTCAAATGACACATCTCAACTATTTTGGATATATATATATATATATATATAGAGAGAGAGAGAGAGAGAGGGGATCCAAACTTTACATGCTTTAGAGGTAACAAAGCAAAAATCACCACTCAAACCTGTAGGAAACTGTTTCAGTCTGAAGTTTATTTGGTATGTACAATGGACTGGTACAGCAAATATGCTAATCAATCACATTTCCCTGGATCTTCCAAGAGAGAAGGCTATTAACATGTGTAAAACAGTGGCAATTAAGAGGAAAACTTTCCTTCTTCATTTCCACATTTTTCATAAGCTGCAAAGAGCAGTCATAAGCATATAAAGAGCCATCTTCATTCCTGGAAAATCATTTCGCCACAAATCCTTGAAAAGTAAAGAGGGATCATACTGCTCTCGCTACCCACTGTGATGCTGTATTGCTTCGTCCAACCTTCCCCACATAAATTCCTCAAGATCCACACATCAATTTTGCACAATTCTTCATGACTCACAAATCCAAGATCCCCACGCATTTCCACAATCCTATCTTGAATTCCGCTACTTCTTGGGAGAGGTATGTGATGGAACTTCTCATCATCAACTGTCATAGACACTATGTACTCACTATGTTCAACTTGCGGAATCCAATGTATGGCCCTGATTGCAAAAACTGGATCATAGCCAAACCAACCAAAAGCTCCAAATGCAGGTCCATCAACCATTCTCCAGGATCTAGCTCCAAGAGTGAGTATTTCGCAGCTAACATACTGCATCTCATCCCGGAACAAGTGAACCAGTTTGAAATGTCTGGTAGTCTGGCTAAATGCAAGTCCATATGATTCACTATGAGGAGGGAATAAAGTACCTAAAGGAAGTGCAGTCAATTCCCTAGTAACAGGATTCAAGGCAATTAATCCACCTTTTTTCATTTTGTTATCAAAGTAAGATTAGACCACTGCAAGCAGCTCTTACTGCTCCCAGACAAGTGGCATTATACTCTTCCATCTTCATCTTGTCATTTTCTATTTCCATGAACTTGATGTGAAGCAATGAGGTCGGATCCATAAGAGGTCGCTGAAGTACGGGCACAGATTGCAATTGAAAAAGCTTAGACTCAACAGAGAAAACATTAGAATGCTCTTGCAAGTTGGGTCTGCTATAAGGAAAGAAGACATCTCTTTTTGGTGGAACTAGAAAAATTAAGACACTTTCAGAACGTTGAAGATAGGCTTCAATGAAAATGCCACTGTTGACAATCCTGTACCATGTCTTACAGACGAACCTAGACCTTTGGAGTGATTCAAGAGGCAGTCGAACAAGTATATTTGATATGCACTCTGTCGGAAGATAGGGAATTCGGCTCTCATACTGCTTTCTCTTCTCTTCCTCCCGCTCTTTCTTCCATGATGCTCTTTGCTTTACTGATTTTAGAAAGCTAATGGATTTGTCTGCCATCAACTTATTAGACTAAACATCCAGCAAAGCCCTGAGTGAAGCTGTAGAAAAAATCCAAAAATGAGTAACATAAAAGGACATCAACTCTTTAGAAGGATAAGAAGTTGTGCTCATACCATGATAAAAAAAAAATACGGCTTTTGTACTTTCTGACATTAATGATGGAAGGACTAAACCTAGTTGAACAAGATCAAGCTATATTAGCTTTGATCTTTTGATCCGATTACCTACTTCACTGAAGAGAAAGAGCATTAAAAACCCTGAATCAAGACATGTTTTAAAACATAAGGATCCGCTAATGTCCTTGATCATCCATTAGTCAAAGGAACAAAGGAGTAATGCTTGTTAAGTAAGAGGCAAGTAATGCTGTACCAAAGATAAGAACATATCACAAGCAATACAAGGGAAATGAAACTGTTATTAATGGTTACTGTTTTCGCAATGGTATCTCAACTACCAGCAGCTAGTACAAAGGATCAACAGGAATCCATCTTCACGAGTTGGATGGTCTAGATTCACAAAGGCACCTTAAAGGGAATTCGTGTGCCCCTTGTGTACCAAGAAGCATGCAGTCCAGAAACAAAGAGATTGTTACTTTAGGTTACCAAACATTTTGCAAGTATAAATGAGGTAGATACACTCTATCTCAACAAGGGTCCATGGTAACACTTTATCGTATTCCTGGTATACCAAAAGACCTTTCCTATTTTCTCCACATTTTCTGCATTGGGAAATAGTGAAAGTTCACAAAAAGTCTTTTTCAGCTGAGGTTTGAAGATTCCTTGTCATACTTGTCTCCTCTGCTAGATATCTGCTTTGCTTTCAAAATTTTTTTGCTTGATGGAAATTTTAGAAACTGAGAAAACCAGTTTCCTGAATATCTAACATCATAAAAACAGGTATTTATGCTTCTTAATGAAGATCAAGAAAATACAAAATGAAAATGTGGTTTTACAGTTTTAGCAGACTTTGAGAGGTTTGGAACATAGATTAGACTTTGAGAGGTTTGGAACATAGATTATGCTGATTCTTTCATTTCAACTTTTCAGACAAAAACAAAGACAATATGCAACAACAACTATCAATAATGAGACCTGTGGAAATCAGAACCTGTAGGAATAATTATTATCCAGAAGCCACTCTACATGTTAAAGAGATATGTATCAAACATACGCCTTGAGTAGCTATGAATAAAGCACCTAAATTAAACCTCCAATTCTCCACCAAAATGCTAAATTACACCAAAGTCATCCAAATAGAGCAAGTAACTATGGTTAACACAATAAGTTCATGGTGTCACAAGAAGTTCGTTTGATTATGCTTGTGTTATGGGCAGAATAGCATTCCTCAAACTCACCAGGAACTAGAAAGAAATCTAAAACAGAAGATGGTAAAGAAACTGCAACTTGTATCAAAACGGGATAGTGAAATGCAAGGGATCAAAAGTTCCAAGAGCATATATCTATATATGCAATCAAAATCATGGTAAGAAGCTGGAATAGGTCAGAACAGAAATGAACCAGCTTACTCATCCATGCATAGATGGATTTTGTTTTGCATAGCCCATCTATCTGAGAAAGCTGATATCTACCCCTTCAATGCTCAATCTCCCTTTATGAACAGTGTCATCTGTAATTTTAAGGTAAATTTTCAGGAGAGCTCATTTAAATACTGTCATATTTATTTAAGCCCATCTTGAAAGTCTAACATCTCATTTGGCACAGTCTAGATTACCTCCAAAAGAATATCATTATCTATCCCATATAAAGCACTAATATCAAGACAAGCACCATTACGGTACAAGATTTTCCCCACCCCCCTTCCTAATACAGTTATGGTAGCTTGATACGACTAAATATGCTCCAAATGTAGAAATGCCTTCCAAATGATCAAACTTCAATCTAGAAGTCCTATCACTCATCCAGAAACTGTACACGAGTTTATAAAGATTGGTTGGAGGTTCCAAAAAGAAAAGGAGAGTATATTCTTGCTCATTTATAGGTGATATGTAAAAAACTGGAGTGTCTTTTTTCAGATCACTATACATCAGCTGACTTACCTCAAGAAAGCCATCTTCCTTGCTCATCGAAAGCTAAAGCTATATACATGGCTCCAAATATATCCAATCCATGTATCTTTCTAAGGTAATTCAACCAGTAAGTATGTAACTTCATGAAGGTTTCCTATCCTGTATTGATTCACTTTTTCAGAGTTACGCCCTTTAACATATCTCTATATTGAACCAGAGAGGAACCCCTAAACTAGGCTTCCTGACAGAACATTTAATCACCTATTCAATAGCTCCAACAAATAGGCTACCAGAATTTCAGGTTGCCATGAAATAATTGTGTAGTGGTATGCACCTGCTTGGGCCTCCAGAAAAGAGAGCCTCTAAATTCTTCCATGAGTAGGATTTCATGAGTTTTAGCAGGTTATTGTATATCTTTGCATTAATGAACTGAACTGAGTGAGCACTCTCCTTAAAAGTAATACTAGACTTACATATCGGTTTCCAAAAAGAAAATTTAGAAATTTGAAATGCACTTAGCAAACCTAGTGCACATGTCCTCGTCACAAACTACTATACACTTCCTCTGTAGTCTTTCATTTTCTTTCAATTGTTAGGGAAAAAATTTTGTGAAATAGTTTCCATCGAATTATTAAATTTAATCCACTCCATGAGTAGGATTGCATCTGGGTTGGAAGGAATATATTGCGTATCTTTGCACAATTAATGAACTAAGCAAGCACTCTCCTTAATAAGTAATACTAGACTTTCATATCTGTTTCCAAAAACAAAATTTAGAAATTTCACATGCACTTAGCAAAACAAGTGCACAGGTCCTTGTCACAAACTACTATAAATTTCCTCTGTTGTTGTCTTTCAGTTTCTTTCAATTGTTTGGGAAAAAACACTTATGAAATAGGTTATCCTACTAATCTGATCCCAAAAGTCATGCTTTACGTGCAATAAATGCTGCGGTCTCTGGTTTGATTATTTACATTGAACAGACTTATAATGCAGAGAAAGTCAACAAATTAAGGTGAAAGTAATCATATGATCACCTTAGTTCACATGATTAGTAGTTATTACCTAGGTTCTCACTTTACAAGAACATTACAAAGATGATACCTCAGACTGCTACATATATAGCTGGCTGAGGTTAGTCTCATCTCTGATCAACTCTGTCTTGACTTTGGCCAGTCTAACAAACATTCTCTCTTATTTCACCCTCAAAATTCTCAAACACACAATTTCATTGAAGTTTGCCACATAATCTTGACTCTCCTGCCAAAGGTGATCAAAGAAGTTAGATGGATTTAACTTTGGAGGCAAAGATGGAAGAAGATTACCATTTGCGGTCACATGCAATAAGCATCAAATGTTACAGAAGTGACATGCTTGGCTTCTTGATCACACCCAAGGTGACATCCAACTTGTAATATCAACCAATTAAACAAAAGACTCCTAATTTTCTCCTCAACCTCGCAATTCGATTCAAGATTGAGTCTCAGTCCTTTAAGCCAAGACAATTGACTCTCCAAATACAAGGAGTGCCTGAATTGTTGATACAACTTCGGAAACTTTGTGAAAAGACATGACGTAATTAATCAAGAAAGCGCAAAATTTGAGCTATTTATTGTGAATGGCATTTGTGCTGACAGTGTGACTGTGTATGCAAATGTACAATTTTTGGCTACATCTACAGAAATCAGAAGAAAAAGACCGTTATCATAAACAACCCAAAATTAAGCAAGCTTAATCTAGGAGGCCTGTAGCATGCCTTTTCACTAGTTTTCATTTCATCTCCACTGAAGACTGGGAAAATCAACTAACAGATCATGTTTAAAGGTTTTACATAACTCTAACACCTTTAAGAAAACGGGATTTTCTCAAAATCCATACTTCATCAAACCCCAGCCAGCAAAAAGGGGGAAAAAAGAGAAAATGGAAGGAACAATAAACCACAGTTTTCTTACCCACCCTCCCCCCCCCCCCCCCACAACACCACCACCCAAAAAAAACAAGGGAAAAAACCCACAGTTTCACTAAGCACCCGAAAAAGAATTAAAATCTTCAATCTCGCGTTGAAGGAATTTAATTCTGTTTTAGCCGCAATTTGATCATCCAACAAAAAAGAGCAAAAAGATGCATACCTTATGAATACAGACTTTTGATAGCGTTATTAGCAGAGATCACAGCCATCAAATTTTCTCCTCACAATTAAACAGAACGTATAGCTCATTTGCCAACATAATTACATAGAACAACGCAAACCCTGTCAAGAAAACTGAACTGATTGAAGATTAGCGTTTTCAAGAAGAAGAAGATAGTCACCTAGCAGGGATGACTGTAGCAGGGTTGACTGGAGGACTAAAGTACTAGAGTGGAGGCCGAGGATAACCCATTCTCCTTCCCCCATAAAAGGGTAGACCGATGTTACCTATGCAGGTTTGCTGTCGCTTTCTAGTTTCTATAGTGCCCTTTTCATGACATAGTGCCTTTTTTTTTGGTTATAGGAAAAATTCACTTTTCATCCTAATTTTTAAGGTGTTAACTAATTTTGTCCCTAAAGTTTCATGCAAAACATATTTCATTCTTGTAATTTTATAATTTTGACTAATTTCATCCTTAAAGTTTCACGCAAATACATTTCATCCTCATAGTTTAATAGATTTGGCTAATTGAGGACAATTGATATATTGTCAAGGATTTTAATTAGAATATTGTCATTTGACCACAGCATGCCCATTAGTTAAAAAAAAAAAAACATTGGATCAACAAAAAGCTTTAAAATCTTTTCTTAATTCACTTTCTCGTTTTAGTATCCAAAAAAACCTAAGAAATTTTTTGCCACAATTGCTCTCTTCTTAATCACAATTGAACAAGAAGATCCAAAGAAAATAAAATCATGGAAAACAAACAACCTCACTATAGCCAATTGGAAAAGAATGTCGTACAACCCATTACAACTAATTGGAAAAAATATTAATGTGAAAGAAATAATGGTTTGGATTGTCATTTATTTGCAAAATTTTATTTTGTTGCTGTGTATTTTGCACCAATAGTTGCATCATGTACACGTTTTTCAATCGTCTATTTATCTTTCAATCTATTTGTTTTATTTCAAATACATCATATCATAATTTTAAAAAACAAAGAGATAGTCTCCTATCCAAAAACACTTGTTATTTCTGTAATTTAATCAATAACTAAATTAAGTATTAATAATACAATTATTAATGGGACATGTGATGATATTATGTACAAATTGGTTAACAATCATTTAATTGTCCTCAATTGGTAGAAATTATGAAACTATGAGGATGAAATGTGTTCTACATAAACTTTAGGGACAAATTGGTCAAAATTATAAAACTATGAGGATGAAATATGTTTGGAATGAAACTTTAGGGATGAAATTAGTTAACACCTTAAATATTGGGGATGAAAAGTGCATTTTTTCCTTTTTTTTTTTAGTTATAACTTTGTCTAACACCAACACATTATTCGAGGAGAAAATGCATGAAATGTAACGTCCCTCGTATGGCTGTTTGTTTTGTTTAGCCCTTCACTTTTAAAATGTTACGTTTACATTCCTCACATTGGTTAAATATACCAATTTAGTCCCAAATTTCAATTACTTTTTGCTTGAAAACAATCACAATTATTAGTAGGGGTGTTCAAAAAGAACCGAAGAAAGCAAATAATCAAGAAAATTGAATTGGTCCAATTCAAAAAATAAGATAACAAACCCGTAGTTTTCAAAATAGTTATGTTATCCATACTACTTGACAAATTAGGTTAGGGTATGGTTTTTAAATTTCAAAACTCGTGATCATGCAAACCTACCCACATATGTATGAGTTTGGTTAAGATAACTGGTATCCAAACTTCAACCTATAATTATTTAGTAGTTTACTAATAATTTAAGTTACAAGACCCATGCTAATGTACATTTTATTTTTCACAGCTTATAAACTTGTATATTTAATCTTATTTTTTATTTATTTTTTCCATTTTCTATATTCGTCGCTACTAATGTCATTTATTCTGCTACTCTATTTTTTCGTCTTTCTTCAAAAAAAATTTTCCTTTCTCATAAATTCTATCCATTTCACAACTCTACTTAGTTTATTTTTAATATATACATGTTTGGTTGTGAATCAACCTATCAACCTTAATAAAAAATGAATTAGTAGTTTTCAAGAAGCAGAGAAAATGAAAACAAATGTTTAAAATATTTTATACTTTAATTATCTATTATGTTTCGATCTTCTATTTGGTTGGTAGTTTCTAGAGTTGTAGGATTAAACAATTGTATTGATTTAGATAACTATTGTATTGCTTTCTTTGTTAATCTAATTATGTTTTTCTTTTATTTTTTTCCTATAAGTACAAGAGGGTTAAATTACCATGTATATCCAAACCTATCCTACAAAATAACCAGTTAGCGATTAACCTATTGAATAGGGTTAGGGTATGGAATGCAATTTTACTGAACCGTTACTTGTACTTAGGGTTAGTGAAATTGCAAATGAACTGGTTACTCAGTTCATGAACATCCCTGATTATTAGTGGTAAATTTTATAGGTACGATAGGGTCAAAGTGAAAATTTTAACATGTGTATCATACAACCCAAATCATTGCGTCTTCAGGGACGGACGCAAGATTTTGATTTAGGGGCGAAGCAAACGATCAAACATTAAGAAACAAAAAATTATTAAAACGAATGATCCACACTAACTAGAAACCAAAGTCTTAACATCAAAATTTACTAGGTGCTAACTAACAACTAAATGTTTTTAATGAGAAGAGACAGAGTATAAGCAAAATATGAAAATTAAGTCATGAATCAAAACCATGTATACATTAACTAAATTCAATAAATAGACATTAACCTATATAAGTTAACACAAAAATTCTAAGTTACAAATTTAGAATAAGAATGATTGACAAATTAATAATCATAAAAAAAAATCTAAATCACAAATTTAAAATAAGTGTATGTGTCTAAATACTTAATGATTATGAATAAAAAATATAAAGGAATTGTAAAGGAAAAACTTAGACTTGCCTTGAGAAAATGGCATTTTGTGAAGGATGGATGCTTGAGATGAATTGAATGAACTTGGGGAAAGATCAATGCTTGTTCATTTGGGAGTTACTTTTGACTAATATATCAAGTCAATCATGTATAAATACAATTCTAAACACGATTAGATTTCCTTTTTTTTTGTCAATTATATGTTTCCTTACCTTAACTAATATAAGGATACACTAAATACATTAAAGTTATAATAATAAATTTTAAATATATATATATAAAAGCTAGAGTGAGTTATTTTAAAACATGTTTTCAAAAAGAAATTAAAGGAAATAAACACGTTGACTAATAAAAAAAACTTGTTGAGGGAGCAATAATAAAGTTCAAACTTAAATTTAATACTTCTTGGATTATTTACAAATCCATCTGCCCTTTGCCCCCCTGTGTCCGTTGTTGCTCGTTGGATTGTTTATTTGGATATCAAATTTTTTTTCAAATAATATTTTGTTTGCATCATAAATACATTTTTCAACCCACCTTTTTATCTCACGCACATCACATCATAAAACGTGTTATATTAATTATTTCAAATAATACTCTATCCAAACAAAGTCTTAATTTTCAAGACTTTCTCACCTTCTTTGCCCTGCCATTTTTATTGATTTGTGTCATTGGTACCTCTGGGCAGATGAAAACTAATTGACTTTTGCCTTTTTGTTGATTATTTCTCTCAATTTTTAAGTCGACAAAGATGTTGGATAGATCAAAAGATATTCTAAGATTGGATAAAAAAGGTCGGATCAGGTGGGTTAAAATCTCTAATTTGTTGTCCCTATAAATTTCGTTATATGTGTCTTGGTCTTATCATGGATTCAGACAATACTGTGGTCAGAATTAAAGTTTGGGATCAAGTTGGTGCATATCACTTTTGTGAGGCATGTAAATGTATTATTGGGAAAGTGAGGGATCAAAAATCAAAACCCAAAAATTGATAAAGGTAAAAGTATGAAAGTCAGAGAAGACATGAAAGTTTTGGGCAATTGATAATGTAAAATAATATAAAGCTACTTTATTTAGTGGGTGCTTATTGTCTTGGCTTAAAATTTAACAAAATCCCTCTTATCTTGCTTCCCAAGCGTAATTAACCGTTAACAAAAAGTGATTTTTTACATGCCTCCTCTATACAACCTTCCCATTATATACCAAAACCTCATCTACTAAGTAAGGTAAAATATCAATTAAAATCTCTAATCTTTTAACTAAAATAGAAGTATAATACAATTAACATAAAAAGTCAACACGTGAATATAGTGAACACAATTAAATTCGTGACATTTTCTTCATTTTTCCTTGTAATCAAGAGGTTATATTGAAAATCATTGTTGATTCTCTTTTTGTTGATAAAAAGTATAGCCAAATCACGACTCTTGTTTTTTTTTTCTTTTTTGGGATAGAACAACTAATTTTTATTAAGAAGAAATCAAGTCCACAACAAGTGCACAAATAACAAACGATGGAGAACAAACTCCCAAAACCAAGCATTTGAAATATTACAAGCACAATGACAAAGTTTATGAGCAATAACATTTAGAATCATGACAAGTTGTACATAAACATGTCAATGGACTAGATCTTACCCAAACCCGATGTATTTAGATATGGTTTGGATTTAATTTCTCAAACACAGACCCTACCTAAACTCAAATCTTATAAAAGAGTTATGAGTCTAGATAGGGTCTGATTTTCTATAATCCAGATCCAAATCCAAACACATACCAAATCCTACCTAGACCCATGTATATATAATTAAATTATATATATATATTAGTAAATTTATAAAATATTCTAATATTCTATGGTTATTGGATCAAATACAGTAAGACTTCATGATTGTTTTCTTTTTTCAACCAAATTCTAGTTGTCATTGTAATTAGCCAAAACTTTTTCAGAAAAAAGAGAAAAAGTAAAGATAAATAAATGAAAGATTTGACATAGATATAGTTGAAGTTTTAAAAATAAATAGAAATAGTCGATAGTTGTTATTTTTTTTGAGTTCATAATATTGCATTCAACTTCTTGAATATTAATATTATTATTTGAAAATAAAAATTGGATGATATTTATATTTTTTTGAAATCTATATATTTTATATATTTTATTTTAGCGTGTTTATGAGAATACAACGAACACCCATTGGATACCCAGATCCAGGAGGGTCTGGATTTGGACTTATTTTTTTTAAACTCATAAGAGCATAGAATGTAATCCACATGCCACATCGGCATTTTACTATTTCCTCTATTAGTATACTTTCACTCATAATGGATAACACTCCACACAGTATAATAGTATGGGTATATAATCAAATCAAACATTTATTTTAATAATGTATAACTCATATCCCGTAAATAAATAAAGTAATTATTTTTAAACAATAAATTATTAACTTTCATTAAATTTTTTGCCTTTTGGATTTTTTATTTTCTAAAAAAATAATATTATTAATTTCTGAGTTTAAACAATATATCTTTAAAAAAATATATTGTTGTTTTCTGAAAAATAATTATGTAATTATTAAACAAATATATGATACCTCAAATGTGAAAATATCACTATAATCCATAACCATACCAAGGTTATAATAGTCCTTCCCTATCAAAATCCATAACTCATATCAAAATCCTTCCTTACCTCCAACAAAGTTTTTGAACCTCCACAACCCATACCAAGATTATAATAGTCCGATGTGTAGTAATTTTCCATGGTCGGATTAAAATAAGTAGGTGGCGGATACATGAGAATTGATAAGGAAAATTTGGGTGAATTTTGGAAATTTGATAGATGGTTGGAAGTGGATAAATTTAGGGGATATGCATACTTTTGCACATTTGTAGGAATACTAGAAAATGAGAAATTTGGATGATTTGAAAAATTTTGGTGGCTTTTGATTTTTTGAGGAGGATGAATTTTCTATATTTGGAGCATTTAACATATTTTTAAAACTACTTAAATTCTCCTCCATAATCATAAAATATTGAAATTTTAGAAAATTGTGTAAAGAGGTTGAGGAAAATGAGTGAAAGAGTAAGAAAAATAATAGAGTAGGATAGTGAGATATGAAAAAAAAAAGAATGTGTCTTGTGTGTTTATATAGAAAGAACCAAAAAATGACCGTTGAAAAAAAAATTGAATGTTAATTTGCACCATGAAATTTTAGCTGTTGTCCATATTTAACCAAATTTATCCATTGCAAAAAAAAATGCCTACTATCTTCTCTTTTTCAACAGCATTTACACCCATCATTCTGATGATGCGTGTAATGCTCATTGCATGGCCACAACGGGTGGCTGTATTGTGTCATGGGACATGCCATTGGAGTTGCTCTAAGGGTCTGGATTTGGGTCTAGATCTAACTACATTTAATGAGTCTGAATCTGGATCAAATAGATTTAATTTAGACCCTGCCTACTGACATGCCTAGTTATATATATATATATCTATATATATATATATAACTAGGCATGTCAGTAGGCAGGGTCTAAATTAAATCTATTTGATCCAGATTCAGACTCATTAAATGTAGTTAGATCTAGACCCATATCTATATATATATATATATATATTTATATATGAGCAAAGTCAACGAATTGTAGTACGTACCACTTTAGGGAAATTCCCAGTTCATTGGTTAATGCCTCAAAGGTTTACAAAGAGACGCAAGAATCAAATGAGTCAAGACCATTTAAATTCCAACTAATTTCTTAACCATTTGAGTTAGATTCTGTGACAGCAATTTCGATTTGGTTAAAGAGGCAAAAAAAGAGAAGAAGTAGAAATTTTGGCTGTGTTTGGATCCCCCAAAATTTTCAAATACTGTTTTTGTAGTTTAAAACAGGGGTGGAAAATTTAAAAGTTTACAGTGCGCCTTTATTAAAATGATACTGTTTTAACCCAAAACCCCATCGTCTCTGTTTTTGTGTCCCAATTACCTGATGTTCCGTTTTTGTGAAGCGCACTTTCCCCTTTTCTAATTGATGTTCTTCCCGAAGCATTACCTCTCCGCCATTCCAGCCCTGGAACAACTGCAGAACGCCCATTAAACTTGAGGCGAGCTTCTCCGACCATTGGTGCACCAGATCTTCCGCAAAAGCTTGCCAAATTAGCAGATCCTCCATTGTTAAGTGAATACTCAGCTCATCAGGTTAGTACTTTTGGTTGTTCTATCCACTGCGTTTTGAGTATGCCGGCCATTTTGAGCAGCAAGCTCCTATTTCCTCATAGCAGCGTTCTGAGTAGCTTCATAAGTCATCCCTGTACAGCTGCTTTCCCGCTTTCCTTTTTCCGTGTGACACTGTGGTTCAAAAACTATTTTTGGGGTTCTTAGTTGATCGGCGGACAGTGCTGACACTTGCTTTGGCATTTGCTTGTCAGTGAATTTGGGAGCCTCTGTTGCCGACTGTGAGGAAACTGATACAAAATTTCAGGCAGGTTCTGCACGGGCTAGTCATCTGCATTGTGGCTGCATTTTCGGTCTTACTAAACGGCTAGTTGCTAGCCAGGTCCGTATATTCTCCAAGTTTCTAAGACAACAGAATTCATTGTTTAGGTTTTAGAACAAAATTCTGGCGGACATAATCAGCTGACAGAATTCTCAGTAAATCCACTAGACATTTGGATGCGTTGACATTTATTTCTTAACAATTGCATGGCGATAAGATAGTGATGGGTTGATACTTGTTGGCGATACAACAGGGTTGCTGGACACAAACTTGTTTGAAACATTTGCCAACTAATGCACCTTAATCGTTGCTCCCTTGCATGGATTTACTGCATTTTTGGCTAAAGTTTACTGCTGCGATTGCTATTGCTTTAATTCTGCATTAATTATGGGGTTTTAGCTGCATTCATATTACACATAACAGGCTTGAGCCATAATTTTTTTGTTTGCCAATTTCGGATAATAGCTTAGTTCCTTTTATTTTGCTGCTTTTTGGTTCTTATTTAGAGGGATTGAGTTAGTTTTTATGAGGAAGTTAATAAAACCATCCTTTCCATGAGTTGGCATACATAAGACCAGCAGGCATTAGTACGGTTTTACCGTCTGCAAGTAACGTTTTTGACAAAATGTCGTTAAACTACCTCTCAACTGCTGACAACAAGATAAATGACAACATCCTTAATATACGATGTTTATGTGCTTAGATATAAATATAAACCTGTCGCTCTGTAAATCTTCCTTCCACAATAGTCAAGAATTCACTGTTGGAAAGTAATTAACATAGGTTACGGTTTGCACCTTTCACGTTTGTTCATTTCAGTTAATCCCCTTTGCTTATTTTTGTACCTATCATGCATAAACGTGCTAATCTGTCTTCGTAATTGCTCGGAAGTCAGCTATACTGACTTTTCAGCATATTTCACATTGAACATAAGCACTTGTTCAAATTTTTCGATCCTATATTGTATGCCTCACATTAATCTTTTCAAGTAACATGTTTCGGTCAGCTATCATTGGTTAACACACTTGACTTTGAGGTGAACGATTTAGGTGATACTTTGTAGAAATCTAGTGCAACTACATGCCCCCTGTTACTCGGCGTGCTTGGAAGGGTATGTAGTACTTCCACCTTCTCTATCTGCGCTTGACTGTATGGATCATAGTTATTAAACTTGACCCGGAGAGGAACCCGGTGAAAGAGGTGGGTCAACGGGTTACTGGTTCAACCAGTGGATGAGTGGTCTAACCGGTGGGTAACTACATATATTTAAATATTATGTTTTATAATTTTTTATATGGTTAAAACTATAATAAACTATGTTATAGTAAATACTCAGTTAGTCCAATTTATTATAGAATCATTAATTCTTATAAGAATTAACAAAACCTAAATTTAATTAGTAATCCACCAAACTTCAAGTATAAAATTTTATCTAAGTGTAATTATCTAGTTTATTTACGAATTTTAAGTGCAAAAGGTTATTAAGAATAATATTTATTTTTAAAATGAATTGTGCAATATGTTATTTTTTAAATCCATTTCATAATTTATAGAATTTAGAGAATAATAAAATTTTACTAAAAAGACTCCAAAAAAATTTTGTTTTGAAGAAATAAAATAAGAATAAAAATCTAATAAATAATATAGAGGAGTGAATAAGTATCAAGTGAGCTACTAGCCTAGTGGTGAGTGCGCTTAGCCTTTGTAGTTGAGGTTTGAGGTTTGAATCAGCATTAAAACATCTTCTAATCATTTTTATCCCAAAATTGGGTTCCTTACAAAATCGTCTGGTTCAACCGAGTTGATCGGTTGAACCGCCGGTCCGTTGAAAAGTCAACGGGTTTCTTGCACAAACGAACCAATTACAAACCCAACCCGGTTTCATGGCCGGTTCACCGGGTTGACCGGTTGAACCGCCGGGTCGGGTCTGGTTTAATAACTATTAATTGGTCATAACGTGCGCTTCTCCTGCTGCCAGCTTTTCAAAGAAGTAGGGGACTCGACAATTCTTCTTCGAAGTCAGCTTGTGGAGAAAACGATTTGCAGCTGTGCATCACTAACTACTTCAAGGTGAGTTATCGAGAAAAACCATATGACTCGGGCTGGTTGAATGCCTTAGATCAGTTATGGAGCTACGTTAGTTTGCCCTAAGAGCTTAATTTTTCCTTTTTTTTTCTGGTTAAAGATGAGTCGACCACGAGCAAAGTATTCGCAACGTAACACTTTCACTTCGGAACATGAAATTGCATTTGCCCAACATCTTGTCAGTTTGCATAGGAAGGGAGAAATATCCCCTCATAACATCGGGAGTCATGTCATCCTCGAAATTACTAGCATGCTTAATGCTTCGTTTGGCACTTCATTTCCCCGCAACACCATTAGATCGAAGTACTATGCCCTGCAAAGCCTAACCAGACTGTACATTTCATTCAAGAGGCGTGGAACTGGTATGGGTTGGGACTCTACCAATTACAATTTCATGATGGATGATGGCCGCTTGGCAGATCTACTCCAGGTAGCATAACCTTCATTGATATTTCCTGCCTTAGATCAGTTTTTTTATGACCCTTAACTTGTGCGTCTGGACTTTTCGAATAAGTTTCTCTCTAGCAGCCTAATCATTTTCCTATTATGAAGACTAGTTGTATTGGATGTTTTATGCATCCTCTAATACTGATTTTGGTGTATTTTTTGTAGGTGAACAAGGGCTACGGAAGATTTTATGATAGATCATGCCTCGTATTTTATTTGCTTGAAGAAGTGTTCATGAATCAAGGCGCTACTGGAGACTATAGCGCTCAACATGAACTATCAACCCTCAACTCTGAAGAGGAGTTGGAAATGGAGAATGTTGCGAGAGGTGCTAGGGGAAAGGACTTTGCAGACGTCGGTTCATCGGATGAAGATGTTACGATGCCGTCGACTAGGAAAGGGAACGGGAAAGTGAAGAAGGACAAGGGAAAACGCAAATCGGGAGACATGTCAACCGATTATTCTTCTTAGGTTCATTGAACCAATTCCAGCAGTACATCCATGTTCTAGATAGCATTGAGATCCATTTGAGTGGCAAAAAGGGCAGTAGCATGAGTGGTTCAGTCTCTTCACCCTCGAAGATAGCACATCATCCTTTGGATGCCGATTTTGAGCTAAAAGCTGCCTTGGCAGAGCTCTGCGCCCTGAATCTAGACACAAATGTGCATCTAAAGATTGCAGATGTATTAAAGGACGCTTCAGAACGAGCGATTTGGGCCACTTGCAAGACTGATGTTGCCCGTCTTGCATTTGTGAGGCACCGAGGGTTCTTACCCCCAGAGTAGATGGAGCCTTATCCATTTTATTTTTGTTACACTTATGAGAGCTCATGTTATGCATGTGTTTATGTCCCCGCTATGCCATTTGAGTGTTGACATGGTATTAGCTTACGTATGAGTATGCCTTAACTTTATTAGCGGTTGTGCCACTGTACCAGGGAACAGTTTTCCATTTTTCTTCCACTAATTTTTTTTCCAATTTGACTCTATGAAACAATGTTGCCGCGGTTGGCCACTTCCCTTGATTTCTCCGTCATTGGATTGGAAACTCTTGATTTATTACTTGACAAGTGACTAATTATAGTTACAGCTGTCTTGATAAAAATAATACATTTAATACTTGTTGCTTTTATTTTCATTGGCCAGTTGTTAATATGTTTATTGGTGCATCTGTGCAATATCTCCTATGCCATATTATGTGGCATACCCAGAGTAAATTTCGTTGGTCTATTAGCATAATAGTCAGCTTTAGGTGTTTTGAATGTCAAGAACTCGGGCTGGTTCATGGCTGTGGTTAAGTGTGTAGTAGTTTTCAACTTTCGTAGCTGTTTTGCTAACTACTTTTGACGCAGTTTTGTTAACTACGAACTGTCTAAAGTTGGGTGCTAGATCGTTTTGACATATTTTTCTATTTGTGGGACATAAATGTGCAGGGTAAGGTTGGTCATTCAGTCGGAAGTTGGTATCATCAATTGATGGATAACCACATCCACGTTCAGGGCGGACACTTGGACGATGAGACGGACGATATGGATCTTGACAACATACTTCTGGCGGTTGTTGTATTGGGATTGGTTTTCTTTGACCCCTTCATGAATCGTGTTCCCAGAAGAAGAAAAATCTGAGATAGTGCACTTTTTGGCAGGGATTATGTGCTTGAGCTGATAAACGGCCATCGAGATAGAATTGTCGAGAATATGCACATTGATGTGCCCCTGTTCCTACACTTGTGCGAGCTCTTGGTTGAGCGTGGGTATTGACACGCATATCCTTCTCAGAGGGTTGGGGTTCATGAATCCGTTGCTCTGACACTAATGTGCTTGAGCTATGATGAGCGGCATCGGGCTTTAGCCACTTCCAGCATTCAACAAAGATAGTTGACCGGCATGTACATAGAGTTCTCCGAACATTGGTGCAATTTAGTCGTGATTTCCTTAGGCCAAGAAACGTTGGTGAGACACACCCCAAAATTCTAAATAATGGAGTGTTTTGGCTGTGGTTCAAGGTAAATAACTATGACATTATATACATGCTACTTCATCCAAAACTATGAAAGCACCTAATGCTGTTACTACATTAACATACAATTTGTCGTTTTCTTGTCAGGATTGTGTTGGAGCCTTAGATGGAACCCACATATTCGCTTGGTGTCGAGCAGAGATAAAAGAGCAATACAAAAATAGGCACGGTGGGTTATCTCAAAATGTGATTGCAGTTTGCGATCATGATATGCGATTTGTCTACGTTCGAGTCAGTTGGGAAGACAGTGCACACGATGCTAGAATTCTCCAAGACACATTGTTTGATCCAAATTCGGGGTTTTCAATGCCACCTCAGGGTATGTAACTAGTCTATCTTTAGAAGTTTTAAAACTTGGATTTCCATATTTGGCATTAGCAAATAACAAATAGATCGCCAATATGTTAGACAAGTTTGTTTAAATAAAAAGACAGAAATACACTGACTAGCATTCGATGCATTGACTGGCAGGAAAATATTATATGGTGAATGCTGCCTACACTAACATGCCTGGGTTCATGGCACCGTTTAGGGCTGCTCGGGGCACGCAGCATGAGTGGGCAACTAAAGCTTTATTCAACCAGCGACACGCTTCGATTAGAAATATTATTGAACGAACTTTTGGGGTTCTTAAGAAGCATTTCCCAATACTCAAAGGCCCAATGCAGAACTACCTCATAGCAACTCAAAACAATATTGTGCTTGCATGTTGTACTCTGCACAATTTCATGAGAGATTATGTGCCCAACGATGAGTACTTCAATCAAGAGGTTGCCCTCGGAGCCCTTGCAGATGCACAGGAAGAAGGGAATCAAATCCATGGAGCCCAACCCATCGATGTGTCGCAATAGGGTATAGATAACTAGATCGAAGATCGGCGGACAATAGCGGTTCACATGCATCTCAATCGACAGAACGCTTAAACAAGCCTAGGTCCTGCGTGTAGTAGTACTAAGTAGAAACTTTGCTTGGCTCCTACAATCCTGCTAAAACATTTTCCAATTCAGCTGCTTTGTATGAACTACGTCTATTTTGGGGGTGTACCATGAATGATTGGCCTTACCTCAAAAGTCACCAAACTTGGAACAACATGCTGATTGCTACATGCCTAGGCTAGGAATAAAATTTTAGTTACATGTGGGGAGAAAACAATATTGATATTATTTGCTGGACACATATCCCAGCTATGCCGCAGATCCATGATTGGAGTGCAAACGCTAGCTTTCCAGCGATCCCAAATTATTCCCCCAAATTGAGGTGCCTTTCAAATATAGGTCAATCCAAATGCAGAGTTTTTCAAAAACAATGAGTTGTTCAAAAACTTCAATCCAAGCGACTATGGTTGTATTTGAAAAAATGCTACAGTAGAATTTTTGAAAAACACCTCCAAAAACAGTGAATCCAAACGCACCCAAACAGAGTGCGTTTGGATCCCTCAATAGTTGAAAAACTGTATTTGTAGTCCAAAAACAAGTCAGGAAAATTGAAAACATCTACAGTTCGCATTTATGTTAACGACACCGTTTTATCATTTCTGGTGTCTTCTCTGATTTCGTGTAGATGCTGAACGAGTTAAGCGAAAAGAACTTTCCCATTGGTAATTGCTGCCTTTGCCGAAGCTTGACCTCTCCTCCATTATTGTTCTGGAACAACCAACAAATCACATTCAACTTCAACCGAGCTTCCCAATACCCAGCAGCACCGGATGTAGAGCAAAAGCAGGCCACCTACCACTCATTTCCAAGCTGTTAAGTGATACGGTATCCTTAACTTCCAACTGCTGCTGTTGCCGAAACTGATATTGTCTGCCATTATTGCCGTGGAACAACCGCAGAACGGCCATTAAACTTGAGGCGAGCTTCTATTACCTTTGCGGCTCCGGATCTACAGCAAAAACACGCCACCTACGCCTTCTTCTCCGCAGTTAAGAGAACTCCTCAGCTCATCAGGTGGGTACTGCCCGTCTCTGTTCTTTCAAGTACGTTTTGCATCTGTTGTCTTCTGTTTAGCGTTTGCATTGATCTCCATCTTTCTCATATCCCCATTTTGAGCATTGAGACCTTGATATCATTCATGTATTAGCATTATGCCCAAACTTTCAAATCCCGTCTGATTTGTATAAGCTGGTTCAAAAACCCCAAAATTTGAATTTTGACCCCTCGGAAACAGATCAAACGAAGCCTCTGCGATATTACATTTAGTATCAACATAAGAGAAAAGTCCAGTTTGTAAAAAGCTGCAGACGTTATCAATTGGTTAGAGCATCTTCATAGTAGGGTGTAATTGCACAAAACACTAAGTACAACAACTGCAATTGATTTTCTGCGTACATTCTACCCATATGCTGCATATGATGTTCTTTCCAAAACCAACACATAACCTCCAAAAGGAAATCGTAAACCACTGGAGATATTGGAAAACCCAGAATTATAAAACATTTTCACTTAGTCTCTCCGTGCCTAATATTCTCTTATATCACTGGGTGACAACCAAAGCTTAGTTAGACTGCTGTAACTTTACAGGGAATTGTGCATCCTTTTGTGGCCGACTGTCATAAAACTTAAAAAAATTTGTATATCAGGGAGGTAGGTTCATTCTTATATACTTGTATCTGAGTATTGTTGCTGTCCTGTCTGTATTATCGTTTAGCACGCCAGGTCCGTATATTCTCCACCATGGAAGTACTGTATTTGTAGCGAACAAATACAATGCGATGCATGTTGTTCAGCTATTTCTTTAATTCTACTGTGATGTTTATGGTGTTGTAGCTGCTTTCACATCTCCAATTATATACTTGATCCATGATTTAGTGGTACCTGAGGCCATTCAATGGACTGCTTGATTGATTGTATTTAGAGAGAAAGGATTTTGTTTTGACAGCAAGGAAGTTAATAGATTAGTTTCTGTTCCTCTGTTCCTCTGTACATCTTCCTTCTACATTTACTGTGAATTCAGTGTTGGAAAGTAGTTAACAATTAAAATTGTCGTTTGAGCTTGCACATTCCTTCATTTCTGTCAGTCCAGTTTAGGTCTCTTTATACCGTAGATGGAAATCTGTGCTGTATCCCATAACACTGCAGAGCTTTTATGACTTTTCAACACTGTTGAGTATGTTTCAGCAACATTATTGAACGAAATTGTCTGTCCAGATTAAATAGCCTCATAGTTTTCTTTTTTTGTGTTAAATTTCGCTGAGATTACAATGCATAACCTTCTTCATTTAATTTCGCAGAGATTTTGGTGATACTTTTTAGAAACCTAGTGCAACTACATGCCCCCTGTTACTCGACGTGCTTGGAAGGGTATGTAGTACCTAGCATCCTCTCGGTATTTATTTCACTGTATGAGTATTTATTAATTGATCGATAATGCTTATTTCTGTTGCTGTTCAGCTTTTCAAAGAAGTAGGGGACTAAGCAGTTATTCTTCAAAGTTAGCTTGTGGAGAGAACGATTTGCAGCTGTGCATCACTAACTATTTCAAGGTAATTGTTTTGGTGCAATAAATTAGTACTCAACCTGGTTGAATGCCATAGATTAGTAAGGAACTGTGTTAGCTTACTTTTGAGCTAAATATTTCTTTCCTTTATGTGATGTTTCCACCTCAACCAAAAAAAGATGAGTCGACCACGAGGAAAGTATTCCCCGCGTAATACTTTCACTGAAGAACACGAAATTGCTTTTGCCCAACATCTACTAAGTATGCATAGGTAGGGAGAAATATCCCCTAATAACATCGGAAGCCATGTCGTCCCCGGAATCATGTCGATGCTTAATGCTACGTTCGGCACTTCCTTTCCCCGCAACACCATTAGATCGAAGTACTACGCCTTGCAGAGCCTAACCAGGCTGTATATTAATTTCAAGATGCGAGGTACTGGTATGGGTTGGGACTCGTCGAAGTACACTTTCATGATGGATGATGGCCGCTGGGCTGATCTACTCCAGGTAGGCTAACTTTTGCTGCATATTTACTGTTTCATTTCCATTTTTTTCTGTTCGAACTTCCAAATCCCTGTGTGATTGACTGTTAGATTATCTTTTAAATGTTTGCTGGCTCATGACCCCAGGCTAATATAGATTATGCTTGCTGTCTTGGGTGTTTTATGCATAATGCAATGCTGCTTTTGATGTATTTTTTGAAGGTGAACAGCGACTTCACAAGGTTTTGGAATAGATCATGCTACGTTTTTCATTTGCTTGAAGAAGTTTTCATTAACCAAGGCGCCACTGGGGACTACAGTAGGGCACATGAAGATTCGCCCTTCAACACGGATGAGGAGTTGGAAATGGAGAATGCGGCTAGAGGTGCTAAGCCAACTGATTTTGTTAACGTCGGTTCATCGGGTGAAGATGCTAACATGCCCTCGACTAGGAAAGGGAAAGGGAAAGGAAAAGGGAAAGGGAAAGGGAAAGTGAAGAAGGAGAATAAAAAGCGCAAATCGGGAGACATGTCAGAGGATTCATTCTTCTCAGGTTCTTCGAGAGAATTCCAGCAATATATGCGTGTGCTAGACAGCATTGAGACAAAACTGAGTGGAAAAAAGGGCGATAGTATGACTGGTTCAGTCTGTTCACCCTCGAAGACTGCACATCGCCCTGTGGATGCTGATTCCGTGCTAAAAGCCGCCTTGGCACAGCTGCTCGCCCTGAATCTAGACATAGATGTGCATTTAGGGGTTGCAGATATATTAAAAGATGCTTCAGAGCGGGCGATTTGGAATACTTGCACTAATGATTTAGCCCGTCTTGCATTTGTGAGGCGCAGAGAGTTCTTACCCCCAGAGTAGATCGAGAGTATTCAGTTTTTTAAGTGTAGTTATGCTTATTAGAACTTGTGAAGTGTTTGTGTTTTATCCCCTGCTGTGCCATTTGAGTGTTTTTTTGGCAGTAGGTGTCATATGAGTATGAGTATGGATTTCTTTATTAGCAATTGTGCCTTTGTACCGGAAAACAGTTTTTATTGAATTTTTTTCCACTGTTTTTTTTTCGCACTTGCTTGTATGAAACAATGTTGTCGCGGCTGGCAACTTGCCTTTAATTGTCCTTCATTACTAGTGTCGCATTTACCTTCCGTCTTGTTAAGAGATTTGTTTATTGTTACAGCTGTTCTGAGAAAAACTTGTCGATGTACACAGATTTTAAGCTTGTTACTTTCCTCTGCATGTCGTTAATATGGTTATTGGTGCACGTTTGAGTATGCTCTCCTAAACCATATGCATGATAGGTGTCCTATAGTTACAGGCTTTTCTGTTTATAGCATTATTAATTGCCTTTAGGTGTATTGAATGTACGGGACTCATTCTTATATATTTTGGCCATGGTTGAAAGTGTAGAAGCGATCTACTATCATATCGTTTTAAATATCAACTTTGACTGTACTTCTTTTTTTAAATATCTTATGTTAACATAATGTATATTGGAATGCTGTCTTAAGGTTGAATACGGCTTGAATTTGACACAAATGTAAGATTGAAATTGGAAAGATATTGGACCATATTTATGTTTGTTCGCCCAATCCAAATTTGAGTTTTTCTTGATGTTTCCATCTGCACTAGGAGGCTAGTTTTAAATCTCCAGCATTCATTACAGTTTCACAAATATTCTCTTCATGTGAGATCTGTTGGATTGATATTGCATTTTGGTGGAAATTGCAGCTGACCTTGCATCTGGAGCTATAGGGACAGTATCAAACAACAAAGTAACAGAACTCTGTCTGTCTCAAAATCGTTCACTCTGATTTCGTCCATCCTTTTGTGTAAGAATTGCATTTCTTTATTTGTCTTCACATCTCCCTTTCCCTATGCATTGTTTTATGCACTTACAACTATTTTTTTTGAGGTAAAGTAACACCATCACAGGCCACATTTAGTGTTCAGCAGTATTCAAAACAATTGAGCTAAGACTGGTACACATCTGATGATACTTGATTGAATATTTATTGAGGCCATGTAGCACGTGCCATCCCAACATTTTCAAATTAGTTGAATATTAAAGGTTTATATAGCTGGTTTACTAAATCAGATTAGTCCATAATCCTAAGAGAGAAATGGCTCATTGAATGTATCCTTTGCCATATATAAGATATACACCGTATTAATGTACATTACTTAGCATGCACATATGAGCATGCATAGTGGATATAAAACCCAAAAATAAAATAGTAAATTCATATCTCATAGGACAAAAAGAGAGCCGCGTTGGCTCATTTTTGAAATAAGAGAACCATAAGTTTAGTTAATCCACTAAACATGAGTGTCTTACTAAAACTTAACCCAAAGTGAATGAGCTGTGAATCTTACTTTTGTATACTCATATCAGCTTGTTCAAGAAAGAGGGACTGGTCTTGACATCATAAGCTGGTAGCATCAATTGATGGATAACGACATCCACGTTCAGGGCGGACAATTAGACGATGAGACGGACGATGTTGATTTCGACGACATACTAATGGCGGTTGTTGTCATGGGCATGATTTTCTTTGACCCCAGGCTGAATCATGTTCCAAGAAGAAGAAGAATCCGAGATAGTGCACTTTGTGGCAGGGATTATGTACTTGAGGTGATAAACGGCCATCCGGATAGAATTATCGAGAATATGCGCCTCTCCGTGCCCCTGTTCCTACACCTGTGCGACATTTTGGTTGACCGGGGGTACTGGCACACATATCCTTCTCAAAGGGTTGGAGTTCATGAATCCGTTGCTCTTACTCTAATGTGCTTGAGCCATGATGAGCGTCATCGGGTTTTAGCCGAGCGTTTCCAACATTCAACTGAGACAATTGATCGGCATGTAAGAAGAGTTCTCCGAGCATTGGTGCGACTCGGTCGTGATTTTGTTAAGCCGAGGAATGTTGGTGAAACACACCCTAAAATGTTGAACAATGGACTGTTTTACCCGTGGTTCAAGGTAAATACACTACCACTCAAAAACTCTTTGGATTATTCAACCATAGTTATGATTAAATATATTTTAGACATATTAAAATCCGCATGTATATATGAATTGGAAAGGGAATTCATGCTAAAACATCCATGTCAATACTTTATTAGCTAATGCTGCCCCTATCTTGAATTATTTGCCTTGAAATTCATAGGATTGTATCGGTGCCTTAGATGGAACCCATATATCAGCTTGGTGTCGAACAGAGATAAGCGAGCGGTACAGAAATAGGCACGGTGGGTTATCTCAAAATGTGCTTGCAGCTTGCGATCATGACATGCGATTTGTTTACGTTCGAGTCGGTTGGGAGGGCAGTGCACACGACGCTAGAATTCTTCAGGAAACACTGCACCATCCAAATTCAGGATTTCCAATGTCACCTCTAGGTATGCAACTAGTTTATCTTTGGTCAGCTTTAAACATTTTATTTTCATTTTTGGCATAAGGAAATTCCTGTCAAATAGACTTTTTAGTTTTGAGGACAAGTTTGTTTATTTAAAAAAACAAAGCTAAACACACTTTCTAACATTTGGGGCTTTGACATGTTAGGAAAATATTATATGGTGGATGCTGCCTACACTAACATGTCCGGGTTCATGGCACCATATAGGGCAGCTCGAGGCACGCAGCATGAGCGGGCTGCAAAAGCTTTATTCAACCGGCGCCACGCTTCTGTTAGAAATATTATTGAACGAAGTTTTGGGGTTCTTAAAAAGCGATTCCCGATACTCAAGGGTCCAATGCAGAACTATCTCATAGCAACTCAAAACAATATCGTGCTTGCATGTTGTACTCTACACAACTTCATGAGAGATTATGTGCCCAACGATGAGTATTTCGATGAACAAGCAACCATCGGAGCCCAACTAGATGCACAAGAGGGAGGGAATGAAATCCATGAAGCCCAACCCATCGATATGTCGCAACAGGGTATACAGAACTGGAACGAAGATCGGCGGGCAATAGCAGTTCATATGTATATGAATCGATAGAACACTTAAAGAAGCTTAAGTCTAGCGTGTAGTACTACTAAGTAGAAACTTTGTTTGCTTCCTATAATTTGACAATTAAACCATTTGTCATGTTATCTGATTTGTATTTACAAAGGCTAAGCTTTGGGGAGGTAGCAATCGGATGGCCTAGTTCCACCTGTGGCACCTTTCATCAAGCCTGAACTTAATATGAACCTTTTTATGCGCCTATACCGTATCTTATTCAATAGCATGTAGTTATAGATGGCGTTGAGACCAGAATTGGTTGTATCTTGTGTATCCATATTTATTCCAGCTGAGGTGCCCTTTAGGGGGTCCGAATATGTGCAATAGCTTTCCAAAACATCCCAAATTATTTTAACAAGTCGATCTCAAATTATTTCCACCCCAACTTTTTTCGAGAAGAAGAGCGCATGGAATGTAGATGCTAAAATTTTACAAGGGCATCAACTTTCTGCTCAAGTATATTGAGGCCTTGGTAGTTTATTTGCTACCGGCCCTGAAGTCTAGTCAAATGGCACAGAAATGAGCCATTGTGAAGTGTATTTATTTGTAATGAGTCACAATGTATTAAATTCTTTAGTGTAAAATTTTGTAGCATAGCATATTCAAAAAGGCTAATTTTGTTTATGCTACATTTTGACTCGAATTCTTATGCAAGTTTGATGGTCCATTGAAGTAAAAAATAAAATAAAAAAAACGTGTTTTTGAAATACAGGTCAATCCAAACGCAGATTTTTTCAAATACATGGAGTTTTTCAATCCAAGCGACTATAGCTGTTTTTCAAAAACTGCTACAGTGGCGTTTTTGAAATACACCTCCAAAAACAAGGAATCCAAACGCAGCCGTAGTAATTTCAAGTTACCAAACAATTTGCAAATATAGATGAGGTAGGTAAACTCTATCTCAAGTGTCAATATTAACATCTTAAACTATTCCTAGTGTACAAAACGTCACTTTTCCTATTTAATAAAGAAACCTTAGATTTTCTAAAGTGGAAACTAGTAAAAGTTCAAAAAAAAAAATCTTTTTCAGCTGACGTCTGAAGATTTATTGTCATATTTGTTTGATATCTCCTCCGGCAGATATATTCTTTGGTTTCAGAATTTTGTGCTTGACTAGAATTTTAGAAACCAAGAAAACTAGTTTAGTGATAATCTAACAATCATAAACTAAGTGGTCTAAACAAAACCAACTTAATGGAGATGAACAAAGCACAACATAAAAATGTGCCCACAATTTCAGCAAATTTCAGAGGTTTGGTATCTAGATTATGCTGACTCTTTCAACTTTTCATTCAAACAACAACAATAATATGCAACAGCACCTATTGATAATGTGATCTGCAGAACCAGAATCTCTAGGACTGAATATTATCCAGAAACCATTCTACGTGTTATAGAGATATGTAACAAAGATACACACCCTAGAGTAGCTATGATAAGCGCCCTTAAATTATACCTCCGATTCTCGATCAAACACAAAAATTTAAGGCAAAATCATCCAAATAGAGCAATTAACTATGGCGAACGATAATTTACTTGTGTCAGAACTGAGAAACCTCAAGCCATAGATCTTTAGCATTCTCTTGTTTATGCTTGTTTCATGGGGAAATAACATTCTCTATTCTCACCAAGAACCAGACAGAAATGTAAAAACAAAAGGTGGAAAGAAACTGCAGACAACACAAAAAAACTGGAACAATAGAATGCAATTGACAAAAACCTCCCACTGCAATTGTATCTAACCTTGCAATCAAAATCATGGTAAGAAGATGGGTAGGTCAGAACAGAAATAACCTAGCTTACTAATCTATGCATATATGGCTTCTCTTTACATAAGTAATCTATCAAAGAACACTTCTAGTTACCCTTTCAACGCCCTAACCATCTTCATTTATGCTCAATCTTAATATGGCTGGCCTGCTTTCAAATTCAATTTAGCTTTTCAGCGACGCTCACTAAATTAGTGTCTTTCTGGTTGTAACCCAGCTCGAAAGTCTAAAGTCTCATCTGGTATATTCCAAATTACATTTCAAAGAGTTGTCCTTCCCAAAATAGCACTAATGTCAAGACAAGCTCCTGTAACATATAGTTTTTCTTAGAAAACTAATATGGTTAGCCGTAGTTTGATACTAACATCTTTTTTCCACAAATAGAAATGCCTTCGAAGAGGCTTTGACCTAGAATTTCAAAACACACATCCAGAAACTCTATTGATGTTTCAAAAAGAAAAGGTGCTCATTATAGGTGATTTGCTAAGAAATTGGACTGCCTTTTTCAGCTCACTATGCAGCAGCTGGCTTGCCTCAAGAAAGCTAAAGCTTTTTAACGTCATTCCAGAAATACGTCATCTAAAATTTTTTCTAAAGTACATTAACCAGTTAGTTTGTAATCTTTGCTTTCCTTATGAAAATTTCGCATCCTGTATTAATTTACTTTTCAGCTCTATACCTCTTAGCATTTTTTTCTATATTACACCAGAGAAGACTTGCACATTTACAAAACACAATTGTTTAATAACCTATTCAATAGCTCCAATGAGTCTCTAAATTGCTTCCTACTAGACAGGTCATTCAAGAGAGATACAGTTATACAAGCAAATTAAAAAAAAAGGAACAGAGAGAGAGAGAGAGAGAGATGCACAAGCAACTAACTGTCCAATCTGATTCTAGGAACCATTCTGCAGAATTCTGCATTTGAAAGGTGCAATGACATCAGGTTTGAGGAAAAATAAATGATGCCAGGAGCATCCAATTCTTACAATACTTTACTAAGTTGAAGAATCCAATCCAACTTTTTGACTTTAATCCCCTACATGAGTTGGATTCAATGAGGTGTGGCACGATGTATTATGTTTTTTGTGGTCTAACAATTAACTGAACCAGCACTATCCTTAACAGCAATGCTAGACTTCCGTATCGATTTTCAGAGAAGGTATTTTTAAAATTGAAAAGCATTTAGAAAACCTATAGCACAAGTCCCCATGACAAACTAGTATCTGTTTTCTCTATTCTTGTGTTTGATTTTCTTTTAATTGCGTGAGGAAAAAAATTTTGTGAATCATGTTCCATAAGTTCCAAAAATTTTGATCCTGCTAAACTAATCCAAAAAGTTATGCTCGTCACCATAGACCAAACCTTTTCTGCAATAAGCTTATAATACAGAGATAGCAGCGCAATTTTACTGAATTTACGGAATTTTACAGAGAAAGCTAATCCTTTGTCTTGGAATATATTATGGCATAGCTCATAATTATCACCTTTGTTCACATTGTACGACTACATTATGAAGATAAAAGCTCAGACTCAAATATATAACTGGCTGAGGTTATTCTCATCTTCGATCCTCTTTATGTCAACTTTAGCGACTATAAGAATCATTTTCTCTAATTTCACACCAAAGTTCTCAAACACACCATTTTGTTGTGTTTGATACGTAATTTTGGCTCTCCTTGTAAACGTGATCAAAGAAGCAACATGGCTTTAACGTTGGAGGCAAAGTGGGAAGAAAATTACCCTATCTTTTCCCATAAAACAAAGAACATGAGTAAAGCATTAAAAATTACAAAAGCTAAATGCTTGGCTTCATAATCACACCCCAAGGAGACATAGCTAAGTTATGATCAAATTACACAGAAGATTGCAACCTTCTCCTCAACATCCCAAGTCGACTCAAGATTAGTCTCAGTCCTTGAAGCCAAAGTAGGCCCCGTAGAGCACTCTTTTCACTAATTTATCCACATATTTTCAGATAATCATCTCAATGGAAGACTAGCAAAATCGCTCAACAGACCATATTGGCCAATTTTCCATAGCTATAAAATCTTTAGGAAATGGAATTTCTCAAAATCCATACTTTATCAAGCCCCCACCCAAATGAAAACGAAAAAAAATCAATCTTTATTTAACGAATTTAATTTATTTGAGAATAATTTGATCAACCCAACAAAAAGGAACTAAAAGATGAAAACTTCGTGACTACAGACCCTTCAATAACTTTATTAATAGAAATGATAGCCATCACCTTTTTCTCCTCACCATTAAAGAACAAGCAAATGATATAATTCATTTAGCAACAAAATTAGATAGAAAAAGTTAAAGCCCCGATCAAGAATTTGAACCAATTGAATATTAACGTTTTCAAGAAGAAGATAGTTACCTAGATAAAGTTGACTGGAGGACTGGAGGACTTAAGTACGATGATGTTCTCTACTTGTTCTCTTCCCAAACTTAGCTGGGCACACATTTCATATACTCATTATACACAGCATGACTCTAATTTGTTGAATGAAACATTAAAAGTCAGAGAGCAAGATAGGATCAGGCGGAGATTGAAACAGACTGCAAGCTACTGATCGATCAATTGCACACAGGACTTTCAGCACTCGACTTCACTATTAGTTTGGGAGTTTAGAATAGAAAAGAAAAGAAGAGAAAGGGTAAGTTAAAAAAGAGAAGGATGGAAACGATCAAGTTTTCTATCTAGTTGTTTGGGAGTTTTAAAAAAGAAAATAAGGTTAAGTAATTTTCTTTTGTTTGGGAGTTGAATATAAATGAAAAGAAAAGATATTTAAATAAGTAACTCTACAAATATGTCTTTTCTATAAGGGTTAATTACATTTACCTCCCTTGAGATTTGACCAAATAACGAATCGATCCCTGAGATTTGGACAAATAACAGTCCACCCCTTTGAATAATCAGACATTTAACAATCACCCACCTACTGTTAAGAGACGTTAGTGATTGTACTTGACATCAGGGAAAAGAAAACTTGGAATGACGAAATTGCCATTTATTGTATCCAACTGTCATCAAGATTAATTATAGTTCCGAAAATACCCTTTCATTAAAAATATATATATAATATTGGGATTATAATTCTTTACATCCCAATCACGTTTGACTTGCCTACCTTTATCTGTACAAAAAGAGAAAAGAAAAAGACTTCCCCATTTTCCCCAAGTTTAACGAGCAAAAACTTCAAGAGAACAACAGCAACAAAACTTCTGTCTCTGTGTCCATAGGTTTAACTTCATCTTCAACCTGTTCTGATGCCTCATTCTTTTGATCTTCTAGGACAGCCACAGGAATATACTTGAATTGACGCTTGGGGGGCTCGTCAACAGCTACAGCGTCGTCTTTATGCGAGTTCTTTGACTCCTCATTATTGCCATCGTTAGTCTTCCCATTCCCGTAGCCATTGTTGCCGTTGAGGCTGGGAGTTATGGGCGTCCACTTGTACAGCAACAGGTGAGAGCCGTTATTTCCATTACCGGCACCGTTGGGCGCCGTTTGGTGATGGTGGTGGTTGCTACTATTGTTATTGTTTGGCGGCGTTAGGGGGATCCATTTTTTCTTCCACTTACGGACGGGGCCGGTGAACACAGTAGCCGGGCCGTACCGCGTAGAGGACCTGCCGAGTCTTGCCCCTACTCCCTCCATTCACGGTGGCGGCGGCGACTAGTCGGCGATCCGTTTATTCCGCTTTTTCTAATTTGATTTACTTCGTAAACCAATAAAAATAGGAAATTGCAATTTTGTCTACATCAGGTAAGCATGTGTTGGTTCCGAATCATAATATAATGGTGAGTTAACATGAGTTAATATTGAAAGAGTTATTGTTTAGGGTTTGGGATTTAGGAATTTATGGAGTTGCCTCTAATTAAGACGGAATTTAAGGGTTCTTTAATTATGACATTATCATTCTTAGATTAATTTTCATTTGTGTAATTTATTTGCTTTTGTTGGTATTTTGTTATTCCGTGGCCACATTTAGGATATCTCAAGGTTTGGGGTTTATAAAATTATAAAATTACGATTTATGGTCTGTTAATAAGATGAAATTGAAGAGTTTTATTTAAAAATAATTTGCAAAGTAAAAACAACGAGTAATAATTTTGTAGTTGTTAACAATGAGCCTAATTGATTAGCTTTTAGTAAATCATATGAGGATTAATTACATTTTGCAGGAATTATATTTTTTGTTACTTTAATGCCTACTCTAATTGAGTTTGGTTGCTGTTAATTTTTTACATTTATAATATGAGTTTTATTTTGTAGGAATGGCTTCATCAAGCAATAGCTCAAATATTGAAAATTTGAGATTTAAGAGCATAAGATGTGGTTGTGGTCAAATAGCTTCAATTATGGTATCTCGAACAGAAAAGAACCCCGGAAGGCTTTATTATAATTGTAGTGTGCATGGATGGTTGAAGTGGGTTTTGCCAAATTATGTTGTAGAGAATGAGGTGAACTATTACCCAAGATTTATGCAAGGTGCAAGATCTGAATTTACTGAAGTAAACTATAATCCATGGCTGAGGAGAAATGCAGATGGAGACGTTGGTGCAGCAAGTCATATGATCCAAAGAAATGATGCAAATACGGTGCTCTGGTCCATTTGGAGCTGGCTTGGGCATATTAAGATATTGGTAGCAATAAATCTTGTCTTGTTGGCTGCATACTTGTTTGCCCAACTTATAAACATGTTAAGAAGTTGAAAAAAGTGGCACTGGCTTTCTAGATTTTCACGGCACATATGTGTTAGCTGATGGAAATGTCTTTTGTGTCTAGTTTAAAATGCTACAAAGACTTGTTGTAAATGTTCTTGGATGAAATGGAACCTCTAGTGTTATTTCAATGGTATAACGTTTGGTTGTTTCGAGTTGTTTATAGTCTACTTCATTTCATGCAAACAATTAAAGTAATTATTCATAACAAAGAAGACAAGCATTTGTTCTTTGTGTACATCATCTTAAAGTGTGGAGCTTCATGCTTTGGTGAAACTGCTGCTAATATTACAATACCACTCAGAAGGGCCAATCCAAGTCCTAAACCGTTCACAACCATTGACTCGGTGCAACGTCTCAATACATCTCCTCTGGTTTGCAAGAATGTCAATTTTTCCAGAAGCCCTGTCTCAGCTGGTACCACTGCCAAAGCATATGTGTAGTGGCCAAGAAAGACATGCCATGGCAAGACTCTCACCCTTGTGGTTCGCACCTCTCCTTTATGCCAGAAGTTCAGAAAGCCCAGCAACCACTGCAAACGAGATCAGGACGTCTATAACAAGCAAAGTTACCCCAGTAGTCTTTTTACCACTCCTACTGGAGCCATAGTTACCCCAGTAGTCTTTTTAGCAGCATTTGCTTCCCAACCTGAAAACCAAAGTTCTTAATTGTAGAACCTGTGACTCTGAAATTACACATCATTGCTAGTCATTAAAATTCTTAAACATATCATTATGTAATAAGCATACTTTAGTCTTTAACATCCTGCATCTTAGACACTTTCAAGAGTATTCATCATCCTAAGAGATATAAGTGATTATTGAGTGAATATATACATGTAACTCTGCTTGTGATGCTACTAGAATCTATTCTTTTACAAAGACTTGCATCTCTAAGTTGCTAAAACACCATCCAAAATTGGGCTAGAATTTAAAATATAAAATTCGTGGGTAGCAAAATGTTCATACCAGCAGAAACATCATATCCTTGGAACTGAAGTTCACGGTACTCTTGGCACAAAAATCTAAGCTCGCAATAGAAATGAAGGAATCTTTCTAATTAACCAGCTTCACAAATTCACAATTCGCAATTCTTTCTCATTTCTGGAATGAGAGAAGAAATTATGCTTCCATTACATATTAATGACTTGTAGGATAGCTACTTAGATACTCTTGTTCCCACTAAATCAAGGAGAAAACAAGCACACATCCTCTAAAAAAAACACCTACATAGCTGGAATCAATTTTCTCATGTCTTGCAGAGATATGCAGCAGGACTAGATTCTTTCTAAATCAGTGCCTATTGCTCCAAGAAAAGGTATATCTAAGCAGCAGCAAGCGCCACTAATGAACATAATCAACATAATCAAGCACTATATGCACATAACTTGTAGATTATTATCCCATAAGAATGAGAGAAGAAATTGGATAAATATAGAATTCACACATGTACAACAAATTTGACGAAGCCAAATTGAGAGCATAGTAAACCACATCTGAAATATAGAAGACTAAAAGCCTCAGATGACTTGAATGTCTATCACCAAAGGTACAAGAAGAGTAAATTTCAATCCCGGAAATTCTTAAAGAGCACTATTCTGGTAACAAAAATAAGAAAATATTTAAAAAAGTGACAAAAACTTAATCCAGAAATACATTCTTCCCAGTCTCGTCTTTCAGTTTCAAAGGTTCAGATAAATCCTAACGAGATTGCACCAGTTCTTCATTGTAAACGTTAAAAGAAACTCGAGTTCCAAACTCAAACTTCAATAATCAAATGATACAGATTAAACCACAATTCTTCACAATTCTTCAATAATCAGATTGGCACCAGCTTCACAAATTCACAATTCGCAATTCTTTCTCATTTTCGGATTAAACCATATTGCATGCTGTTCTTGACAACCATTCAGTCTACCCACTATCTAATGATACAGATTAATAATATCCCATATAAAGAAAAGAAAACACCCAAATAACAACTTGAGCTCAGTTAATCACAATTTCCAAAAATAAAAAAATTAAAACATAAATTATTAGAATTTCAGATAGGAAACCAAAAATGAATGAAAAAATAAAAGGAAAGAGAACCCACCATGGCTTTGATCTTGGAATAGAAAGATCCAATAAAGTTGCAGGTTTTTCCTCCTCCTTGAATCCAACACCCGACCCGAGTGCATGACCCGCATCATACTCAAAAATTGACCCGCACCAGTCGACGTTGGTTCCATCCGTGACGCCGGAGGCATTGAAGTCTTGTTCGGATCGTCTCAACTTTGTGGGACTCGCACCAGTCGACGTTGCAACGACCCGTGACGCCGGCGGCATTGAAGACATGGGTCGGGTTAACACTAGCAATATCTGATCAGAAACTTGAGGGGCTTGAGGGACTTGAAGGGCTTGAGGGGCTTGAAGACATTGGTCGGGTTATCTTGAGGGGCTTGGTTTGGATGCCGTAGATCAGAAAATTGAGGGGCTTGGAATAAAAATCTAAGCTGAGAATTTAGGCTAAGAAAGTGGATGGAATCCAAATGAGACTGTGGTATATACACAGACAGCAAGTACCGCTTACCTTAATAAAGTGACATTTATGTTTTATTTTCTTCTTTATGTTATCATAAGCTAATAACAAGCCCTACAAGACCATACTCCATTTTAGCAAAATAACCTGAGTATGCTTCCGCATAACCCTGGCTACTGCCTCTCGACTCACTCTGGCTTTCTCCTAAAATATTTCTCCTATTTCAATGGTAACCCAAATTGTATCTAATCCGGCTGGAAAATCATGCAATGTGTGACCACTCAGCTGCACTCAACAGTTTGCATAAAATCTGAAATATCCCATACCAAGCACTTGAAAAGAGCTAGTAAAAACAAACAGAGAAACAAGCAAAACTTAGTTCCATTGTGCTATGAATCATCAAAAGAACAAAAAGACCATACACTGGTCACAGAGTTTTATCAGTATCAGCACCACATATGTGCTATGAACCGTCAACAGAACAAAAAGACCATACCATGGCCATAAAATCTAATAAGTACAAGCACAATAGACTGAGAATCCTAATTGTCTTCATTTGCAACCATGTCAACAAAAAGCATATGTAAACAAAGCCTGAAGGCTAGAACATTGCATATTTGGATTGAGAATTTTTTTCAGAAGTTGCTGGCAATGTTGATGTAGGCCCTGG
The DNA here is from genome assembly GCA_023065735.1 of Coffea humblotiana. NCBI lineage: Eukaryota > Viridiplantae > Streptophyta > Magnoliopsida > Gentianales > Rubiaceae > Coffea > Coffea humblotiana. Next base: position 11,674,960 of record CM041217.1, read on the forward strand.
TTGTGCTGAAGTAGGAATAGATCCTGATACTGACCCTCCATTGTTGTTGCCAGCAACTGATCTTCTTCCAATGACATAGCAGCAAGATTTTTGCCCAGTAGATTTGAAGCTCTTGAACTCCCAAACATTTCTTCAGGTGTTTGAGATAAAGCAACATTTCTAGTATTGCTTTCTCCCTACAATTTCATGCATGTTTATAGTTAGCAAAATCTACAAATATGAGAGTTTGAGTACATGACATATAGAAGTCACCTGAGAGACTTCAATGGGAGGTTGTGTACTTCCAGCAGGTAGAGTAACTGATTCTTGTATGGGGCAATAAGTAGATGTTGGTCTGCTAGTTCCAGTAGATACACGAGGTTCCATTCCACTGGTCTGACCAAGTAACTTCAGTAAGAATGAAAACAAGGTTAGAAAATGCTTAAGATTACAGTCCATGGTACATAAGAATGTAAGAGTTTGAATAGTGTACTCCACCTTTCTTCTCTTGAAATTGCCTTTTCTATCCCTCTTTGGACCACCTTCACAAGTTCTTTTATTGTGCCCAAATTGTTGACACAAACTACACTTCAGCGTGGATGATCTTTTTCCTTGGCCTACAGCTGGTGCTTCTCCTTGCTCCCTTCTCCGGGCCTTTCTTGGCCTGCCAGCTTTTCTTCTAAGTATTGGTGGTAGTACTTTTGAAGGATTCACTTCAATAGCTGGCCAAAACTTTACATATGGGATTGGATGAATGACTTCATTGTATGCTCCGATGTAAAATTCTTTTGTCTTGCTAAAATCACAATAACTTTCCAAATCTGCTCTCTTGTTAATAAGAACAGCTGTTGCATGCTTGCATGGTATTCCAGACAAGTTCCATACCTTGCAATCACATGTTCTCTCATTGAAGTTCACAATGTAAGAAACATTACAATCCTTCACTTGGAATTCGTTACCACTTGCAAGCAGTATAGTGCACTTTCTACATTCATTAGCAAGTACATTAAGTCTGTTTTTCACATTTGGAACCACATTATTCTTAAAAAGACAGCCTTTTTCAAATCTTTTTAGCAGCCTACTCATCAACGTAGATCGAATATTGTCCAGCAATGTTAACACATTCTTACCCCTTAGATCCCCTTAAAATGGCTTCAAGCAGTCCCTACAAACGCCAAAAAATACATGTGTTAAAATCCCAAATTCAGTGATTGATTAATTGAATGAGTTGTTAAGATCTTACCTTTTGCCTATCAGTCATGAAAGTCCAAGGCCTATCCCTTGGAAAGTCATCAAGCATTGCAGCTAACCATTCAAAGAAAAACATCCAGCTTTCTTTATTCTCACTCTCAACAATGGCATAAGCAATAGGATACAATCCATTATTTCCAACTAGACCAATTGCAGAAAGTAAAACCCCTCCATACGGCCCTTTCAAGTGACATCCATCAAATCCTATGAAAGGAAGACAGCCACCAAAAAATCCTTTCTTCAGTGCATCTAACCCCACAAACATTCTTTTAACTGAAGGAACATCAGATCCCAAAGTCATTTCAAAATGAATCTTAGCTATACTACCAGGATTTGTGTTCATAATCAGGACACAATACTTAGGCAGCAAGCTATAGCTATCACCATGGCTACCATCAATAATGTCATGTGCCTTTTGCTTTGCTCTATAAAGCTGCATATCAGTAGGAAAAACACCATACTTAGCCAATTCATGCCTTAATAGATCAGGTTTAACAGTGGAATCTGCCCTCAATAGGTCAATTATTTTTCTTGCAATTCATTTGGCAGAAGCAACAATTTTTTCACTCATGACACAAGTATGATCAGGTGTGCATGTTTTTACCATATATGTCACCTTATCAGGTGCTGGAGAAGCATGTACTCTCCAATCACAACCTTGATTGCCACAATGCGCCGTAACTCTAGACTTTTCATTTCTATCAAAAATTAGAGAAAAACCCCACTGAATTTTATATTCATATAGCACCCTTCTAAAAGTATCAACATTTGCAAATATCATTCCCTTTAAGAGCCTAAATTTCTCTCCCTCAGGCATGGAAAACTCAGCAATATTTAGGCATGCACCCATTAACTCATCCTCCAAGTCACTGTCGGACTCATTTTCAGCTTCAACTTCATCATTGGACTCATAATCAGACAAGTCTCCACCAGACTCTAACTCATTTTCCAATCCCTCTTGTACAAATGTACTAAATAGTTCATCACCTAAGTCAACTCTCATCTCATCATTGTCACTATAAACATATAGCTCATCATCAGTTTCCACTTCATCCTGGATCCCTGCATCAACACCATTCAAAACATATTTGAATTCCTTTCTTTTACCCAACCTTTTGCTAGTTATAGTATTTTGTCTAGCATTTCCTTCTGCCCAACCTTTTGAATTCTTTTTACCAGCCTTTTTGGTATTGCTACTCTCCGCCCCATGGAAGTTAACACCCACCACTTCAAAGTTCATAGCAATATCAACATTGTTACCATCTATTCCCGTGTTGTTTTCATTATCATTATTAACATTGGCACTAATATTATTGAAATTCAGCCCCATAATATTTCCATTTCCATCAATATTGTTCCCATTACCAGCATTTTCATTCAAGTTCTCTTGAACATCATCACGAACCTGCCTAACATAAACATTGATACGTCCATTCCTCCTATGTAAACCAAGCATTTCCAAGACATCCGAATCAGTTTCAATGTTCATTGTTTCCACAGTACCAGGGATATCACAACATAAAGCAATCATGATATTTTGTCCACTAGAAATACGATTCAAAACATTCTCACAAACATCAGATAACAAGTCAATGTAAGAATATCGATCGGGATCAATATTCCTCAGTTCAAACTTCATGCTTTCACAATGAAGAGTAATGTCGTAGACACTTGCAAGTCCAGCCTAAAACCACGAAAACAACAAAGTTTATCATGCACTTCATTAACAAAGAGCATTAATATGATGATAAAAAACTTATTTGCATGCAGCTAAGTTTGAAGATATGAATCAACATGGAATCTGACATAATAGGAAATAAATAAAGATTTCCTATTAAATATCGATCGGGATCAATATTCCTCAGTTCAAACTTCATGCTTTCACAATGAAGAGTAATGTCGTAGACACTTGCAAGTCCAGCCTAAAACCACGAAAACAACAAAGTTTATCATGCACTTCATTAACAAAGAGCATTAATATGATGATAAAAAACTTATTTGCATGCAGCTAAGTTTGAAGATATGAATCAACATGGAATCTGACATAATAGGAAATAAATAAAGATTTCCTATTAAACCCTAAATTGTAAAACTATTTTGATAAACGACTAATACAACCTGATTGTGGTTCAAACAACTAAAAATTACATATGTATGTTGCCAATGTAGAAAAAAGTGATATATTAAAAAATTTCACAAAAACTCCAGATTTACACTATTAAATCTGGATTTCTTGTTATTTATGACTACGTTCACCACCCATATAACTATTATACATGCAGTAGCAACCAAAAATGCTGGCAATGTTGTATTGATGCATCACAATAAAAAATCCCTAAATTTGAAGCATATTTGTGTCCTAGAAATCAAACTAAGAAGGATCTAATGTATATAAATATTAGATCCGTGCATGAAGAACTCATTTTTTTGGTTCAAATAGTATATAATACCCATGCAAGAAACGATCAGTTGAAGATAGTACCATGCTTGGGCCTCCAATAGCTTTCCGACCCTACAGCCTTTGTTGTGAAAAATTTCTCCAGCCACAATATGTTGATCTGTAGGCAACGCACTGCAGTTTTTGAGTTTTATCTTAGTGATTTAAGGATTAAGCAACCATAGAAACATAGGGTTTCATGGAAAGAGAGTTCAAGAAGAGTGAGAGTGTAGTATGATAATCTGACGTTGGGATTGTGGGGGTTAAAGTGATAAAGTCGCTATCTGTTTTGTTTCCCGCCTAAAGGGTAAAATTGTAAGTACATATTTCTATTTTTATGTCTTTAAAATTTGATGGAAATCAATAAGGGTTGTTCAGACTTTTGGCTATTTCCGTTTCATATAACTGACAAACTTAACGTGGGAGAGTAATTTGTTATTTGTCCAAATCTCAGGGATCGATTCGTTATTTGGTCAAACCTCAAGGGAGGTAAATGTAATTAACCCTTTCTATAAAGTGAAAGGAGGTGTTTTAGTGAGGGTTTTTGTAGTGGGGACTTATCGGAAATTAAAATTTTTTGTATCAAGATTTTAAGGATAATTTTGTCATATTTGAAAATTTACTTAAGATTTTCACACTTTCCTTCCCTTTCTGACCAATTTTAGACGGAAAGTTTTCCTTTACAAGAAGGAAGATGAAATCTTTCCAAATCTTTTCTTTTCCTTCACATTTTTACTCTCAAATAATAGAAAAACTTTATTATCCTTTCAAAACCTTTCTTTTCTTTTCATTTCCTACCTCTCAAACTAGCTATAAATGTGCTGCAAGATACCTTAGTGCTTAGCTCTTTGTTTGTTCTGTGTGGTTCTCTTTTGCAAGTAAAAATGTTACAAAAGATACACCTGGTGAAAGACCACTCCCCAGTTGGATCAATAGGGAGAGTTAGATGATTTGGGCGATTGTGCCAAAGGGAGAAATGTAGTTTTTGCACCAAATGTTTAGAATATGTACTATTGCGGTCTTTAAAATTTTGATAAAATTAAATCTGGCCCCTAATATTTTGATATTTATGCTATTTTAGTCTTTAAACTTTTAGTAAAAACAAAAAAAAAATCTAGTTATCAATGCTTTTAATTTGTAGCAAATTGAGCACAGTTGACAGATTTTTTCAAGATGATTGCACGCTTTAAAAGCTATAGTAGGCAAAAGACAAATTTTTGTAGGACCACAATCAATACAATAAGCCCAAAAGCAAAAGCTGCATCAATATCACCAACTTGATATCTTTGGGACATAAATAAATAGACTACTTAGAAGTTTTTCTTGTGATGAAATATTCGAAACTACAATTAGGGTAAATAAAAGAACAGGAGCAAATATGTCAAGTCATAGATGAAAAATCCTACCAGAAGCAACATCGGCTCTGCCTATTATATCACAACCTTATGCTTATGGGATCATGCAAGAGCTCGGAAAAGGAAATTCTGGTGTGAATACAATACGCTTTGATCATATTCTAAAACAGGGTATACTGATTCCAACCATTTGCAAAGACAATTTAAAACAACAGAACCAGAATAGGAACTATTATTCCTCACTGGTAAACCACTAAAGAGAGAACACCACTTATGTCAATCTGATGCGACAAGTTTCAATCACCAAGATGATGAAAATCTCTTCAATCTACAAGTTCTGCATGAAAGCATCTGACTTGATTGTCATAAAATCAAGCTTTTAGAAGCAATATGCAGCCTCAGAATTGAGACTTATCAAGGCTGTCGAAAAAGGGGTGTTCTAGCGCAGCTTTGGCTGATATTCTCTCAGCTGGATCATACTTAAACATCTTCTACATCAACAAAAGGAAATAGGATGAAAATTTCTTCAAACTTTAAGCAGACTGATATTGAACAAGCTCCCTGATCAATTTATAGTTGAAACTCAAACTTTAGACAAGGCTGGGCTAGCTAGCATCATGAACTTGGAAACGAGAGAGAGAGAGAGAGAAGGAAAGGGGAATAGGACTCAACACATTGCCTATCTCCATCTTGAGAGAAAATGTATCTCCGCTCTATTTTAATTGCCAATTAAATGGTTCAAGAAATACGTAAACTGACTAAAACTTGATCATCCAATAAAAGATATTGGCTTAAGTATGTTTTAAGACCATAAGAACTTCTAGTACTAATTGAGATCAGATTATTTAGGCCTTGGAACTTACAGATAGAAGGTCAACACCATCAGGCCCTAATGATGGAACAGCTCGTGCCAGATTCTGGGGCTCCCATTGGGGGTACACATGCCAATCACGTAGTGAGCAAACTTCAGGCCACTGCTTCTCCGTAGGTGTCCCTAGCAGCCTTTAATGACATTCAGACATAAAAAAAACCAAGCACATATTTGTTTCATTAGTAAAACATGAGCTTTATTCTTCATTGACATCCAATCACATATAATGCATACCAAACCAAACAGCTGAGCATTCTACTCTGTGAAACAAAAGCAGATATCTTGTACATTACATGTGAACTTAACATTGGCTACTGCAATAGAGGAAGCGACAATTTGCTATGCTCACTGTTTCGTATCTCGCAAATTTCTAGTTTCCCTAGAGGATCCCTTAATTAATATTTCACAAAAAGCATAGGTAACACACCGCAATTTATGACAAGACAGAAGACTGTGCTTTTATTTACTTAAAGGAATATCTCGAGACAATACTCGCAAGATGTCTTTTGCGTATCAAAGAAATCTTTCTAGTGCTTTAGATAAAAGCCAATAAGACACTTTTAAGTAAGTAGTGCCACCAAAAACTTGAACAATTGTTCCCCCAACCTGCTAATAAATAAAAGACACTAAAGGAGCCAGGAATACGAAGGTTGGCATGGATAATTTATGCGAGTTCTGTTAGCGGAAGACCGGATGAAACACATTATAATTTAGGCAAATGCTGGCCTCATGGATCATAGATGTCAACTGCAGTTAAAAACTTGAATAATTTGCATTTATAGCTCTCTACCTGAATATATGAAGCAGTTGTTGAAACTCGGAATCCCCTGGAAATAAGGCTTGCCTTCTTACCATCTCAGCTGAGAAAAGAGCCAGAGGAACAATGAGACTGTAAACAACAATGACACAAATTTACTATGGGGACAGAATTAAGGTGATCCCAGAAACAAGGGAATACTAAGAAATTAATGGTAGCAATAGACAACAGGAAGGACGGGGACTCCTACCAAAAATGCAACCAACAGACCACTTATCAACAGCAGTGGAGTAATGTGTGGATCCCAAGAGAACTTCCGGAGCTCTGTACCAGAGGGTGACGATCTATACCCAGAAGAAATGAAAATCTAAATCAATTTTGTATATTTGGACAACAACATCATCACAAAATGAACAGTAATAAGTCTAGAAATCAACCTCGTGGGTGTAGCTTTTGAGTGGGACAGTGAAAGCCCTGCCAAGTCCAAGATCAGCAATCTTTAGAATGCCCTTCTCCTTATCAACAAGAAGGTCCTGGGGCTTGAGATCCCGGTGGAGTACACCATGGCTGTGGCAGTGGGCAACACCCTTGCAGAGCTAAAAGAGAAAGCTCTGGATGAGGGAAGGTGGAAGTGGCCTGGGGTTGGGGCCCTTGCGGTGGGAGTCAATGAACTTCTTGAGGTCAGTGTCAAGGTACTCAAAGACAAGGTAAAGGAGCGGCTTTGCCATTGCCACTGTCACTGCCACCATTCTTTTTGTTGCCATCAACAATATGCTCAACACATAGCAGACGGACCACGTAGAGGGATTGGGAAAGCATCTGGAGCAGGTACACCTCACGGAGAGCAGTAGGGGGCACACCTTCCTCATCCATTTCCAAGCGTGTTTTCTTGAGGGCTACCAACTGTCCAGTAGCCTTGTCCTTAGCTTTGTACACCTTACCATAAGTCCCTTCCCCTACCTTCTCAAGCTTCTCATACTTCTCCATACTAAACCTTCCTAGAAGTGATGCCTTTCAGTCCTATTTTACACAACAAAGATTCTAACTACAAACAGAATGGGAGTCATAAAAGCAAGACTTCAGTGGAACAATAATTTTACATCATTTAGGGAATTCCAAAATGGCAAATCATTTGGACACTTAAATTTCTGGATCCTTGATGCTATGTCATCTTAAGCTATGCTTAATTCACAAAGATTGTGCTTAGTCCACAAACTTTAGTCAGTTCGACAATATTTTCAAGCACATTTTTGAGGTCTTTAAAACTAATCAGTAGTTCTTCCGGAACAGATTAGATCATGAGCAACCATCACACTACTGTGTCCCACATATTACTATTCCTTGAACTCTTAATTGCAAAATCCAAATACATCATGGAAAGAAAATGCAACCCAGAATGGCAAATTACCTTCTTCAGCACATAGACCAGCCAGAATTAAGATTGAACATTTTTCAAAGAAGGCATTCACAGGAAGGAATGAGCATTGAAACAAACACTTTGAAGCCATCCCATACCATCCACCAGAAAAGAAAAAAAAAAGAGACAGACAAATAAAAAAGAAAACGAAAGAAAAACAAGAATACACAAAAGAACAGTGGTTTTGACTTAGCATGAGAAATATTTCTATAAGAAATACTAAAGAGTGCTGAAAGACACAAAAGAATGAACAGATTCAGAGACCACAGGATCTTCACAATCAACATAATGTACTAATTTATGCGTACTAAAATGAACCATTTTTCTATACGAGCTAAACCCAAAGACGAAAAGATCAAAAACGTAAAAACGAAGAAGGAAAACTTATTCGCATGAGTCGAGAAATGCTTACCGGTTGAGGATAGGGGACTTTGAAGAAGAGCTTTCTGTTTTTGCAAGAATGGATTCTAAAATTGAATAAAAGGAGGAAGAGGGAAGGCTGAAAAATTGGGGCGGAAAACAATAAATGTATCTCATCATCCCTATTTTGCCCCTCATCCACTCTAACGGCTCCCCATTAGCACGTGTTTCCCTCCTCACAATTTTGAATCGAGTCACCACGTGTCATTCTTAGGCGAATTTCTACGAATAATGATGAATTCAAAAAACGTATTTTTAAGATGCGATGATGGGAGATTATTTGAAATAATTACTATAACACTTTTTATAATATAATATATGTGAAATAAAAAGGTGATTGGAAAGATAAAAAGCTATGTTGGAAATTGTGTTTATGATATAAGCAAATAATTTTTGGCCAAATAGTAGCTATCCAAACAAACTGATTGTTTTCCTTTCGATTTTTTTTTTGGGTATGGAGAACAAAAGTTTTTTTAAATTTATGTCCAGGCAACCGTGAAAACTTTTTTTTAATATATATTTTCATATAATATTCATCACATTAGGATGGGATGTGGCTAGGCATGTCAATGGATTGGGTTTTACCCAAATCCAATTCAGACCCACTATATTTGGGTAGGGCTTGGATTTAATTTTTCAAATCTAGACCCTACCCAAACCCAGACTCTGTGAAAGAGTTGTTGGTCTAGGTAAGGTCTGGTTTTCTAGAATCTATATTCAAATCCAGACCCATACCAGATCTTATCCAAACCCATATATATTTAATTAAATAATATGTATTAGTAAATTTATAAAATAATCTAATATTTTATAGCTATTGGATCGAATACAGTAAGATTTTGTGACATTAAAATCTGCATTTAGTGTTGGTGGTTGGGTGATTAATGAGACTCGTGCCAAATCACTTTTAGATATGGTTGAATCATTAGTGACTACTGATGATTGGATTGAATCAAAGAAAAAATGAATAAGTATTTGTAAATCTTTTTATCTATTATTTATTTGCCATCGATCCTTAGTTAAATGATTTTTATCTCATTCACTATTTTAGTGCTGGATTGCGAGACATCTACCAATATTGAGGTATAAATAAGAAAAAGAGGTACAAAATTACATTTTTAATAAGATTAAATATTTATATATGTTATGGTTGTTTTCTTTTTTAAAAACTAATCCTAATTGATATTGTAATTGGTACAAACTTTTCAAGAAAAGGAGAAATGTAAAGGCAAACAAATGAAATATTGGATATGAATACAGTTAAATCTTTGAAAATATATAGAAGTAGTTAATAATAATTCTTTCTTTGAGTTTACAATATTGCATTCAACTTGTCGAATATTAATTTTATTATTTGAAAACAAAAATTGGATGGTATTTATATTATTTATGAACTCTATATATTTTAAATACATTTTTATTTTAGTATGTTTAGAAAATACCCATGGATGCCCATTGGATACCCAGATCCATAAGGTTTGGGTATAGACTTATTTTTTCAGACCCAAAAGAGTCTAGATTTGGATTTGGGTCTAACTAAATTAAATGAGTCTAGATCTGAATCAAAGGGATTTAAACCAGATCTTACCCATTGACATGCCTAGATGCAGCAAAGCAATTTTTTTAATTCTCTAGTAACCGCATCCGATTTTGGATGCAACGACAACCTTTGCCAAAAAGTAGCATTGATCAGCAGCTTGATACACATGAGGAGGCTTCCTAGGTAATGTTTTTTAGAAGTGTGCGAAGTTTAAGCTGTTGATCAATGTTGATCAACGGCTACAAATCAATCGATACAAATGAAAGCTAACAGAATAGAAAATTTCTATGAGTAGATACCAAATCCATCAATTTCATCCACACCAACCACATTTCTCTCCTTCCTCTCTTCTCTTCTCATCCCTATATCGCCCATTTCTCTCTCTATATCTTCATTCCCTCCCAAAAAATCGAGGCACATTGGATTGAGTCTGTCAGTATTCATGGGTTCTGTCCGCCGGTGGTGGAGGTTCATTGTCATTCTGTCAATGGTAGAAATCGTCCGGAAGCAACTCTTCGGATTAACCAGTGAGTTTTTTTGATTAATTTATATATTTAATTAACATTTTTTGCTATTATTTGTAGTAAATTTAATTAAATTAATTAGTACTCCCTCCGTCCCACTTTGATAGTCTTGTTTTCCTTTTTCGTCTGTCCCAAATTGTAGTCCACTTTCCAATTGAAGAATGTAATTGTCTTTTAATTTCTCTAAAATACCCTTATTTAATGTAAATTGTTATTACTATAAATTACCTTATTTAATATAGATTGTTAATATTGAATATAACCTACCCCATTTAATGCATTTAGATTTTCCAAAACATATTGATATATGAAAATCCAACTTTATTTAATGTAAGGGTATTTTAGAAAAATAGCAATCTAAATTTATTTTTCTAACAAATTTAACTACTTTTTCTTAAACTGTGTGAAAAAAATTTAGGACTATTAAAATGGGACAGAGGGAGTAATTATTTTGTTCATAAATTAATTATGATGATGTTTATTGAGCTAATTAGTTAATTAGGTAACATTACTGCATACTATTAGGTTATTATGTATAATAAATTTTTGGATTTGTAGATAATAAATAATTAATGTATATGTATTTGGGTAATTTGTGTATTCCGTTAACAGTTGTAGTTAATAAATATTCTTTTAAATAAATCAATAAGTAATTATTTTAATTATAGATAATAATGATTATGGTAATGACGTTAGTTGTCCAGTTACCATATATAGTTAAGTATGATTATGTTTAATGAATAATTACTTTTTGAGTTTATAGTTTATTAGTTTATGGACTAATTTTTTATATGTATGACTAATTAAATTTTGTGCATTTAGTTGATCCGTGTACTTAGTTAACATTTTTTTGGTAGTTAATGAATTTTCATTTTGTTAAATTAATAAGTAATTAATTTATTTATAGATAATCTCTCTATATAATAAAGTATGAGTAGGGATTTAGTGCTAATAAAAAGTGTTATTATTTGTTATTTCAAAAATATCCTTCCAACATTTATCATTATCCATCTACATGTTATTTGGAAAATCTCCCACTCCTACATAATTATCACTACATAACTATCACTATACTTAACTAATTCACGAGTGAACATTGCATCACCTTTCAAAAATATCTCTAACTAATTTTTATTCTATATCTTTTTTATTATTTACTTTTTTCTAAAATATGCACATACATAGTATGTGTCCCACACACTAGTTATTATCATGTTAATTAATGAATTCAGTTGTAGAAGTGAATAAAAATGAATTTTTTAATACTTGACATATTAAAACTTTTAGTTGTAGTTAACAATTAATTTTATTCGTTTGTAGTTATATATATTCATTCTTAGTTAATTTGACCTAATAGTGTATTATTTTGAAATTTAATGATTGCCTTAATAGAAAGTACGAAGGTGAATGTTTAGAATAATTATATATATAATTAATATATAAGGAAATTCATAGCATCTAACTAGAAAATATTCATTACATTAGATGAAAAATGTCAGCAGACATCACATTGGTGATTCAATTTTATTGGTGAGAAAAAATAGTGGAGACCACAGGATTATTTGCATATGACCCTTCGAAGTATAACAAAGTTATATTAGTGAAAGATCGAATAGGTTATAATGAATTAGTAGATAGAGTGTACATGTACATGGGGTTAGATCGTGATGCATTTAATTTAAATCTATGGTTTAGAAAATCTGTAGTTTTAAGTACTTTTGTTGGGTTGCAATTAGGGTGTGACAATGACATTGACATGATATATCATATGAAAGCGTTGTTATTGCAACTAGCATATGAGATATTTATGGAGATGGAACCACAATTTCGTTAGGGCCATGGTGATATCAATGTTGGGCAAACATCATAAGGTATATTGGTGGATCTAAAGTTGAGTTGAACCACGTGACTCTTACCATCGCCTTCTGCAAATAGCCAGCTAATACAGTCAAAGTATGGATGAATGATGCATTATAAGTTAATCTGTAAAGAAGATCGTTGAAGCCAAAAGTTTGAGCGAGTTAGGAATAATTGGGGGTTGACACCAGTTTTATGGCTGACATTTGTCTAATGAAAATTCTCTTGATGTCCTTTCTACCGACTATACCCGAAAGTAAGGGTGTAGATGAAGATCCTAATTCAAAATCAGAACTAGATAGTGATGAATCAAATGATACTGATCATGAGCATGATGAAACTGATCAAGAAGATGTCAATCCAGTTGGTGATGCAAGTCCTAGTGCGTCATTTACGTTTGATATTGCACCGCATTTGCACTATAGTGAAAGTGTCGATACTGCCATAGATTTCAACTCTACTCACAGAGGAGGTATGGAGAAATTAAATGGGTGGAATGATCTTATAAAGAGCTCAGATTGGGTATGGTGTTCTAAACAAAAAAAACATGCATAACGTGCCATGAAATTGTGATCAATTAAGCATAACAGGAAGTGCAAAATGAGAAAAAACAAACCAACCACCTGATATGTTCAATGCAAGTCTCACAATGCATCCCTACTATGTAATTGATAGTTGAGAGCTACTTTAAGATGTACACATAACATGTAGAAAATTATAATTTCTATGAAGGAACACAATTGTATTCGTATGTCGAATAATAATGAGCATCAACAGTTGTGTTCAAATATCAGTACCGACTACATTTTACACCATATCTAAAACATGCCATTATTTTTTATTAAAGAATTGCGGACAGCAATAAAACATGATTTTGACATCAATGTGTCATATAAAATATATGATACTCGGTATTGTGCTATTGATACTGTATTCGATGATTGATCTATTTCAACATCTCAATTCCCTACTTTCATCTCAATTTCATACATGAATCAATTTCGGGACAATTGTCGTCTGGAAGCACCATCTACAAAGTGCTGCTCGATATATAATTTTTTATTATATGTTTTGGACGTTTACACCTGTGATTAAGGTATTTTGATATCTTAAATCAGTGGTATGTGTTGATGGCATATTTATGAACGGATCACACAAGATAAAATTGCTAGTTGAGATTAGATTTGACACCTACAATCACCAATTTTCTCTGACATTTGCTCTTGTTGACGAGAAAAAAATCAGAATTGGACATAATTTATATCACAATTGTAGCACCATGTGTGTCAAGACGTCGAGAATATCTGCATTATTTCAGATCAACACAAAGGAATAATGTATGCGATTAGGATCTTGCTAAAGCAGAAATAACCAGTGGCGGTGCATCAATATTGTTTGATCCATGTGTAGAGCAATTTTACATAGAAGTTCTGAAATTAGAGATATGAATATGTTTTCATGTTATCGAATTTGATAATGACAGACTACTATTTTGAAATTTTTATTTTTATTATTAGATTACATTATGTTTTCATGCTTTCATTTTTTGGATTTAGACTTAAAGATCTCGTATAGGTTGTCGGATCAACAAATCAAGCCAATAAGTACGAGACATTCATGAAACAAATTTGAATGTTAAACAAGAAAACATATAAATGATTGACTAGTGGATCTGTTAAATTAGAGTAATGGGTGTTATGTAAAGATGAAAATATCAATAGGATTACACATCCACAAATATGACAAAATATTTTAACAACTTGTTACGGAATGCTCACTCTTATCAATCAAGACATGTATCCAATTTACACTCAATCAAACGATTCAACTGTTCACAAATAAATGAAAGTTGACATTCGATGTGATATGCCCTTTTTTTGAGAAAATTTGAGAAAAATTCTTAATAAATGAATAGAAAGTGAGAAACACTCAATCCAGGTATACGATCATAGAAGCGAAATTTACTGCATAACTATAGAAGAGTGACAATGCATAGATTGTCCACTTCTGAAATAGAACATGCACTTGTAGGAAGTGGACCAAATTTCGATTCTTGTACTCGTACGTTTGCAGTTTGTTTTTAATCCAACACAAACCCATACAATCTAGTTGGATCCATATACATATTTGCAACATTTTAGACTTCTTTGCACTGACAGTTTCTATCTTTACGAGATACTCAATACTAGATTTGTTTGGATTTCAGACTTAATTATGATTCAAATAGAATTAAATAGAAGAGACCCAACTCCATGACCATTATCAGAATACATAATCAGATGGATCAGCAATGTTCAAATGCATCCCACCTATGTAATCACTATTCTCAAACGAGCCACAATATCTCAAATTATCATTTTCATGTGTTGTATCGAATTGTAGAACATGAATGGATCATTGTTGTTCATATATTAATTTTGTTTGTAATTTATGATTTATTGTAACGGATGCATAATTTAAGAATTGTTGCACTACATATCACTTGATTTTTTGTTTGGATTACAATTCTCTATTTCAATGATTTTCATGTTATTTGAATTACATGCCTCTTGAATTTATTGTAATGATACTATCTAATTATTAGTTTACTTTCTGTGGAGAATATTAAATAATCATTCATTTTATAATTCTCTATCATACTCTTCATTCATCTTATAGTACTCTCCAATTCCAAAATTGTATTCAACTTTAACATAATTATCTTTCTCTTTCTTGCAAGCATCCCAAACCTTATTTCCACCACTTCAACCCCAATACTACCATCCATCCTACCTCACCCCAATTCCTACGTCACCACCAGTATTCCAACCGTATCACCACCATTCATACTGTCTCATCATTCTATCTTAAAATATTGGTCCAACCATGTCATGAATGATATGTCTGAAACCATCATATTCTTGCTATTCCTCTTATATGGTCATAATATTGATGACCTTAATCTTGCATTTACATCCGCTAATATCACATTTTGCAAACAACCAAATTTCGCTTATAAAGCAGATGTCGATGGCATTAAACCCCTAGGTCTAAATCAAGGTTATAGTTATGTCAGTCTCTCATCACTTGATCGAATTAATCCTTTATTTTATTTCAAAAAATCTTTATTGTTTACCCAATCAATAATGGTGAAACTCCCTAATTTGGAATCTCAATCTCCTAAAAGAGCCTTCCTCCTACTAAAATTCTCTGCTAAATTTTTCATGAATGTGAAGGATTTGGACACGCACTTTTTACAATCATTTCAAAAGGCGATATTGAAGAAAAAAATATGGAGATGAATTTGATGTACTGTTCTGCTCCTAATTTGCAAGGTAAGGAGAAGGGTTGTTTTAATTCATTAAAAGAAGTTATCATATTTGTCCAATCTACCTTGCATGCAAACAACCAACAAATCGTCGCCCTTACATCTCCATGCTAGGAAATTTACTAAGGAAGTTAGGTTGTTATCTGCAGCGTCCATCAATTTAAAACTAATACAAGTGTTAGTTGTTATAAAATTTTCTTCCTCTTCATAGCATATTATTGCCATGTCCTACCTTCCACCCCAGTCTTTACTGTAGATGTAGTGAACAACAAAGGTTTGGGTACTTCGGACAGAGGAAATGAGACAACACTCTATACCATTTGGACGCATCTTCTTGGCCTAAAGATCATCCAACCTTGAAGAGTCTAAAGTTATGTCCTAGGAAAGTTGAAGTTTGCTATTGGTCGATAAAATCTAATACTATCTGGATTCTCGGTGCCGACTATAATTAGCATTAAAAGTGTTATCCTCCTAATACTCATTATCATTAGAGTTTTGTAATACTTATTGGATTTCTGTTATGCTCCTATCTTTTATGTGTGATTTCTGCTACCAATATGACACTACTTATAAAAGAATAAAAGAATACTGAATATTGATTTCTACAATCGATTCGATCTAAGGACCACTTGATGATAGTGTATTATATTTATAAGATACACATAAGTTCAAGAAGATCTTTTTGGACCATGAGATAGAATTTGTTATTAAGCGAGGTGATGAATTTTTCTAAGATCTAATATAGACTAATTTCAATCTGCATATAGCATACTAACTTGTTCAGGCAGGATTTTGGAGAATCAAATAGGCAAGCAGTTTTGAATTTGATTATAGTTTCATTACTATGCTTATTGAGTGGTGGAAACAGGAGACCCACACATTTTGTCTTTTCTTAGACGAGACCACTGTCACTTTGCAAGAAGTGAAGTGTTATGAAACCTTCGTGTTGTTGAATTATTGGTCACACTACTCGACCTAAATCAAAATGTAAATCTTAAAAAGGATTTGATCAAAAAGTTTATAGGGTTCAGGTTAGAGACCAAGCATTTTAAGGATGGTAGGTTAAAACTTTTATTAATATTAGAGTTTCTATGTGAATCTCTTCCGGATAATAAATCAAAAGAGTTAGTCTACTAGTATATTTGATGCCATATTTTGATCTCATTAGAGGGACAGTAATTTGTCGACATATACAACAACATTGTTACTTGCCATTAGTTAGATTATATCTGAGACATAAAAGGTATAAGTCGATTTAGTCGGGTCAATATCAAACTTGCATGATTATGCTCATGTCTCTGTAAAGTATCAAAGACATTCATGAGATCTACAACAGGCCCATACATGCTTTTTCACGTGAGTTTTACTATTGTATAGATTGTGAATATGGCAACTTCTTTATTGAACTTGAATGCCTACCTAATTCGACTTGGGTATCATTTTTTTTCTAATAGTTATGGGTATGAGAGAGAATGCTCACAATTCGTCCGTCCTTATTGGTTCCAGCAGCTCAGAGCAACTACTTCTTTAGAGACGATCAGTGGGCCACCAACGGTACCATAAAATATGTGCCATCGTAAGTTGTGACATTCTTTTGAGATCAACTTACGAAATAATTACAGATATTTGTTGAGAACTTACTTTATTGTAAATAATAAGTACTGATAAGATATTTCATGCATGAATGTTATTATTCTATTGTCACTAATTATTTTCTAGTACGATTAACTCCTTTTAATTGATTATTTTCTAGTACAACTAACTACATAAGAGTCGTATCCTGATGATCTTATTGCAAATCTTTCTGCATATTGCTCCGTTAGACGACATATCTAGTGGTCGATAGTTCCGTCGATATATTGCGAGATGATAAAATTTTATTTTTTATAACAGGTATTGTGCCAATTTGGGATGTATCAGCTCATACCCGATCCTATTGATACAAACAAAAAATTTTATTTTATTAGTCGGTTATGCCGTGCCCAAAAGGATTGGGCTAGAGCATATGTTTGAGGGCATTGTCACCATGGATCACCATTACGGGTGGCAGTCACATTACAGTTGCGATTGTTTCACATCCGTTGCGACATATCGGTTGGATATCGAATGATAAATACATTATAGCACATAAAAATTTTCAAAAATTTTTAAAAAATTTACTAAAAATAGAAAAATACTATAATAAGCACAATTATCAATTCAATGTACCAAACATCTACATTATCATATATAGTTACTAATTATTTAAATAAAATAATGCTGTTATTACTTTGTTTACATACTTATTAATACAATGTAGAATGACAAGTATATTCAAAATCATGCTCATCTTCCGACCTATTATAGTAAAATTCAATATTTATACTTGATTTCCTTCATACGAATCGGGAGAAATATATGAACTATATTGCTCGTATTTTTAAATTTAATGATACATTAAACAAGCCATGATCAAAATGTAGCAAAGATGATAGATTTGATCCAAATTTCTCATCTCTATGGTAGTAACTAAACTCTTGATAATGTAAACTATCAGTGCTGTTATTGGATGAACCATAATTATGTTCATAATAGCCAATGCCACTTGAATCAGATGCAGATCTCTCATGATATGTTCCAGTTGGCCGATTATAAGATCCATTAGTAAAAATACTAGTGGACCTTTGAAGATAGTTAGGTCCATTATATGATCAATGTTTAGAGTAATAAGTGGAAGGTGCATATGATCATTCAAATTCATATCCTAACTACCTAGTACCCAAACTGTTACTAAAATCATAGACTTCTATATTCAAATCTTGCAAGTGCTCATGAATTTCAGAATATCTCCTAAATAAGTAGTAAGAAGAGTTACCTTCGTTTGGGAATTCAGCTATTCTACTCAAATATTGCCGCTGCACTTCTATGTCAGGATGATATCCATGATCAATATCTTAAATTGCATAATAGTTATCACCACTACCACTAACATTTTTTCATTGATAATTTCTCATGTCTGCCCCTCCATTATCATTATTACCACTATTATCTTCTCCACTGCTAGAATTGTTAGTAGAGGAAAATGAAACGAATTTTGATATAATTTTTTTCTTTTCAGTATTCTTGTCTTTACTCATAGATACTCCTGATGCTTCTTTTTCTTACTAGTTATAAATTGGGAAAAAAGAATATCACTATCATAATCATTATCATGACTTTATTCTCCCCCTTCATTTTCATTGATAAATTTATCTAACTAATTTAAATCATCTTCATGAATCAAATATGACTCATTTTTCTCGGATCCACTCATCTAATATATCATTTTCACCAAAAATGTGATTTAGATCAATTGGATCATAAAAATCATCGGTGTCATTTTTGTACATCAAATTCTTCATTCTAAACCGTATGTTGTAATGCACAAACATAACTTGTGCAACTTTTCAATTGCCAATCGGTTTTGAAATTTTATATGTATCAAATACCATATACTCCAATTTCTTTCACAGTTAGATGATGCACAAGTTTGATTTAGAACTTTAATTGCAATTTTTTTTAGATTAGGAGTTTCTTCACCATACATGATCTACCATTCAGTTATTAAAAACATATAATGCAAGAAACTAGTAAATACGATACATATATAATAAATATCCTTAAAATAATATAATAATGAATAATATAATTTAAAGGACAAAACATAGTCATAAACTTGGTAAAGATGTAGCTACTGCCTTAATTGCAAGTGCACTTCCAAACTATCCAATTTTGTTCATGAATGTGTTTATCTAAGGATACTATTAGTAATTTAAAAAAATACATAAAGTAATGCAAGTTATTAAAGAAAGATTAACTTTTTAACCTCATTCATTGCTTTTGCTTGTACTTCTAAATCTGGTTCAAGTCTTTTAATTACTTCTTTCAATTCTCTTAGAACTCCAGGCGTATTAAATTCACAAGTGTCGAAATATTGAAGAGTTGCATTTAAGAAATAGGCTGGACCAATGATATAAAAAATAATCAAGTGAGAAAATCTTTAGTATAAAATATTTTTTAAAAAATATTTATTTATAATCGTAAACATATTTATCTGCTGCATGCAAGTTTTGGTATAATTGCTTATATCATCTATTCTCAATAATATTCCAATACTTTTGAAAGTCTTTCACTGCACCTTGTATTGCCATTTTAGCCCTATCTATTGCCCTATATATAATGGGTAGTGCGGATTTTTTATCTTGGTATCTTGGTCGATCACTTTTAAAACTTTCACTAGCGGCTTCATGACTGCACAAACCCGCCATACCCTTTTCGAAAATCTTTCTGACAAAATCAAGTTAGACACTTAAGCAGATTCTTCCCTTCTTTTGGAACTGTTATTATACTCCTGCCATTCATTTGAAATACACATTCTTTCCAATTCACTAGCATGACAAAGAAGGCTTTCCACAGCACTGAACTCGGTAGCAAATGATAGGTCATAATTTGTTGCTAAATTTATAATTATTTTCCCCTTGATTTTAGCCAAATATTGTATTAATTGATAGATTCTACTTATATTTGATGTTTCATATCAATTATAGGGTGTTGGAGCAAAAAATGCTTAAATAAAGATTTTTTGATGATTTGTACGTGGGCATGCCTAAGTTCGGGATTCAAAAACCGGAAAGTCGGGATTGATATTGGGCAGTTTTCCCAATCCAAGTCAAATTCCAAAACTTGACAGCTGCTGAAGTTTCCTATTTCTTTGCATTCCACGTCAGTCTCGAGCAATTGGGAGAGCTTTTAGAAAACTGAATTGTAATAGGAAACTCTGTAGGAATTTGATTGGTATTAGGAAACCAATCAATTAAGCAATTCGACAGGGAGAATTTGGCATATAGCTCTTGCTTAGGAACAAAGCATAGTTATTCCTGTTTTTCTTGACCGATTGAGAGGAAGACAATTGGAAAGTTTCGAACAGATTTTTGGCATGGCTTGTTCTCCATTAATGGAGAACTAATTTCATACTTCTAGTCAAGGGGACAACTGAAGATTTGGTTCAATGATAACTGTGAGATCTAAATTATTTTAATTGCTTCCTTCAGTTATTGGTATTTGTATGTTTTCTATTTTTCGTGGCTATGATTATTGTGTGTGATTGAATAGGTGTGCAATATTTAATTACTCACGTAATCTATTTGCTAATTAGAGTAGTTGAATCCGTAATTGTTTGACTACTCCAATCCTGGTAGCAATTGATATAATTGGGTTTGTATCAGGGAAACGTACAATCTAATTTAAATAAACCCTCGTAGTGTGTTTATTGATTAGAGTACGGTTTCTCTAGTTTCTAATGTAATTGAGGAATTAAATTCTATGGTTGTACCTAGGGTTATTCCTAAATTAGGGAAATAGTCAATGGTCGTATCTTGACTATCGAAACAGTAAGGAGAGACTGACTGTCAAATCGTATTGGCAGTTAAAAACCTACTTATTAATAAATGTTGGAATTATATTTGAATCAATGATCAGTTGCATGAACCATCTCTGAAGTGTATCCTTGGCTAGAGTTTTCTCATTATTTCTCTCTCCTAATTATTTTTTGCAGTCGATTAATTTAGTTAATAATTCATTAGCTTTTAATTCTCAAAACCCCCCTTTATCCTTGACTTGAAAAGGAGCAAATTTTCCCAGTCCCTGAGGATACGACCCTACTTGCCCTATATACAAATTAACAAATTCTTGTGAATAAATTCTGGTATATCGGATCTGGTAAACTCTTCGGAACCAGGGTGAATCTAGTAATCCATTGCATATCCAGAGTCCCTGCTCCAGTACTAGAATTGACTCGGAACCACTTTTGTTGGCAACTAGAATTAACATTATTATTATTGCACAGGCTCGACACCTGTCAACAAATCTAGTTATGTTGGGCCACAATAACTCTGTATTATTTTGTATATGTCTTCATTAGATTTACCCTTTCACCACTATTGCATATAAAATTGGTAATTCTCCTATCTTGTTTGATAGCATCCTTTATTGACGTCATCTTGCCAATGCCTTTCAACATCAAATCAATGCAATATGCAGCACGTGGTGGCTAGAACAAATGTTTTCTTTTCTTCATCAGTTGCGCCCCAACTGCCTTCATACTAGATTTGTTATTAGTGACAATTTGTACAATATTTACTTCTCCAATGGAATCCACAACCTTATCCATTAAGAAAAAGACAAAGTTTGCAGTCTTTGCCTTGTTTGTACAATCGACAGAACTGTGTCTATCATGTCTCTATCACAGTGTACCACGAAATTAATTATTGGATGCTTTGTCCAAGTACTCCAGTCATCACACATGATTGTGCGCCCATATATTTTCCATTTGTGTTTCATGGAACTGATGTATTGTTCAATATTTGCCAACTTCTCATTCAGATATTTAGCTCCAATTTGTTTACCTGTTGGCCCTTTAATTCCAGGTCCAACACTAGCAAATGTGTCAATCGTTGATTGATAATAAGGACCACTATTAGCCACATGAAATGGTATGGCATTAAAATGGAAAAATTTTGAAATTGCCTTACCATTTTTTTTTTTGGCATTTTCTTTGGAAAACAAATCTTTTACTAATTTATTTTTGGAGGGAAATATGTATGAGTCAACTCCCTTTGACCCCAAACCTCCTACCTTGTGTTCAAAACTTTGTAAGAAAGTTCTTTTACTTTCAGAGGACAATAGATTAGGAATACTCGAACTACTACTCCCTACAATGTAGCACATAAAAGATTGTAATATTTTTTATTAAACAAGTCTTTTATTTTAAAAATGGTATATTAGTTCTTAGATATTTCAATATACATACCAAGCGTAAAATTCATAGTTGGCCGACCTCCAAATACATAATGCCTACGTTGCTCTTTCATAAATCTCACGTATCCACTTTCTTCCTAGGCTCGCTTGTATTGCATTCTTTCCAAAACTTCCATTTCTTTTTCATTAAGTTCGAAAATATGATCATCATCATCATCCTGCAGATTGATGGATTGTCACAATGATTCTTTTTCCCTTTGTATTGTACCTCTTGCACTCTTAACTTGAATCAAATGTCTCTTTAAAAGCTCTCTTATTTCTTTTGGAGCTTTTGGATATGCCTCTAATACTTGTCATACTACATGTTCAATATGTTGTTTCATCCTTGTAATTCCTCTGTGTACGATTTTACCACAATGATTGTTGTAACCTTTCTGTAATTACCAATTGGAATAGCATGATCCCGAACCAATGTCTTGATTTGTAGCCATTTTACATTGTCCCTGTGACGACTCGTCCAGACCCTAGTACGAACCTTAGAGTTTAGCGGACCGCCTGTTTGACTCTCGTCAAAACTCACTCACTCACATTAACTTGAGAGATAACATTTCACTAACTAAAATCATTAACTATCCATTATACTTACTTACATTCCAAAACTAAGCAAGTTGTCTTAGTCTACAACATTTAATATGTACAATCCTTAAAGATAATAAAGTCGGCAAAACTATAACATTAAGTACAACAGGATTGATCCCCATATAATTTCAGGTCTCGGGATTAAATTTCTGGCTACTTTTCACACCCATCCTTTACTCTTGTAAGAAAAAACAAACTAATGGGTTGAGCGAGACCCAGTGAGGTTTCCATACAAGCAACAATCAATTAAACACTTAAACAAATAACAAAATTTAGCAAATAAGAAACACTTCACTATATAAAAACTTTTAAAAGCATACAGTACCCATATTAGAGCCACTTCAATATACTACACACTCCGCCGAACTCCTCCTTATATCCTCCAAAACAATAAACACTTCCCTCACTTAGATAGCCATATCAATAATCTGCTACTCCGTGGTAATATTCGAACATACCGAAACACTTACCCAAAACTACCATCCTATCCGACCAAACCCTTTTCTGGCTCGAATAGTCCGTTGAACAGAGGGTTTTGGGGCCCGATTTAGCCAGTGTGGTAAAGTACACACACATCTTACAGTCATGCACACTTACAGTAATACTTGATCAATTATCAACCTTCAAACTCAAACTAAGTTAGGTGTGATAAAGTACACTCTCGGTTTAGAAGGCGAGGGACAATTGAAAACTTCACAATACATTTTATAATGAACCACTAGTAATATTTTTGTAGTAAACAATTCCTCATATAACATCACTTAAGAAACACAAACAATTAACACACAATTACGGAAACACGTAGGCAATTTAAACACACTAATATGGAAACACTCACCCAAAGTATTTTGAGTTCACATCTCGGTGCTTGGACACTTCTCTGATTCTCCCTCAGCTTCTAAGATATTTATAAACTTATTAGTCTACTTATTATTTTCCCCAAATGGTGAAGTTAAGGCTCATATGATTGTTTGGACTAAAGCGTATATATGTGTATATATAATCGAGGATGTTTAAATGTGTATATATATAGGGAGTTTTAAGGTGATCTTAATACTTATCTTATTCTCGTACATCAAAGTTTTCAAGTCTAGGCAACTTGACAGGTGTCGAGTCTGTGCAATAATAATTATCTACTCAAGAAAAATACAAATTTTGTATATAGCGGTGAGTAGGGTCGAATCCACAGGGATTGGGGATAATTCGTTTCTTTTTAAGTCAAGACAGATGGGGGGTTTAAGGATTAAATGCTAACTAAATAAATTAACTGCAGAAAATAATTAATTAAAAGAAATAATTGGGAGAACTCTAGCCAAGGGTGCACTTCAGAAATGGTTCAAGCACTGATCATTGATTCACAAATAATTCCAACATTTATTAATAGATTGGTTATAGTTGTCATGCACGCGATAAACAACCAACCCTTCCTTAATTTCTCGATAGTTAAGGTACGACCGTTAACTATTTCTCTAACCCAAAAACAACCCTAGGTACGACCGTAGGATTTAATTTCTAGATTGCATTAATAATTAGAAAGGCCCAATCCTAACTAACAAACACGCTACGAGGGTTTGTTTAAGTTAGATCGTATGTTTCCCTGACATAAACCCAATTACGCCAGTTGCTATTGAGATAGAGATAATCGAACAATTACGGATTCAATTACCCCTAATTAGCAAAATAGCCTATATGAATAATTAATTATTGCGCATTAATCAATCATACACAAGAGCTATAACAATTAAAAGCAGGAAACATATAAATACCAACAAATGAAGAAAACAATTAAAATAATTTAGATCTCACAATAATTGCCGAACCAAATCCTCAGTTGTCCCCTTAACTAGAATTGGAGAGTTAGTTCTCCATTAATGGAGAACCATCCATGCGAATGGTTAGAGGAAGAGGCCCCCAAGACTTGACTTCCACAATTGATTGAAAGAAAGGAAAGATCGAAAGCATAACAAGTAAAAGCCTCCCTCGGAGGAAGCTTGCCGAGCAGACCATGATGAATTAATCTCCCCTCCGTTAATGTTGCAAGCCCCCTCTTAATCACGCGGGATCCGGCTTTTTCTCCTCTCCCAAATCCGTGCAAAGGAAAGAAAAAACAAGAAGTTCCTATGTTGCCCAAAATGGGTCTCCCCCACGGATTCTACTTGTTGACTTTTCAATTCATTGGTTTCCTAGTACCAATCAGATTCTTAAGGAGTTTCCTATTACAATTTAATTTCCTAAAAACTCTCCCAATCACTTGAGGATGATCTCGCGAAATCAGGAAGGTTCTGATAGCTATCAAATTAGGAAATTGATTCAGATTTGGAGACTGCCCAATATCAATCCCGACTTTTTGGCTTGGAGCAGTGAACTTAGGCGCGCCCCCATGCAACCATCAGATGTTTTTCACTATAAAATCTTCATTTAAGCACTTTTCATTCCCGTTCCTGAAATAAAGCATAAAATATCAAATATAAGTAGAATCCGACAATTAAAATAATATTTGGCTAAAATCAAGGGGCGAATAATTATAAATTTAGTAGCAAATTATGACCTATCACAACTTTAATCTTTTAAGCCCTAAAATTCCTTATTTTATCAAAGTAAAGTAAGGTAAGGTGGTTAAATGACAATAAAAGTTGGAATTTAGGTTCTAAATATCATTTTAAAAATCAAGATTCAAAATTAGTAAGTTTTCTAGAATTAGCCGTTTAGAAATCTGATGAATTTCCTTGATTTCAGTCTAGATTTTGGATGAATTTTATAAGTAAAACTTTTATAAGGTAACCTAAAGAGGTTTGATCAGTTTTGGTTCATTCCCACCTTAGTAATTCAAAATTAAAACCTAGAATCTAAGTACTAAATTAGGATTGTTCAAAACATATTTTTTGTAGGACATGCTTCATGTTTTCAGTCCAAAGTTCACCATTTCTTTGTTCAAATCTCCTTAAATCCAACCTGGATTTTACCATTATACTTAATAGATTGTTCTTAGTTCAAAGTTTGATTAAAATCCTCTAAAATTTCCAGAAAACAGCTTGAACTCTTCAACAATCCCAAATTGTCCAAATAGTCTTGTAAGCTCAACTAACTCCAAATTTCTTCCCCAAAGACTCGATATTTCTTCTCAAATCAAGGTAGGCATAATATACAGAGCAAAACAGAGTACCATAGGATAATTTTAACCAATATTGGCATAAACTTCAGTTCACAAGTTGGTAGTTAAGTTTGGGAGAACACAACCAGTCTTTCGGGTTTCAAAACTGAAATTCCAGCCACGTATCTTCCAAGATTTTTATTCAATCTACCAAGTTATTAACCAAATCCAATATGCAATCACATAAACATTGAAATGAAAACACGTAGCTTCGAAAATCCAGCAAAACTTTCCAAGAATCTTTGTTTTAAAAACAAGAATCACAGCTACATTCCATCGGAGAAGCTAACAGCCATGCAATTTAGTCAATTCAGCCCCATTAACCGAATTTTCAGCAAAAATTAATGAGCAAGCAACTATTATTTCAACCATGCAAACATACCAGATTCTATATAAATAGTTGTCATGATATAAAACATGACATCTTAACAAAAATTCACTCAAAATTCAAGGTAAAAGCTGAAAGTTCCAGCTTTATGCAATTGGTCAAGAGCTTGGAAAAATTCCAGCAAAGCAGTGAGCATGTACCAACATTTCAGCCATAAAATCCACCTCTTTAAACTTCAAATGTAACATGCATGCTAAGATAATGTGTTATAAAGTATATTGAACCACCATATGAAATTTTGCAGCCAAAATTCATGGAGGAAAACTGGAAAAATTCCACCTTCCTTACTCGACCAGCCTATCAGAATTTTCCAGTAAGTTCTTTCAAAATTCTCATACAAATTGCCAACTTTTCTCTAGATTCAAAGGTAAAACATACTATATCTCATATAAAACAAGAGAATAGGCATATAAAATGAAGTCCAAGTAAAAATTCCTCCAAAAATTTTGAATGACAAACGGCATAACTATCTCTCCTTCTCTCGGCCAAAACAGAAATTTTCTAGCAAGTGATCAGTCTTTAAACAAGATTTTTCTTCAACAAAACTCACTTTTCTTAGCTAAAAACCAACATGCAACATGGTAATTAAGAGTATTAGAAGAATGATGGGTTTTACCACAATTTTTACCTCCATTTTCTGTGCAAATCTCAGCTGGAAAATGCAGACAGCTTACTTCCTTCTCTCTCGGCTCCTCAAGGAAATCGCACCAAGTTTTCTCTACTTTCTCCCCTCAATGCAGCTAGTTTGAACACCAAGAAATTGAAATCTCTTCCTCACTTTCAACTCTCTCTCGTGTGGTGAACTGAAAAGAGAAAATGATTTTAACTCTCTCCCTCACTCTCTCGGTTGCGAGTTGGAGAAATAAGGAACCAGAAATGTTCTCTCTACGTCTCTCTCTCTCTCTCTCTCGGTTAAGAGTTGTTTTACATGTCAAGAGACAAATGAATTGGTGTAAGCTTGGTTTAGTAGTTGGACAAATGTCCAACTCATGCCTAAGTGTCAAATGCATGAACAAATAAAATTTTAAACCTTGCACTTTCATTCCATCTCACTATTACCCCACTAGTTTCTTGTGTAATTCGTATTAAATTTCCATGAATGTTAATCATACTTAAATTTGAAGTAATCTAATACACTTAAGCCTACGGCAATCAATTAAACATTCTAAATAGTCGATAATCAAATGAAGTTGCATATTCAAAATTTCTAATGGTAATGTACGCAATTAGGTATAAATTTTTGAGCTCTCGCACTACAAACTTCTATTATTCACTTCTCAAGTAGTAAAAAAAATTAAACACTTAAATTCATCAATAATAAAGTATATAAAAATTAAAATAAAACCATGAAATTTACACAAAATTTTTGGGTTCTCACAGTCCCTACATTAGTTAAATAATTGTAGATGTGATGTTAAACATGCTAATACGTATTATTTAGATAACAATAAAATTATTTTTTTATTATATCAATATATTAAATTTTTTCTGATCAAATTTAATTATGCAAGATAATTATGCTTTCACAATTTGCAAACTTCATTTTTTTGTTTAACTTAGTGGAACTTGTAAGTAAACTCTTTTTTTTTTGCCTTTTTCTAATTAATTTACCTAAAATCGTTTTAACCAACATAATTGAGATGTATGAAATGAATAAATTACATTTCTAATCATTACCAGTTATCTAAATAGTGACTATATATTTTCTAAACTAAAACTTAGATAAGAGACTATTGATATTATAAAAATGAATTAAATATACAATTATCAATTTAATCAAATTAATCATCTACTTAACAATATATATAAAAGTGCCAAAATGCATCACATAAATTCATGAATATCTAAATATCACATCTAAATACTAAATCCAAAAATAAAGCATTAAAATTGAGAAAATAATTTGAAAGAAAATGCAACCTTTTGGCCTGATGATTGAACTTAAAATTAGGAGTCCAATCTCCTAGTTACTTGGGCCAAAAGACTTCAAGACCTTTTAATTTTTTCTTCTTTTTTTTCATGTCTTTGGCTCCACTAGAAAAGCCCAACTACTCCAATTTCTGCTTCGTTCTTCTCACTCCAATTTCAAGATCATTCCTTTTGTTCTTTCTTCTCCTCCTTGCTTCGTTTCCGATGATGTTCACAAAAGGCAGAGACAATTCCCACTACAATTTCAGACCACCTCCCGCTCAATCACTTCCAACTCTAGCTATAATTTTAGCAATAATTTCTCTATTCTTTCCAATTTTCGATGTAGTAAACTCACTTCGAGAAGCATGAGTTTAATCAAGACAACCCCGTGCATTGCTTGATACTTTGATTGAAGACAAATTAGTGATGAAATTGTCGATACGTTTCTCCGCTGCTTGATTATCTATTGTACTCTACTTTCTACACCCTATCTTCCTCTTCCCCTTCCCCTTCCCCTTTCCCTTGTCTTTGTGGCTGAGAAAGAAAAGAATAAAGCATGAGGGGAAGGATGTTTGATAACTTTGATGAACCTTTTTGTTGGTATTTATTATGAGGGTTTTGAATTCATATGGCAATAATTGAGTTGGATGCAGTAACTTTTTGTTGTTTTCATTCACTTTTTTTGATCACTTTCCCTAATCTTTCTTTTCATTTTTTGTTTGTGTTTGATTCCGAGTTGAATTGTCAAGAATCGCCCAACTCTTGTTGGTTTCTTGTTTCGCAGTTATGACTTGGTCAATATCGACCGAGTCACGGCGATTCAACATCAAGACTAGTAAATAGTTGATTCGGGTATCAATCTCGTAGTGGCATGCCTTGTTCCGATTATGGCTCGCCAGATATGTCTCAGTGTCGGCCAATATGGCGAACCATGATCGTTGCGATTCAAATAGGCCAGTGGATGAATACATAACATGGTACCATAATCGGAGTGTCTACTCATTACATCTCCTGCATCACAGTAGTCGCAGCATGACGGCCATTGAGGGGATGAGGGATAGTTCGACTATTTGGAAGTTATTGCAACTTTTTTATTTAATTTTCACTATATTTTATATTTGAAAAATACCTTAACTAAATCACTATAATATACAAAATTTTCTTTTGATAAGTTGATACTGTGTCCCAGATAGTATGGATGTGTAATAGGTACCTCAACCTGACCGATCCTTCGCACTGTGCAATATCTCGGTCTTACGTTGATACTGGTGGAGGTTTTCGAGACACTACAGTACTTGAATCAGGGAGTGCGAATGGTAGTTAGACCCTTTAAGCGTTAAGAAGTCAGACCATCTACCTCTTATACTGCCCCATTCGAGATGCTTATCGAGTATCTACCTAGATAGGTGCATGGAAGGAACCAAAAAGGCAAGTATTGGAAAGAAGCATCTTGATACATGATGATGACGTTCCTGTTATTCAGGATACTTAGGTAGCGTTTGGTAAGAACGTTTTGGAATGGAGAATTGAAATAAACCCCATAATTATTGTTTTGATTGCTATTATCCGAATTGGGATTTTGGAATCATATCTAAAAATTTGAAATTCCCCAATTCCCTAGTAACTTAAAAGGTTTTGGACAAAATCCAAATCTGATTCCTATCTAATTTATCAAAAACTAGGGATGGCAATTGGGACAGCTGCCCTATGGCGTTCCCCTCGCTTAGAAACGGTCCCCCACCCCGCCACCGGTAAAAAAATTAATATATAATTATATATTTTAAACGTTATAATTATAATATTTTATTATAATATTAGTATAATTATATAATATATTTATAATTATTATATACACATATATAATATATAATATAAAAATATATTATAATTATTTAATTAAATATAATTATAATTATATTATAATTAAAATATAATTATAATTATAATTAATATAATATATATTATAATTATACATATAATATTATATAATAATATATTTATATTATTTATAAATATATATTATATGTGTATATAATTAGTATATAATAATATATTATAAAATTATAATTATAATATATTTACAATAATATTTAATATATAATATACATTATAATTATATAACATATTAGTATAATTAATATTTATATATATTTATATATATTTATATTATAATATTAGTATAATTATATTTAATTGTATATATAATATTTAATTTAATTAGCTACAAACTTATAATAATGATATTATTAGCTATCTGTATTATATAATTTAGTATATGTAATATAATTGTTATTATCAATTATACTAATAATTATACATGTTTACTAATAGAAATTATTAATTAGTTATACTAAATTTACTAATACATTTAATTATTGGAAATTTCTCATATCCCATTTCAAAAAAGCTAATGAACCAAATATCAATTATAGTAATGATATACACTCCTGGTACTAAACCAAATAGATGTATTGGAATGACTGATTCCATTCCAAATCCAAAATGATTGATCCCAAATCCGAATCCGATCCCAAGATACAAACCAAATGCCACATTAGGCTTTGGTATATAATGCCGCAAATGACCCTCTTATTGTCACTCCAGTTCCCCACCATGGAGCTTTCTTTGCACCTTCATGTGTTCTAACTTATGGAGGTGATTTTCTTATGACACTTACCCCCATACCCATATTCGGCTACACAGCAGGTGCAGGGTCATCCTTTGATATGCCATATGTAGCATTCCAGCCAAATAATGAGTTTGGTGGTGATTTTGACCGTATCTACGACTTTTTAGATTTCTCGATAGGCTTATCACCTATTCTTCAGATGGGCGAAAATACTATTGCCCATAAGGCTCCTTCCTCTATATCTACAATCCATTCTTGCCTTAGTTGTGATCCAACTCCTGTGATGGACCCTCGATTGATGAGGAATAAGAATAGATACCTGTGGGAGTACAAGTACTACTTTGAAGGTTCTAGTGGATACAACTTCAATAAGATCTATCATGCCGAAAAGTACGTTGGAAGTGCAACTGCTCTACCACTTTGCCTGATAAGGGTAGGAGGCGCATTGATGGGTGAAATTCAAACATCAATCGTTTTTTTTCTTATTATGCAAATTCTTATACATTGATATTTAAATAGCCTGATTTAAAATATCACAATACTTTTCATTTAGTTATATTAGACATTTATCATTAGATGCTAATTATTAGAATCTTGTAAATAATTGCCTAACAAATTACATGTAAAAGCAAAAAATATTCGAAAAAAGGTTATGAGTCCAGCATATTTAAATTTATATTTTATGTTCAAATGGAACCTAAACCTCATCACAAAGCTGCTCATCGATGATTAATCAATGGCTATGATGAAAAAAAGTACAATTATAAAACATGATTTGTATTTTAAACCTTAACCTACTCCTAATCCTTGATAAATTACTAGTTGATTAGAAAAAATTTTGACTCTCATAAAAAATTTTCAATTTGAAAATTAAAAAAAGGGATCGCCACATCCAAACCGGATGCAGAGACTGGAGAATTAAAAAAAATGCTTCACTACATTCAAACCTAATGCGGCAAATGTCATATGAAAAAATATAAAAAAAAAACATTTTCATAGTTGCTGCATATGGTGACTGGGAAAATAAATAAAAGAAAGTTTCCCATCCTTCTAGTACCACAAAAAAAAAAATCGAAAGGAAAACAATATTTCCTAGTAACTGCATTTTGGAAATGCGACTACCTTAAGTAGGGAACAAGATCCCAGAGAACACCAAAATTGAGATTTTTTTCGAATTCATCATTATTCATAAAAATTGGTCCACGATATATGAAAATTTCTATATATCTATATATGCAGAGTTCACTCACAAGAAGTGAGTCAAAATCATGACATTCCTAAGATACAAATATGAAAATAAAAATCCGTAACATCAAAGAAGTGAATTATCTTTTAGTTTGCTTTTACTACTTGTGTGTATATATATATACACACACATACCTTTTCTTGGTAATACTGTAGAACTTGTTTGGCATTGAGAAAGGAAGCAACTAGGCAACAGATTCTCGTTATATTATTTTGGTGGGATAATTTACTGCCCTCTCCCAAGGTTTCAAAAGGATCATTTACCTCCATGTTAGGTATTTGAGATCTAATACTTAACTCATCTTGGTCAAATAACTTTTTATTACCCTTACAACTTTGGAGATTTTATGTAGTTATACAGAGAGAAACAATTGAGCCACTTGTGACTAGATTAACCATAATTTAGAATGTAAAATATTTTAAAATCTTGTACACTAAATTTTTTAATGATAATTATTAATACTTTAAAATTCTTTGTTATGTTTTTTTAGTTCTTGTAATTCCCCCCCCCCCCAAAACAAAGATTAAAATTTCTATTCATATATTATTATTTCTTAGATTTTTTTGTAAGAATAACAGGATGAATACCAAAAAATTTAAAAAAAAGAGAGTAAAGTATAAAAATATGTTTACAATTAAATTTTATTAAATTATGGATAAAATGTAATTACACGTAATCTATATCTTTCCCATCTTTTTGAAAATATTGGTGTTTGTTTTCTTTTTCTTTGCATATGTAATCCAAACTAGATGGTTAGAAATCGATTTTCTCTACTTTGATTCCTTTTCTTTTCCACAAATCATTTGCTTTATATTAACAGTATAATTTCCTACCAATATTTTCAAATGTGCATGATGTGCATATAGGCGCTAATTTACTGTATTTGCATCTCATACTCTAGTGTGGCAAGTGATAAATATAACACCCAATGATATATCCTACCACGTAGCAGAAAGGAGTAGTCATTAAGAGTATAATCATCCAAACAATATAGGCATTTGCCACCTTGTAGCATCTATAAATACCTGACCTCGGTACCACAATAGCCAAGAGGTAACACAACCCCACTTCTTAGCTCTTTGCCTATTATTACTTTTTTTTCTCTAAACAATCTCTGACTTAAGTATCAGAGTGGCCTCAGGTTTCTATGCCAATCCTTTCTTTGTTTACTCTTTGTGTATTCCATATCCAGTTGGTAGGACTTGGTAGTAATTGTTCACGCAATATGCTCTTGAAGTTTCATATAGTTGTTGGAAAAATTTATGTCTCAACGCTTGAGGTGTAGAACTGATAAAATGGTATAAAAGTACATAATAATTCATAAAATCCATAAAAATGATAGGAGACTATAACAGTGGCAAGAAGTGATTAAATTTTGGAACTTTCTCCCCTTTTCGCAGATTTAATTATTGACATAAAGAGAAATAATGGGTAATGTGTCTAAAAGTTTTATGAGTGACGTCAAAACAATCTAGTCATATTTTTGGTATATTTGTATCCATTAGTTGAGTCTTTGAAGGGTAAAGCGCATGAAAGACACACTAACCTACTGAATACTCGAATCAAATTTAATTGAGTTAGAGTTGGTTCGAACTTAGTTGGCTGACTAATTAACCAAATATGAACATCATTTTGTGTTAGGTAATATTTTAAATTCAGCTCAAATTTGATTAGATGAGCATAGAGCTTAGCTCAAATTTGACTCAATAAAGAATCGTTTGAATTCGGTTTAATAAATAAATAAGTCAAACTTGAATCACAATTTTAAACTCATTTAAATAAACAAATAAACTTGAACCCTAGTAAGTGGAGGGAATTGCAACTATGAGGTAGATTTCAATGGTGCCTGTAAAATCTACTTTTGTTTTTTTAGTGCAAGTGGAAGGACTTGTAAGATCTACTTAACTAACCTTATATGCAACAAAGTCCTTAAACCATGGAACACTAATTTGTCATACTAGTGGATCTCGTGTTATTACCTTGTGTAACTTGCCTCCAAGGAAAAAAAAAGGATTGGTTTCATACCATAATTGTTTACCTCCTCCTCCATGTTTTTTGTTTTAATTACTACTTGTAGTAGGCAAAACTCTACAATAGACTCTACAATGGACAAGTTTTTGCTTGCCAAAATCCTTTTTAACAAAACTTAATTATAGGGTTAATTACGTCTACCTTCGTTGAGGTTTGGTCAAATTACAAAATATAACCTCTAATTTGATCAAATTATAATTATACCCCTCTAATGGCCAAATGTTTATCAAATACCCCCATCACATTAGTTGCCATTAAAAGTTAAGCTTCCATCATCAAAATGTATGCTTAAAAATTCTAAAATATCCTTTTGCAAATTGAGTCGATTACATACACCTCCCCGAAGTTTTTCCAAATTATAATTAGCTCACCTAGAGTTTGTCCAACTGATAAAATAAATCTCTAGTTTATCCAAATCAGTCAAAAACTTTAAAATATTTAAACATTTATCAAACAAACAATTTTTACTAGTCGATTGAGTCAATTGCAACAAAATTTTTGAACTCAAACTACACATAATTAGTAATCCTTTTTTTTTGGGGGCATTCTTTCATGTCTACGGGTTACAATTTGTGTAACTAAAATCCTCAAGAAATTCTAAGGCTTCCAGATAAGGATACTTATTTGGAAATTAGAAGTCGAAGTTCAAGAAAGAAACTTATCCAGAAACAAGAATAAAAAAGTTAATATTTTATTATGAATAACAGATAAAATATTCTAGCTAAATTTTATTATCCCACACCAAACACTGGAAGTTACTGTAACGAATGATTGTTGT
Organism: Coffea humblotiana; assembly: GCA_023065735.1. Taxonomy (NCBI): domain Eukaryota; kingdom Viridiplantae; phylum Streptophyta; class Magnoliopsida; order Gentianales; family Rubiaceae; genus Coffea; species Coffea humblotiana. The sequence continues at coordinate 11,710,222 of CM041217.1, forward strand.
ATCAAAAGTGGGTTTGGAGAGTATGGTAGCAAACGAAATAAGACCTAAATAGACGAGATAGGAAGAAAGTTCTTCATTTTTATTTTTTTTCATTTCTGAGTAGCTACCAATTGATTAATTTCATTTAATTTGGGTTTTTTTTTTTATCGTTTGGATCACTTAAGACCCTTCTTATATAGTTGGCTATTCAAAAAACTTAAATTGCATTTTGGTCAAACTATTAGGTTCTTTTTGAAATTTGAACAAATCTCAAGGAGGCAAATGTAATTTTTTTGCAGGGCTATTTTTGCCATTTCCTTACTTCTTGTTAGTTGGGTTTGGATGCCCTAAGCGTTAACTGTAATTTGGTCAAAACCCAAGGGGAGGAGATGTAATTAACTCTAAATTACATCCTAACCCTAGAAATTCCTTTTACTGTGCTTGACATTGCGTACTACACCATGGAATAGAACAAGTAGTACACTATACGGTAGCCGTAGAAATCAAAACATTCAAATGACCAGTTTTTTTGGTCTCACAATCAGGTAATCCTTTTTCCTTTTGTTTTGCGTATGATTATTTTATCAATTCGTTCTTCATTATAACATGATTGCACGTTTAAAACATATAAAGATGCATATTTTTCCTTCTTGTCGTACTACAATGGGATTATATGCTTTGTTGGGCACATACTAAATTCAGAAGAAAAGGAAGAAAAAGCAAAACTATATATGAAACAATTCTGTTTTTACATAAAGCAATACTGCTGGTGTTGAATTTTCTTTCTGAACATTATAAACAGTATCCGATTGCTACTTGTGTTTCAAGTTTGAGCGGTGGTTTTTCATGGAATAATGTTTATAAAGTACTACAATTCAAAAGCTTCAATTAAACAAAAGAATATAACACAATTATTCGTGTTGAAAGGCTTGTCTTCTTGGTTGTGAATGTTTTGGAGTCAATGGAACAAAACTTTTCCTCTTTAGGGTTTTTTTCTTTTTTTTTTTCAATTTAAAACACTAATTCGACTTTACACCCCAAACTTGTATTCCATTTTTACCTTGCATTCTAAATTTTAATTTTGGATACTTTACGCTATAATTTCTTAGATTAGTCCCACTTAAATCCAATCAACAACATCTTAGCAAAATTAATTAAATAGAGGACCATGCAAAGCAATGATAATATAGCATTTGGTTCCAAATTCAAATCTTTTCCTCTTTTCTGACCACTTCTAGCAATGATTTACAAAGTCCTCTAATAGGCAAATTTCTCCAAATAATCATGAAAAAAATCACAAAGCTAAGGGTCTTTCATATTCTTTTCTTAATCTAGATTCACCGCACATGGCAATATTTTTATATTTTTTAGACCAATGTCAGCGATAGATTAATTTTTTATTTTATATTCCAGTCCCCAAGGATTGGAATGCAAAATTGAAATTTTTTTTAAATGTTAGTGTGCCACTGCAATTATTATTATTATTTTTTTAAAGTCTTAGTGTTTTGCCACACACTTATCAAATTTTTATTTTTTAGGACACCTTTTCTTGAGAAGACTGAAAAATGAAAACAAGAGTCCAGTATCCTAACGCAAAAGATTATAGAGATATACAAAAAAAAAAAAAAAAACAAAGATGCACTCATCAAGAATAGGAAGAAGAGTCAAGCTACACTTTTTTTTTCTTTGTTTTTCCAAAAACGCATGTTGTCTGATATTCGTATTACTGCAAATACCACTGGGTAAGCCAAAATTTCTTTAACCTCTTCACCAAATCCAATCTTCTTTTATGGTAATCTATATATAATCTTCTTTTATGATAAAACTTGTATATAATAATTCAGTGTTTAGTGCTGTTATTAAAGATCTGTTTTTTTTTTCTCTTTTTTCTTTTATTGGTGTTTCTGCAGTTAATCAATTTGACCTATTGAAATATACACAACTACAGAAGATGTGTGTACAATTGCGCCTTCAAGATAAGGGACATTTGGACTTAATTAAGATAGTTATAATGCAATAGAGTCGCTAATGTTTAAACCTTGTTTTTTGGTTTGAAGGAAAACTTCAAGTCTATTATAGGGAAAGAAGAAAAGAGAGCGTTTTAGAGCCCAAGATTTTATGGTTATCTGACTAATGTCTATACTAGTTAAATTAGGTCTTGAGACGGAAATTTTAGTTTCGCTATCTTTAATGATGAAAATTGAGAAATAAAAAACATATTATTTTAAATAATATTTTATTTGTATCACAAATATAAAATTTAATTTATTTTTTATTTATTTAATTATTTTTTATTTTACATGTATCACATTTCAAAAGATATTACAATAATTATTTTAAATAATATTTTAAGTAATCTCGTATCCAAAGACACCCAATAGCTTCCTATATTCAGTCAAATAATTAGTTTGTCAACACCTTTTGTAGACGGTAATTAAGTCTATTATCAGTCAAATAGTGCGTGCCTACAGCATAGTACAAAAGTGGACCACGTGAGGGTAGGTACAATAAGAAATTCTGACCCATTACGTCACTGATATTATTGAAGAATCAATTACTATTAAATTCTGACAACAGGGAATCGATTCAACGGTAAATTTTAGATCAAGACAAGAAAAGGGTAGGTAGATGTTGAGTTCCATTTTGGGACCTTTTAATTTGTATATTGGATTTAAAAGAAAATCAAGCATTATATTTTATGTCACATATGGGTGTAAGCTACTCCCTCCATCCTATTTAAAATATTGTACTTTTTCATTTTTGGATGGAATATACATTTTGGATAGAATGTACTGTGCATAAAAAGCACATATTTTTTGCGGGTGGGCCTTTTTGAGTAATGTCGTGTGAGGTGATCCACTAAGACTTTAAAGAAAAAAAAATTGATACGTGTGTTGCCACACATGATATTTTAATTTTTTTTTCAATTTTACAGTCCAGACCCTAGGGACTGGAATGTAAAATAAAAAAATTAATGTGTCCCCATGCACGTTGTTTAGAAAAAATTTTGCCAGCATGTGCGGCAACCTTTCATTAAGAAAAGGATCTGAGAGACCCCTAGTTTTGTGGTTTTTTTTAATGATTATTTTGAGAAATTTATCCCCCTTATGTGTTAGTTTTGCTAACACTGTTAACGATTCCTTAAGTGAGATAAATATGAGAAATTAGGGTACAAAGTATTTAAAACTAAAATTTGAAATGCAAAGTGAGAAATTGATATAATATCAAGGGTGTCAAGTGAAGTTAGTCCCAATTTTAATGACCATGTATGATCTACATTGTTCATTGATGTGCTTCGCATATAGATTACTTTGTATCGCACATCAATATCTCTTGTGCTTCTAACTAGCTAATTGCGTGTCTCTGATTGATTAACCTTCACAAACATTGCAAAATGGATCAAAATTTCTGCTTAGGTGTTTGCAGCTCTTAGCTTTTACGAATCCGGTAAGCTAGACATTTTTTTCTTACTATAATTAAGAATTCTTATGATTTGGAGTCTGAGATATTGGATAATTGAAAGATTAAATAGTAAATTACACGTTGGGCGACGTTTGGCTTTTGCACATCTATCTCAATTAGAACAAACATGTAATGTTTGCAAGAGTTTCTTTCTCAATTAGCTGGAAAGATGATTGAGAATAATCCGCATCTTTTAGGTAAATCAATTTTCTTTAAGTCAAGAGTATCAGTTTTTCTGGATGCCATCATGCCTTGATTCGATTGATAAAACAAGTGTGATTCTGGAAGAATGCAATGGAGGAAGAAAGCATCTTAATCAATTTTATGCTAAAAAATTCAACAGGTTCGGGAAAGCAGTTTAAAAAAGCAACCAAACTGAATTTTCCATGGATGGGCTAAAGGGCTGTAAGAGAACTCAAAGAGAGTACATCTTCAAGAATGAGAAAATAGAGATGCAAGTTTGTAAATCAGATGACATTGCTTTTGAATGTTCTTAGTCTACTTCCATTTGATCGCTCTGCAGACTATCTCTTGTATGCAAGGCATGGTTCAACTTGATCAACAGTTCTATCTTTAGGAAAGCTCGATATCAGAAATCCACAGCTGCAATATTCTCTTTAAAGCAACTTGATCAGGGAAAAGTTGACAGATTGTCCCTGCAATCGGTCCTCGGATTGCCTCAGAATTTGTTCAGATATCTGCCATCATTTTGTGAACCATACAGATGTTGCTTCTATTTCTTGCAATCGCCTGATGGGAAGTGCAAAACCTGTTATGTAAACAATCCAAGTGATCACATTGGTTTTATTCTTGCAACTTGTAACGGTTTGGTCCTAGTTACAACCGAAAATCAGAGAAGTTTCATGCTCATGGATCCGATCACGGGGAAGCATGTAAGACTCCCCGGAGGAACCATTGGATTTGATGATCAATCATATGGAATCATGAGCAAGCACTACACCAGTGGATATAAAATCGTGCACTTGTTTCGTGATAGGGAAAGAAATGTCAGCTGTGAGATACTAAGCCTTAAAACAAGATCTTGGCGTGCAGTTGAAGGGCCATCTCAATTCCTATTTCATTCACTCTCCCTTCCAATTTCAATATCTGGAGTGTTGTATTGGTTTACTTGTCACGTGCATATGAGCTTTGATGAGGAAGGTTTTCTTACCAAAAATTTGCCAACTAGAAGTGCCTTGCTGACAGACTGATTGAGATGGATGGTTTTCTAAGCTTTGTAATTCATTCCTCATTGCATGAAATACAGTTGTGGATCCTGAAATGCAGTGAACTTTTAGAGGAGTGGGTGAAGCTGTGTAGCATCAGACGAGCCATTGCAGCAGGGATTTGATTCCTGTTTGTGTTTCAAGCAACAATGAACACATCTTTTTCAGACAAAATAAAGTTCATAATGAGATACAGGCTTGTAATTTGGAAAGTGAGGATATGCAAGCCATCAAGATTGCACCAGAAAAAGCATGTTGTTAGTAGTTACCATATTACCTTCCCTGTCTATAATTCCCTTGCTTCATTAGAGAACTATTCAGAATTTTGCAGAAGTAACATATTATCCATTGAATCTCAGTTTGTGGTGTTCAGTTTGATCACAATGTGGCTTCACTGTTCAAGCTTTTGGCGGATTTCTAAATGCACAAAATTGTGAGATTTGGCAAATTGAGTGTGCCCTTGATTGGTGCATTCTTAATCTATAAATTGGTCGTTGCACTATGATGCCTATCTCCTACTCCTTGTCACGACTTACAATATCTTCATATACGTACTACTGGTAAAATGTCTGTTTTGTTACTAATATTTTTGTTTTTGATTGTTGGCTCAAGCTATAGATTTCAAGAAAAAAATTTTATTTCAAAGTTTCAACATGCAAAGTTGGCAGTTTTGATGCACCTTTAACCTCAATTTTTTGCATTCAATTTTTTTTTCTTGGCATACTATCCAATGCTATCTAGCTTAACCTACAGACGAGCCTGAAAAGGTTGATGCATTGGCTTGAATATTGTTTCCTCGGGAAAACAAAAAATTGATGAGTTTATGGGAAGAAAAATTAGTTTCACATATGTTAGTTGGAGTTTCATGAAACTGTTGGTGTTTTATTAGTGTAACTTTAAACTACTTATAGCAATTTACACCTAATCCTACTCTATACTAGGATAGGACCCAAAGGGGTTATGGGGGGAATTCGAAGGGGATTGAACCGCCGTCGGTTTAGATGGTACTTACACATCCACTAGCAAATCTTTCAAGAAATCTGGATTTTTAAAATGCAAGTCAAGCGATTTGATCCCTTGATCTATGCTCAAGTAGAATATTAAAATTCTCTTGGTAACCAACTACTCTAGCCTAGGTGTTAGTATAGGAAAGATTAATTCTTAAAAAAAAGGTTTCTAAGCAGATCAAAGTGAGAATCTATTGAATTTTTGAAAGAAACAAAATAAGCTAGTTTTTTTTTTCAACAAACGGCAATATCTTTATATATATTAACACTTGATAATCCAAGGATTAAGTACAAAAGGGGGCAACAGCCCTTTCATCTATCCTATTTGCTTCTATCAACCAACTTGGGAAGTCATTTACCCAATCTATGTCATTAACTAGCTTTGATGCAAAAAGTGCTAGCCTATGACTTGCTATATTAGATGTTCTAAGCACCCAGGATATTGTGCAATATTCAAAATCTAGTGTTAGATCCTCAATGTCTTCCAGGATGGTTGCTAGAATCACATCCTGCACATTGTTGCATCTGATGTAATCTGTGGCAGTCTTGCAGTCTGATAGGATAGCTATTTTCCTCCAGCCTGCTTCTCGTGCCATTTGGAGAGCTAATCTAATGGTTAATGTTTCCTCCATTAGAGCTTCACCCTTCTTTCTTTCTACTACTCCCTTTGCTCTTATAATCTTGCATGTCCAGTGCCTTGCAATTATTCCTTTTCCTGTTCTGATCATCCCTACATTGATAGCAGCATCTGTGCTGATTCGAATGACTCCTTCTAATGATGGTACCTTTACCTGTTCCTTCTGACTCGAAGCCATTCCTTTCTGTTTGGTAACTCCTTCCTGCTGCTGCACCTCTTCAAATTCGACGCATTCTTGTTGTGCTCTCAGGACTATATCTCTTGCTTCACCTCTTTGCTGTTCAACACCAACCTTGTTCCTTGCTTTCCAAATTTGCCATAGGATGTTTGCTGTCAAGCTGATATGTTCCATTCCATGTTCCTTGGATCCTGTCTGAGCTACGGCCTCCCACCATCTCCACATATTACTTTGTAGATCCCTCAGCTCCTCCCATCTAACTGGTGCTAGTTTCCACACTATTTGGGCTCTTGGGCATTTGAAGAACATGTGTTCTACTGTTTCTACTTCCCTCCCCACAAATTGTACAGATATTGTCCCCTTTACCAGTTCTTTATAGAGAGCCTCTTTAACAGCTATTCCATCTTGCAAGCACTTCCAGATGAAGTGTTTGAGTTTGTGCTTCAAATTCAGGTTCCCACAGTTGCTTCCAGATGCTATGTTTTCTAATTTCTCAGCTTGTTTCCTCCTCCAGCTTCTGTCTTTTTTTGACTTACTGCTTGTCTGCACAGCCTTTGGCATAACCTGTTTGACTGTGTAGGTTTCCAGTTTTCGAAAAGCACCAAAAGTATCTATCTTGTCTTTTAAACACACTGAGAGGTATGCTAGCTATTTGCTCCCTGTCTTTTTGGTTGAAAACTTGCTGCAGTATGTCCTCATTCCAATTTTCTTCTCGTATCAGCTGGCTTACTGTTTGCATTTGGCATTTTGGGAGGGCATTGAGTTGAAACTCTTCATGTCTCCGATCCCATCACCCATCTATCCTTCCATATGTTCACCTGTTTTCCATCCCCCACTCTTTTCCATAGTCTTTTTCAATCAAGTTCCATGCACTATGAATACTTCTCCATGACCAAGAAGCTGAGTTGGGAGGGTGGATATCCAGGGATTTATAGTCTCTTAAATATTTGCCTCTGATCACTTTACTCATAAGCAAATTTGGGGAACAAATGATCCTCCAAAGTTGCTTAGCAAGTAAAGCTTTATTAAAAGCTTCTAAATCCCTGAACCCCAATCCCCCTTTTCCTTTGACATCAGAAAGCTTCTTCCAACTAATCCAGTGTAGTTTCTTATCCTGCTGGTTACTGCCCCCACCAGAAGTTGGCTATACTCTTGCAAATGTCCTTACACAGTCCTTTTGGTAGTTTGAAGCGCCATGGCATAGTTTGGCATCGCTAGTATTACTGACTTTATGAGCACTTCTTTCCCAGCCAAACTCAGCATTTTGTTTGTCCAGCCGTTTAGCTTTTTGTTTACTGCACTTTTGATGTAGCCAAACCACTTGGTTCTTAGTCCTTCCTATCGCCATTGGTAGCCCCAAGTATTTTCCATTAGCTGCCTCCTTTAAGTTCCCCAATTCTTCACAAATGGCTACCCTATTTGCCAATGAGGTGTTTCTATTGAAGTATATTGCTGATTTATCAAAATTTACTAGCTGACCAGAAGCCACTGAATAGTTCTTTAGAAACTCTTTCATCTGTTTGGCCTCTTGGATTTGTTGCTTTGCAGCATATCAAAGAGTCATCTGCAAAAATAGATGTGATATTTGTGGACTTTTATGGCTCACCTTGATACCTGTGATCATTTCTTGTCAACCTTTGTGTTTATCAGATGAGACAAACCTTCTGCACAAATTAAGAAAAGTTAAGGAGAAAGAGGGTTTCCTTGTCTCAGGCCTCTACTGGATTTTATATATCCTACCTTTGCTCCATTAAGGTTGAAAGAATAAGAGACTGAGGAAATGCAAGACAAAATCTAACCTAACAAAGATAGGACAGAAGCCCATGTGCATCATCATTCTTCCTATAAACTTCCATTCAACCCTGTCATATGCTTTTGACATGTCAAGCTTCAGAGCCATGAATCCTACTTTTCTTTTTCTTTTTGTTTTTCAAAAAAATGCATCACCTCATGGGCAATGAGAACATTATCAACAATTTGTCTACCCAGGACAAAAGCAGATTGTGTCTCACTAATGCCCTTGTTCAAAACAATTTTGAGTCTATTAGCTAGCACTTTTGAAATGATTTTATACAGAGTGTTGTACAAGCTAATAGGTCTGTATTGAGTCAGATTGATGGGATTTTCCACCTCTGGGATCAAAGTAATCAGAGTTTCATTGACAACATTAAGCATGTTGCCAATATGAAAAAAAACTAGCTACTGTAGTTAACCACATCTAACCTGATAATGTGCCAGTATTTTTGGAAAAAAGTGGAGACATACCATCTGTCCCAGGGGATTTGTTTGGATGCATGGAGAGGAGTGCTTTGTGTATCTCACTTTCTCCCACAGGTCTGATCAGGTGCTCATTCATCTGTATAGTAGTGGGGAACTCCCTGCATTGTTTCCTCAATTTGCTCTGATTCTGCAGTGGTGAACATCTGTTTGTAGTATCTGCTTATCTCCTCCATCACTTCCTGCTCAATCTTGCACCAGTCTGCATTGTCCTTTTGAAAACTTGTGATTTTTCTTTGTTTTCTCGCAGCCATTACACTAGCATGGAAGAATGCAGTGTTTTTGTCTCCTTCCTGTAACCACCTAGTCCCTTGCCTTTTGACTGCAATATAGTTCCTCCTCACGATATGCTTTTACTGAGTTGCAACTTCATGTTTGCTAATTGACCCCTTCTTCCTGAATTGTTGTTGTTCTTTAGCTCCTGTATTTTCTCTTTTATATGCTTAATCTTCTCTCCTGAGTTCAGGCTGTTGTTCCTCTTCCATGTTAACAAAGCCATTCTGCACTCTTTTATCTTCCTTGTCACCTTGAACATTCTTGATCCTTGATGAACTGTTCCCCATGCTCTTTCTATTATCCCTTTGGTTTCCTCATTCCTGGCCCATCTCTGATCAAAGTGGAATCTTCTTTTTACTTTCTTCTGAGTGGGATTGGTATCCAGTATGAGCATACTATGATCTGATGCTTCATTTTCCAAATGACTACACATAGCTTCTTCAAAAAGTTGATACTAGTTCACACTTGCAAGGCATCTATCCAGTTTTTCCTTAACTTCCCCCTCACTTTCCCACTGATTGCACCAGGTCCATGGCTTGCCCTCAAATCCTATATCTACCAACTCATTTTCCCCTTATGAACCTATTAAACTCATTAAAACTACTCTCATGTCTCCTTCTCCCTCCCCAGATCTTATATCATTAAAATCCCCTACCATTACCCAATGTTCCCTCCACTCCCTCTTTTTTTTGCTCTATAGTTTTCCATTGTTCCTTTCTGATATTCTCATTTGTGCTAGCATAGATTCCCACCAGCCACCATGCACATCTTGACTCTGTGTCATTTATTTTAACCTCTATGAAGAAACTCTCCTTATTTATGCTCACCACTTCTATCTCTTCCTTCCAGAACATTGCAAGTCCTCTTGCCTTACCACTGGAGTTAACCACATAACAATGAGCAAACTTTATCTGTTTTTGGACCTTTTCCATTACTGTTTTCTGATTTTTTGTCTCAGCCCAAGAAAATAATGCTTGGAAAGTGGAGATTTATCACCTCCTTAAGTTGGGGAATTGTCAAGGGTCCTCCCACACCTCGACAATTCCACACCAGTACCTTCATTTACACTGTGGAGGCTTTGTTGGGATTGCCTCCAGTTCCCTTTGTTTAGCTATCTTCTAGTTTTTCCTTCGCCCTTGTTTCTGCAATGGTTCATCCCAACCATCCTCCTCCATTGGTTCACCCTCTTCATTTATTATACTCTCTTTCTTTTGCCTCCCTGTTCCCCCACCTGAATGTTGTCTTTAATCTCTCCAAGTGGGATTCTTTTGACCCTATGAAAACCTTTTTGTTGCTTTCTTTTGTCTTCCAACATCACAGATAATCCCTGGACCATTTTCCCTGGCTTTCCCCTTTATGTTTCCATCTGTAAACTCTCCATGTTTGCTGGCTTTTCCACTGATTCTTGTCCAAACTCACCTAATTGCATTTCGAGATCCATATGACCTTCATCTTTCCTTATCATGTCCTCCTCCTCCTGTACTTGTTTTCCTTTTCCTCTATCCTGATTTTCCTTACTCTCCTCATTTATCCTTGGCTCCTTATCTATCCCTTCCTTCTTACTTAGTACTATTTCCTTCCCCCTATTTCCCACATTCCTGCATGTTTCCTCTTTACTCTCCCCTACCCTTTCCGCTCCCTCTTCTTTTGGCCTCATCAACTCCTTCTGTTCCATTCTCTCTCCTACCCCATTACCCTTTTTTCCTCGACTACTCCCCCCTCTGATGTTTTGGATTGACCCTTAAGAATCAGATCTTTTCCATACTCACTCCTAAGTGGTGACATCATTATATTCCCAGCTCTCATCCATGGCCCAAATTGGGCTTCTCTGTGGGTTTGATTGGAGCTCATTTCAAGTCTGCAGTTCTCATCTCCATGTCCTATAATTCCACACTTGTAACAGAAGTCCGGGCATCTTTCGTACTTAAATTCTATCCAGACCATCTCTCCATTAAGCTTCACCGCTGTCCCTCTAATAAGTGGCTGTAGTAAATCTATTTCTGCCTATATCTTCATGTGTCTCCCCTCCTTTCCACCCCCTAGTGGTAAGAGGACTTCTTTAAACCTTTCTAACACTCCCCCTATTTTCCTCCCTGTTGCATTACTCATTCAATGCACAGGCAGATTCCAGATTTGAATCCAGAGACAAGCAAACCTAAAGCACTCAACATTTTTTCCAAAGCCTGCACACCATTCTCTAATTACTAGAACCTGATTATCTAATATCCAGGACCTCCCGCCAACACCTTTTCCCGTTCCTCCTCCCTTTCAAACTGAAATTGGAACACGTTTGGACCTATCTCAATAACTCTTAAGTTTCTGGGATAACCCCAAATGTGGTTGGTAAATTTCTTTACCCTAGTGAAGTTGGCTATCTTATCTCCCATTATTCTTCCTACCAAGCTCCCTCTACAATCCTGAACGCTCTGTGCTACATCTTCACTACTCAGATCTATTCCACCCACTTTCTTTTCTGATAGATCAAATCTTTGTAAGGCATTTGCTAGAGCTTCCTCCATCTTCCCCCAAAACTATGCAGTGTTCCCAGTACTATCTCAAGATGAAACAAACCTTTTGACCTGAGTATAAGAGAGATAAACAAGAGCACCCCCAGAAAACTAGAAACGTGATACTAAAGAAACAAAAAAAAACGAAAAAGCAGAAAGCAATAAAAAACTCCCTCTTCCCCCTAACTAGGTTCCTGGAGTTCCATAGTTCAGGATTCAGTGCACATGAGCTTACTTCTTCTCTTGACAGGAGGAAACCAAAAGAAAGAACAGGAAAAGGATGAAAAGAAAAGGAAAGAGAAAGCTACTGAGACAATATCAAACTGGAGCAACTACGTAAAATACTATCTTCCTCAATGATTCCCGCATGGATCTGTTCAAGGATCCCCCAACTTTTGGACCGGATGAGTTTTGCGTACTGTGTTCTTGAATTTTGAAAAGTTTCAAAAGCTAGGCGGGATTTGGAAAGAGAAGTGAAAAAGTGGTGCGAAAAGTTATTGCTCCTACACTGAGGAGGAAAGGTCTCAATTTTAGAGAGAGAGGCTTTTTTGGCTACTTCAATCTTCAAGAAAAGCTAGTTAGGGCCAAGAAGTACAATGAATTCAATATTGGTTAAGATATAGATATCCTAATGAATTTTGCACAATAACTTTCAAGATACATTCCAAGGACCTAAGTCTGTCGCCTGTCGTTTCAAAAAAAAAACCAAAGAAAGAAAAAAAAACGAAAATTTCATTTTCTATTCTTTAAGGATGCAACATTCACTATCTTTTTGTTTTCAAAATCTTAAACGTAAAAATTAGCGGGGTACTGAATTTCTCTTGTCCCAAATAATTTGGGTGTAGTTCCATTATGATGGTTCCCAATATTTTTTTTAAAAAAAGAAGTTTATTTTATTAATTTCTGAATTTTGACTAACAGAGGACAATTAACAAAACAAAAATCGTTGGGAGGCAAATAATGACCAAGTTGCAACTTGGGTTTCGAAATGTTTGGGCTGATGAGTTACAGGGCCTACAGAATTAGAAATCAAATGCGCAACAAACACCACTATTGCAAAAGTAGAAAACATAAATTTTAAACATAAAGGGGGTAACAATTAACCAAACTTTTTTCAAAATTTTATGTATCCTACTGGATTTTACTGGTGTCAAATGGACTATTAAACTCTTAAAATGCTCTATTTTAACCGTTCTATCTAATAAATTGTTTAAATCAAACAATATAAGCCACATATGAGACGCATACTATAGTTTGGTGTCAAATGGACTACTAAACTCTTTAAATATTCTATTTTGACCATTCCATCTAATAAATTGTTTAAATCAAACAATATAAGCCACATAAGAGGCGCATACTACAGTGTCAGGGTATTATCAAGATTTCACTATAAAATCAGATTATATAGGCTGAAATTGTAAAAACTATGCAAAAATTGGAATTAAAATACAAAACAAGAGAAATTGGTAGACTTGATTGTAATTTTTGGAACACGTTTTCATCTTTGATGTGACAAAACTATGGCGCTCGTGGCTGGGTTTTGTGAAAAAGGGAGAAAAGTCATCTCTTCTTGGTCTTGTTTTCACCATGCACAACGAAGTCAACGCAAATTTCTTTTGGAAAATTTGCCAATTTGGTCCCTTATATTTCAAAAAAATAATTTAGTCTCTCATATTTAAAATCAGTTAAAATGGTCCTTTTGATGTGTGTGTGTGTGTGTGTGTGTATAAAGTCTACTTGTTTGGTCTCATTTTCACTCACTTCTTCGGCCAAAAACACACACCTTCACTTGTTCACAATTTCAAGCACAAGCCATACTCCCAGAGTTGAGCAAGTGAAGCAGTCGTGCAATTTTTGGTTGGAGAAATAAGCAAAAATGAGCTTTGGAACCAAAAAGGCAGACTTTTTTTTATATGTGAGGGACTATTTTGACTGATTTTGTATACAAAGGACCACAAAAAAATTTTCTGAAAATATGGGATACCAAATGGGCAAATTTTAATTAAAAAAAAATTAATTTGATTCACATCAAATGTTTGTTTCTTTTAGGGATATTAGTGCTTGTTGCATACTCGATATGTGTGCAATAAAAATGCATAATATTTATGATAAACGAATTTTATATGAATTTTTTTATTGCTAATGCAAACTTTAATCTCTTAAAAAAAATTTATAAAATAATTGTTATAGTGATATTTATGATGCTTAGGCTAGTTATGTTGAAAAGTAAATAGTTAAAACAAAACATGTTTTCAAGGTAACTAACGATAAACTATGTGTTTAGATGCTTAAAATAAAGTAATTTTCAAAGGGTAATATGGAAGTTCATAAAGTGATGAATATTATTTACACCAAATGAAATAAAGGGTAAATATTTTAATTTTGAACTTATTTAGCTAATCCTAATTTATATTGACAACTACTAATTATGGTTATGAAAGATAACTATCTATTTATTCACTTTATTTTGGTTTTTTACTATTTATATTATCAAATATATAAACCCAATTCTCCTGAAAATGATTCATCAAATATATTTAAAATATTTTAATAATATTGTTATATTAGTTGCACACACATTATTATGTACCTTAAACACTAGTGACAAATATTTTTTAAAGCATACATACTTTTAATAAAATATTATTTACACGCACAGATATATGTGTATGTATGTGTGCAATTTAGAAATAAAATTGTTTCTTGTATGAACTTATTTTACATAGATTTTTTATTACTGAACATGACTTTGCTTCTTTAAGATTTTTTTCTTTAAGAGTATAACTATGTTGTGTGTTTATGGTTAGCTACATTGGAAAGATATGCTTTGGTAGTCATAATAAAAATTTAGGTCCTATGAGGGTAAAAATGGAAGTTCAAAAAGTGACAAAAAAATGTTTACGCCAAAACTCAGGATTCCCACTTTATACATATTTATATATAGAATAGATATTATATATTTATTAGTAATCGGGGCAGACTCGATGTGTGTGCACTTTGGGAAACATATGATTGTCTAAGAATATGATCAATAGGTAAACATGAAAAGAGAAAAAAAGCATAAAAGTTTGTAAAAAGATAAAAAGAAACAAAAACTGGATTATTCTTGTAAAATGAGATCATGATTAATTATCAATGGTGAAGGGAGTAGTGTTGTAGCAGATACATAGTAGTTTGAGATTGTTTCAAATATCGTTAGATAAATACAGAGGTTTAGATAAATATAAATAAATCAAATCAGAGCAACTGCATTAATGTGGGAAAAGGAAGACGCAGTTTTAAGTTTTTAATTGTAACTATACCATGACCGTTTTGCCCTTAATAATAAGTGTAGAATTGACAATTCAAAGAATGATATATTTTGTTAACACCAAAATCTTGCTTAGACTTTATATATGCTACATAAGCTTTATTATTGTAAAGACTAGTGCTAAAGGCACACCTATGTGTGTGCAATTTAAGAATAAATTAATTTTATGAATTTTTTTATGAATTGATAGTTATTTTGGTAGTTATGTCAATTGGTACGTATATTGGTAATTAAACTTTTTTTATAATAAAAAGTTTGGATGTTTAAACCTATTTGTAGTTGCAAAAATTATTATGTTGGTTATATATAATTGGATAGTTAGGATAAAATTTAGTTTTTGTGAGGATAAAAATGATAGTTTAAAAAGTGACAAAAGATGTTTAACAAATAATAGAGATTGATAATAGAGATAAAGGTTAGAAATAAGGATAAATTTGAAAACACACGAAGTTAATACCATTTTAACTACCTAAAAAGGCTTTATATTGTGTGTGCGTGCGTGTGTGTATATTTATGATTGTGTGTGTATTATACACACACACACACACATACATACATACATACACACACATACATATACATATGTAGATGATGATTTTAATGTAATTATGGATGGATTTCCACATTATTGGAAAACAATCAGAAAACATGAAAAAGGAAGGAAATCACCTGGAGAAGACATGAATAGACCTTAGATATCATTAGGTGAAATGCCAAAAAATGTTATATAGATAACATGCACACATTATGTGGTGCAAATTCCATCTCGCTTAACTGAGTTTTTAGACAAAATGATAAAAATGAAGCATTTCAATTATCAAAAAGAAATATTTCATGAGTTCTGTGGCTTCACTGACATGAAAAGAAGTACAGTGAGTTAGATGAGATTTTTAAAAAAGTTTGATGATTGATGGTACACTTTACCCAAAATTTAATGAAACTATCCATAACACCAAAATTTGAAGTGATATACAAAATTTAACGTGCTTCGACTGAATTACCAAACTTAAGTCTGCAAAGAGAAGATTGTTCTTAGTTAAGAGGAAAAACTCAGACAAAATAACACAATTTTAACCCTAATGGCAAATCTTTTTATAACATTCTCATGTAGTAAGAATGCTCTCATCCTATGTGTGTGTACCAAAACATTGAATGTAAATTCAATGACAACAAATATGCACTACATTCAGCAAGAAGCAAAATCACAAATCCTTCTATAACAATAAAGTCTAATATTTCATATTCTCATTTTCCAATATTTTAGAAAATGAAAAATTTAGCTAAGACATAAGAGCATCCACAGCAATGTATAATGGGGGTATAATGCCCCCCATTACACCGCTCCATGACACGGTCTCCCATTGGAGCCGTGTCAAGGAGATTACATGCACAATACTGATGATGCGCGTCATGGAAGATGCTGTGGGATCCAAACGGCATGACAACACCAGCAAACGTCCAAATAGCCAAAATGAGGCAGCATTTTACTTGGTCATTTTTTGAAACATTTTACAACGGTCATTTTTGAAGTCAACCATTTTACAACGGCCTTTTTTTACAACGGCTATATTTTGGCAACAGAGAATTTATTTTACTTCCTATAAATACACAAAGTAATTTTTTTATTTCACCTCACAATCTTCTACTCCATTATCTCTCCTACTCCCTTATTCATTATTTTCAATCTCTTTACATAATTTTACATAATTTTTCAATCTCTCCTATGTGATCGGAAAGTACATCATCAACTTCGGTCGATTTGATCGAGCATATTTGGGAATGATTCAGAGGCAATAATAATGAAAATTAGTATTCGTTATATTGTTATTTGTATTTTATTTAGTTTTAATATTATGTCGTGTAGTTAAATTCAGTAGATAGGGTATTATTAATTAATAATGGATTTATTATGATATTTTCACGTTTGAGGTGTCACGTCAATAATTTATTTTTAAAAATAATCATTTTTAAAATAATAAACTTATTTATTTATGGGTTATGAGTCGCGCATTATTAAAATAAAAGAGAGGAAAGAGTATAATAAAAGAGGAGATAGTGCAATGCTGATGTGGCATGTGGACCCATGCTATTATACTCTGTGAGTGTAATCCATTGTGGATGAGAGTGTAATAAAAGAGGAGATAGTAGAATGCTGATGTGGCATATGGATCATACCGTGAAGGGTGTAAACCATTGTGGATGCTCTAATAAGAATAACTTGTCTAACTAAGGTTTTAAATTAAGAGTTAGAAATTAGAATAATTATTTGACAAAAAAAGAAATTAGAATAATTAAACCGTCTTAGTGCTAGAAGCAATAACACTTATTGTCCTTAGACTTCCTATACAAAAGTTTTTATAAAATTTTACAATAAATTATAGTAAAATTTAAATAAATTAAAAAAAAATTTAAAAAAATTCTACAGTAATTACAATAAAATTTTAAACAAACTCGAAAAAAAAGTTCTTACACAAATTTTACGATAAATTATAGTAAAATTTGAAACAAACTCAAAAAAAAAATCATACAAAAGGCTGTAGGCTGCCGTTTTGGTCATTCATCTTTGTTCTACACTTCTACGTTTTTCCAGGGTGAGACGTTGAACTAGACACACTGCCAAATTCCCATTTCCTCCCTCGGTCATGTATCGAGCCGGAAGCTTCACATCTCTTTTCCTAGTAACGGTTATGAAATCATTAGAAGCGGTAGGTTTAGTTGGTCGAAGCAGCGGTAGGTGGAGTCAAAGTCCCAGCAGTCATCACGCTCTGCATTGCCACTTCTTCACCTCAAGAATCCCAGGTAATCAAACAACAATCCCAATTTCCCAGGTAATCAAACTCCTCGGTCATGTTATGATTGTTGTCTCTAATTATCAGTTCTCCCTTGATTAGAGATTACAATTCTGGGTGTTATTTGAGAAAATATTTCCTTGTTATTGGGAATTCATAAAATAGTGAAACATGGGTGTTGGGGTGGAAATGTTGGCATCAGAAAGTGTAACTTTATTGACCCTTTTCATTATAACAGTAATATTGGGATCTTGAGAATGTATGCTTAAGACTTAACATGCCTCAAGAATGTTTGCTTGATTTTGTAAAGCCTTAAGTTAATCTATAAAATCACTTATCGTTTCGGAGAAAAAAAATGCAACTAGTTGGAATATGCAAACTAAGCAGCGGTGGCATCTGTTGAAGTTCTTGTGATTGATGGTTGCCAACTTGCCATCTAGAACATTTAACACTAGAGATTCATCAAATTCTTGACTACGTTGAAACATCCTCCATTTGGGTGTTGTTTCTGTTGATTTCTTTTGTTATGGTGGTGGTATCGCACCACTACGTTTCCGGCCTTCAAAGCCATTTTATGATTGAATATGTTGTTTATCACGGGCTAGACGGTACATGGTTATAATTTTTTATCTTCATTTTCACTTACATTTTGCTAGTGTTCATGCCAGAACAATTAGCAAGATTAAGACTGTGACTTACTGCATTAAAGTTATGCTTTTTATTCTGCTTTCCCATGTTAGGCTCTCCCTTTCCAAAGTTAAACAGCACATATGTGCAATTAAACGTGGAATAAGTGCCAACAGGTAACGGCAGATGCATTTGAGATTTCATGGAGGCATTTGCCATTATCTTGTACTCTGAATTTTTATTTTCTGTTGCCGTAGATGGATTGTTGAACTTTGTATAATGATCCAAATTAGTCTCTACAATAAAAGAAAAAGGGTAGCCTACCCAAACAGAAAATCTTGGGAATGGTTTTGTTTCATCGCTAGCTTATACCACCTTAGGTATTCTTATTCTCCTGACTGTTAGATCACATCTTTGGTATCTTTTTCTTGATAGAGAACTGTTGAGCAGCAGTAAAATAAGCATTGTGTTGCTTTCTCTGCCATAGCCAATGCATTCTTTCTTTGATTAGTTAAAATCAGAAGGTAATGCAGTGAGTTAGAATCGAATGAAAGAGTTTTGAGATGTAACACAGGAGGAGATTTATAGGTTCAAAAATAATGACAAGAAACAGTATGATTGCAATTTGACAGTAGGTGATGAATTAAAAATATTACCATTCTAATCATGCTGCAATTTATTTGGATATATGCAAATGTCTAATGTATTTTTCTGTTTATTCGAATTGAACAACAAAAGAACATGTTAGGATAAAGTTGTGCTTTGAAGGTACATATGGTATGCTGTTTGACATTTAAGCTTATGAAGGCAGGCATAGTGGGGAAGGCCAAAAAATGGACAATGGAAGTGATCAAATTACACGCGTTCTTTTTTGTGGGCCTCACTTTCCAGCATCTCATGATTATACAAGAGAATATCTGCAGGACTATCCATTTGTAAAGGTAATTAACTTCGTAACTTCCATAATTATGTCTATGATTGTATGTCCTCAAGCTAGTCACTTCTCATAATTGCAGAACCAAGTAACATAAATCTATTGTATTTGGAAATAATGTACAAATTTCTACTGCATGAGTTGTACAAATTGTCAAGTATAATCATCTGAACAAAGTTTTGCCCAAAATATGAACCTGGTTTTATGAGATATGGAGAAGATCTAAGAGGTATGCAAATAATCTAATATTGTTACTTTATACTGACCTCTAAGCTTGACATGTTTAAAATGGGAAGTTTGATTAAATGCAGTTAGTCACCATGTGTTAAGCTCGACGTGTTTAAAATGGGAAGTTTGATTAAATGCAGTTAGTCCCCATGTGTTACATGCCTATTGTACTAGAAAAATCATGTACTTTGGGCAAATAACGGTACTCACCTATGCCCACTTGCAAAAGCAAAATTGCACCTTTTCTTGAAAAGTGATCAGCTTTGTAGCTTAAAATATTATAGTGAAATGTGGTACAGTGCATAAAGCTCTGCTAGTTCTAACATGTTCAAGATGCATCCAAATAAGCAAGGAAAAATGATTCAAGAGCATTTGGAACATACTGTAAATGATTTGGTATAGGTACTGTGAGGAGAGTTAGCTGGTAACTGGTATGGAAAAGGATTTCAACTAAGTGCTGAAAGTGGCAGAGAGTTAGGATTAAGAGGATGAAAATTATCACATAACTGGGGACATATCAGAACTGCAATTAAGAACTAATAAGTATATTGAGATTCAGGATATGTATATGCATGTAGGGAGAGTTTATACTTTTCTATTATTCCCTCATACAGTTTTTAGCAACTACACTCGTACAGTTTTTTAGCCTGATTCACTATTCTCCTTATACAGTTTTTAGCAACTACACTCGTACAGTTTTTACCCTCTCAGGCTGATTCACTATTCTTTTTTTTCCCTCACTTTTTACTGTGCTATTGTCTAAATTCAAGTTCATCGTGATGCTTTCACTTTTGCTTTGTCTTTTCAAAATTGAAGAAATACCAATTGGCTTTCCAAGTTTTGATTAATAGTTGCACAATTAAGTTTTCTCTTCTCTTTCTGGTCTGTTGATGCTTCTCTGGCATGTTTTTGGATAGTTGAGTGACAGTTGTAGACTTACATCCACATAAATGCTTTGTTAAGCTTTTTATACTTTTTATTGCAGGTTGATGATGTTTCATTTGACAGTGTGCCTGATGTTATTGGAAACTATCATCTTTGTGTAGTAAAAAGCATGCGACTGAACTCAGAGCTGATTTCTTGTGCAAAGAGGATGAAGCTCATTATGCAGTATGGGGTTGGCTTGGAAGGTGTTCTTTTACACTTACATGAAGCTTGTGAACTTTCTTGTCTATGTCAATTTTCCCCTGATGCTCTGTCTAATTTAGTGGTTTTTTTTTTTTGGTTACATAAAGGTGTTGACATTGGTGCTGCATCAAAGCATGGGATAAAGATTGCCAGAATTCCAAGTGGTGCAACAGGAAATGCAGTATCGTGTGCTGAAATGGCCATATATCTGATATTGGGTCTTCTTCGTAAGCAAGTTGGTTGTTTTCAGCCCTTCTGTTCTGTATGATTTACCTAGCAACATAGAATAGACATTAAGCAAGTATTTCTATTTAGCTAATGTCTACAGAATTTCTGTTAGGTGATTGGAAAATGATGATTACTTGCATTGGACTTTTGATATAGGAGTTGCAAATCTACTTTGGAGATGAATCATTTTCACAGGGGGAAGTAGGATGATCTGACTTACAATCATGATGAACTCTTAGAAACCTCATGAATTGCTCACTTCTGTTCTATTTATTGTTACTTCTGCTTATGCTTTTGACCTGTCTGGAAGAAGTTTATATGCGTGACCTGGCTCCATAGATGGGGTTTTCATCTTATTTAAACATGTACCTTGATGATGAAACACCATTATGATACATAAATTATGACTTTTTCTGACTGGTATTTGGGAGTCTTGAGCCTTGCCTATGACCTATTTCTTCTTAAAGAGGCACAAGTAATTAAAGCTTGTCATGAATTTTTACTTTAGCATATGAAGGATCTATTGTCAGACTGATTGACTTATTTGAAATCATTTAGGCTTCCA
This sequence comes from Coffea humblotiana, assembly GCA_023065735.1. NCBI lineage: Eukaryota > Viridiplantae > Streptophyta > Magnoliopsida > Gentianales > Rubiaceae > Coffea > Coffea humblotiana. Next base: position 11,731,580 of record CM041217.1, read on the forward strand.
AGTAGTCTCTGTTCACAGCTCTTCTACATCTGCAGTTCTGTCTTTGTACTCTTTTTCCACGTTGGTTACGTACATGTACTTGTAATGTGATCAAGGTGGTCTGTATGCTTAAAGTTACCTTTTTTTTGGAAGTCTATTTTCAATTTTTCTTCCTTGTCATGGAGTGAGATGGGGTTAGGTGTAGGGGGAAGGGCATCACTACAATTGCTTATTTATCCTTTATCATCTGCTTCCATAATATCTCCACAATTTTAACGTGTAGTCAGTGTTTTCTTGGAACTTAATTAAGAGTATGAGTATCAACATGTAGTCTAAGGTGTACATGTAGCCACTTACTTGGTGGTCCAGAAATAGGTAAAGTTTGTGCTTAAGCATGATGCTATTATTTCAGAATGAAATGCAACTTGCAGTGAAGCACAGAAAACTTGGAGTGCCAGTTGGTGACACCCTTCTGGGGAAAACAGTGAGTTTCTGAGTTCCTTTCAGAATGAATACTCCCTTTCTTTTTGTGCCATCTTTCCTTATGGTAATTTTATCTTGCTTGACATTACACCCTACTTTGAAATTGAACTCCATATTTAGAGTGGCACCAAATTCTGAGGTGCATTGGGACCCATAGAGGGGAAAAAGGGAAAACATGGCATGACAAGCTACTAATCTACTATTAAACATATCTCCTATAATTTTTGTCTTATGGGACGTCATGAAAAGGAAATTCCATTCAGGGAAAAGGAAGAATCTTTTCAATAAACTAATAATGAAATGTGAACAGTTAGAATGAAACAAAACAAGAGTTAGTTTTTGCATCTTCCTATTTGCTATGGTACTGTATATAGTAGGATAGATAACTTTCTGGATAAGTAATTTCATCTAGTACGGACTTATCACTTACGTACAAGTGCAAATGAACTGAAAGTTGCGAGCTTATGTGAATGGGTGCTTTTAGGTCTCAGAGTGGTATTCTTTGCTGAAACTGGCATATACCAAACAACTTCACCTTATTGAAATATTTTGTCAACATCTGACCGTGTTAAGGCCTACTTTGCTTCCAACTTGAGATGTGATTCTTATTAGCTGAGTTAATCATCTTAGCAGGAAGAAATTGGGTACAAGAACTGAATTGACGGTTTAAAGGAGGTTAATATAGGGAATGTTTTTTTGGTCCAGCCTATCTTCGTTTGTTAGTTGTATTCAAGGTTCAATTAGTCAATTACTCAAGTTGACAGAAACTGAAAACTAAGTTTAAGTATGTTGTGTTAGCAAGGAACTCCCACTTAACAAATTGAATGCTAAATACTTTGACATGTTATTGTGGATGCTGAATAGTATAAATTTTTTAAAGATTTTTGTGAAAATATACAACCATTTGCAGTTTAAGATCTTCGAAGTGAACCTTAGGGAAAGGGAGGGAGGATCTGGAGATGCATGACTATGTCCAGGAGAAGAACTGAGCATGATGCTAACAACCTCGGAGTAATGGCAACATGCAATGCTATAAAGGGGAGGGGAAGGGTGTTAAGATTGCTTAGGACTTTAATCAGCTGACCTGTATGGTCATATTTGTTGCCAAGCAACTGCTGCATGAAATGGTAGGGAAGTATGAAGGACATACAACATCGTGACAAGTGAAGTTTAGAAGAATAACACCTATTTTATAAATCTATTTGTTTTTTATGTTACTAGTATTTATGGGTAAAATGCTCACTGAAAATGGAATTTTTGGGGATGGTTAATCTCCTAATTGTGGTGTCTATAATTTCCAAAATGTCAAGCAATTTCAAGCGGAGGGCATATTTTATTTTAACCAAACTTGACATTCTTGTTGCTAGCTACTAGTTTGAATTATAGTTAATGAACAATGTCAAGCTTGTTACCATTTATGATTTGCATGATAGGTAAGCCCAATCTCAGCTAATGTCTATCTACTTTGTTGCATTTACAGAGTGAATATGTCTACATAGCCATAATGCAAATTGCCATTAAAATTGGACTTGCATCTTGGTAAACCGTGGTTAATATCTTAGTTGTAGACTTTTTAGTGTTTCATCATTTTGCTTTTGCTGCTGTTTGTGAACTTGTGGTGCATAATTCCTGTAGGTATTCATTTTGGGATTTGGAAATATTGGGATTAAGTTAGCACAGCGTTTGCGTCCATTTGGTGTGAAGATAATTGCTACCAAGCGCAGTTGGGTGTCATACTTAGACAAGTCGTGCAAAACTGAAGGTATGAAGCCTGTGTATGAAAACTTGCTTGCTGACATCTTTTTGTGAATGTTGTTTTCAATGTCTTATCATATATTTACAGCATTCTGCGCTGAAAATGGCACTGAAGATGATCTAGTTGATGAGAAGGGAACTCATGAACATATCATCGATTTTGCGAGTAAAGCTGACATAGTGGTCTGTTGCTTAGTAATGAATGCAGAAACGGTTAGGCCTCTCTGTGTTGCATTGATGTTTCCCATATACTTGCTTCTGATGAAATTTTAGTTATATATTGGTTCATAACATAATCTAAGAGATGGGCAACAACTTACCGACAAAATAAGCAGGACTTATGTTTTGCACTTCCATTTGTTAGCTCAAATTCACAACTGATTCAAAGTTGTCCCATCATGGTGTTGCTACATTGTCTTAGTTGTCAAACTATGAATTTTGATCTTTTAATTTCCCAATTTTACTTCCAGGCTGGCATCGTGAATGAGGGTTTCATCTCTTCAATGAAAAAGGTTGGTTCCCTCAACATGACTATCCTTGATGCATGCATATCACTATACTTGGGTTTTAATTAAGTCTATGAAATGAAGGTTATAAAAGCCTTTCACATATGTACTTTCACTTTGAATTTCCAACTAAACTTTTACATGGAAATATATTAAAATTGTGAGTTTTTAGATGAGTCAATATATAGTTGTCATGTTAAACCATTGTGATGAGTTCTAGTTACAAAGAAACCTGTTTTTTCCCAATTTTTCAGTGCAATTTTGGGTAGGAAGTTCAAACCTGGCATGTATTGTATCTAGGTCAATGTCCTTACTGCTACTAAGGTGGCTGGACTGCAATTATGAAGTGTAAAATTATTAATCGAAGAATAAATTCAGGAAATGTACATTTTGAATAAAATCTAATGTGGCATTTCCCAATATTCTTCTGTTGGCTGCTCTTTTTTAGCAGTAGTTTTTAATATCCATATGCAGTAATGATTTTTTATCAGATAATTAGTTGTCTGGTAGTTTATGAACACCAATCATTTTTGGTTTTAGAATCCACTTCAATATCTTTTAGATTTTCCAGTGATGATCTAGGTAACTGACGAGGATTCATCATGAGAAATATTTTGATCCCTAACTTCCCAACCATGTAAAAAGTATTCCACAATTTTGAGGAAAGTGATTTGCCATGATATTGGTCAAAACCATTGTTGTCTACAGTATATAATTTGATACGCACAGGAAACTTGTCTGGTTTAAAACATGATATAACATCATACATTTAACTAATTATGACCTTCTAAATTTCAGCTGAAAGAAAAAATCGAAATGGATTTTTATCGGGTTTTAAATTGGGTAAAGGACAAATTCTCTTCCTACGAGTGAAACTTATAAATAGCTGTCTCACCATCTGAGAGCCCTGTGCATCATAAGCCTCATGTTTTTACAAATTTGTGTGTTGCAGCCTTCCGTTTAAAGTGGTATTATACAAGATGGTATAATACCAAAGAATTGAAAAATTGTATTGTGGAGAAAAAAGAATTTTAAAATTCTTAAAACTTCTACACAAGTTTTGCATCACTTATCTTTCTTAAAATTCTCTAAATACATTTTTAATACATTTTTATTTTTTAGTCATATTTTTATCTGATAAAAAACACATTAAAAAGTGCTACAATGAAAAAATTATCAAATAATCTTCATTCCAAATGCACTAATTAATTTTATTTCATTTAAAATAAGTATCGCTTTTGGCATTGAGATAAACACATTGAGTTGTTTAGACTTCTTTTTATAGATTATCTAATTCATTTTAGATCTAAAAGGTCAAAATGCATAGTGTAATTGTGTTTAAATGCATTTAGCAACTACTAAAGAAATAGGTGTTTATTATGTTACAGTTATTATGTGTGTTTGAGAATTAGCCAAGGGTATTTTGGTCATGAAAAAATATAACTTTATCTTAACCCTGTCAAAAGAATAACCACGAGGGGTAAAGTGTATATATTTGAAGTTTAAGGGGTCAAAGTGTTACAAGAGCCCAAGTTGAAGGGGAAAAGTGTAATTAACCCCACAAAATTTAATAGAGGTTGATTTTGTAGCAAAGCTATATGTCTGATAATGGAAGTGACTGCATTTTGTTTGCATGCTTGTGCTTGTGTGCTTGGATGCATGTCTCTTGTAGAGAGGGAAGAGAAAAACTTAAGCGTACCTTCAACAGCACCATTAGGTTTCAATTATTTATTTCTTTATCACTAATTTCTTCTTATATATGGTCGAATCATATATTGTTTTGTGTTTATTTTCCCATTATATCTTCAATAATCTCTTTGTACTTTTTTACTAGTATTTTGATGTTGCATTGATAAGCAAAGCATTCATGATTAAAGCAACTTTTCAAATAATATGTTGGACTGTATTTGCATTATTATGGGTTTCAGGGTGCCTTGTTGGTTAATATAGCTAGAGGAGGCCTCTTGGACTATAATGCTGTTCTTCATCATCTTGAATCAGGCCACTTGGGAGGATTAGGAATTGATGTTGCTTGGACTGAACCATTTGATCCTGATGATGCTATCTTAAACTTCCCTAATGTCATTATTACACCTCATGTTGCTGGGGTTACAGAATATTCTTACAGATACATGGCCAAGGTATGGACATACTTAAATTCTCTACATCATAGCTGGAAATACTGTCCTAATTTACTTAAGCCCTCAAGTTACATTAGTTGTTCAAACATTCATATATTTGTTTTTACTGTAGCTCATACACAGACAATCACATGATCGTATGTATTTGCCAAACTGGACTTAATCAAGTTCCAATTAGTAGTGAATGAGGACTGTAAGATTCAGGTAGTCCTAGTGTATGTGGTGTTGGTGAAAACGTTGGAGACTTGACAAGCTTATAGGATGGGTTATTCTCAGCTTTAAATGGTGGATTGTGGTAGTGTGGTGAACTGGAAAGAGTGTCAATGGACTGGCACTTTCTTGGAGGTTGTATTGCATTGCTGAGAATTGTAGATGCAAATCCTAGTGAAAGCAAATTGTGATGGAAATATAGTCTGTGTAGGAAAAGTGATCAAATTTTTAGACCTTGCTGGAAATACATTGACACCATAAACCAAGATTTGGATTACATTGTGCCTGGAATTGAACATGCCATTTGCTGCACATAGAAACAAAAATGGAGTCTAGGTGGCCCCTGACACTGAAGTATTCACTCACCAGCCTAAATGCAAATTTGCAACAAATACATGCTTCACTACAATTCCATGAGATAATAGATAGATAATAAAACCTTGATATAACACAATTACTTTTGCTGTTGGTACTTTGCTCTGGTGGTGAGGTCCAGTAAGTGCTCCACTAGGAGTGCTTAGGTCTCTATGGGACTCTCCACTAGGAGTGCTTAGGTCTCCATGGGACTCTTAATTACTAGAGGTCTTACATTGTGAATTTGTTTAGATTAGCTTGTCCTGTTGGCAATTTAGGCTCTGGTGGCTATCCATCCAAATATCGTTCATGATGACAGTTCCATATTTCATCATTCAAGCATCTGATTGACTTGAAGGTTACTAATCCATTTGTTCTTTAGTTGGTCTAGAGACCATCTGCCTTGTCTAGTTAGATTGTTTGTCAAATCCCTTCAAACTCATTGACAAGTATATGTTATGTTAAGCACGTTGTGATGATTTTCAATTATTTGACTATTTAAAACTAAAATAGAACCTTGTTTTTCCATTTTGTTGTGAACAAAATTCTATATTGATGCAGATACTTTTGATTGTCTTCTTGTTTACTGGATCATCCTTTTCTCTAGGGAATTCATAAGAAAGCCACTGGAATTTCATTCATGATGTGCACCATTGTGCACTGAAACTAATTTCTAGAAGTTCCAATCGTGACGGCCTCAACATGACTCGAGTTACAGTCTACCCACCATATACAACTAGAAATGACTATCGACATGCCTTATGGAGTTGCACTGAAGAATCAGCACAATGAACCTGTTGAAGCTTTAGATAGATGAATTCATGTTATTTATGCTTTCATGGTAGAGAGCTATGTTACTTAAGACCCCTCACTTTGTCCTGCCATACCATGTCCGACCCTTCACTCTGCACTAGAGTAGCCATGTCAGTGGGAACCTGTAGCCAAGTCCGAGTAACTTAGGTAGAGAGTAATAGTAGCAGAGGTTGGAGGTCCTTGACATAAAGTTGCATCAAGTTGAAATGCTCCTAAAAGCTTAAATGGCCTTAAACAAGATACCAAATTCTAAAATCAGATTAGACACATTTAAAAAATACTTTTTCATTGCAGGAAGAAAGGCCCCAAGTAATTGGTGCCCCTGTGCCAGAAACATATTGCTTCTTTTCTGATTCAAAGTCATTCATGCCTCTTGGATGCTAACATTTGAATACTCTTATTCAATTTTTTCAGGTTGTTGGAGATGTTGCCCTTCAAGTCCATGCTGGAAAACCTTTGACAGGGATTGAGATTGTCAACTGATTTAACTCAGGATTCTTTACCTGATTTATGCATATTGTTCTGCCAGCAACCATTTGGCTGTATCCTGTAATATATAACAACTAGAAATGGGGTTGCGCATGATTCAGCAAAGCATGCCAAGGAAATTTGGTTGCAAGATATTCCTGAACTTGTGATGCGTTAATATTGTAGCGGTATCCCTTTGACTCACTCATGTTACAGTGGCAGATCTACTGTGTGCGAAGTTGCAGTACATTGACATTTATTGAAAATTTACTATTACTGGAAATATTGTTGTCTTTTATTATAATCACCCCCAACGTAATTGTGATGGTTTCCATTCTCTATAAAATGGTCTTCAAAGTAGTGATATATCTTCTACCAACATTAGTTTCCATTTCAGGAGATAAAATAGACATGAAAGATGAGAGAAGAGTAATGCAATTTTGAAAACTAAGGGGCGATGCTTTTTGTTGCATTTGTGTAAAACTTCATGAGGACTTGTTCCGGTATGCCCTATAAATTGTTTTAGATGTCAGTGTAAAATCTTTTCTGCCTGGCAGGCTAGATTTTGAATTCTCTCTCTCTCTCTCTCTCTCTCTCTCTCTCTCTCTCTCTCTCTCTCTCTCTCTCTCTCTCTCTTTTCCCTTATTCCCAACTGAAATTCACATCTAGCCAAAAGGTTAAAATTGAATTCGGGTAGTCACAATTTTGAAGTTCTTGAACACATAGCCACTATTTCAAAGGCCAAATTGGCAGTCTTCTGAAAAAACAAACTACAAAGAATAATTATTATCCCCACTGTTGTCTATTCATATTTGACAACATGCGTCAAGTCATACTCACGGGCTAAACTATTTCTTGTAAATTATTTCCATAGGCATTGGATTCTCTTTTACATAAACAGGCTAAGGCCATGTTTGATAATCCAATGCAGTATTAAAATTTAATGAATTCAATTCTTAACATATTCAAACACGTTTGATAATAAAAAAAATTGAGTATCTAAATTAATTAAATGACACTGAATTTCTTAGACAAAACTTGCTTAAAAAAATAAGTAGTAAGTTATTCACTTATCATTTAGGGTGCGTTTGATAAAATGAAAATTTGAAAATTGAAACACATTTGAGTGTATATCACATTCAGTGATAAGTGAAATTTAGTGTCACTTAATTAATTCAGATATTCTTTTGACAAAAAAAAATTAATTCAGATATTCAATTTTTGGTTACCAAATGCATCTGAACATATTAAAATCTGAATTCATTAAGTTTAAGTGCTGAATTGAGTTATAAAACAGGGCCTTAATGTGATATACACTCACATGTGTCAGATTTAGTACTTAACAATTTAATAGTTTAATGGATTTAGACTTTAAATTTCAAATTTCAGTTTTCAAACTTCAATTTTATCAAAACGCACCCTAAATCCAAAACGTAATCAACTCTATTTTCTTCTACATCTTTAGTGTCATCATGCTTGTGAATTTTGTTCTTAACAAACTAAACCCAAAAGAACTTGTGCCTTGGGAGATATTCTTGTCACCTTCTTTGAATACTTCTATTAAGGTTCTGTTTGATGAGTAAAATGGTACTAACCTTCAAGAGTGGACTCCTTAAAACTCCTTTCCGTTGATGATACCAGGACAGAATACTAATGGTTTACAAAAAATTTTCATGAGACACTACTATTACGTATTTAAGGGGATCTAGTGATACCTAATTATCAATCAACAGATTAGTTTCACATACCAAAATTCCCGAATCTTATACGCCTTGACTATTTTAATCCAATTTTTAATCTAGAAACTGCATGGTGAATACTCTCTTAAGAAAGTAGGAATTAAGAAGGTTGTTAGGCCAAAAACAACGCTTGACACCACCGGCCATTATGGGAAAATGACAGAAGAACCTGGTATTGGAACTTGGATGGAAGTGGCAATATAATGTTTTGTCACTTCATGGAAGCAGGACAGTTCACATGGGCCAATTGCTGGACACAACACGTTAAACAGGCAGACATGCACAAGCATGAGAGGGAAATGTTCCAACAGGCTTACCCAAGGCAAGTTGGAGGAAAAAAACAAAGCCATGGTGTGTATTGCAGTGCCATTTTCACACGATAGTTGTCATGGATGGAGTCAAGAAGATTTCTCCATCAACCCATATTTAAACTCTGTCTTGATGCTGAAATCTTTGACAATATGAGGTATGGTTTTCCACATTTTCAAAGTAATTCCAACTACCTGACTTTGATAACCCCTCTTTCATTGGACCTCAAATTCATGTGGGAAGTGCGTTTCCTGTGCGTTAGATCCAGCTCAAGCATTTCAGTTGCTGGTCATCCTTTCTTCTTTCTTCTTTTTGCCTTTTTCTAGTAAACGCTTATAAGATTATCTGTCTTATTTGGTGATCAAGTAAGAATCAAGAGTCAATTTAGGCATAGTTGAAATTAGCTGTTGCATAACACATGTTTAGTCTTTTTCCCTTTGACTCTACCTTTAGGCATAGTGTGTTTGGATGGAAAGAAAACATAATGTCAAAGAAAGGATTAGGGGAAAAAGATATAATAATAGCTTGTTTGGAAGTTTTTAAGTGAGAGAAAGGAAAAGATCTTTTTTTTTTTTTAAAAAAAAAAACGTCCGCATATTTTCCTACCAAAAGTGGAATAAAATGGAAGCAAAACTCAAATACTCTTACTACCAAATGTAAAATACTAATTGTAAAGAGAGTTTCTCTTCTCTTCTGTTCTTTTCCAACTTAAGTTTTAGTTTCGCCATCTAAGTCCTCTTAAGCTTCTTTCATAGAAAAATTGAGTCTCTATCACTATTCGCTACTTGTGAGTTGTAAGCAGAAGAAAGGAAAATGAGTAGATACTCAAGAATGAAAGAAGACAGCACAGGAAGATCAAATCCATAGATTTTATACTGATCTTTCTTTTACCACTCAAAGCACCAAAATCTATTTATGGTCACAAGCCTAAACCTCAAGAATCCAGAATAGACCGAACGAGAAATATACCAGAACTTACCAACGTTGATATCCATGACCCAACTCAGGAAGATCATCATGGGGGACTCTGCTGGAGAGGTATTTGGAGTCATTTTGAGCCGAAAATGTTCGGTCTCCTCAGCTTCTTCTCAGAACTATTTCATGTGTGAGAAGAAACTGCATCACTCCCAAATGCAGTTGAGGAGGGTAATTTCTTATGAGGAGATCATCCTCGGTCACCGAAGGCTACGTCTAGAATTCACCACCAATGGATCAACAGAGCATGATGAAGATGATGAAAATGTAACTCTGACGGCAGTGAAGACAAGATCCATCAAGTAAAAGAGGGAAGTTTTTCAGAGCCTTAAACGAATATTTCGATTCTAGTTTATGTACTGAGATTTGAAACACCTGAAAGCATGCTTGTTCTCCAAAAACTTGCCACAAGGAATATTTGGATTTTAGTTGAGTTCTTCCAGAGAAATCTAATGTTAAAAAAGACTATTTTTTTGTGTTCTCTATTGTTGAACTTTGATTGCTTTCGGTGGTTTTCTTTTGATTAGGGGAGGGGTAAAGGGATTCAAGCAGTGAGAATTTAACTCTCATTTTGGGAAAGAAAAGCTAGATACGCATTGATTTGATGAAAAAATCCTCCACTTTCTGGGCACCTGCAGCAAATCCTGTTACTTTCATCTTCTGCAAGCACTTTCGCTGGACCGGTATACATATTCAGATGTTCTGATGAATTCTAACAGACCATTGCTTATTGATTTTGGCGAAAACTGGTTCACAACAAAAATTTTAGTTTTCTGGCCTCTGTAGGCTGTAGCAGTTCCTAGGATTTTATCTTCCCCAGCAAAACCAGATTTTCTGCGATTAAGAAATTCGTCTTTACATGTTACTTCCAGCAATTGATGACATATTCCTGCAAAAATCACCATCTGGATAACATAAAATTAGCTAGTCTTTGCAAATCTTTAGCAACTCAGCAAGAACCACAGAAGTTTGAGTGATGTGTCGGACTTCATTAGAGATTTGGAAGCATGTAAGAAGACGGTTCCAAGATTACTTTTCTGGCAATCATGAGTTCTTGCCATGATCCATTCTCTTTTCCCAAACTTCATGATTATTGGTGTTAAAGATCGAGGAAATTTGATGTCTAGTTTCCAACATCACGGTTCTCGGCGTTAATAATTGTAATTGGGAAATGCCAAAAAAATGCTTTCACGGTTTAGAGCCTCCAGGCTTCATGCCTGTATACACATGCTATTATTAATATGAACCAGAAGTAATCAGCAGTGGAGATTTTATTGAGGCCAATTCTCTTTGACTTAAGGGAAGCAAATGCAAAAGCCAAGAGAGATTTCCACTTCTCCAAAAGAAAGATATTCAATTCCTGAAAACACATGATAAGGCCTTAACTCTCGCATAGGGTTCTATGTACACAGCGAAGGGAAAAATATAAGCTTGACGATTTGTCCAGAAACAATCCTTTTCACACGCAAAGACTCGTGTCTAAAATCCTCCTCGAGGACTCTGATTCCAATTTTGTGACGAAACAATGGCGCAATTGAGAGAAAAACTGGTTGAAGAACCATGCACCGTAATCAAGCCTCAATGTACTATATACAACTATAATCCCCCCCCCTCTTACTAAGTGGATATGTCCTCAAATCCAGGAAACATAAAAATTCTGGATGGCTATAGTATCTGGAACAGTTTAACCAGTATCACCAATCAAAACCAGCTGAGCAGTTTACCTGATATACATACCCCTACCATCAAAAATTCACACTCAGTTCACAAACCATCAGCCATTTCCTACTTTCTTCATTTGCTCTCGCTGAAGTCTGCATCAATAACATCACCATCATCTCCACCAGATGATTTACCTGTTGAACCAGATGCTCCAGCATCAGCACCAGGTGTAGGACCATCTCCTGGACGCGCCCGGCTGGCCGTACAAAGATTGTCCCAGTTGCATCACTTCCTGGTTTAGTGCAGCCATGGCATCCTTAATGGCTTGGGTCGAGCCACCAGATACTGCATCCTTTAGCTCTGTCAATTTAGCCTCCACCTTCTCTTTGACGGCAGCAGGGACTTTTTCTCCTAATTCCTTCAGCTGCTTTTCAGTTTGGTAGATGATGGAGTCTGCTTGGTTCTTGGTGTCAATTGCTTCCCTCTTCTCCTTGTCCTTCCTTGCAAACTTTTCAGCCGCCTGAACCATCTTATCCACCTAATGTTTACAAGGCACCAGAAACAAATCAGTGATTTTGGAACTATTGCAGAACAATGAACTCTTCAAGGCTCAGAATCCAGACAAGATATGACTTTTCAACACCAAAACAGCCATGATGTCTGACATAGGATATAAGATACGTACCCTCATCTTTGGGTAAAGTGCTGGCACCAGTAATTGTTATGTCTTGCTTCTTTCCAGTACCCTTGTCAACAGCAGTAACAGATAAGATACCATTGGCATCAATATCAAATTTGACCTCGATTTGGGGAACACCACGAGGAGCTGGTGGGATACCATCTAAACGAAAGCTTCCAAGAGATTTATTGTCTTTCACAAACTCTCTTTCGCCTTGCAACACATTAATTTCGACACTTGTCTGTCCATCTGCTGCTGTAGAGAAGACCTCTGACTTGGAAGTTGGTAAGGTTGTATTCCTGGGGATGATTTTAGTCATTACACCACCCAAGGTTTCAAGGCCAAGAGACAATGGAGTCACATCCAGGAGAACAATGTCACTAACATCTCCAGCTAAGACCCCAGCCTAAAACCATTCAGAAAATTAAATGCATGGCTCAGGAAGACTTCATGTGCACGGCAAAAATAAAGTACCAGATACAAAGGGAAAACAAAGTATGGCAATTCAAATGAAAAACAAACCTGTACTGCAGCTCCAAGAGCAACAACTTCATCAGGGTTCACAGTAACATTAGGCTCCTTGCTAGTCAGCTTTCTGACAAGGTCCTGGACAGCAGGTATTCTTGTTGACCCACCAACAAGAATTATTTCATCGATATCATTGAAGGAAAGCTTCGCATCCCTTAAGGAAGTCTGAACAGGTGTCTTTAGCCTATGAAGGTATTCGCAATCATCAGGGGAATACCAAAATTTTCAACAGCAATAAGATAGCAGTCGAAATCAATTCAATTAAAAACCTGAACATTTAACTATCCACACGAGTAAGACAATGATACTACTGAATCTACCAATTTGAATAAATACCTACCGGTCTAGTAAATCTGAGCATAATTCTTCAAATTTGGCCCTTGTAAGTGTCGTTTCAATATGTTTTGGACCATCTGCAGTAGCAGTAATAAAAGGCAGACTGCAAAAAAAGCTCACTAAGTCAAACTGGACAGAGGACATACAATCAAGTAAACAATAAATGCTATTTATAATTACCTAATATTAGTTTGGGTCAAAGAAGACAATTCTATTTTTGCCTTCTCAGCTGTCTCTGTTAGACGTTGAAGAGCTTGTTTTATCTTTCAGAAGATCTATTCCTTCATTCCTCTTAAAGTCCTCAGCAAGCCATCTACGACTCGCTGTGCAAAACCACAGATATACTTGTCAATAATGAGAATCTCCCATAAGAAACTCATTAAAAGACTAATTAGGTCGCTGTATACCTTGTCAAAGTCATCACCACCTAAATGTGTATCACCTGAGGTTGAAAGGACTTCAAACACTCCATCTCCACCTCAAGAACTGCAAACAAAAGTCCAAGATTTAGTCCAAAAGATGATATTAGGGTTAACACAACAAAAAATGTTCCTAAAATCTAATCTCTCTTTAATAAAAATACTACTTATCTCAAATCTTATACAAAATAAATACCGATGCAAGGCTACAAAACAAGAAAAACATATCAATCATGACAGATATCTGAAATTCCCCTCCAAAGATACATTTCACAAAATTGTTGCTTCTCAGGAAGAATATTAGAAGGAATGGTTGAACATCTTGGAGCATTTTTAATACCCATCATGGATTACTGAAGATTCCATCCCAAGATTGTATTTTTCCCCTTTTTTTTCATATGCACGACATTACTCAGAACTTGCAACCACATTTCTACACACTATGCAGCATTAACAAGTCATAACCAGTGCTCAAGCTGCCTTCAATTGATATGATACTGGGAGATGCAAAGAATATAGCTGAGACTAAATTTCATAATTCTTCCTTAGCGACCAAAAGAGATGAAGAACACAGAATGGCGATGAAGACTGCCAGCAGCATAAGCTTTAAGTGACATCAAAAGCTGACAGTAATATCACCAGGGCATGCCAATCTAGCTATCTGAAATATTTATTTGTATGGCATGAATTTAACAATGAATAAGAATAACATTTTTGCCGAAATGACTCTAGAGAAACTAATAAGGACTACCAAATGTGTTCCTGAATAACAAAATAATACTAACACAACAAACAGGGAAGAGGATCAACAATTATCCCATACCTGACACATCAAATGTACCACCTCCAAGGTCAAAGACCAGAATGGTTTCATTATTCTTCTTCTCAAATCCATAAGCCAACGATGCAGCAGTTGGCTCATTGATGATCCTGAGGACATCCAAACCAGCAATCCGACCAGCATCTTTGGTTGCAGTTCTTTGTGAGTCATTAAAATATGCTGGGACAGTAATCACTGCCTTGGTTACTTTATCATTTAAGAACTTTGATGCATCATCAACTAGTTTTCCTCAATACCTGAAAGGAAACAAAAACATTTCAGTGCATTATATTAGCTAAAGATTAGCGTCCAGTGTGGTTAATGTACAATTAATGAAAACGTCGTCATACACATAATGATGCAAGCCTTAACCATCTACCACAAACACACCAGATAAAAAACCACCAAAAACATTTCTTTCTCATAAAAGGTTAACATCAACCGATGAAGAATGAGATATCCTAGTTAAAAAAATAACAGGACAACATAACCAAAAATGAGACGGCAAGAAAGGAGGAAACCTTTTGTTATTGTTTATTCTCATCTTAAAAGACATCCTATATTGAATTTGAATTTTGACATACATCAGACGGATTCTTGCCTATTCTTCCTCTCCCCATTCACAATACCAAGTCAATCTACCAGTGCTTGTACTAAAGGCAAAAGTGAAAAAATGATTGGAAGCAAAAAGTCCATGAGTTCCAAATACCACTACCACATAGAAGATAAATGGCGTACCAAAATTACACTTTCTTAAATTTCCTAGACAATTAAATTATCAAAATAAACTCTAAAAGTTGCAATCAAGCTGCATTCTTTTAAACTTAAGATGATAAAGTCCTTGACCTTCGACAATAAACTCCAAAAGCTGCAAGCAATATACCTGTACTCTTTTAATCTTAGACAAAAGTGGAAGAAAACTTGTAATTAGACATGTCAACATGCATACCCTGCATATAGACAAGAAGTAACAAGGCGAAACCAAGAAACTGGTCGTCTGATTTATTTGACATTCGCTACAGAAAATACAACAGTTAACTCTCCAATCCATCTCAAGTTAACAGATGCATATTTCAGCTCAATTGAAGGGTAAAATGAATCAAAATACCATAAAACTCAAATCGAAAAAGTACATAATTAAAAAGTTCAACCTCAATGGCTTCAACATTGTAGGATTAGTATCATGTGACATTATTACATCTGAAAGAACACTAAAACTGACAAAACTTATGAACTAATTTACTCACCTGTGCAGAAATCTCTTCAGGGGCAAACCTTTTACCAATAGCAGGGCACTCAAGTTTAACATTCCCATTCTCATCTCTCACAACTTTTATACGAAACCTGCTTAGATTCCTCATCCACCTCAGACATCTTCCTCCCAACAAACCTCTTCACAGAGAAAAACGTGTTTTCAGGATTCACCACAGCCTGCCTTTTTGCAATCTGCCCAACCAATCTATCCCCGTTTTTGGTATAGGCCACCACAGAAGGCGTCGTTCTTTGCCCTTCAGCATTAGTAACTATAGTAGGCTTCCCTCCTTCCATGGCAGCCACTGCTGAATTCGTTGTCCCCAAATCAATCCCAACAACCTTTTCATTCACTACCCTCAAAGGCCTGTAGAACTGAGGTTTTCTGCCATTATTACTGCTTCTTGGCTTGAAATTACAGAAAGAAATTCTACTGCCATTTGGGCTCAATTTATTGCCTAAAAATGGAGTTTTATAATGCAAAAATGGGTTCTGAAATTGGGTTGCTGCTGCTGCTGATGAAGACGCCATTTTTTATCAACTTTCAGGCTGATTTTTGGGTCAAAAGATAAACTTTATTGGTGAATAATTTGAGCAAAATCGAGGGAACAGATTGGCTCTTGATAAAGTATACACCAAGAGAGGAAAAGGGTTTATTTAGTAGGTAAGGGAAAGGTGAGACGAGAGTGAGGTAGGAGATAGAAGACGGGGTCTCGGAAATTCTAGAAGGGTCAGATGTCGTTGGATTCTGAATGGTTAAGGGAGGAAGTATTAGCCGTAGGATCTAAGATTTTTGGACTGTGTTTGTTATCCAGTGGAGTGGGCCAATAGGACAAAGGGGAAGGTCGAGGAGGTTCTGGTTCTAGTAAGCAAAATCTACTGCACACTCGGTTGAGCTGTGGCTTGGAACGGATCAAGGGCTTCTACCCTAGTTTATACCATAGTTAGTACTCTTGTGCTCCTACTTTCTACCCTGAAGCCTGAAGGAAGGGGTGGCCCTAAATGTGTCACCGGGAAACTTAAGAGACTGAAGACTGAACCATCTCAAATCCACATGGGCGCACCAAGCACCCATTTATAAAATTTCAAAAAAATCTTGGATTGAAATACAAGTCAAATTTTGAATCCTTTGACTTACACTTAAAGGAGGGATTTAAATTCGTCCTTAATCAAAGACTTCTATAATTGCTAAATAAAAATTGCATATGTACGATGTAAATACTAAAAAACAAATTTAGATACTAAAATAATAAATATAGATACTATGAAGTTTATGAAGGGGTATGGATCCATTGCACAAGTTTTTACTGCATTGTTGAAGAAGGATGGGTTTCAGTGGAAAGAAAAAGCTAATAAGGCATTTCAAAAGTTGAAGATGGCAATCTGCAGCACCCCTGTGTTGGCTCTTCCAGATTTTAACAAGCCATTTGTAGTGGAGACTAATGGTTTGTTATGAAGGAGTAGGGGCTGTCTTTATGCTAGATAAGAGACCAATAGCCTATTTGAGTCAGAACTTATGACCTAAAAATATGGGGCTATCCATCTATGAAAAGAAGTTATTGGCATTAGTGAGTGCAGTGATCAAATGGAGATATATTTGAAGGGGCACCATTTCATCATCAGGACAGATCACCAGAGCCTAAAATGCTTATTAGAGTAAAGGGTTACTACTCAGCAAAGGTGGCTCACTAAACTATTTAGATTGAGCTGTGAGATGTAGTACAGAAAGGGAAAGAAGAATGTTGCTGCAGATGCATTGTCCAGTAATGCCAACAAAGAGGAAAGAGACTGCTCAAAGTTGGTGAGTGTTGTTCTAGAATGGATGAAGGAAGTGATAGAGAGCTACCAAGGGGATGAACAGGTACAAAAATTGATTAGGAAATTAGTACTCATTCCTGGTAACTTACTAGATTACTCCTATTAGGGTGGTGAGATTTAAAGGGAGAGTAATGATGGGAGCAAGTGGTGGAATAAGGAGGAAGATTATCAACACACTTTATGACTCACAGTTAAGAGGTCATTCTGGAGTTCAAGTAAGCTACTTAAGGGCCAAACAGATCTTCCACTAGCCTGGAATGTATAAGGAAATCAAAACTACTGTGCTGCAATGTGACACCTGCAGGAAGTGCAAGAATGAATACATGGCATATCCAGAACTACTGCAACCTCTTCCCACTCCTTAGTACTCCTGGAGCCATGTCACAATGGACTCATTGAGGGGTTGCCAACTTCAGAAAAGAGGGATACCATCATGGTGGTGGTGGATAGGTTCACCAAGTTCGCTCACTTCATCAAGTTGACACATCCCTTTGATGCTCCCACAGTAGCTAGAACATTCCTTTGACACATCCCTTTTCCTGGATCAGGTTTGCAAGTTGCATGGGATAGCATTGAGTATACTATCTGATAGGGATAAGTTATTTACCAATCAATTCTGGACTGAGTTGTTTACACTATTGGGATCAGAGTTGAGTCTAAGTACTGCCTACCATCCCCAAATTGATAGCCAGTCTGAATGGGTAAACTAGGTACTGGAGATATACTTGAGGTGCATGACACATTTGGAGCCTAAGAGATGGAATGCTTGGTTATCACTAGCTGAATGGTGGTATAATACAACATATCACACAACCATACGTATGAGTCCATTTGAAGCCTTGTGTGGTATGCCACCTCCTCAGCTAGCCCTCGAGCCCTACTCAAACTCAAAGGTTGCTAGAGTGGCTAATCATCTGAAGGATAGACGAGGTTGAATGAGCTGCTCAAAAGAAACTTACAAGAAGCTCAAAACATGATGAAGGTTTATGTTGATCAAAGGAGAAGTGAGAGCGAGTTCAGTGTGGGAGATTGGGTTTACATAAGATTGTAGCCTTATAGACAAACTTCCATAGAGATGAGGAACAATGCTAAGCTGTCTACTAAGTATTTTGGGCCATATTAGGTGGTGCAAAAGATAGGGAAAGTTGCTTATAAGTTCAAATTACCAGTAGAATCTCGAGTACACCCAATGTTTCATGAATTATTACTTGAGAAGAAGGTAGGGCCAGAAGTAGCTCCAGTGTTGCAGTTGCTTGAAATTGATGAATGGAAATATATGAGAGTGGAACCTGTGGCTATGCGAGACAGGAGGATTGGTTACGAAAAAGAATGTAGTGGTTGTGTAATGGTTACTTCAGTGGTGGGGAACTTCTTTTGCTGAAGCCACCTGGAAGGATACAGAAACCATTGAAACGAAGTTCCCAGAGTTTCAATCGTGAGGACAAGATTAACTGAAGGTGGAGCAACTATTATGGAGTAGGAGCTGAAGCATGAAGAATTGGGGCCGAAGCCATGGTTCCAAACAAGGAAAGCGTGAAATGGAAAGGAAGAGACGAGGTCAGAGGCGTGAAAGGGAAAGCACGCCTTCTCATGGGATCATAAAATTTGTAATCTCTATATCTTTCAGAATATCTAATAAAATAACAACTAATCGTCCTTGAGTCCAATTTTTTTCATTTGACCTATAGGGTCTTATCTCATCTAGACATCCCAAATATATAAATGCTTCAAACTACGTCTGTTCCTGGTCCAAATCTTATAAGGGATTCTAGTAGTTGTCTTGGTTAGAATTCTGTTAAGAATATAAGCTACAGTCTCAAGTGCTTCTCCCCAGAATGATCTGATAAGGTAGAATGACATATCATACTTCCTTACCATGTTCTTAAGTGTTTTATTTCGTTTTTCAGCAACGCTATTAATAGTAGGTGAATCCGGCATAGTATACTGTGGGACGATACTGCATATTTTTAGGTATTTAATAAATGGTCTTGGATGTTGTTCACCTGAACCATCATATCTACCATAGTACTAATCACCATAGTCAGATTTGACGCTTTCGATTCTTTTGTTGAGTTGGTTTTCAACTTTAACCTTAGAACTTTTGAACACGTCCAGTGGCTGTGATTTTTCAAAAATGAGATATATGTAGTCATATCTTAAAAAATCGTCTATGAATGTTATAAAATATTGCTGACCGGTTTCAAACAAATGTAGGAAATGACTCACAAATGTCTATATGTATAAGTTCTAAGACATTTAAGATTCTATTGGTTTCAAATTTTCTTTTGTTAGTTTGTTTCTTTTTTATACAGTTAATACAATCATAAAACAACTGTAAAATCGAGGGGTCGAGAATTTCATTTGACATAAGTATTTTTATTCTTTTTCTAGAGATATGATCTAATCTCATATACGCATAATGCCATCGAATTCTTGTTGGTTAATTTTTTTTTTTTTACTTTTATAGTACTCAAATATAGAGATTTATTAAAATGAGACAATTGTACCAATTAAATATAGATTATCGTAATATAATAAGAATCAAAATCCATCAATTTTGAATCAATGAAACAATTTAAAATTTTCATTTTTAAATGAACAAAAGAACCAAATTTATCCAAAATAAACAAAAATTAAATTCCTGTCAAAAAGACTGTATAATAACTATTTCAATTAAGATCCAAATAAAATTTGATTTTTAACAATAATTTAAGAACTCTTGTTACCGTCAACTTGAACTGTTTTGCCATCGTCCATATCGATATATCTTTCATTATCATTAGTCTTTCGGTAATTCAGGCAACCCTGCCATAGACAACACTGATGTGAGTTATTGTACTAAAATCTAATCGCCATTTGTATTTAGGTACCAAAATTAAATAACCTCATAACAAATCAAATTAAGAAGTATACCTTTCTTAACACGCAAAGCGTGATAGTTGGTGTAATACTTCTTTTATGCCCTTCAAACTCTATAGAAGAAACAACTGTTCCTTTTCGGTTTAATTGATTTCTTTTGTTATTTCTTTTGAGGTGCCATAACCTATAGCTTCTTTATCTTTCTTTATTTTATGTCCCTTACTTTTATTATTAATGGTTAAAACTAGATGAGCACTCTCTGTCTGATCTGATTTCAACATTTTCTCTTCTTTTGCACAGTGTGAGATGAATTTATTTAAAAAATCAAGTCTCTTTCTGACAGTTGTAATTATTCTTAAATTAGCTAAATTGTATAGGAAGAGATATCAAAACCAAATGCACTAGTAACTCCTCAGAGAGGAGTAACTAAAAACACATTCAACTTAGATGCAAGATAAGACATCTCCATGGCGTACTCTCTGATATTATCCATTACTATTATATCTCATTGAAACTAGGCGTGCCGAGAGCATATTTATTCCAATCTTTTCATTTTTAAAAACCTTTTCTCAATGTCCTGAAA
This sequence comes from Coffea humblotiana, assembly GCA_023065735.1. NCBI lineage: Eukaryota > Viridiplantae > Streptophyta > Magnoliopsida > Gentianales > Rubiaceae > Coffea > Coffea humblotiana. The sequence goes on from CM041217.1 coordinate 11,752,267, forward strand.
GAACGCCTTAATCGTAGTTGTCGTTTCTAACATTGTTCCTTTGAATGCTTCCGTAACAGTCTTTTTAATGATCATTAAACACAAACAATTTGATCTCTCTCACCTTTCTTTATCCCTTTTTTCATCAGAGGTACTCTCATCTGTAAGAGATAGAGGAGAATCAGCCCTTAACGTAAGGTCGAAATTCATTAGTCCAAGAACTATCAAGAAGATTTTCTTTTCAATACTTGGAATTTGTACCATTCAACATCAGAATATTATTGATATTGACAGTTATATTTGTAAGATCATTCACAACTAAACAGAAAACATGAAATAATTAAAACGAACTTTTACAGATAAACATAATAATAAATTTAAATAAAGGTAACCCTATCTTAAAATAGTGATATTTCATTCCTATTTAGTCTTTGGACAAAACTATTAATTTCTAAATGATATCTTGGTGCAGTAATAAATACTGACATAATAACATATCAAAAAATAAATTTTTCTTTGATTTAATTTATAATTTACATGTGAAAATTGAATAATAATCACGTGTTTATTACTACAAGTGCACGTGCAATTTTGTTAAATATTGACCTTTTTTTAGGTAGATCAATACTCACAAAATTATAAATACCAACTAGTTATATTTTAGAACAAACTAATTTTCACAAAAAAGGTCACTTTGGTGGCATATTGTTTCAAATAATTTATTTCAAAATATATATAATCATACCAATATTCAAATTTAAAATTGCATAAATTATACAAAATTTAGATCAAAGTCAACTTTGGTTAACTCTATTCAAATATGGTCAAACTAGTCAAACTAATCAAATCTAGCTAAATTAGTTAATTCTGGTCACACAAGTCAATTCTAGTCAAATCAGTCAAATTGATCAAAACTTATTGAACTAAAAGTCCATATCCATAAATTTGATCCAAAATTTATCATTTAAACCCAAAATCTTCTTGAAACCCATTAATGCTTTCATACTTACTGGGCCAATCTTTTGGACTTTGTAAAGCTTAAAGGAAAAATTGTAATTTTGGACCCCAATCTATAATCCATGCTTGGATCTAGTCTCCATTCTATTTCTCAAAGCAAATGTGCTCCCCAGTCTATTTTATTTTGCGTGAAAGTGGGTAATTGACAAATTTCATCCAATTATTCACGGAATAACGGCACATGCAGTCACCTGCTTCTGCATAAAAGCCTTTTATCATTTTTTAAACTCAGAAATGGGTAAAAAAAATGTCAATTATCATTATTTTTGTTTCTCTATTCGTTATTAAAAACGATAACATAGATTAACACTAGTAATTAACAAAATATGAGTGATTTTGAGTTAAGATTGGTTCATAAAGCCAAGGAAAGAGAATGAAACACATTGCAGCCAAACCCTTTCTAACTTAACCGAGCTTCCCACTGTATCTCAGAATAAAGCTTACAAGCCATGAAATAGAGATCTAATCTATTCACGGAGAAAATCCAAAAGAAGATCTGGTTCCTTATTTAGATTTGCAAGGAGATTTGTCTATTTCTCAATTATGGCAAAAACCTTAAACCTTCTTAATCGAGTTTCCTTGTAATTAGTAATGGCACAAGAAAAATTTTGCAAGTGTGGCGAGCCATCAAAGATGTTTACCTCTTGGACAAACAACAACCCTAGGAGAAGGTACTACTCTTGTGGCATTAGGAAGGTATGGGATTTTATGTACCTTTCTGGTTATGAATGCAATTCTCCCTATTTTAATTTTTTTTTTCTCTTTTTCGTGGATTGAAAGTGTAGCAGAGATTGCAATGGTTGCAACTACTTTGAATGGCATGACTCAATTGTCGTGCCCCATTTTTTCGAAAAATAAAGTTACGGGTTTATAAAAATGAATTTTGATTTATTTTGAGTGAAAATGAGTTTTTGACTTTTAGTGAATAAAGAAAAAGAAAAGGGTCTAAAATGGGACTTAAAAGTGCAACGATTTGGGCCCAAAATAATAGTTTTAAAAAATAGGAGTCGCCATTTGGTATTGAATTAAGATGTACCAAGTCACCTAAAAATGAATTTTAAATAAAAAATAGAGAAAACCCTTTTTAAACGACTCCAAATTTTCGAAAATCAAGAGAAAAGACTCGGGAGTCACGGTTGAAAAAATGGAAGGCAAGAAAAAATTCCAAAACACCCTTTCAACCTAGCCAAGGCTAGTTGCGTGATTTAGTCAAAAATTTTCTTAATTTAACCTAAAACTTATCACATTTGGATGTTACTATATCAATGCAAACCTAGACCTAATGGCTATCGAGAGAGTCAATATGTCTCTTCGAATTTTAGTTGGTGCAAATCACATTAATTATGATACCCAAAAGTGACTCTTTGAAGAGATCACGAATATGCAAAATATGATACTCGAAAAAAAAAGAAAATAATAATAAATATACATGATCTAAAAGAATGCATCATAACGGGTGCAGGGAACTTAAGATTCGTGACTAGATTTTCCTTTTTATAGAAAGAATACGAGCGTGCTAAGGCTAAAAAGCCATACTCGTCCATATTCCATATTTAAAGAGTGATTTCTCTAATTTAATCAAGCAAATGATCTAATCTAGTTCTAATTTTCTTAAATGAAATGCAAATCTAAAATGTTATGTTTCACACATAGGGATAAGGGATATACATATAGGGGAAATATCATGCAAAAAATGATAAATATCTTAAAAAGTAAAAAATATGCATGAAATGTAGTGATTTGTCACACAAATATGATCTAGCGCGTGGACGGTCCCTAAGGGTCTAGCGTTGGACTAACCCATATCTATAAGTTCTCACTAGCGTTGGACTAGTGAGAAAATGGGAAAAAGGGCCATAACTAACGTTGGACTAGTATGGTGACGTCATGCATTTATTATAATTGAATAAGTCATATAAAATATAATAAAAGCAAGTAAATACATAAGTCACATAGAGTACATAGCACGTAACCATGATATCTACATGCAAAAACCCTAAGAAAGCGAGTAAACACGTAAACACACAAGCATGCGAGTACACAAACCAAATAAGAGCAAATAGAGGCCTAACTATTACATTTGGGGGCCCTAACCACAATCTAAAGGGGGAAAAATAAAATAATAAAATAACTACCTAACTATTACATATTCTTTCTAAATACACGTCTTGAACTCCCTAACTATTACAATTTGACATTTAAATGTTTCTCAAATAATCAAAAATTAAATTAAAATAAATATACAAAATTAAAAAATAAATAAAGTGAATAAATAAATAAAAATAAAAAAATTCAAAAATCATGCAATTACACACATAAAATCACATAGGAGCACATAGGAGGATTTAAAATAACACAAGAAAATACCTCCCTTGACGTAGTAGCTAATTGGGGTGTGGATTTGCCCTATTTAACTCCAAAATTAACAAAAATCATCAAGGCACCAATTTAATTAAAAAAAACATTAACATGTCAAGAAATGGAAATAATCATGAATTTTATCAGTTAGAGTATTTAAATGAAGCATAATTACTAATTAAGGAAGATAATCAACATATATTTAAGAAATTAAAACAAGTAAGGACCTAATTGCAAAAATTAAGAAAATTTTGGAGGTCAAATGATCATTATTACAAAATTTAGGGGTCAAAATGAAAGCAAAATAAAGTTTAGGAACTTATTTGTAATTAAATTAGGGACCTATTTTAAAGAAGTTAAAAGTTTTTATGGGCCATAGTAAAAATAGTCAAAAGTACAGGGACTCATTTGCAAATTCATTTTCTAATTTCTTAAGAAAATCAGCTCATTGGGCCATTTTTCTTTATTTGCGCCGAAGGCTCCCTAAGCCCGGTCAAAAACCCAAGAAAATGGGCGGGTTAGCCTTTATTTTTCAACAAAACAAACCCAACCCAATAAAGGGGTTTTAATCTGCCATGCTCAAACCCATAAAAAATAAGCCAAAGTCCACTTCTAAAACCCAAGCAAAATAGGCCAGATTTTTATACCAACCCAACCAAACAAACCTCAATCCAACCGTCCAACTATTTTTACTAAATCCAACTAGATAAAAATCTACTAAAATTTATTAAAGACTGATTATACTCTAAATCCCAAAAATAATTTACTTAAAAACGCATTTAAACATAGAAAATAAGATCAGAACACAAATGGTTCGATTGCAAAAGTTTTTGGGCCATATCAGCATTATGTAAAAATTGAGGGGCTAAAGTGAAATTTTTGGAAATGCTCATGCAAAGCCAGACGAAGAGAGCTTTCTTCCTCACAACTCTATTATTCTTACTTCTGCAACTTTGCTGGGTTTCCATACAGCAATTTCGCATGCCAAGAACTAGAGATTCGGACTCAAAAACATGAACCCATGCGATCCAAGATTTACCAAACAAGGTCTAATACAGCATTTCACCAAGAAATTCGATATAATAATCCACAAATTGAGCAGGAAAATTGCTGAAAAATTAGAAAAAGAAGAAAGAACAGAAGAAACATGTTCTACAAAAACATCTTGGCAACTTTGATGCAAATACAAGTTTAAATGAAGCAAGAGAGGTTGAAATACTTCACCTTTAACAACTTAGAGGGTCGAAATCGCGTGTTAAATTTCGAGGAAGGAAACTCCAAGATCTGTCGCAGGAGACGCAAGAATTCCGAACCCAGCAACTTCAAGCCCCAATTCAAGGTAGCAAAGGTGTTCGTTTCAGGAAATTTTCTAAATAAGAGTTCTTCTGCTAGGATCTTAGATGATGCAGCAAGAAAAAACTCCTCAAAAGGAGTTTTAACGAAGGAGAAAACTAAGCTTGAAGGTTGCTAGTCGGCCAACCTGGTCAAGCGAAAATTTTCCAGAAATTTTGATCTTTTTCCCTCTTTTTGCTCTCTGTTTTTTCTTTTTTCTTTGCTGTTTTTTTGCTCCCCCGCCGCTTTCTCACTTCTCTACTTGTTCTCCTCTCAACCTTGGCTGTGTTTTATTCCTTTTATAGGAAACTAAGCTCGCTAAACCCTCACAGCAATGGTGTAGATGAAAGATGGGTTTCTTGGGATCATTTGGAGCCTTTAGATGGTAGATTTGGGATAAGAATTGGAGGATGATCTGTCCCTTGTACTGGGGGCTCTAATGGAAAGAAAAAATGCAACAAAAATTGAGTGGGTTGGGATTAAAATGCCGCTGCAAATTTCTGTACTGATGCTCGTCTTCTGTACGAGAGTTGAGAAGATGATGCAGACGAGAGTTGAGAAGATGATGCGCGCGTGCACGCGCGCATGGAAGCCTCTTTTTTTTTTTTTTAAAACAAAAAACTGATTTTGCTACTTCTTTTCTTTTCCTTTTTTTCTAATTTTCTTCTTAATTCTTTTCTTTCTAAATTTTTTTGATTTTCTAAAATAATTTTCCTCAAGAAATATAAAATGAAACAAAATAAATTAAAAATAAATAAAATAAACAAAAATATGAATAAAATAAAATGGTAAAATTTTGGTGTCTACAACTTACCCGTCTTTGTCTGGGTTTCGAAGAACTCGAGACAAAGACATAGATATCAAATTATTCATCTGTTAGTTCTGATCATGATAAAAACAACTAGTGAAACCTGAACCTAAAAAAGAAAAGGTTTGGGGGATAGAACCCAAATCCAACAAAATAAAAACGGTCAGTGGGATAAAATCCAAACCTGTCGAAATTGGTGGGATACAACCCAAATCCAACAAAATAAAACGGTCAGTAGGATAAAACCCAAACCTGCCGAGATTGGTGGGATACAACCCAAATCTAACAAAATAAAACGGTCAGTGGGATAAAATCCAAACCTGCCGAGATTGGTAGGATAAAATCCAAACCCAACAAAATAAAACGGTCAGTGGGATAAAACCCAAATTTGCCGAGATTGGTGGGATAAAACTCAAACCCAACAAAATAAAACGGTCAGTGGAATAAAACCCAAACCTGCCGAGATTGGTGGGATAAAATCCAAACTCAACAAAATAAAACGATCTCATAAAAATGTATTTGACTCAAAAGGTGTGCAGTGATTTTTGTCATTGTTCTAAATCAAAATTAGACTTATTTAAATGATCAGATATCACCTTTGTAATAAAAAATTGCCCCAATGTAGATCGGATTTGAATAATTGTTATTTTTCGTCTCTTCGAGAAGGCGCGCGTAATTCAATCCTGCAAAAGAGAACAAAATAATCACAACGACACATAATGCCACCACCATGCGGTCCCTCGAGCCTTGAGAAAACTGATTCTTTCAATATCGCACAGCTGTTCGATTCGAAAATCTTGTGTAGCCTTTTTTCTGATCCGCTAGCATCTGTATTCAGCCAATTGTGCTCAAACCAAAAGAAAATATGTTTATATACCAATTACGATAAATTACAGAGATTGTCTCTTGGCCGAGTTAAATGGAAGCAAATAAAAGTTTTAGACCAAATTATTTTATGCACGGACACCAAATGGAGTAAAATAATTCTTCAATGATAATAAAATGACTCTTATGAAGTTTACGGAACAACTCGAAGATTTAGAGTGCAAATTCAAATAGCCTTTCTATGATGAGAAAAACATCGCATTTGACCCCTTCAGATATCACGTTTCTGGAAATCGGTATCGTCAGAAGAACCTCAACATGGGGGGAAACCCAGGCGAACCTAATCACTAACTTCTCAGCAGTCGAACCTCCGCTTTCCATTCGTGATTCGATCGATAATTCAAAAACCCTACCTTAGCGCCCTTTCGAGTTTTCATCAAGGTTACCCCTACCCATTTTTTCTTTTCTTCTTTTTTTTGCTTTCATTTTCTGTTGTTTTTTTTCTTTTTATTCTCTTCTTTTTTCTCTTTTTTTTGGTTTTGAAAATGCGCCCTTTCGGGTTTTCACCTAATAAACAAATCTTGCCTATAACCCTTATCAATTCAGAAATGTGTTTTAAGAAATGATGATATCAGTGCGACAATCCTTCTCTTGTAAAATTGATGAAGGTGTATTGACATCATTTGCCATTTGATTAAGTGATTTTCATTAGAAATACTATTAAGACGGAAGTCGGGACTTCATGGCTTTTGTAATGGGGTCAAGTGGGGTTAAGAAAATGTTAAAGTTTGAAGGCAAAATTTGAAAGGGTTTTAAAAAACCTAAGACCGCATTCTATTCAACGTTTGCTTCAGTATTAGGGTATCAAAACTAAAAAAATTGCTCCAGTTTGGCTTTTGACTCATTTCTTCTTCTTTTTTTTTTAAATATATAACAAATACGAGATAAAATTTGCCCCAGTGTAGGATTAGCGATCTTTAGGGAGGCTATCAAACGTACGATTAAATTATTTTGGAGGTTCAAAGGGGCAAACGAGGGGTAGGATGTTCAAAGGGAAAAGAAGAGAGCCCGCCTTTAATCCACCTTAGATGGTATTTCAAAAAGAAAAGTCATATAATCAGATAAAGAATTTTTTACACATATCTGAATTGATTGGTTGAGGAAAAATCTATCCATCCATTTCTGTGAGAATGAGTGCTCCTCCGGACAATATTTTCTTGACAATGAAAGGCCCTTGCTAATTTGGAGCAAATTTTCCTTTGGTTTCATCTTGAACGGGAAGAATTCGTTCAAAACTGTATCTCCTTCTTTGAACAATCGAATTCGGACTTTCTTATTATAAGCACGAGTCATTCTCTTTTGATAGCATTGTCCATGGCAAATAACGTTTAAGCGCCTTTAATCAATTAAAGACAACTTTTATGTCTTTGTTTGATCCAATCAACTTCCACCAGCTGAGCTTCCATTAAAATGCGCGAGGAGGGGATCTCAACCTCTGCAGGTAACACTGCTTCCATCCCATACATAAGAGAATAAGGTGTTGCCCCAATAGAAGTTCTAATTGCAGTCCGATAAGCCATCAATGTATATGGCAACTTCTCATACCAATCCCGGTGTCTTTCTGTCATTTTGCGAATGATTTTCTTCAGATTTTTGTTCGCGGCCTCTATCGGTCTATTCATCTGAGGTCTGTAGATAGCTAAATTCCGGTGTTTGATTTTGAATTGTTCACATAATCCATCTACCATGTCATTATTGAGGTTTTTGACATTATCAGTTATCAATGTCTCTGGTACCCTAAAACGACAAATAATGTGGTCTCTCAGAAAATCGGCTACAACTTTCTTGGTCACGTTCTTGTAGAATGCTACTTCAACCCATTTGGTGAAATATTCAACTGCTATGAGGATGAATCTGTGCCCGTTCGAGGCAGGGGGATCAATAGTTTCAATCACGTCCATTCCTCACATTGAACATGACCAAGGAGCAGTCACACTATGTAGTTCGATCGGAGGAGCATGTATAACATCGGCATGCAGTTGATACTTCATGCATCTTCTGACAAAATCTACACAGTTGTGCTCCATGGTGAGCCAAAAATACCCCGTTCTCATGATTTTCTTAGCCAATAAGTGTCCGTTCATGTGGGATCCGCATACTCCGTTGTGCATTTCTTTCATCATATAATTAGTTTCTTCTCTATCGATGCACCTAAGGAGGCCCAAATCTGATGTCTTCTTGTATAACACCTCTCCATTTAAGAAAAATTTTGACGACATTCTGTGTAAGAAACTCTTGGCAGGTGAATTGGCATTTGGAGGATAAGATCTCGTCTTTATGAATTCCTTGATATCACTATACCATGGACGATCATCAAATGTCTCCCCCACAGCCAGACAGTATGCAGGTTTATCATGAAATTGAATTTGAATGAGCTCAATTACCAACTCGTCTGGGTATCGAATCATTTAAGATAAAGTAGTCAAAGCGTCCGCGAAGACATTTCGAATGCGGGGGATATGCCTGAACTCCAAGTTTCGGAACTTACTGGCCAAACTAAGCAAACTGCAATGATACGGCATAATTTTTGAGTCTCGAGTCACTCATTATTTGAGCGTTTGATGCACCAGTAAATCAGAATCACTGAACGCGATCAAATCGTTTATCTTCATTTTCAATGCTATTTTTAGTCCAAAAATACAAGATTTATACTCAACTATATTGTTAGTACAAGAAAATCGTAATTTAGCAGCGATAGGGTAATGATTTTCCTCAGGTGACACTAAAACAGCTCCGATTCCGACTGCAAAAGAATTTGAGACGCCATCAAAGAATAATCTCCACCCAGGGTATTACTCGTTCATGTCTTTTGATGAGCCAATAAATAAGATCTCCTCGTCAGGAAAATAGGTATGCAATAGCTGATAATCATTTTCCCTTGAATTCTCGGCCAAATGATTTGCTATAGCTTGACCTTGGATTGCTTTCTGCGTGGTAAAAATGATATCGAATTTTGAAAGAATCATCTGCCATTTCGCCATACGTCCCGTCGGCATAAGTTTTTCTAACAAATATTTCAGAGGGTATGAGTGGGAAATGAGGTAGGTAGTATGACTGAGCAAATAATATCTCAACTTCTGAGTGGCCCAAACCAAAGTACAACAACTCCTTGAGCAAACTACAATGATACGGCATAATTTTTGAGTCTCGAGTCACCCATTGTTTGAGCGTTTGATGCACCAATAAATTAGAATCACCGAACGCGATCAAATCCTTTATCTCCATTTTCAATGCCATTTTTAGTTCAAAAATACAAGTTTCATACTCAGCTATATTGTTAGTACAAGGAGATCGTAATTTAGCAGTGGCGGAGTAATGGTTTCCCTCAGGTGACACTAAAACAGCTCCGATTCCGACTCCAAAAGAATTTGAGGTGCCATCAAAGAATAATCTTCACTCAGGGTATTACTCGTTCATGTCTTCTGATGAGTTAATAAATAAGATCTCCTTATCAGGAAAATAGGTATGCAATGGCTGGTAATCATCTTCCCTTAGATTCTCGGCCAAATAATCTGCTATAGCTTGACCCTTGATTGCTTTCTACGTGGTGAAAATGATATCGAATTCTGAAAGAATCATCTGCCATTTCGCCATACGTCCCGTCGGCATAGATTTTTCTAACAAATATTTCAGAGGGTCTGAGCGGGAAATGAGGTAGATAGTATGACTGAACAAATAATGCCTCAACTTCTAAGCGGCCCAAGCCAAAGCACAGCAACTCCTCTCAAGAAAAGAATAGTTGGCTTCGTACGCAGTGAACTTCTTGTTGAGATAATAGATGGATTGCTCCTTATTCCCTGAGTCATCATGTTGTCCCAATACGCACCTCATAGTTTCATCCAACACAGATAGGTACATGATCAGAGGTCGACCGGACTTGGGTGGCACTAAGACCGGAGGGTTCAACAGATAATCCTTGATCTTATCGAAAGCTTGTTGCCATTCTTCGTTCCAGTGTATCGGCGCATTCTTCTTCAATAATTTAAACAGAGGCTCACATGTAGATGTTAACTAGGCAATAAATCTGCCGATAAAATAAATCTTTCCTAAAAAGCTCTTCACGTCCTTCCGAGTCTTTGGTATAGACATCTCTCGTATTGACTTGATTTTCACCAAATCAATCTCAATTCCCTTTTTACTGACAATGAATCCTAACAATTTACCTGCAGGAGTTCTAAAAGCACACTTTGCAGGATTCAATTTCAAGTTGTATTTCCTCAACCTTTCGAACAATTTCTTTAAGTCAACCAGATAATCCTCAACCTTCCTGGATTTAATGATAATATCGTCCACGTAAACCTCCATCTCTTTATGAATCATGTCGTGGAACAAAATGGTTATAGTCTGTTGATAGGTAACTCCAACATTCTTCAATCCGAACGACATTACCCAATAGTAGAAGGTTCCCCACGGAATAATGAAAGCAGTCTTCTCTTTATCTTCCTCGCTATCAAGATCTGGTGATACCCAACGAAAATAATCACAGAAAGATTCAATTTCATGCCCCACAGTGTTGTTCAGAAGAATCTGAATGTTTGGCAACGAAAAATCATCTTTCGGATTGACTTTATTGAGATCCCTGTAATCGACACAGACTCGCACTTCTCTACTTTTCTTCGGAATAGGTACGGGATTTGAAAGCCGAATGGAAAAATGAGACACCATGATGATTCTGGCATTGATCTGCTTCTCGATCTGCTCCTTTATTTTGAAACTTATATCTGACTTAAATTTGCGCGAGTTTTGCTTTACTGGTGAAAATTTGGATCGGTCGGCAATTTGTGAACCACTATGTCTGTTTGAAATTCCGAGCATATCATCATATGACCATGCAAACACATTTTGAAATATGGTTAAGAATTCAATCATCTCTTTTCTTTGCCTCTTATTCAAATATATACTGATTTTGATTTTTTTAACCTCCGTCTTAGTGCCAATGTTAATGATTTCTGTCTCTTCTAATTCGGTTTGGGTTTCTCCTCATATTGTTCAAGAATATTTGAAATAGGCTCAGATTCTTCCTCGCTATCACTCTCATTTTGAATTTCGGATTCCAAAATGTCAAATTCGTGACAAATATCGAGTAGGTGATCATTGAATTTCAGAATAGTGATATCCAAAAGGTCAAACGATTTTATTTTTGACCATCTGAAAATAAAGTAAATAAGTACAATAAACAAGTAAAAAATAATAAATATGGACAAAAATCTTCTATTTCATTGAATTTAAAGAAACAAACAGATATTGAAATAAAAATGAGAATTTTGCCAAACTGAAATATCATTTAAAATAAACATATTCCCGATAAAATTGTGCAATGGGAACGGATTTTCATTTAAACAAAATGCGTATTAACATGATATTGAGAGGAAACAAATAACTAAAAATAAAGTAGCTTTTTGTCTGATCTCGACCAAGACAATTCCCTAAATTTACCGAAATTTCCTTCGAGAGGGAAGTTAGTCTGCATTCCAATTTTTGCATGGCTCCTTCAGGAATAATCGGGAACTCCATTTCTGCTAGTGGCTTATCCTCACAGGTGGCTCCGACGAACAATTGAGACAGACCCATTCCAATCTTTTCAATCGGACTCTCTTCATCCAATTCTGACAGGATTACTCCAGATACTCATAGCGATCTATTTTCCCTCATTCTCTGCTTTCTTGCGAGATTGCATCTCCTTTTTGTCCTTGGCAGTGGGTTGGAATCCCAATCCAAACGTGTCTTTCTTCCCAAAAAACTCTATAGGTTCCAAAATGCCTTGCAAATTTCGCCCCAAACCTTTGCCTGGCTTGTACCTTTTTCTTATCTTTTCTTGGCCATCATGACACTGGCTTCAGGTGCATCTATTCCTTCTTTGCAAATCCATCCAATTGACACAATATCGACCACACGATGAGGAGAACTAAGAACTTTTCTACTACTTTCTCCATTCGAATCAGAATTGACAATCATGGTGCAATCATTCTCGGCGAACACAGTGATAAATTGATCATTGACAATGAATTTGACTTTTTGATGAAGGGAAGGTGGGATAGCACTAAAAGTATGGATCCAAGGTCTTCCAAATAGAACGTTATACACACTTGCGAAATCCATGACTTGGCAACTCACTTGAAATTGGGCAAGCCCTATCTCCAACACCAAATCTACTTCGCCCATCGGCTCCCTTTTGGCTCCATCAAATCATCTTATTATTGTTGCAGATGGCCGCAGTCTAGCATCTGAAAGTCCAAATTTTATAAGAGTATTCCTCGGACAGATGTTCAAAGCAGATCCGTTGTCTATCAAGACTCTAGACAGTAACTTTCCATTGCAGCGTACTGAGATATACAACGCCTTGTTATGTCCGATTCTTTCAGAGGTCAAATCCTCATCAGAAAAAGTTATGTAGTTGGCAGCCAGCAAATTTCCACGACTTGGGCAAACTTGTCAACGGGGATATTCTTTGGTATTTGTGCTTCCTTTAGGACCTTAAGTAATGTATCTCTGTATAATTCAGATGTTAAAAGCAAATCCAGAATGGACACTTGCACAAGCATTTTGTCTAACTGTCCCAAGACATTAAACTCGCTCCTTTTCAGTAACTTAAGAAGATCTAATGCATCTTTCTCAATCACAGACGGCTTCGATGGCATTAAATTCTCCTCCACAATCCTTTCAAGTTTGGCGACAATAACCCCCTCTTCTTTTGGCACTTCGATATCCCCAATCAACAAAACAGGTTCACTATAATCCCATGGTATTTCTTGCAAGTTATACACAAGCGACTGTTGAGGAAATTCAAGTACTACAGGTTTTGGCAAGTCTAAAATGAAAGGCTCTCCATCATCTTTCAGCAGCTCTTCTTCCAACACACACAAGGTTTCTCAACTATTCCAATTACTTCATTCTCATCTAAAATGTATTGGGGCAAGCTCCTCACATTCATCATCAAGTGGTAATGATCCCTACAGTTTCTTTGTACTCAAGAAGGGGATTCTTATTGACGTTCGATCTTGACTCATCTCTTCTCCTCAAAACTATGTCTCCGATTTTTAATCATATCTTGAATCTTATGCTTTAATGCCCAACAATTGATAGTAGAGTGGTCGGGGCTCCCAAAATAATAGGCACAAATGACTTGGGGATCATAACCAGTAGAGACACCCCTAGAGTAGGTGTTAGGAGGTACAACGCCAATTTTACCAGCAGCTTTAAATTGTTGGTACAATTGGTTGAGAGGTCGGCTCAAATTGGTGAAGGTTCAGTATTGATTTCAATTTGGAATTTCACTAGTTTGAGGATAGTAATAGGTTTGATTGTTTGGTGGAGTGGGTCTTGGATTATACGGAGGTTGGGGTCGATTTTGGAAATTTGGTTGAGAAATTTGAAAGAGTGGTACAGGTACATTTGTGTAGTTTGGTCAAGATTGAGAATGGTTAATGGTGGTGTGGTAGACAGGACGGGAGTTTGGGTAATATGGATAGGGTGATGAGTAAGTGGGACGATTTGAAAATCGAAATCTAATCGAGGGGCCCTGATCCCAAACAAAAACAATTTCTCCTTCTTTCTTTTTGAATTGGGGTTTCTTTCTACTATTATTCTATCCTTGCAAGGTTTCTAATTACATCTTCAGTGTTGACACATTAACAATTTTTTCAGCCTTCACAAATTCATCAAATTCTTTCAACTTGTTGACAATAGCCACAAATGAACATCCAGTCATACGGAAAATCTCCTCGAAATATGGCGGGTCATGAGTTTTAATGAACATATGGATAATTTCTTCCTCGGTCATAGGAGGTTCCACTTTGGCAGCCAGTTTTCTCCAACGTTTGGCATATGTCTTGAGATCTTCCGATAGTTTTCTCTTGGTGCTCTCAAGTGTGGTTCTCGTTGGCGCCAACTCACAGTTATATTCATATTATTTTACGAACGTTGTAGACAGGTCCAACCAAGTTCTCATCTTCTCCGACTTCAAATTAGAGTACCAATCCAGCACATCACCTTCTAAACTTTTAGGGAACATATGCACATGCAGGTTCTCGTCATCTACTGACTTCCCTAATTTGTTCGCGAACATGCGGAGATGTGTCTTCGGATTGCCAATGCCATCATACTTGCTGAACTTAGCAGCTTTGAAACATATATAGGCAACTGCATATCAGGGAAAAAACAAAGTTCGTTGTAATCCAAGCCTCCGTGTTTGTTCACTCCTTGACTCTTCTTTATGAATTCGTCAAATCGGTCTAATCTTTTCAATAGATTTTTGTCAATCGGAGCAGAGGGTTCATCAACTCCCACCTTTGCTTGAAAAGCGGCGTCCAACATGAACGGCTCTGTGATAGGGTGATGAGGTCCTTGAGGTTCAGATAGAATGTTGAGGTTGATTTGCGGGTAACTTTGAAGAATTTGATGACTAATTGGGTTGACAAAAATGTTGTTTGGGTAGGTATGTGGTAAACTGGGGATAGAATAAGTGAAGGTGACTCCGGGCGGATTTGTAAAGGGTGGCACAAAAGTTGTTTGATTGTGTGACATATGAGGTGGCGGGTTCTCCAAATTTTGTTGGCTATCGTCAACAGGCGTATGTTCATTTTGGACACCGCTAGTGTTGTTTGAAACCAATTGGTTAATCATGCGCCTTTGGGTTGCCATTTTTGCACTCAACTCATTAATTGGGTCAGCATTTCACTTAACTGGGCCCCTAAATTTGCAGCGTCTGAAGTTGGAATTAACGCGAATCTCTCTGATGACTCCGGATGGGAACTCATATTTTTACGATTTCTCAAGACTCGGCTACGGGATCGCGTAATGATGTGGCTTCTACGAGTAGTTATGTTTGCAATTACTTGAAAATTTTTGGAAAAATCCTATTTAGATTCCCATCTTGATTAACTGCTGACAAAAAGAAAGAAAAGAAAAAGACGCGAATTAGTAAAAATTAAAGTAATTCGGATGCATGTCCTATTGGGAAGGTCTTTTTGTGCCAAGGGTAGGTCTAACATGATGCAAAACCTTCAAAGTGGGACTCGTTTATCAAATCTGGTTTTGACCACCATTTTGCACAAAAGAAAAGTCATTTCAAATTTTCATTTTTATAAATATTATTTACATAATTTCTCAGAGACGGTCTCGTACAAAGTCATTAAACCTTTTCAACCTATCTATTACAGCACTTTTGGATTCTTTGGTATAGGGATTGCTCATGTGTTCCACTTGATCGTACAATTCTCCACATTTTCTTTTCAATTCTTGGTATTTCTCTCGCATCTTTCACATGCTTCCTTATGTTTTTTTGCCATATCCTTGATAGTTATGACGGACTCTTTTAGTTGCAAATTTTATGTTTCTTTGGCTTCAATAATAGCCATCAATCTTTTGACCTTCTCGGATGGTTTGTCTTGCGATTCTTGCGTACCAAAACCCTTAAAACCAGTCCTCATATTGCGGCGCTACTAAACCTTTCTGCTTGAGTTTCGGAATGTACTTGACGTGCTCATCGTCAGACAATGTCCCTCAGGCCTCAATGATAGGAATCTTCAATGGAATTTCACTTGGACACATCCCTTTGTCAAAAATAATGGTGAATTCGGTTAAATCAAACGTATACGGCAATTCTTGAACGCGGCCCAACTGTCAGAGAAACCTCTTCGAAGTATAAGCCATGATATCCTGGGTGCCTAACAATAGAATGAACTCTGATACTTTGGTACGAAGTACAAGTTTAACACAATTAGTCCAATCTAAAACCCATCTAACATTCTGATCAGGCAAGTCCTTTAAGAAATTCACATACTCAGATGCATTACTCGACAAACCATTTCCATTAAGCCTCTTGTGATGCGTGACTATCTAATTATACCCAGACATCGGCAAACTATCAGGAATAAGTGATCGCCTCATAAAGTGTTTCATAACCCATATGTGCAGAACTAAATTGGATCCATGAAAGAACTTTCCACTCCTTTGGCAAGTAGTGCAAGATACAAAGATGTCGGCTAAGATAGTTGGAACAATAAAGTATTGCCTATCTTTTATCCCTAAAAACAGATCAAACATGACTTTGGTGAGTATAAAAGCTATCTTCTTGTCTTTTATCGGGAAAAGGTAAGTTCCGGCCATAACCAATCCATACACCCACGGTCTTTTACGTTCCCACATTGCTTTGGACGTAACTGAAAAATCTCCTAAGTGTCTCTTGAACCCATCTTTCAATGAAAATCGGTCGAGTAGAAATTTCATAACTATGCCTTGATCAAACTCTTGTATTACGGATTCCTTTAACCTAGTGAAATGGTAGAACTCGACTTTGTTAGACACAAATGAAAATATTATAGCGGTACCCTAAATTGGTAAATTAAGAAAGTTAGATACCGCCTCAATTGTCACGGTCATTTCTTTCTTGTCTAGTTTAAATGCGGAGCAAATAGGGTCCCACAAATGTATCAAAACTTCTACCAAGTAACCGTTGCATTTGATATCTTTAAAATCCCCGATTGGTCCTAAGTGAGAGGCTGCTTGGTTAATTTCACTAGGTGAAAGTAATGCGGGCCACCTCTGTATCTCAATCGGTGCTACTAACATTTGCTAGACTCGTCGAGGGCGTTCTATCTAGAGACAAGAAGTTGGTGTCAAGTATCTTACCTACAGGTCCCACTTTTCCGGTTAAACTGGAATTTAAATGTGAAAATCCCAAAACAGGGTTAAATACCCATGGGAATATAGGGTTGGTTTATTCTTAACATGGGATTCCCTAAATGGCATTCCCTCTAAAGTTTATGCATGATGCCAATTTATCAAAACAATTAAATATGCAATTTAAAATGAAAACATGACCTAAAGGGATCCTTTTATATGCCAAGGTGGGCCTAAAATGACATTTAATTATTAACCTACGAATGCAATACATCGAAATTTAAACGTGCAATAACCTATCTAACAGGGTAGGTTCTAAAAGAGTATCATGTTAGAACTCTTATTTTCTAGCGTTTGTGAATGCAAAAGACGAGAAAACAAGAAAATGTTAGTTCAACAAATAACACATAACACGTTGGGGCAATTAGATGATACAAAAAGAAAAATAAGGAAAGCGGGGGTGGAATCCCTCCCTTCGTACCTAGTGCTCCTAGTTGGGTATGGTCGACTCTATTCTAGGCGACATCTAATATGGATGCATGAAGTTGGATTCACTAATGCATTTAGACTCGATAAGATTTCAGATCCTCAAACCCTCAGACCAAAGGCGAAGGGTTATCAATCCCAAGGCCTAAGAGTCGATAGTTCGAGTGATCCCTCGAACATTGCTACGCGCACGTCGTGCCACGGCCACATGCCCAAGTGGATCAATTCTAATCCTAAATAGGAAGGAGTGGTATGACAACCACTAAAAGTAAAAAAGAAATGAGGGGTATAAAGTAAAACGCATGCACGTATGAAGTGCTTCCTTTTGAAGGGAGGGATGAAATACCATCAAATGTGAGTGAAGGTTCTAGGATGGCTATCCCTCCCCCCCCCCCAAGATGCAAGCGCGATATATAAACATAAGTGAATGAAAGAAAATAAACACATCATTCATCACATAGATGGATATCGAGACGATTACGCGTGTGAAATGCAAGAAACCCTAAAAAGAAAAAATGCAACCTAAAACATCATAATGTGATATGTAAAAAGGTTAAAAAAAGAAAAAGATCGACTAAATCAAATGCTCGGACTCTCTAAAAAAAGTCCCAAATGGAATCGCCAGCTGTCGCGCCCCATTTTTTTGAAAAATAAAGTTACGGGTTTATAAAAATGAATTTTGATTTATTTTGAGTGAAAATGAGTTTTTGATTTTTAGTGAATAAAGAAAAAGAAAGGGGCCTAAAATAGCACTTAAAAGTGCAACGATTTGGGCCCAAAATAATAGTTTAAAAAGGGTTATTAATAAAAAATAGGAGTCGCCACTTGGTATTGAATTAAGGTGTACCAAGTCACTTAAAAATGAATTTTAAATAAAAAATACAGAAAAACCCTTTTTAAACGACACCAAGTTTTCGAAAATCAAGAGAAAAGGCTAGGGAGTCACGGTTGAAGAAAGGGAAGGCAAGGAAAAAATCCAAGATACTCTTTCGATCTAACCAAAGCTAGTTGCGTGATTTAGTCGAAAATTTTCTTAATTTAACTTAAAACCTATCACATTTGGATGTTATTATATGAATGCAAATCTAAACCTAATGGCTATCGAGAGGGTCAATATGTCTTTTTGAATTTTAGTTGGTACAAATCACATTAATTGTGTGCCCAAAAGTGACTCTTTGAAGAGATCACGAATATGCAAAATATGAGACTCGAAAAAAAAAGAAAATAATAATAAATATACATGATCTAAAAGAATGTATCATAACGGGTGCGGGGAACTTAAGATTCGTGACTAGATTTTCCTTTTTATACAAAGAATACGAGTGTGCTAAGGTTAAAAAGCCATACTCGTCCATATTCCATATTTAAAGAGTGATTTCTCTAATTTAATCAAGCAAATGATCTAATCTAGTTCTAATTTTCTTAAATGAAATGCAAATCTAAAATGTTATGTTTCACACATAGAGATAAGGGATATACATATAGGGGAAATATCATGCAAAAAAAATGGTAAATATCTTAAAAAGTAAAAAATATGCATGAAATGTAGTGATTTGTCATACAAACATGATCTAGCACGTGGACGGTCCCTAAGGGTCTAGCGTTGGACTAGCCCATGTCTATAAGTTCTCACTAGCGTTGGACTAGTGACAAAATGGGAAAAAGGGCCACAACTAGCATTGGACTAGTGTGGTGACGTCATGCATTTATTATAATTGAATAAGTCATATAAAATATAATAAAAGCAAGTAAACACATAAGTCACATAGAGCACATAGCACGTAAGCATGATATCTAGATGCAAAGACCCAAAAAAAGTAAGTAAACACGTAAACACACAAGCATGCGAGCACACAAAGCAAATAGAGACATAACTATTACATTTGGTGACCCTAACTACAATCTAAGGGGGGAAAAATAAAGCAATAAAATAACTACCTAACTATTACATGTTCTATCTAAATACACGTCTTGAACTCCCTAACTATTACAATTTGACATTTAAATACCTCTCAAATAATAAAAAATTAATTAAAATAAATATACAAAATTAAAAAATAAATAAAGTGAATAAATAAATAAAAATTAAAAAATATTCAAAAATCATGCAATTACACACATAAAATCACATAGGAGCACATAGGAGGATTTAAAATAACACAAGAAAATACCTCGCTTGATGTAATAGCTAATTGGGGTGTGGATTTGCCCTATTTAACTCCAAAATTAACAAAAATCATCAAAGCACCAATTTAATTAAAAAAAACAATAACATGTAAAGAAATGGAAATAATCATGAATTTTATCAATTAGAGTATTTAAATGAAGCATAATTACTAATTAAGGAAGATAATCAACATATATTTAAGAAATTAAAACAAGCAAGGATCTAATTGCAAAAATTAAGAAATTTTTGGGGGTCAAATTATCATTATTACAAAATTTAGGGGTCAAAATGAAAGTAAAATAAAGTTTAGGGACTTATTTGTAATAAAATTAAGAACCTATTTGAAAGAAGTTAAAAGTTTTTAGGGCAATAGTGAAAATAGTCAAAAGTATAGGGACCCATTTGCAAATTCATTTTCTAATTTCTTAAGAACATCAGGTCATTGGGCCATTTTCTTTCTTTGGGGTGAAGGCTCCTTAAGCCCGGTCAAAAACCCAAGAAAATGGGCGGGCTAGCCATCAAATTTCAACAAAACAAACCCAACCCAATAAAGGGGCTTTAATTTGCCAAACCCATGCTCAAGCCCATAAAAAATAAGCTAAAGTCCAATTCTAAAACCCAAGCAAAATAGACCAGATTTTTATACCAATCCAACCATACAAATCTCAATTGCAAAAACCCAACCCTCCAACTATTTTTACTAAGCCCAACTAGATAAAAATCTAAATCCCAGAAATAATTTACTTAAAAACGCATTTAAACATGGAAAATAGGATCAAAACACAAATGGTTCGATTGCAAAAGTTTTTGGGCCATAGCAGCATTATTTAAACTTGAGGAGGGGCTAAAGTGAAATTTTTGGAAATGCTCATGCAAAGCCAGTCGAAGAAAGCTTTCTTCCTTGCAACTCTATTATTCTTACTTCTGCAACTTTGCTGGGTTTCCATACAGCAATTTCGCATGGCCAAGAACTATAGATTCGGACTCAAAGTTCGGACTCAAAAACATGAATCCACTCGACCCAAGATTTACAAACAAGTTCTAATACAAATTTCACCAAGAAATTCGATATAATAATCTTTAAAATGAGCAGGAAAATTGCTGAAAAATTAGAAAAAGAAGAAAGAACAGAAGAAACATGTTCTGCAAAAACATCTTGGCAACTTTGATGCAAATAAAAGTTTAAATGAAGCAAGAGAGGTTGAAATACTTCACTTTTAACAACTTAGAGGGTCGAAATCGAGTGTCAAATTTCGAGGAAGGAAACTCCAAGATCTGTCGCAGGAGACGCAAGAATTCCAAACCCAGCAACTTCAAGCCCAGATTCAAGGTAGCAAAGGTGTTCGTTTCAGGAAATTTTCTAAATAAGAGTTCTTCTGCTAGGATCTTACATGATGTAGCAAGAAAAACTCCTCAAAAGGAGTTGTAACGAAGGAGAAAACTAAGCTTGAAGGTTGCTAGTCGGCCAACCTGGTCAAGCGAAAATTTTCCAGAAATTTTGATCTTTCTCCCTCTTTTTGCTCTCTGTTTTTTCTTTTTTCTTTGCTGTTTTTTTGCTCCCCCGCCGCTTTCTCACTTCTCTACTTGTTCTCCTCTCAACCTTGGCTGTGTTTTATTCCTTTTATAGGAAACTAAGCTCCCTAAACCCTCACAGCAATGGTGTAGATGAAAGATGGGTTTCTTGGGGATCATTTGGAGCCTTTAGATGGTAGATTTGGGATAAGAATTGGAGGATGATCTGTCCCTTGTACTGGGGGCTCTAATGGAAAGAAAAAATGCAACAAAAATTGAGTGGGTTGGGATCAAAATGCCGCTGCAAATTTCTGTACTGATGCTCGTCTTTTGTACGAGAGTTGAGAAGATGATGCGCGCGTGCACGCGCGCATGGAAGCCTCTTTTTTTTTTTTAAACAAAAAACTGATTTTGCTACTTCTTTTCTTTTCCTTTTTTTTTCTAATTTTCTTCTTAATTCTTTTCTTTCTAATTTTCTTTTTTTTTTGTTTTTCTAAAATAATTTTCCTCAAGAAATATAAAATGAAACAAAATAAATTAAAAATAAATAAAATAAACAAAAATATGAATAAAATAAAATGGTAAAATTTTGGTGTCTGCACCAATCATGTACCAAAGGTCTACTGCACTAATTCTTGGTCTGTTAAGAAGTATGAACAACAAGGATATGATGATTGAAAGACTAAGAGCAAGGGAACGGAAGTTGGTGGTGGCAATTGTGGTGTTGTTGATATTACTATTGATTAGTTTGCCAGTCTAGAGCTCTAGTGATGTTTAAACTACATCAAAGGTATGGGATGAACATAGAAAGAAAGATGGGAACAATTCGGCCAAGTTGTTGATGTAATGTTGGCCACTGGATTCATTGGCGACATGTTTTGTGGATGAATGTGTAGTTTGTGATGTAATTGTACTCTAGCATCTATGTTTTGCATATGCTAATGAAAAATTGGTTGACTAAATGGTCATCTTTTGGATTTTAGCACTTGCGAATTGTTTTGTAGTATTGTTAGTTTTTGAAAACCAAATTGCACTTGTCAAGAGTAAACAATCTGGTAGTCCAAAACACTAGAAATATATAGTTATGTCCAGAAATGAGTCATTAAAGTATGTCTTTCTAAGATTTTCATAACTTTGGCATTATGCAAACAAACATCAAAGACTTGTATTATAGATGTTAAAAGGTTTAGGAAATCCTGCCAAGACAACAGTACAAAGTTCACAAAAAAGATTAGACAATCCTACCCATAATTCATTACAAACTAAAAGTTGCATTGAGTCAAGACAATGTCAATATTACATCAGCCAAAAGATGAATAATCTAGAACTTGAACATTAACAAAATGACTAAAATAGCAGCTTCTTATCCTTGAGCATCAGCAGCACCAATTCATCTTCACTTTGAGAGTTCGAGATGGATGTGAACATCTCTGATCCTAAAAGGTGTAGTAGAAGATGGAGTTGGCTGAGTTGGTAGACCAAAAATTTCCCTTAGATTTGGTTGAGCAGCAAGGGCAGATGATATGATGTTATCCTCAACAGCATCAGGATTATTTTGGCCTTCCTTACACTTATTCTACTGGTACTTCCCTGTAACAATCAGCAACAAATGTAATTGAAAATCAACCACCACATAGTAGTTGAAAAACCAAATACATATCTAAAGTAATTATCATAAAAAGGGAATTGATTTACTCACAGCAACAAGATGTCTTTTGGATGATTTTCTTGCAGCTTTATTTGTAGTAGTATTGGTACTTCTAACCTGCAATAAAAAAGGCATACCAGAACCATTAGGATAAACACAAATTGTATTAGCACACAATAGGATAATTGATTCACTCATAGGAATATTCTCCATCAGGCTATCAACTTCTATTTGGGATAGGACACTTGCACATTGTACATCAAACAGTCCATCTCGAACTTGTGAAAGACTAACAACTTCTGTTGTTGCATGACTGTCTTGACTAGTTTCACAGCTCTGACTAGCTGCAGCAGCTGCTTTCATTTCTAAGTTTACATGTCCTTGTGTTGTGTCCCCAGTCTAGCCTTCTTATTTGTCTGTCGTATCTCATCAGCAAATTTTCTCCTCTGCTTTTTGGGTCTGCCTGGTGCTCTTCCATAAGATGGTGGTAATGTAGACTTAACATTTACATCCATCCACTCATGATCACCATTCACAAGAAGAATACAAGGGTCATAACACTTGAGATAAGTATTGACAGTGTAGCAATCATCAACAAAATCTATGGAATTTTTCATTGCGGCCAATTGGCTGAAATGGAATGAAAACAAGGTATACCTGTCAAGTCCCATTTCCTGTAGGAGCATGTTCTGTCTTGAATGTTAACAGAAAAGGTTTTACCATATGGACACATAACTTCATATTGTATCTCATTAGCCTTGTAAGGAATATAGTGAGTAGCCTTTTCAATATTGTCCCTCAATCTTTTTCTTATTTTTAGGCAGAATTTGTGCTTACTCCACCTTTTTCGAGTTCTGTCCCTATTTTCTTGTATTTTGGACATGATAACATGCTTTAAGGATTCCATCACTTCTATAATGAGCCCTTCTCTAGCATCTAAAATTTTGCTATTGAATTACTCACAAATGTTATTCAATAGCAAATCACACTTAGAAAAAGTTCTAAAGTGTGATCTACTCCATTCAACAGGATTTTTGTCATCAAGCCATTTAGCAGCCTCAAGATCCAGTTCTGCAAGTTCCTCCATCCTTCTAACAAATTGAGGCACAGTAGTTGCCTTAGCAGCCTTCCATAAAGCCTTATTTTGAAGTTCGATCAACATTTCCATTATAGTCATCATCATCGGAATTTTGATTATAACCAGAATCTTTCTCTGAAAAATATCCAGACCCACTACCTGAACTATCCTAAAATTCGTCATCAAATTCATCATCTTCCTCTTCTAATACAAAATCATCATCATCAATGTCAGACCCCTATTGTGAGTCTATCAATTTCCTAAATGAGACCTCTATGAATAGATTAACTACCCTACCATATTCAAAATGATCAACACAATAGTGATATAGCTCTTTATCATGTTGCAGCAAACGAAATTCATATGCTTCTATCAGAATATGGTACTTCTTGTCCCTATAAGCTCTAACTTGTTCTTCTAGCATCCTATCCATTTCAAATAAACTAATGCCACTAACCTCTACATGATCAAATATCCTCAATTCTCCTATCTTATAATGAACTTCAGGTTCTATTTCACATTTTCCTTATAAATAATACTTCATAGTAATTTCTGTGCTGTCATTTTCTGAAGTTTAACGAAAATACAGAACAACCAAAAAAGGGAAATATTCTAAATCAGAATATGTATATAATTGCATACCAAACTTTAAAAATTGCATACTTGTAATACAAAGTTGAGACCAGAACAAAAACAACAAAGACTGTAGTCAAATATGTCCAAATTAACCAGTATCAAAACCCAACACATATGGATGTTGTTTGGCATGAAACCCTTTATAGCGAGACACATGGGACCACATCAGAATTGACTATATATTCTATTTTACGCCTTTTCTGAATATCAAAATTTTGACAAATTATGTGCAGTCTACTATAAAGATTATCTTTTCATGGGTTTTGGAACCACATTAGTAAGATTTATATATCATTAAAAGAGCTTTAAGTGAAATGTGCATATCATAGTTGGGAGGTGGTGCCTCGTTCAATTTTATAGGGCTCACCGACATTTCTTCTGTCACAGATCCATCACCACTAACAATCGCATGAAGATCTTCAAGTTTTTTCACACCAACTTGGAGCTATCGTCCTCTCTCTTTGACTCCTAAGATTTTCTCTCTCAGTTGTTTTTAGAAGAAGAAGGAAATTTGTATTTTTTGTCATTCGTTTTAAAAATGTAGTGTGTTTTAGCACCTCAAATTAACATAAAAGATGAAACAAATACAATAGTTGACCTTTTTTTTTTTTTTTACCCTTTTTGAGTTTTAAAAAAAGATGAAAGGCTTTTATACGGAGGCAAGTGACTGCACGTGCTGTTATTTCATGAATAATTGGATGAAATCTGTCAATTGCCTACTTTCCGCAAAATTGAATAGATTGGGGACTGCATTTGCTTTGAGAAATAGATTGGGGACTAGATCCGTGCATGGATTATAGATTAGAGACCAAAACTATAATTTTTTCAAACTTAAATGTCTCATTTAACTTTGTTAGAGTACACAAAAAATAGAGAAACCCTAGTTTGCTTAACATAAATATATGCATATTTATTTTTAAACAAGGAAACAAGTCAAAGAATCCAATTGTTAACCAAACTAATATTCCTAATCTTATAATTCTGAAAATATTCCTACAAATTTAATAATCAAAAGGAAAGCCATGTCAATGAAAAAACTTAAAAGAAAAACATAAAACTAGCATTCATGCATGCCGAAAAACATATTGGTCTTGAAATATAATCTATAAGAAGGCCAATGATCTTTATTAATTTGATTATTATGGTTAGAACCTGATGATAACTATGCCAACTAAAATATGATCATTCTGGTCCATATTGTATAAAACAATTAATCACCTTGTAAGTCCGGACATGAAACATGACCTGTGCCTTACGTGATCATAGAAAACATAGTGATATCCGCAAGATAGTTTAGGGTTGTATATGATAAAGATAGTCCTTCTTGATTTAGTGCCATATGGCCATGCAGTAACAATAAAGTAATAATACTATTTTTCATGAATAACACAAATTTAATCACAAACTTAAAACTTCAGCAATTCAAATCCTGATATTGGGGGCTCTGATACCACTTGTTAGATTTTTCTAAGATCCCAACATCGGATATTTGAATGCAATTGCAATATAAACATGTATCTGGATTCATGTTGATTGATTGCTACTTGAATCCTTACAGTTTTTGGGTGACCTTTCAAATCAACACTTATTCATTAATCCTTTGAGAGAGTCTTTAATTTGTCTTTGGTATCTTTTTTGACAATGAAATATAAAAAAGAACTATTTTATGATACTAAAAATATGACAATAAGAATATGTATGACTCGGAGATCATAGTTCTACTTATAGATAACTTTCCTACTATTTTTGCTATTCCTAATTCAACCCATTATAAAAATAAAAATTATCTTTAGATCTCTACACATTTGCCCACATCCCATTAGATATAATAAAGTCCAAACTATAATTGATCATTTTAATTGGACTTAACCTTATTTAATAGTCTACAACTAAAGGTGTCAAAATAGGTGATTTGGGCAGGTTCGAACGGGTTAAAATGGATAATGGGTATAAGTAAATCAACTCATTTATACCTATTTAATTAGATGAGTATAAATGGGTAAGTCAAAAAATAAATTGGATAACCCAATTTCTATTTACAACCCATTTATTCTAACTTTTTACAACTCATCTAAATTCATTTTGTAAGCTAAATTATTAATTTATATCACCGTTTACAGTTTTGCACCTATCATTAATTTTAAATATTTATTTATAATGCCCAAAAAGTCTAATTACCTTTTTTTCCCTTCCAATTACATATTATTTAATAATTGAACATTAAGAATATAAAATTTTAGACTAAATAATATGAAAGTTAACATAAAAATTTAATTAAAAAACTTTTAACCCGTAACATTTTTTTCGTGCATAAATTCAAATTTTCATTTTGGAAAGATAGGAAAAGAGGCTAAAGTTTGTCATAAATTGATAATGCTGAAAATGAGTAAGTTAATAAACTACGAGAAAATAAAATGATAAGATAAAACTAATAAATAATAATAGTAATTGAAACAAAAGTAGTTAACATCATGACAAAATGAAGAATCTGAGAACTTGAAACTGGATACCAGGAAAATACAAATGAAAACAGAGCAGAAATATCTTCAAGTCTATTGTTATTCTTTATCTTTAAGTTGAAAACTGGCCAACAGATTCTTCCAGCTTTCCATTAGATTCTCCATTTTTTGATGCTATGTTTGGACAAAGGTGATGAAGAAATTAGGATACTATTGTTGAAGACAATTCCGAATGGATGTGATTATGAAGACCCTTCTAAATGGATTAATTGGGTTTGATGGGTTATCCAATTATATCAATTTATTAAATGGGTATTATTCGGTAACTCATTTATAACCATATATAAAAACTTAAGATACTCATACCCAATTAATCATGGGCGAGTATGGGTAAATTTAATTAAATGGGTTTGTTTGACACCTATATCTGCAACACATAATTATTCACATAAAAATTCAACATTGGATTAAGGATCCAACATTAGATCCATAAAATCTCAAATTTCATTAAAAAGAAACAGAAACTAAATAAATCTCATAATAAAAAATATAAAAGAGAATAAAACTCCCATTGGAATAATTTAGAAGAAAAGAAACTCTTACTAGGAGTTTATACGAGAAAAGAATCTCTCACTAGAAAATTCTATGAAAGAATTTATTCAAATATTAGAGAGAGTGCTCGCTCTCATGGAGAAAAGACCAGATGGTCTCTCTCCCATGGATGATATGAAAGAGATTTTAACTAGAAGAGTTCTAGAGAGAGAGAAGGAGAATAATCTATAGAGCATGTGCGCGTAGTTGAGCAATAGAATTTGTCCAAGATATTGTAGACCAAATGATCGATTATTGATAGTATGATTAGAGAATCGAATGAAGATGCAACTGGTAAGATTTTATTCTATATTTTTTTACACTATTTTACTATCAAGAAGTTGACAAAGAATCCTTCTCATGTTTTAGTAGCCATTTTGTAGAAAATTTTACGTTCTAGACTAGTGTGGGCTTGGATGGTTCCGGGTTCATGAATGTTGGGTAATTTTGGTGGAGCTTTTACGTGGGAAGGTTCTTAATAGCTAGTTTGAACTTGAGTTTCAAAATTATGGTGAATTTGAGTATTTTTCTGTTTCCTCTTTTTTTTCAAATCTTTTTGTAGCTTAAGCTGTTTGATGTCATCTACCGGAATTAGAAGGATCACAAGTTGAATGGGTAATTTAGGAATATTATTTTAAGGCTTGACAGTGACTAACATCAATGAACCAATGTCAAGTATACATTCCTCTAGTAAATAGGATTAACCTTTCCTTAACCTCAAGTGCAGCAATCCTGTTCCAGTGTTAGCACAGAAATTTAGAAAGACTGCCTTATTTGAAAAAATAAGAAAGAACATAATGCACATATAAATAAAACTCATAGCAACAAGGTGAATATCATAATTTTAGTGGTTTGGTACTTAGCATATATTTGACGTTGATCTTGCGTTTAAATTTTCCTTCCTCCCACCTTGTTTTATAAGTCCCACTCTTCTCCTGTTAAAAAAATAAAATTTTAAAAAAAGTTGGCATAAATTTTGGCATATATTCAGTGGGGAAGATATAAAATATGAAACAGAAGAAGATGAAATGAATTAAAATAAATAACAAGTTTTTCTAAAATAATACATTTAGAAATATAAGATAAAAACGGGCATTCTCAGTAGTATTTGATGTTTTGAGATCATGTTTTTATTTCTTTGACAATGAGTATATTGTTTTGAAGTTTCATTTTCATTTGGTTTCCATTAAAAGGTTTCTTGGACAAAAAAATGAAGTTTGAAATTCATTCTGGAACCCATAAGCTTGAGGCACTTGGTAAGCGGGTTGCTAATGCTAATGGGAGGTCACAATTGCGACTCCTATATGTGATGTTTTGAAAAGCTCTGAGTCAGACTTTCTGTTGTTCCTTCAGAATTTGATATGCACGATCAACCTGCAAAACAAAGGTTAAAGAAAGAGAAATAAAGTAGTTTTGGCTAGGTGAGGCACATACTAGGTCACTCTTTTAAAACGATTCGTGCCCCTCTCGAGATTATACCCGGTGTAGAAGGTTGATGATACGTCGCCTCTGGAATACAACAGTCCAACCTATGCTGTTGCTTCTACTAAATCTACACAATTTAGAGAAGTTAAAAATCTTCTTAACACCTAACTAGTGCCCAATTGAAGTGAGAGGAAGATAGTTTTTTGAGATAGCAAGAAAGTGTCTCAAACTTGGTTGATAGTGGCCTCTATTTATAGGTTAAAACTTTAGGAGTATTAGAATACCACCATTAAATGGAATAAATATGTCATATTTTCAATTACAAAATTTGAAAAGGTCTAGGTCATTGTATATTTGTCAAAATTCACTAAATAAATTCTTAAAACCTAATCATTATACAGGTTACAAATACAAGGCATAAATCTCATAAGTTACCCTTTTGAATGGTTGATTTTGTAACTGAAAATTCATTAAAAAATTTGTAATTTATTGCATTTGAATTCAAAACAAACATATGAATGAATTCAAAATAATAATGATGTTTTTATTAAAATACCCAACAATCCCCCACTTATTTTAATAAAAATAGCTTGGACATATAGTGAGAATATCACGCCTTATGAAAGTGGTCAATGCCTTTAAACTTCCACTTAGTGTTTCAATTTTCTCGTATTAGAATCATAGTGGACTTAGCCTTTAAACTATGATTACTTGAGGATACGTAGAAAACTTAACACACATGATATTCAAGGTGTTCTTAAACAAGCTTTTCAAGCCAGTACATTATGGTCATGTACTTTACCCCAGTTTTCATGAATGCTCTAGAGAACTAACCCAAATTCTCATACGGGTGACCAAACCCTTACACTCATATAGGTGAGTCTATCAAGGATATTTCTGTGACTAAAACATCCCACCCATAAGGGCTATAGAACTCATTAAGAGATTAGTTCTCAATCTCTCATATTCATCACAGAATTACATGCATAGCATCATATGATTAGACTAAAAATTTGCATGTATCACAACAAGCGACTCTATGATTCGTTTGTCGCCAACTTAGTTCTTGGGATCTCCAGTCCCTAGGTGGTTGAATTCTCATAGGTAGCTTTTACATTTTTGGACTTTAGTCCAATCTCTCTTGATGCTTTCTAGATCTTTTCTCTAACTAGAGTTTTGTAAGCTGATCAGCAAGATTATCGCCTGATCTCACAAAATCAATGGTTAATGAACCATTATTTAAATATGATCTCACAGTATTGTGTTTTCTCCATATAGATCTGGATTTTCCATTATAATATTTATTATGAACTCGGGCAATAGCAGTGGTTCTATCACAATGTATTAAAATAGGAGGTACAGGTTTATTCCACATTGGGATTTCAGATAGTAAATCACGTAACCAACCTGCTTCTTCACTTGCAGAAGCAAGAGCAATTAACTCAGCTTCCATGGTGGACTTTGCGATTATATGTTATTTTTTGGATCGCCAACAAATGGCTCCACCTCCCAATGTAAATAAATAACCAGTATTGGACAAAAAATTACTAGATTTTGAACTCCAATCTGCATCACTAAAACCTTCAAGTACAGTAGGATATTTTTTATAAAATAGATCATAATCTAAAGTTCTCTTAAGATATCTCATGATTCTATGAATTGCATTCCAATGTGTAAAGTTGGGTTTACTAGTGAACCTACTAAGTACACCAACCGCGTACGCAATATCAGGTCTAGTACAATTAATTGCATACCTCAAACTACCAATTATATTAGCATACTCTTTTTGATTTATCACATCAGAATCATTTTTAGTAGGAAATAAACACACATGAGAATCAAAGGGTGTACAAACTGGTTTACAATCAAAATAATTATATTTTTTTAATATTTTTTCAAAATAGTGAGATTGATCAATAAAAATTTCTTCTGAATTTTTTGTAATTTTCATACCAAGTATGACATTAGTTTCACCTAAGTCTTTCATGTCAAAATTACTTTTAAGTAATGCTTTTGTAACCTCAATTACTTGCATATTAGTACCAAATATCAATAAATCATCAACATATAAACAAATTATCACATGAGAGTCTCCAAAAGATTTATAATAAATGCACTTATCACTTTCATTTGATCTAAAACCATTAGTCAATACACATTGATCGAATTTTTCATGCCATTGTTTAGGTGCTTGTTTAAGTCCATATAAAGATTTATTCAATTTACAAACTTTATTTTCTAAACCAGGTTGAATAAATCCTTCGGGTTGATCCATATAAATCTCTTCATTTAAATCACCATTAAGAAAAGCTGTTTTTACATCCATTTGATGTATTTTTAATTCATGAATTGCTATTATAGCTATTAAAAGTCGTATAGAAGTCACTCTTGTAACTGGTGAAAAAGTATCAAAGAAATCTATCTCTTCTTTTTGCTTAAAACCTTTTGCAACAAGCCTGGCTTTATATTTATCTATAGTGCCATCAGGTTTAAATTTTTCTTTAATATCCATTTACAACCTATAGTTTTACAACCAGGAGGTAAATCAACTAATTTCCAAGTTTTATCAGACATTAAAGATTTCATTTCATCATTAATTGCCTCTCTCCAAAAATCAGAATCAGAAGATGATAAAGTTTCAAAAAGAGTTATAGGATCCCCCTCTACATTATAAGTTTAAAAATTAGGACCAAAATCTTTTGTATTCTTTTGCTTTTACTGGTTCTCAATTGCTCTTTTCCTCTAGTTGAACCTTTAGCGTTAGAAGAACTAGTTTCTTCAGATATTCCACTATATTCATTCAATTTTATACCCCCACTATCTTTAAATTTGAATGGAAGTTTATCTTCATAAAAAATTGCATCTAAAGATTCAATTACGACATTATTTTCTAGATCTAGAAATCTATATGGATTACTATTTAAAGAATATCCAATGAATATACATCTAATTGCTTTTATTCCTAATTTTGGAATTTTCGGTTCAGAAATTCTTACAAACGCTAAATAACCTCATACTCTAAAATATTCAATATTGGGCTTTTATTTCTCCATAATTCGTAAGGGGTTATTAAATCTTTTTTACATGGTACTCTATTTAAAGTATAATTAGCTGTTAAAATAGCTTCACCCCATAAATTTTTAGGTGCACTCGAATTTGCTAACATAGCATTTGTTAAATCTATCAAAGATCTATTTTTTCTTTCAGCCACACCGTTTGATTGAGGTGAATATGGTGGAGTAACCTCATTTATTATTCCTAATGATTTGATAAAATTTATAAGGTCAATAGTATCATATTCTTTTCCTCTATCTGTTCTGAACCTTTTGATTTTCCTTTCAAAACGATTTTCAACCTCTTTAACAAAAATAGTAAATTTCTCAAAAGCCTCACTTTTATGTTCATAAGGTAGATATAACAATATTTTGCAAAATCATCTATAATGTGATAAAATATCTTTTACCTCCACGTGTTAATATGCTTTCAAATTCACAAATGTCAGAATGTATTAATTCTAATAATTATGTTTTTCTTTCAACTTTCAAATGAGGTTGTTTAGTTATTTTAGTCATGCTACAATATTCACACTTTTCAAACTCATTATGCACTTTTGGAATTAATCCTATGTGAGTCATATTTTTTAAGTATTTGCTATTTATATGACAAAGAAGTGCATGTCACATATTTATATAAGAAACTATATAAGTAGAAGTAAAAATTTCATTCATTTCAACATTAAGTTTAAACATATCATCACAAGCATAACTTTTTCCAACAAAGGTACCATTTTTTGTAAGCACAAATTGATCAGACTCTATAGACAGATTAAAACCAGCCTTATTAAGAAGATAGCAAGAAACCAAGTTCTTCCTAATTTCAGGAATGTGAAGAACATCTCTTAGGGTCAAGACACGCCCAGAAGTAAATTTTAGTTTAATTTCGCTCATGCCTAGAACATTGGTTATATATGAATCTCCTAACAAAACTTTTGTTTCTTTTTCAATAGGAGAATAATTTCTGAACCAAGTTTTATCATAGCAAACATGCCTAGAGGCACTAGCATCAGCTCACCACCCTTCAATATTTCCAACAAAATTGATTTCAGAAATCATAACCACAAATGGCTCTTCAATTGGTTGAGTCATATTAGCTTGTGGCTTAAAATTGGGTCCAAATTTTTTAAAACGATGATTTTTTGCACAATGACCCAATTTTTCACAAACAAAACAAGCTTTATTATTCATATTATTTCCAAAATTTGGAGTATTTGAAACTTGTTTTGAAGGGAGTCCTTGATTTGACTTTTTCTAGTTAAAATTATTTTTTGAAAAATTGTTTTTCATATTCTTCCCTCTAGGCTTCAAATAGGCGTTATTTTTGTCTTGTTGACCGTTAGAGATATTTTCACTAGAAGTTAGGAAGTTTACCTTAGTACTCCCATTGAAATCTTCACCTTTATCTTGTTTTCTAGCTTCTTCTTCAATGCGCAATCTTGCCATCAAATTTGCTATAGTCAATTCTTGTTGCTTATGACGTAGCCCTTTTTGAGAATCTTTCCATGATGTTGGAAGTTTGTCAATGATGGCTGCAACTTGCATTTGCGGATCGACTTTGACTCCTTCAAACTCAATCTCATGGACGATCATTTGCAAGTCATGAACTTGCTCTAGTACTGGCTTGTTTTCCACCATTTGGAACTTGAAATAAAGGCTACAGGCATATTTTTTTGAACCTGCTTCGTCGGTATCATATTTTTGTTGCAATGCTCTCCAAATTCTTTTTGCTGAAGTATAAGATGAAGAATAAAAATCATAAAGTTCATCAGACAAAAATTAAGGATATAATTTCTGCAATATTCCTCATTATTTGCCCATTTCCTCATTATTTGGCATGATTCTCCCTTTCTTCATAAGTAATTGAATTGGTGTCTATCTTTTTTGGATTCTTTGTGGCCAAGACCCAGGCAACCTTCATTAACTTCAAATAGAACATCATTTCTTGACCCACCTTTTGAAGTGTTGGCCACTAAAGTGAAATAGTTTGTTGAGATCACTAGATCCAATAGTGCTAGCGTTTGCAACACTACTTGCAACTTCCATGGTACTCGAATCATCTCAAATTGTTGTTCCTTTAAAATTTGATATGCACAATCAACCTGCAAAACAAAAGTTAAAGAAAGAGAAATAAAATAATTTTGGCTGGGTGAGACGCGGACTAGGTCGCTCTCTTAAGACGATTCGCAAACCCTCTCGGGATTATGCCCAGTGTAGAAGGTTGATGGCAAGTCGCCTTTAGGATACAACAGCCCAGCCTATGTTGTTACTTCTACTAAATCTACACAATTTAGAGAAGTTAAATCTCTTCTCAACACCTAACTAGTACATAATAGAAGTGAGAGGAAGATAGTTTTTTTAGATAGTAAGAAAGTGTCTCAAACTTGGTTAATAGTGGCCTCCATTTATAAGTTAAAACTTTTGGAGTATTAGAATACCATTAAGTGGAATAAATGTCATGTTTTCAGTTACAAAATTTGAAAAGGTTTAGGTCATTATATAATAGTCAAAATTCACTAAATAAATTCTTAAAACCTAGTCATTACGTAGGTTACAAATACAAGACATAAATCTCATAAGTTACCCTTTTGAATGGTTGATTTTGTAACTGAAAATTCATTAAAAAATTTGTAACTTATTGCATTTGAATTCAAAATAAGCATGTGAATCAGTTCAAAATAATAATGATATTTTTATTAAAATATCCAACACTTTCACCCCTGAATAAGAGTTGGACTCTACGGGTGCTCCTCGAGTCGAATTCGGATTAGTCTCACTGAGGGTGGGGATATCGGGTGCTCAAAGCAAAAAAAAAAAAAATCATTCTGGGAACAATTGATGCTCTATAATCCTAGAGCTGTAAACGAACCGAATCGAACCGAGTATCTTATGTTTGAGCTCTGTTCGTTAAGCGATTCAAACAACGTTCGTGTTCATTCGTTAATTTTAGAACTCCAAACTTGTGTTCGTGTTCGGCTCGTTAAGCAAAGTTCGTGTTCGAATTCGAGTTCGTGTTCGGCTCGTTTAACATAAACGAGCCGTTCGCGAACATGTTCGAAATGCTCAAATCCAAATTATTTTAAGCCTTTAATATGCCATGCAAATCATTAATCATTCTCAAAAACAATTAAAGCACTAAGTGACTAAATTCTATTATTCATTAACTATATAACTAACATTAACATAAAAACAACAAATAAAACAAAGCAATTTGCCCTCCAAATATAAAAGTCCAACTATAAAATTAACCCTAAAATTTGTCAAATGATAATTATGTTCATGTTCGCGAACGTTCGTTAAAACTCGCGAACACACTCGTGTTCGCGAACGTTCGTTTAGTATGTTCGCAAACGTTCGTTAAAACTCGCGAACATGCTCGTGTTCGCACGATTATTAATCGAACAAAAAAATTCGTTCGAACTCGGTTCGTTTAAGGTTTCGAACGAGTCTTTCACGAACATGAATGAGTCGAAACGAACCGAGCTACCGAACAGCTCGGTTCGTTTAACAACTCTATATAATCCTCGTATTTTCATGTCAAGAAGACGAGAAAAATGAAAAGTTTTGCTAATTAAAGGACTGTAGGTTGACTTTCACTTCTATTGCTATATAAAAGATGACTAAATTTATGTTGACCACTAGGCAAGTATTTAGTCGATTATAGGATTGACCAAGTTTGAATTATCATGGACACGAAGTAATCTACAAAATGGATATTTTCCTTAGACAAAAGATGTACCTTTTCATAGATATTTGGGAGGCAAGGATGCTTTTTTATTACCACCTTCTCCTATTGAGCTTAATCAATTAGTGCGCATTATTGCTAGTTCTTGAAAAGTGCACTAAGCCCCAAACTTTTTTTTCCCCTTCTCCAAAATTAAGAAAAGTTTTAGGCTTGAACCATTTATATTTGTTCAGTACAATCTTGATTTCATCATGTTTTTCGTTAAATGCATTGTGGGATTAGTTTTTCATTCAATTAATAGTTCAAGGGAGAAAAAAAAGGAAGATTCACTTTTGTTTTGTTCTTTACCTATAACACTATTAGTGTTCAGAGTGAAAATTGTTTGAAGAAATTCTGTAGAATAACATTATATCACTTTTTATGATGTAATATTTGTGACAAAAAAAAGATGATTAAAATGATAAAGAGGTAATTCAAGAGGGTTATAATGTAACTAAATAATTGTTTCAATAGTGAGGTATCTCCTTTATCCTCTGAGAAATATCAACTTTGAGTTTGATCTGAGCAAGACATTTCTGGGGATAAATCGATTTTGAATTCGATAAATAGATCACATTTTAAGATACCTTTTTATGTTAAAATTTTATGGTAGAAATCATCTAAAAACACTTGCAAGGGAAAAAATATCTAAATATCAAGGGCAAAAAAATAAGTTCATTAATTTTGTGCAGTTTATATTTTCGACAAAATTTGCAAATCACGAGTGCTAAATTATGAGTGCTCTATTTCTCTTTCAAGCTTCTAAACTTTCATTTTTAAGTGATATATTTATGTTTGTGTCCATTCAAAATATTTGAAAGTATTCATTACGGACAAAATGATTCAAAAACTTAGGAGAAAAGAATGCTAAGAGGAAGGCTAAGGCTGCGAACACTTCTCAAATTTAAACATACAAGCAATACATACAAACACAACCACACACACACATATATTCGTATATGTATTGTACTCATGCTTCGAAGTGTCTTATGGCCAACAACACATGAATTTTGTCATTCTAGACTAAGAGAACGAGTTCTTGTTAATTTTGATTAGCATATTAAATTCTTAAGTCTAGCAACATATACATTTTGCCATATTGTGTCAGCTAGGAATTTTGGTTAAGACTAAAATACTATTTGATAACCCAATTCAGCACTTAAAATTAATGGATTCAGATCTTAATATGTTCAGATGCGTTTGATAACCAAATTTTGAACATCTGAATTAATTAATTAGCACTGAATTTTCTAAGTAAAATTTGCTCACAAAAATAAATGATGAGTAGCAATGGATGAGTATCAAAATAGGGTGCTCTTTTTGTACCAACCAACTTGTTTTCCTAAGATTTGTTGTGAGTGGGGATGAAAGTAGATGAAAACAAGACAAAAACTATCTAAGAATGGCCGACACCTAAGACAGTGGGAGAAGTGCCCAACTTTCATGGTCTTGCAAACTTCTATAGATGGTTTATCAAAGATTTTAGTACTATTGCTGCACCTTTAACTGCTATAATAAAAAAGAATGAAAAGTTTGCATGGAGAGAGACTCAAGAAAATGCATTTCGATTGTTTAAACACAAGTTCACACATGCAGCATTACTTACTTTGCCTAGTTTTGACAAAACGTTTGAAATTGAGTGTGATACATTGGGAGTGGGCATTGGAGTTATTTTAATGCAAGAAGATAAGCCGATTGCGTACTTTAGTGAAAAACTAAATGAGGCAGTTTTGAATTATTGCATGTATGATAAAGAGTTGTATTCATTAGTTAGAACTTTAGAGACTTCGTAACACTACTTGAGACCAAGGGAATTTGTCATTTACGCTGATCATGAATTGCTTAAACACATTAAGTCTCAACAAAAGTTAAATAAGCGTCATGTTAGGTGGATTGCATTCATTTATACATTTCCTTATGTGATCACGCATAAAGTTGTGCACTATCACATAGGCGTTCCTTACTTACTTTGCTTGATGTTAAGTTGTTGGGTTTTGAGTTAGTTAAGGAATTATACTCCAATGATCCAGATTTTTCTCATATTTATTCTTCTTCTGGTTCGGCTATGCAAGGTAAATTCTACATCCTTGATGGATTCCGATTTTACCTTAATAAACTATATATTCCTAATTGTTCTATACGTTCTCCGCTTGTTAGGGAAGTGCAAGGAGGTGGTTTGATATGACACTTTGGTATGTCAAAAACTTTAGCTATCCTTCAAGAACACTTTCATTGGCCAAGGATGAAAAGAAATATAGAACGTGTGGTGGCTAAGTGCATTACTTGTCTTTATGAACTTTGTTTTGGGGTCACCTAAGTCAAAAAGGGGTAATGATAGCATCTATGTTGTTGTTGATAGGTTTTTTTATCACAAAACGGATGACGCATCTCATGTTGTTGATTTGTTTTTCAAAGAGGCCATTAGATTGCATGGCATGCTTAGGACAATATCTCTGATAAGGATGCCAAATTCCTTAGTTACTTTTGAAAAACTTTGTGGGAAAAGTTAGTAACTAAATTACTCCTTTCTACCACTAGTCACCCACAAACTGATGGTCAAATTGAAGTTGTCAATAGGCCATTGTCTACTCTCTTACGTGCAATGATTAGAAAGAACCTTAAAAGTTGGGAAGAGTGTTTGCCACGCATTGAGTTTGCATACAACCGAATTGTGCATAGTTCTACTCGATTTTCGCCTTTTGAAGTGGTCTACTGTTTTAATCCTTTAACACTATTAGATTTGCCACCTTTACCATTATCTAAGTGTTTGATATTATCCACTCCTGTGTGAATGTAATTTCATTCCCATCCCATAATATTATCCAATGCGTTTGACAATAATTCAATAATTTAATAGATTTATAGTTCAAATTTCAGATCTCATACTTAAGTTTTATCAAACGCACCCTAAGTTTAAAAAATTTGAAGTAGTACTTTGCAGTTGTTTGCTACACAGCCTGATGTTAGAACACGAGATGTTGGATTCTTTTTTCATAATAGGTATCCTAATGAATTAACATGTCGCACATTATTTTAGTTATTAACTGTTGACTAAAGCCAAAGAGGTTGCCGACTTCTTCATACATGCTTATCATCATATTTCTTGCCAAGTTCATTGGCCTTATTGAAGTGCCCCTTTTTTTACCCAAAAAAAAAAAAGAAAAAAAGGGGAGCAGTTCTTTTGCCTTTGACAATTGAACTAGCAATGCTTAAATGTGATCCTAAGTTGATATTACAGCTCTGCTATCTCTCTAGTTCCTTGACAATTGAACTAGCAATCATTCAATTTAGTCACCATCAATTCTTTTTTTTTTGTTGATCGTTTTGTGTAGGTAAAATTGCTCAAATGGTTCCTAAAATGTTACACATTAGCAATCACAAAACAAGGTTAAGATAGTAATATTCAACATTCTTTGATGGTAATTAGAATGTGACAATTGCAATGCATTGTTGCAGAAACATGAATATGCTAGATGTACAAAACTGTGATAATGAAGACCATGAACTAAATCGGATAAGCTAATTATTTCGGAACCCAACACTTCTTTTCTTGCTTCTAAATTGACTAACCAACTCATTACAATTCATTAAAATTGGTTTTTAATCTGCAGCGAATCTTAATTACCAGCTAATCAAAGCAAAGAATTACATCAAATGCATAAAACTAAGTCTGCTACTGCAACACTACCTACTGCAAATTAAACTACTACTGAATCAGACATCCTGATGATCAGATCATGACACACTTATACTCTTGAATTTATTATGATTCAGAAGAAATTGAGCTAATTTTAAGTCATTAATGAATTGTTGTTAAAATCATGTTATTGAAGATAATTTCCATGTCAGTACATAACGGAGAAATTGAATACATTAGTCTTGTATACGAGTCAATTGAAGAAGAACTAAAAAGATCAAGAGTCAGGGGTGGATATAGAAGATTACAACCCAAAGTAATAACTCTGCCTTACAAATGCAAACTGCACAAGAAAAATGAAAAAAAACTTCGACCAAATTCAATCAGACAATGTTGATATTATAGAAACAAAAAACTTTCCAACATCAAATTCAAAGAAGCAAGTCAAGAAGGGTGGACCAAATGTACCTTCCAATTAGGAGAAAATAGAATTTCCAGCAATATTGTTTCTAGGCTATCCCAAGAACTAGAAATATGAAACTTGACCAAAATTCAGAAAGTGCAATACAACTCAATTATTTCAACTTTGCCTATTGATTAGACATGATCTACAATGAACTATTGCCTACTGATCAAAGCTTATATGATCCGTGAAAGAATGTTACGAACTTTACACTTTCAAATTATTCCATAGATGACTAACTAATATCTTTGCTGCATCTCTGACTCAGTTCATTGCCAAAATGGCTCTTTCAATGTTCAGAAAAGAAAAAAAAATCTTCTATCAATGTGTTTTCCAACTACCATATCAACAGAATGGTTGAGACTTAAGACTCCTAGTGAGCTCTCCATTTCAGGTCCTTGCATCTTTATTGCAGTCACCAGAAGAATCAGCACTGCTCTGCCTGATCTGATTAACTTGATCTATTACTTTCTTTTTCATCTCTTCCATCCGAGCCATAATTTCTTGAAGTTCATGCAACTCCAAATCATCAACTGGGGGCACATCCCTAAACAAGATGGACGTCGTAATTGAGTTTGCAATTCAATTCCCTTGCTTTTTCACCACATTCCCATAGTCTTGTACTTCTTGATTAGTAGCATTCTTTTGGCTTCCCCCTACAGGCAAACTAATAGTCAAGCCCTTTCCAGAATCAGACTTCTGCTTGATCATCATGCCAGGGCTCTTATCTTCTTTTTCTCCACTAGTCTTCAGTGGCAATAGCAACAATGTCAATGATAAATCCAATTGATCAGACATTGTGTTCTTCTGATCATCATCTTCATTGTCATCATCATCAAGACTATCTTCTAATTCAATTTTGTTGTCATCTTTAGGCATATCATGTAGTGCTTGTCGATCCTTAGTTTTTTTTTCAGATGATGATTTGGCTTTCTTGACTTCCATCTCATGATCAGACATTTCTTAATCAACATCAGCATCATCAAGGCTTTCTTTTATGTC
Organism: Coffea humblotiana; assembly: GCA_023065735.1. Classification (NCBI taxonomy): domain Eukaryota; kingdom Viridiplantae; phylum Streptophyta; class Magnoliopsida; order Gentianales; family Rubiaceae; genus Coffea; species Coffea humblotiana. The sequence continues at coordinate 11,793,147 of CM041217.1, forward strand.
ACTTATATCATCATTTTCAGCCAGATCATGTACTTCTTCTTGATCTCCATTACTTGTTTCAGATGACAATTTGGCTTTGTTAGCTTCCATCACAAGATCAGACATTTCCTGACCATCATTGTCATCGTCATCAGGGTTTTCCTTTGTTTCATCAAGATCATCTTCAGGCAGATTCTGCATTTCTTGCTGAACATCATTGTCTCTTTTTGTAGCTGATGATTCAGCTTTCTTGGTTTCTTTGTAGCGCTGGACAATGGAATCGATAGAAGGATGACCAAAGGCAAAGATATTACCAGCTTCATTCCTGGTGATCAGTGCTACCTCAACATCATATTTCTGGCCTAGTTCCATTGCCATCTTGAACAACCCTTTTCTCCTCTTGCAAAACGTAACTCATCGCTTGGCCTTGTCCTCAATTTTCTTAATATCTATTCTTCTTTTTCCTATACTGATGATCAAAAATCAGCATTTCTTCTTTCTTGATAGATGTTAATTCAACAAGTACTAAGCAGTATGCTGTAGTTTCTTGAAGCTTAGCCCGGAGGACTACCATAATTTCTTCGAGTTTCCTGCTATGGGAAGAATTGAGAGAAAGAGTGAAAATCAGATAAAGAAATCAACAGAGGAGACAAAAGATTTGCTTTAGTTGCTTCCAAGCCCATAAGAGTGACAATCCATCTTATATGCTTATTTCCAACTTCAGTCTGAACTATCCGAAAATAGGTCGGTGCTGTTAACCGAATAATGGTTTTAACAACACAAATCAACTCCCATACTTCTTCTCTCCTAAATGACATCTTTTTAGTTACTCAAACAAATATTTTTTTTGGGCTTTCATATTTTATAAAGTAATTATCTATATCTATATGAATTAGATATAGATATTTTTGATGAGAAGCTTCCACACAAGCGTCAGCAATCTGAATCCCTTTTATTATAATTTTAGATTTATTTTAATTCAATAACCCTTATCTTCTCCTTATCCTTTCCCACTCTTTAATTTAGGTGACCCACAAACCCACAAAATCAAAAATCCTTACTTTTAATTAACAGATAATAACTATCCTTACAAAATGATATTTGCAAATTTCAATTCACGTCTCACATTTACTACTGACACTTACCACATCACTGATAGCAATACTCACACTTATCAGATCACTGATAGTAATAACTAACTGTTAATTTTAAAAACTCGCAACGACGAAAATCACATATCCAAAATTTAGGAGCCCGTTTGAATTACAATTTCCACAATTCCACATATCTTATTATCATAATGTATTTTACTCTCATAATCATTCACAAACCTTATAATCACTAACCCATTTTCATTTGTTATTACACAAATTAAATAAAGTGAAAAAAAGACTATGTATCATACTCTCACCATAGATAAAGTCCACTTATAAGCATTTCAATCAGTGATGAAGTCAAGATTTTTTTTTTAGGGGCTAAAATTTTTCCTAACATCATTATTTTTATGCGTTATGTTGAAAATAATTTTCATCTATTTAAATATATGATATCTAAAAACATCAAACATTAATTTAATTATAAAGGGATGTAAAAAATAAATAACTTTTTAAAGAAAAAAATTCAAAGGTAGTTAATTCACACAAACACATGCACACGCACATATATATATATAAACTCCCATAATATAAACTAAAATTGTAAAAAATTAAAAGGGCCAACTTTATTTTACACCAATATTTACACAATATGAATTAAAATTTTTAAAACTTAGGGGGCTCTATGGCTCCAATTATCTCTCATTGGTTCCATCATTGATTTCAATGGCGCATCAATTCCAAACCTGCAAGATTACAAAGAAAAATAAACTGATCACAAAACAAATTTTATGCCATAGTGAACCCACTGAAATATTTTAAAAGGTTCAGCAAGTTCACTTTTAAGAAATACAATCTCACTGAACATTTTTTTGTAGTATGAACTTCTCAAAATTCAACAGAATTAATTAAACCACCAATATTGGTTTTTTACTAAAAGTTAATTGATGTAAAAAATATTCGCATCATTGTACAAAATTATCAAATCGAATGCATGATGTTTGTAAGTATTTCATTTTGAAATAATTTTCATCTATTTAAATATATGATATTTAAAATATCAAATATTAAATTTAATTATAAAGGGATGTAAAAAATAAATAACTTTTTAAAGAAAAAATTAATTCAAATGTAGTTAATTCACACACATACACACACACATATAAACTCTCATAAAATAAACTAAAATTGTAAAAAATTAAGAGGGCCAACTTTATTTTACACAAATATTTACATAATATGAATTAAAATTTTTAAAACTTAGGGGGGGGGGCTATGGCCCGTATTGGCCTCCCTTAGTTCCATCATTGATTTCAATGGCATCTCAATTTCAAACTTGCAAAATTACAAAGGAGAAAATAACTGATCGCAAAATGAATCCTACATCATAGTGATCCCACTGAAATATTTTAAAAGGTTCAGCAATCTAACTTCCAAGAAATACAAGTCTCGTTGAACATTTTTTTATAGTACGAACTCCACAAAATTTAATAGAAATAATTATACCACCAATATTGATTTTCATACTAAAAGTTGATTGGTGTAAAAAATGTTCGCACCTTTGTACAAGATTATCAAATCGAATGCATAATGTTTGCAAGCATTTCATTTTGAAATCAAATAAAATATATAATTACATTTATTTCTATCCATGTATCATTCATTTTCTAATATAAATTTCTATTATTATTTCAAGATCCATCTTCCGCAAAAAAACAATTCTTGAATGATCTATATATTTTGTCATACTTTGAACTATTATTAGATAGATTTTATATTTTAATTATGTTGGTACAATTTTTTTAACTTTTTTTAAATTTACCCTCTCTTTAATTTCTTTCAATAATGTAAGTACCATGCGTAACACGGGTATTCACACTAGTATATGTGTATTGCATGTGAGCTTTTAGTGGAGGACTCGTGGATGGTTTCCAAATCTCCCATACTTTTTTTTCTGAATTTTTCATTTATTTTAATACATAAATTCAATTAAAAAGTTTGAAATAGTGATTTACAACTAATTCTATGACAATTCAAATTTAAAATGTGAAACTTTTCCACTTCAAATGAGGCCTTAATAAATCATTTATAGTTTGTTTTTAGACTTTAATCCCTTTTTCCTTCTATAATTAAAGAAAATAATTGAATAATCTGATTAGTCCCATAGTAAAATCATTCACCCCATTACAACTTTATCACTTTAGCTCATTTTACTCCTTGATCAATAAGGATTGATTTGTAAAATCTGAACAATAATGTGATTAGTCCCATTTTTTAATCATTTACATAGTAATATTTTTAGCACTTTCCTTCCGGATATATACAGATTTGTCAAACATTCAGATGACATATCCAATTATAACCATTCTTTAACCATTCTAACAAAATAAAATATCATTGTTATCAACAAAAATAAAAACACATTATAATAATATATAAATTTTTGCCTAAAAAAAGTACACAAAAGAACCAATAGGGTGAGTTTCAAATTTCGCACTCTACAAGAATCTCAAAATAAATTAGGTGTGAATGAAAGAAATAAATTAACACTCAACGAGTTAATTAAAACTTTGATGGAAGGGAGGGAGGAAGTAGGATGAAATTTTACAAAAATTAAAAAAATGAAAATTATAGAATAGGAAAAGAACAATAAATATGCCTTTGCAAAAAGTAGAATATAATTATTGTATTGATAGCGATTTAAATTTATTTACTAATGAATTTGAACCTACGTCTAATTTAATTAGCACTAAATAGGTAGTCCCAATCTATCCATTTAAAAGCCAATAATTAATGGGTTTAATTGGATTACCCATTTGAAACTAATAAATTGTATACCCATACTCATTTGTTGAAGATCGAGTTAAAAATTGGTCATTATTTATAACTATAAATGGGTGGAAAGAATAGTAAAATAGGAGGTAAATAGTTTGCTGAATTGGGTAAGAGATTGCGCAATTTGATAGAATCAAGGTAGGGTAAGGGGAAGGTAGATTTTGTGAGAAATAGAAGAGTTGGAGCGACGTGGGAAGTTGGGTTAAGAAGGTGAGGAAGATGGTAACGAGGAGTAGGGGAATGTTGTGGGAAAATAGTGTAAAAAGAGAGAACATGAAAATGAGAGGTAACAATGTTGTATTTGGTGTGCTTTTAGTATTTCTTTAGGTATTTTTATGATCTTTGCTCATATTTTTTAATATACTTTAAGGTGTTAGATAAGATACATAAATACAATATAAATTTGGTACTAAATAGCACTCTTTAATTTTTTTAACCTTTTTATGTAACTAATATAAATAATTCATTTACTATTATTATTATATTAAATGTAAATCCGTGCTACGGGTTACAATACTAGTTAAGTATTAACCCTTAGATTACAAATATAGCTATGCATCAGAAATGGGATTCACTGCAGACAGTGTTGCCTTCTGTTCCTCTACAATAGCACAAAAACTTCCTATATTTCAGAGGCAACTGTTATTGATAGTATTGTTGAGTTCCTACCATTATCATCATTGCCAACGTCAAGTATTAATCAAGCCAATTATTTTCAAGCATTGGAAAAGGTGAGTCCAGTTGAAGTTGATAATGCTGCAAAAGAAACTAACATGGGGGTTAAAAGATCTATCAGAATCTTAACAGGGAACAAAGACCCTAAGAAGAAAAGTAGGGGTGGTGGCTCTTTTCCTGTTTCTTCATGAATATAGCTTGTTGGAATATTAGGGGTCTTAATGACCCTGCTAAACAATATGAAATTAGGAAATTAATAGCTAGTCATATTATACATGTATTTGGTGTTGTTGAAACTAAAGTCAGGAGATGCAATTTTGATCATGTGTTTCAAGCTACTTTTCCCAATTGGAGTTGTATACATAATACATCGCTTAATAGAACTGGAAGAATTTGGTTTTGTTGGAATCCTGTTACTGTCTAGATTACTAGTCTAAAAATTTCTGGCCAAGCTATTAGCTGTTTTGTGAAGCATTTTGGTTGGAATAAGAGTTTTGCTCTAACTACGGTCTATGGTACTAATGATTTAGAAAGTAGAAGATTACTGTGGCACCACTTGCATGTGGTTCGATCTATAATTGGGAATGAGCCTTGGTTATTGTTGGGTGATTTCAATGTGATCCGATATTGCACTAAGAAAGTTGGTGGAGATGGATTTGATTATGGTGCTATCTCTGAATTTCAAGAATGTATTGAGAACCTTGATATTAGTCACTGTCCATCCAAAGGATATCAAGTTACCTGGTGCAATGAATGAGATGGTGATGAGAGAATCTTTTGTAAGTTAGAATAATGAGCAATGATGCATGGTTTTCTATTTTTCCTACTTGTGAGGTTGAAGGTTTGGATCCAATTATTTTAGACCATACTCCTCTGTTTATTCATGTTAAGGATGATTTTAATGTTGGCCCTAAGCCATTCAAATTTCATTCCTTTTGGATGGCTCATGGACAATTTCAAGATATTTTGAAGGGTGCTTGGACTCAACATGTTAGTGGAAATCCAGTGAAGGTCTTCACTGCTAAGCTGAAGATAGTTAAGCAGGAGATGAGGAAGTAAAACAAAAAGCACTATAGTCAAATATGATTTACAAAAGACGCTTATAGATTCTCCTTTTGGTTCAGACTTATAAGCTCAGGAAAAGAGACACTTTGTTGTTATACTGATTTAGTTCTGGTTGAGGAGCAGTTTATTAAAGACAAATCCAGGATCAAATGGCTTCAAGTAGGAGATGCTAACACTGCAATTTTCATAGGAAGCTCAAGGTTCACCATGCTCACAATCGTATTCTTACTTTAACAAATTTTGATGGAGTTAAACTTACAAATTATGAGGAGGTTAAAGAGGAATCTGTCTCATTTTATCAAAATCTTTTTGCTAAAATAGGAGTTGTTAGTGATCAAATGAAATTCAGATTGTGACAGGTTTTGAAGGTTGCCTTATCTTCTGGTCAAGCTGAGTCTCTAATTGCTGACATAACTGATAAGGAGATAAAAGATATCTTATTTGATATAAAAGAGGGGGCTGCTCCGGGTCCAGATGGCTTTACTGTGGTTTTTTTCAAGAAGAATTGAAGATTGGTAGGAGATGAGGTTATTGCTGCTATAAAATTTTGCTTTATTCATCAAGTTCTGCAGCTTGGATTAAATAGTACAATTTTGACCTCGATTCCTAAGGTTGCCAATCTTGTTGGGATGAAGGAATACAGGCCAATTGCTTGTTGCAATGCAGTTTACAAATGTTACTCAAAAGTCCTCACAAAAAGATTGAAGACAGTCTTTGATAGTCTTTTTCTTAGAGACAAAATGCTTTTCTTAAAGGCAGGAAAACCTTTGACAACATATTTTTAATGCATGAATTGGTCAAAAATTATCATCGCAAAGGAGGAAAAGCAAGATGTGTGTTGAAAGTGGACATTATGGAGGCGTATGATACTGTGAGATGGGAATTCTTGGCTGCAATTTTATCGATGCTTAATTTCCCACCCTTATTTATTACTTGGGTGATGAATTGTGTGACCACAGCTAAATTTTCTTTGAATCTTAATGGAGCTCTTGTTTCTAGTGCACGTGGATTGAGGCAGGGAGATCCTATCTCTCTCTACCCTTTCTTACTCATTATGGAAGCTTTTACTCAGCTATTTGATGCTAACACTGCAAGTTTTGGATACGATTTTCATCCCAGGTGTGCTGAATTTTAAATCTCTCGTATCTCTTTTGCTGATGACCTATTCATCTTGGTAGCTGCAACTCAACAATCTATGTTAACTATCAATGCTACATTGGAAGAATTCTCTACAATGTCAAGCCTCAACCCAAATTTGGCGAAGTTTGAACTTTACATGTCTAGTGGTAATGATCAACTTGGTATGGCATTTAGTTCACTTATCGGCATGCCACTTGGACGCTTGCTTGTAAAATGCCTTGGTATTCCTTTGGTGTCTACAAAGCTCACATTTGTGGATTGCCAGCCTATTCTAGACAAAATTTTGAGAAGGATTAAAAGCTGGTCAGCTAGGAAACTATCATATGGGGGACGCTTGATTCTGATTAAATCAGTTCTAAATAGTTTTGTTGCGTATTGGGGTAGCATATTCATTATTCCTAAGGTGCTTATTAAGAAAGTGGAAAGTGCTTTGAATGCTTTTTTGTGGTCAGGTGTTGAGATGAAGTCAACAAACACCAAGGTCAGTTGGTGCGAAATGTGTAAACCAGTGACAGAAGATGGTTTGGGGTTACAAAACTTGAAATTATGGAATAAGGCTCTGTCTATTAGACATATATGGGATATATACCATAAGAAGGACACTTTGTGGATTCAATTGATCCATTTTTACTTGCTAAAAAATGAGGGTTTTTGGGCAATCCAACCAAAGACTGACTATTTTTAGTGGTCGAAGAAGTTGTTGAATTTGAGGCCATTAGTGAGAGGCTGCATCAAGATGGTCATTGGTAATGGCAAACGGACATTTATCTAGCATGATAGTTGGCATCCTGTAAGAATTCTTAAATATTTTTATTCACCTCAATTATTGAAGTTGCTTGGAGTTTCAGAAAATGCTAAGGTCTCTGCTATAATCAAAGAAAGGAATTGGAATTGGCCAATGGGTAAATTTCAAAGAGATGAATTGACACAGTTGATAGATGCCACCCTTCTTATTTTCTTCTTTTCCAGATACAATGATTATGCTGTTTGGACATGTGATGTTCATGGTGTCTATTTAGCAAAATCTGCTTTAAAACTACTTTTATCTCCTGGAATAAAAGTGCCTTGGCACTCACTAGTATGGGGTAAGAGACATTATCTCAGGCATTCTTTTATACTATGGCTTGCTTGTAGGTAGAGATTAAACACGAAAAAGAGACTATGTTCTGGGGATTGAATGTTAATACTGTACGTGAGTTGTACTCAACATGTGATTTGAAACTCTGGACCACCTATTTTTCTTGTGTCCATATTCCAACTATGTGTGGAAACATGTGCAACAAAAGTGTTTCGTTTACGGGCAGGCTCTTGAGTGGGATAGAGAATTGCAATGGCTGATCATGCATTGTGTTCGGAGAGAAACACCTCGAGAGAGTCCAAGAATCCATCAAAGAGTCCAATATATAAGTCAAGAACTCAATTCTGACCCAAAATCTTAAACTATTAGGTCTCGATCCCTTACTTACATATTAAGTGCTCTTTTTCCATCTCTCGAACCAATGCGGGATATAATTCTTTACTCATGAATCTAACAAATTTCTCTTTTCATGAGTAACCCCTCACATTAAATCCAAATTTACAAACTCTTCTCCGAATCCATTTTAATATTCAACGCAAACTCACCTTAATACCTAAGATCACATTTTTCTTTTAATCATGGAACCACTCTTCTTCAACATTCAAATTGGATTCTAGACCCCTGTCAACTCTTGGTTCGTTGGTTTAATACAAATCAGAACCCCTGCCAAATCTATGGCACACTTGGTCCATCACCAATAAAAGAATTTTTCACCAGTCCAACTCTCAAAATAATCTACTTGTTCATGAGTAGTCCAATCTTGCAACCTAAAACTCCGATACCATTTGTCAGGATCCAAGTGCCGGAACAAACAACGTTTGAGATATCACATACACAACAATTTAATAACAAACAAGTCACAAGCATGAAAGATAAAATAACATACAATATTTAATGTGCTTCAATTCTATCATTGAATCTACGTCCACAAAGAGAAATCTGTTCTTTATTATGAGAGGGAAATCCTATACAAGAATACAACTTGAATTCAAATCCAACCCTTGTATACCATCTCTCATCTTCCAAGAACCCTCGCTCATTCGCATGTATAAGGCTACATATCGTTTCTTGTATGCCCTTTGTGTAGTATGCCAACTCACCTATTTATAGAGAATATTACTTAATCAAAACCCAAATAATAATAGAAAATCAGTGCTAATTCTTAAACTTGTATAGAATAGGAAATAACTTTTGAATCTTAAATAAAATAGGAAATTTCTTAACTACTATTTCAAGTAACTAAAATCAATTAAGAACTTAATTACTTCCACACAAATTAAGAAACCTGCTTAAAAGAAATTAAACCAATTTCCTAACAAATCTTCAAGCGCGGGACAAACAACTATTGAGATATCAAATATACAACAATTTAATGATAAATAAGTTACAAACATGAAAGATAAATGACACACAATATTTAATGTGGTTCGACTCTACCATTGAGCCTACGTCCACGGAGAGAAATTCATTCTTTATTATGAAAGAAAAATCCTATACAAGAATACAATTTGAAATCAAATCCAACTCTTGTATGCCATCTCTTATCTCCTAGAACCCTCTCTCATCCCATGTATAAGGTTACATGACGCCCTTATGTATGCCTCTTGTATATCCCTTTTATAGTATGCCAACCTACCTATTTATAGAGAACATTATTTGGCCAAAAATCAAATAACAACAGGAAACTAATACTAATTCTTATACTTGTACAGAATAGGAAATAATTTCTAAATCTTAAACAAAATAGGAAATTTCTTGACAACTACTCCAAGTAACTAAAATCAATTAGAAAATTAGTTATTTTCACACAAAATAAGAAATCCGCCTAAAAGAAATTAAGACAATTTTCTAACAAATCTCCACTTTGGTGAATATTTTTTTTAGCAACCATTTGCTTTCAACTACCAAATAATATGATACCGAACTATACATTTGAATCAATATAGTTCTGACACCAAATTGATTCAATCGACAAATAAATATATGTAGTTATCTCGAGTTCAATCTCCAATTGACTCACGAGAAAGTGTCTCAATTTACTATTTCCCTTTACAGGATTTCTTCTCACCACCACTTGTAAACCGGGATCCCCTTTTATGAATTTTATTTCTAACCATTGAGACAACTAAGTGGTAAAATCACCATACATCTTTCTATCCTCAAGATTGTCTTGCCATATGTGGTTTCTAAGACTCCATCTGCAATGTAAAACTCATAACTATCAGAGTCTTCTGGCATTTGGAAGTTAGATTCCTTTGTTTCTTTAGAACATATGTCGCACCACCTAAAGAACATAATCTGAATCTAATAACTATCTGGGATGAAGTATCAATCGTTGGAGTTATGAGAAAGTTTCCATTGATTCATGTCCAAAATTAACATTGGGTTCCACCTTTTCCTTGACTCTTGAATCACTTGCCTAGATTCACCGTCAAGTATCTCCATACTTTTTGACTTTTCATCCTTCACATTCAATGCTTCTTACCAAATTCTTGAAACAAAGATACCATCCATTAAATTGTTCAATTGATAACAGCCACCAACCTACTTGATCTCAGTAGTTAACCAGGATCTAACTATGAACCCCGCTCTGATATCAGTTTGTTGGGATTTAATTGCTTGTAAGCAGTTCTGTTTGTCAATGAAGTTTTGATACCACTTGTTAGGGGAGAAACATCTCGAGAGAGTCCACCAAATAGTCCAATATGTAAATCAAGAACCTAATTCTGATGCAAAAGTTTAAACTATTAGGTTTTGAGTCCTTACTTACATATTAAGTGCTCTTTCTTCATCTTTCGAATCAATGTGGGACATAATCCTTTATCATGAACCTAACACATTGCACTCAATAGAACTTTGTATCTCAAGTAAGAAAGATCACATTTCCAGCCATTGTGTATCACTTGTGGTGGAGCAGGAATCAATAAGTGTTTAAGAAAATATTGCATTCTCCTGAATATATTGTTCATATGATTCTTAAGGATGTTCGAGGCCTAGTGATAGGATGGAAAAAAGTGGATAGAAATCAAGAAAATTTACAACTATGTGCTGAACTTGATAGTCCTTTACTTTATTGATGACACTGTATAGACTTGTAGTATACATTACAAGTTTCTTTTCTTGATTTGATGTATTTGACTAAGGGACAATTCCTTCTATAGTGTACATTTTTCTCTGGATCAATAAAAGATTAGGAATTTACAAAAAGAAAAAACCCTTAGATTACAAATGACTTTGATTTGAAGGTTGAAACTTTATTGCCTTTCATTCTTCTCAAAATGAGACACGGGTGGATGTTGGCCTAATATGGGGTCAAAAAGATTTTGAGAATTACTTTATATAAGTTCGATCTATAGAGAGTTACCTCTAACTTTTTTTTTCAGATAGAAAGATCTTTAAATTTGGCTGATTATGTTCACTGGACGGAATATGGTGGATTTGTTTGGGAAAAATAATAGTAAATTTTGCTATTCGGCCTTGTCCCCAATTTTGATTAATTTCCACTCCCCTGGCCCTTGGGCACCATGTTCATTTACTTGTTTCTTGAATGTTGACTCAAGAGTTTGTGTGGTTAATATGAGTAATAAATAGAGCTGCTTCCCTAAGCCTCCAATGGATTCATCAAATTAGAAAGAATAAACATCCAAATCCCAGGCCATAACACCATCTTCTAAGTGACTACTAGAATGGAGTAAAATCAGGCTGTAGGTTAGGGCTGGCTGGCTGACTGTCTGCTCCTGTTAGTCCTCCACTGCTAGAGAGTGGATGTATACTATCTCTACATTGACTGAGGTATGCCATATCCATTAATATGTGCCTTCTGCCATCTCCATGCTACCCGCAAACTCTCCTGAAGATCGGTGTATTTTGTTGTCCAGTTTAGTTCTGTCCTAATTTTGGTTGGATCACTGTAAACTTCAGCATAATCACCAGACCAACGGGGAAGGAAGTCGACCTTGAGAGGTACTCCTGTGGCCTTCTTGCAGGCCTCCACAAACTCCTTTACAGATCAACCTGAAATAGAAAAATATGATCCGCATAAGAAACGGCTAATAAGGTCAATTAAGTTACAGGTTATAACAAGAAATGTCTTACCTCTCCCTGTCCCAACATTGTAAATTCCAACTTTCCCAGGCTCTGCCTTCTCAAGGGCTTTGACATGAGCATCAACAAGATCAGTGACATCAATATAATCCCGGATACAAGTTCCATCTTCAGTCGTGTAGTCTGTTCCTCTCACATATAGCACGTAGTAATTTAACCAAAATGAACCCAAGAAAATACACAATAAGGGTACCAACAAGTCAAATTCAAATAGTAATATATTTGAGCTTGAACTTGAAGATATTTACCCTAACTCAAACTTGAAATTGATGAATATTTATTTGGGAAAGGGAGCCAACATCGGTGCTCTTATATAAGGGCTGTACAGACTTTATATTAAAATATAAATATTACACTATTATCACATTTGGTACATAGTAGTGGTCTAGAAAGGAAAGGGTTTCTAATTTGTCCATTCTATTCCAAGTTTGATATTAGATTATTTAAGTGAAAAAGTTCTTTTCCTCTGAACTACTATATTTTTTTTAGTAGAATCCCCAAAATTCAAAAAAATCTCTAAGAAAAACTCTTTCCAACCTTATTACAAAATATCCAAAATAGTAGGATGTCAAATTTATCCTTATAAATCTTTTTTTACTACCTCATCATATCGTAGGATATTTGTGAGCTTAATTAGGCCCCGTTTGGATTGCGGTTTTCTGTCGGAAAATTGCGTCATTTTCCGTGATCACATTTCCCTATTACCTTTTTCCCTCACATACATCAAATCGCTACAGTAATTTTTCCATGAAAAATGACGGAAAATGCAATCCAAACGGGGCATTAGTAATTGATTACATTTTTCATCACAAATATTTTTTCTTGTGTTAAAATAAAATTTTCTTTCCTACTGGCAAACATATGCTTTAAAATACTTTTTATTCTTTGACTTTGACTAATTGTGTGGAAAATTTGTTGAATTTCATATAAAAAATAAGAGCATTATAAAAATTTAAAATTTTATCATATTTGTTTTGATTCATGTAATTTACATTGCTAATTATATATCTTGCGGATGCAAAACTATAACATAAAAATCTATGGGCTACAATGAATCAAATATTACAATTGAAAATTTTGAGTACCAATCCCCAATTATTCTGAAAGCAAAAAATGACTAAATTTCACGTAAATAAACCAATAACGTAGTAGAACAAATAAAGTAAAAGTAATAAAAATGGTATTTTCTATAAATAAATCCAGAATAATTAACTCAAGTTTGTATTAATTGTATTCTATTCTGGCATCTAAATCTTGATTGTATCAAACACGGAAAAATGAAAGAACAATCTACTCTATTTGTATACTAGACATTGAAATTAAAAAAAAAATCTTCCTACCATTTTGGATATCGTAACCAAAACCTATTCATTATATCAAACACCGGAATTAGAAGGTTCACAAGTTCAATGGATAATTTAGGAATATTATTTTAAGACTTGACAGTCAACTTCTTTGACTAACGTCAATGAACCAACGTCAAGTATACATTTCTCTGATAAATAGGATTAACCTTTCCTTAACCTCAAGTGCAGCAACCCTGTTTTGGAAACTTTCCTAATCGTGTCTTTCTTCCCTAATCCGTTTCTTTTGTGGATTTGCTCTTAGGAAAATCTGTCCCTATATATTATTCTCGATTCAAGAATTTAACTTACCTAGCCCATTCGCCCTTTATAACAGAAGACAAGAAAATAGACAGAGTGATAGATAAATGGCTGGCAACATTCCTGTAGGGTTTCGTTTTAGACCCAGTGAGGAAGAACTGATCTCCCTACTTTGGCTGAAGGTTACAAACCAGCTTGATGAAACGGACCATGTCAAGGAGAAGATACTTTACGGCGAAGGTGCAGAACCGTGGGATGTTTTGGGGGATGATGATGTTCGTTGGCAATTCTGTGATGATAGCGGAAAAGGGGCTAGTACGAAAAGAATGGTCTATGTCTTTACCAAGTTGAGGAAATTGAGCGCCAAGAAAACTGCGAGAACGGCTGGTTTGGGGACGTGGGACGGAGAAACGAAGTCGTACCCAGTTGAGGGTATGATTACTGGTGAGAAAATTGGTTCAAGGAGGATGCTGAGTTATGTTCTGAATTCTGGATCAATAGGGGTGAAAGGTGGCTGGATAATGCATGAGTATTCGCTGGATGGTGCATTATTGAATGGGTTAAACAGCAGTCATAATACTGATTATGTTCTTTGAAGGATAATAAAGGATGATTCTAAGTATACCAAAGTCAAAAGAATCTGCAAAGAAAGGAAAGGTTGCCAAAGAAAAGGAGGTTGGAAACCGTGGATGCCGTGAAGTAGTCCTGGGCAAGAGAAAGATGAATCTTGAACAAGAAAGTTCACAAGCGAGTAAGAAGTCATGTAACAATCCAATGGATGAGTTGCCTAATTTGGTTAATTGTGAGTATGATGGATACACAAGAAGGCTACAAACATATACAGGTTTATTGGATGATGTTGTGCAGCCAATCATCTGTTGGAATGGCGACCCTTATTTGGGATCAGTTCCTGATATGGTGCACTTCTCCCTTAGAAATTGATTTTGTAGTGGCTTACATTAAAAAAGAAAAAAAGGGTAGTTAAATATTTGATTTTGTAGTTTTGGATACTAAATTTATTAGTAGTGAAATATTTATGCTCCATAGTGCTTATCTAACACGACAGACAATAACATTAAAATTGTTTTCATCAGCTTATGGGGTGTGTGTGATGATCACATAAAACAAGATGGGTGGACTTTTAAGAATAAAGCAACATGATCTTGTAGAATTTGATTTTTATCGTTTTAGCAACTTACTATACCAGCATTTATCGTTTCAAGGCATAAATATTGACGTGAAATAGAATGTTAAAATTGCAATGCATTGTAGCAGAAACATGATTTGCCTTGAATCAAATCCAGTAATAAGCCATAAGCCCCTTGACATTAACAGCCAGTCTTCAAGACTTCAAAGTATCTGAAGTCCATAAAAGGGTAAACAGTTATATCGAAAAAGCTGAAGTGGAGTTTATGTGATTGTGATGCTTAGAAAATGCAAAACGTAATGATTTTCAACTGTAGAAAGTACATAATGTTTTCAGCTTGAAAGGAACTAGCAATCCATCATGCAAAGTAAATGTTGCAAGTTATCTGGTACTGATCACCTCTAACTCTAAAAGTCAGTTGTCCAAAATAGTTGGTTTCACAGCAAAATCTGTCAAATCTGTAATGAAGCCAATGAAACAAGTGAATTTGATGCTATTTATTTCTGTCATTTTTCCTTTTTTTTTTAATTTCTTCCAAAGAATTACAATAATTAGAATGCAATTATAGAATATTACCCTTTCTGCGTCTTCAAGGTTTTGAACATCATCTTCAACACAGCTGGAAGAATGTGAGGGGAGAAGCGAACTTTTAGTGGATAAAAGCACCTGCAACATCTTAGAACCCTTTCCACTAAATGAATCACGAATATAACCTGCTCTGCTAAATTTAGATTCCAGAGCAGCTCTGGAGACGGGAACAACTAACAGATCATGAGCCATATTTGAGAGAATGGGGAATCTATGATTATTGCCCTTCCACCAACCCAAATATCAAAATAATCCCAATCTTGTTCAGTAGGTTCATCCAGATACCTCTCCAAATCTGATTTTCCATCAGCAAAAGCAGCAAGAGCTTCCTCCCTTTTCTTTTGAATCCGATACTTCTTCAAGTCACTGGGAAAAGATCTTACACCTGATTCAGGTTCTTTCTCGCTAGAAGATGACTTTTCAGGTATATATAATCTTTTATATTCATCAAACAAGGTAAAAGCAGCCCCTCTCGCAATTTCTCCCATTTCTGGAGTCAAATGTAATTCCGAAGGTAAAGATTCAAGAATTTCCAACTTGTATCGAGGATCAAGGATAAGGGCAAGGTAGATTACCAAATTCATCTCTTTATATTTCCCCCAATAGTTTGCATAGTTTTCCCTCAATCTCCTAGCCATCGAACTGATGCCCATTTCAGTACTGTCTTGCCATTCACTCAAGAGATGATGAACCTCAAACAACCGAGCAAAGATTGTGTTTGTTGTGACATGTCTAGAGCATGAAAGATGCAATGTTAGCCCATACAAGTGCCTCAATATCTCGATAAACCACTCGACCTTTTGCCAATCATCTCTGTTAGGCATACCAGCACCCATAGTTTCACTTTTACAATGAGGATCTGATTCCTGAAACTTCTCAAAGGCTTTTTGGAGCTTTTGGGCTGTATCCAACATAAAAAAGGTGGAGATCCAGTTGGTGGGGACATCCATGCATAGCATTCTCTTGTTGTCTATTTTCTCTAATTCCACACATTCTTTAAACTTTATCAACCTAGCAGGAGAAAGCAAAATAGAGTGGACCATTTCCCGAATGCGAGCAACTGATTCACCTATTTCTTGCAAGCTGTCAGAAGCCATAAGTTTGATCACATTATCAATGTATCTTAGATGAAGATACTTGCCACCAAGCAAACTGTTCTCTGAATTAGAGAATCTTGTTTTCAAGTTATGAATGGCAACATCATTTGACTGCGAGTCCTCCACAGTTATAGCAAAAATCTTATCTATTCCCCAATCAAGTAAGCACTTCTCAACTGCCTTTCCTATGGCCCCTGCACTATGATCAGATATCGGACAAAACTCTAACACATTTTTTTGCAGTTTCCAGTTGGAATCTAGAAAATGGGCTTTGACACATAAATAAGTAGTTTCCTGCTCAGATGTCCATGCATCCACAGAGAGACTAACCCTTTTATTACACAAGATGTTCTTTAACTTTGTCTTCTCCTCCTCAAACAGTTCATAGCAGTCCCGATTAACCGTCGAACACGATGGTATCCGAAAAGAGGGACATGCCAGAGACATGAAAGTCCTAAACTTTTCCCTCTGAACATCGCTTGGAGTCTGTTCATTACAAATTAAGCTTCGAGCAAGAGCTTTCCTACTATCTTTGTGACTAAATACAAACTTATAAGGATCTTGATTATCCCGAGCAGTCCACACAAAAGTTCTTATCAAGTGGTCCTTCATGATGTTAGGAATGGAATAATTATAATCTTCAAAACTTGAATTAACAACTCCTCACTAAGAGCTCGCCCAATATTCTTCAAAGGTAAAAGTGGGGAAATAATTATTAACCAAAAACAGAACTTTTCTTAATGAACATTTTCCAGCAAATGCAAGGGAACTAGAGGGTATAGAGTAAAAGTGGCTAAGAAATGAAACACAAGAAAAGAAAACAAGAAGAATGATAATAATGGAAGTGTATAATTGGGACAAAACACAAACGGGGCCAACAAAAAAATAAAAAGCAAGCTCAACCCACAATTCAGTTCAATTGAAAGAAGGGGGAAAAAAATCTTGAAGGGGATAAAAGGGCTTACAGTTGAGAGCAAGAGGCTGCATCATGATCATGAAACTTGGCTTTTCCCCGAGATGAGGAGGAGATGGCTATTTGGTTGTGAGGTAAAATGTGATAGTCATTCTTGATTGAAGAACCTTAGTGGAATTAACGGGGAACATAAAGATCTGAAGACCAAAGGATAGGTTCTTTACTTCTTTTATCACCGATTCTTTAGTCTGTGAAACAGAGAAGAGGAGAGAAGATTGGAGATTTGAGTTTTTTTTTTTTTTTTTAAATTTCCCGCGTTTCTTATTTCATGCTTCCCGCTCTCACCATGAAATCTACACTACATATACGCATAAAGGGAGGGGGCTTTTGGTATACATAAAAATTTGTAACGTTATATATTTTTAAATTATCTTTGATAACAATCTATTACAAATATAGCTTTCTATTAAGTAATATGTATTTTTTCTGATTGCATTTTTCAACTTATTAGGTAAATCTTAATTTTTATTAGCAACTACCAATTATGGTTACGAATTATGATTACTAGTATATAACTATTTTTTATACACTTGATAAATTCTCTACATATGTATTATCAAAATATAAAACTAATTTTTTAAGAAATAATTTCAATAAATATACACAAAAAATTTTACAAATATTTTTCCTATTACTTGCACACACATCAATATGTGCCTTGAACACTAATATAGTTTATGTACTCACATTATATGAAATTTTTCTCCAAAGTATGATTATTATATGATTTTTTTATAGTTAAAAATTTTGTTAAACAAATACAAGTTTGACAAAAATGATTATGCGTGATTAATATGGATTTGTTTAAAAATATTGGTTGATTTGTTATGCATTTTAGATGTTGTGCTATATTAATATTAGTCTTTACTTATAATTTTGTGCGTGAAAATATATCTAGTTATAATTTTATGAAATTGTTGACATTATATACTCAGAAAAGAGTACCACATAAGTTTTTTTTGTTTTAATTTTTTTCAACAAGATAAGGATATGATTTAAGAATCACATGAGCGGAATGGAGATTTGAACACCATATGAGTTTTTTTATATACATATATATATATATATATATATGCACTAATCTCGCATTCAATGATCCACTTGCAATTAATTTATCTAGGTTACAGAGTGAACTAATAAATGAATGAATTTGTGTGAACTAAGATATAAAGAGATAAATTACAACATGCCATGTGTGAAGCCAAAATCCAACTACCTTTCAATTCTGCTTCTTAGATAATGTGCCGTATGCATACTGCTTCATTACAATAATCTCATTGAACGGCATAATGTGGCAGATTATGAATTTTAACTTTCTTTTTTATTAAAAAATGTATAACTTAAATGCAAAAAACAAATAAGAACACAAAATAAATGATTATCCAAGAAATGAATGAATTTGTGTGAACAAATTACACACACACAAAAAGTATTTGTGTGATCTAAGATACAAAGAGTTAATTTCCAACTCTGCATATAGATTTTTAAGTAGTTATCAGCTCAACAGCTAAACAGCTCAAGTATATTGATAAATTCCAGTTCTTAGTTTATGGCACACACAAACATTAATGCCAGATTGCCACACCACTTTTATTTAGACACCAAGGCTTTCCTAATAAACTAAAGTCAAATTTGATTTGTCAAAGGAAACAAAATAGAGTTGTCACGGACAATCAACTCGATCCGGACTCCGACACAACTATTAACCGCCCAAACATTTAGAAACAATTAATTTAGCAACTAACAAATAACAAAATACTCACTTAAAAAAATAAAAAGGCTTTTCTAACGGATGCCACGTGAGCACTCGTTAGCAAATATATATTCTAATTAACCTATTATGTATATACATACACTAACAATTATTACTTTCTTTTGCATTTATACACTTTCCTTAATTAATCCTTGCATTTTTGTGTTTTCCGTAATTAGTTTTATATTTCTAAAATTCAACACCTGAAATACATCTTAACGGGTGTCCAGAAAGGCCGAAAATAAAATACTTGATTTAGCTCCTACATTGCCTTCATTAAGTCAAGATTTTCAAATTTCTCATGCCCAATATTTTTTCAACGTCACAAATATCTTCAATTTGAGCGACTTTGTCAAAATGTTAGCTACCTTATCTTCGCTCCTATAATCAATAGCAAACACTTGATTTTGAACCTGTGAGCGACTTTGTCAAAATGTTAGCTACCTTATCTTCGCTCTTATAATCAATAAGAAACTTTTGATTTTGAACCAATTCACGAATAAAGTGATATTTAATGTCAATATGTTTGTTGAGCCCCTAAAAATCGGATTCTTCATTGACTCAATAGCAAACATGCGATCACCAAATATTTCGTAAGTTTTATATTTTAAATTTGGACTTTATAATGACATCAAATTTGGATTTATAAATAATAGTTTTAACTTTTTATTTGCACCTAGGATAAAGTCATTACACATATTATGAAAGTATCTAGATGATTTTTGGTATAACACATGTATTCTAGAAAGTATAATTTAAGTAAATATAAGTAAATGTACACATGAGTTTAAATGAATAAATGTACATTTAGATGGTTGTTGTTTTTAGGAGCAGCTTTTAAAAAATAATTTATTGCAAATATTTTTTAAATCCCAGCTTTTAATGGCTATTTGTAGAAAAACATTAAAGATATGCAAAATTTACCTCTCGAACTAAGTTTTTTCTTTAAGATTGCACTTCTATGTTTTGATTTTTCCAAAAATATTGATGAAACCAATCGTGAATACAGAAAAAGGGTGAAAAGGGGATTGTGAAGTTAAAGGAGCAAAAATTGTGGTTGAGGGAGAGCTAAGGTTACAAGATCAGACGTAAGGGAAGTAAAATAGGGTCTAAATAAAGTTGTAGGGAGGGGTATAGGGTTGGGGAAAGGGATGTTGGCTTGTGAAATGTAGGAAATGAATGATTGTAGGAATGGGAAAGATGGGATTGTAGAATGACAGTAAAGTAACAGAGAGTAGGAAGGGGAACTGCAAGGTAGAATTACAGGATAGGAAATTTAAGATAAATTTAATTCCTGTTTTCTGAAAGTGACAAATGAGATAAATTCAATTCTTATCTTGAATCAAAATGAGAAAAATTCAATTCTTGAATCGGTTGGTGGCTCTCCAATGTCAAAAATATAGTTGCTAATAATGTATACTTTAGTATATATAGAGGATATATAATAAGTAGGGAGAAATTGCTAAAGTCACCGGATCATTGGCGATACTCGAAAAACTTTGAAAACCTCAGAGGTACAGAAAACCTTTGTTTAACATGATGATGGAAGTTTTTTGGGGTTTTCCCGAATCTTGCAATAATTCTGAGGCAAAAATTTAATGGCATATGCAGTTATCTCTTAAATGTAAAATTCATTTATTCTTCTTCTTACATAAAGTTTCTTCAGTTTGCACAACATAAGTGAAAATTAGATATCATGTTTTCATCAATGGGCAAAGTTGTTGTAGTGGGCTATATTGTACTTGTCGAATCTTGATCAAGTTTGATTTTTCGTATCTCTAAAAATTCTGTTTTTCCTCAATGGATATAAATACAATTCAATCTACCCGTCTGTCGCGCCCCATTTTTTTTTTAAAATAATATTACGATTACGGGTTTATAAAAATGAATTTTTTGATTGATTTTGAATGAAAATGAGTTTTTGATTTTTAGAAAATAAATAAAGAAAATGGCCTAAATGGGACTTAAAAAATGCGACGGTTTTGACCCAAAATAATAGTTTAAAAAGAGTTTTTAACAAAAAATTGGAGTCGCCACTTGGTATTGAGTTAAGGTGTACCAAGTCACCTAAAATGAATTTAAATAAATAAAAAGTAAAGAAAACCCTTTTTAAACGACTCCAAGTCTTCGAAAAACAAGAAAAATGGGTTCGGGAGTCACGGTTGAAGAAGGGAAGGCAAGGATAATAGTCCAAGGCACCCTTTCAACCTAACCAAGGCTAGTTGCGTGATTTAGTCAAAAATTTTCTTATTTTAATCTAAGAATTTATCACATTTGGATGTCACTATATGAATGCAAATCTAGACCTAATGGCTATCGGAAGAATCAATATGTCTCTTCAAGGCTTGATTGATGCAAATCGCATTAATTGCGATGCCCAAAAGTGACCCCTTGAAGAGGTCACGACGTTGCAAAAAAATGAGACTCGAAAGAAAGAAATAATAATATACAAATATACATTACCTAATGGAATGCATTATAGTGGGTGTGGGGAACTAATATTCGTGACTTTAATTTTCCCTTTAATAGAGGGAATACGGGCGTGTTAAGATTAAAAAGCCACACTCGTCCATATTCCATATTTAAGGGGGTTAATTTCCCTAATCTAATCAAGCAAATGTATTAACCTAGTTCTAATTCTTAAATGGAGTGCAAGTCCTAAATGCCATGTTCCACACATAGGGGTAAGGAATATACATATAGAGGAAACATGGGATAAGGGATGTACATATAAGGGAAATGTCATGCAATATGATAAAAAACCCTCAAAAATAGAAAATATGCATGCAAA
Organism: Coffea humblotiana; assembly: GCA_023065735.1. Lineage (NCBI taxonomy): Eukaryota > Viridiplantae > Streptophyta > Magnoliopsida > Gentianales > Rubiaceae > Coffea > Coffea humblotiana. The sequence goes on from CM041217.1 coordinate 11,815,070, forward strand.
TGTAGTGATTGTCACACAAACATGATCTAGCGCGTGGATGGCCCCTAAGGGTCTAGCGTTGGATTAGCCCATGTCTATAAGTTCCCACTAGCGTTGGACTAGCGAGAAAACGGGATTTAGGACCCAATTTATGATAGTGGAGGTCTCTAAAATTTTTGGAACGTCAAGGGAGGTCAGTGCAACTGTAGGGAGGTTTCTGATATTATCCCTTAACTTTTTATAAAAATAACTTGGATAAACTTTTTATACACATGAATGGTATAGTGACATTTTTACACTAACAATTATGGGTGTATGTCACATATATATTATTTGAATTCATGTTATGTGGCATGATCTAGATCTACGAGTGTTAAAAAATTATACATGATGGTGTATTAAAACTTACTTTAAGGATCCATTTGTTTCATGAGATGACATAGGATTAGATTACTAATCTTGTGTCATCTCATGTTTAGTTGCTTTTTCTTTTGCATGGGATAATGCTTTCCACTTAACTGAATTAATCTCTCATTTGCGGGATAAAATAATCCCATGGGAGGAGGTAATATAACTTATTCTGGGATGAGTAAGAAGTCGAATAATACCAATTTGGACTTATTTATCCTTACTAATAAAATAAGAGTAAATCTTATATATACTGACAGTGTATATTAGAGGTGGCAATTTGGATTGAGATCCATTTATCCATCCATATAATCCATAATTAAATGGATTTGGATTATCCATTTATAGTGTTGGTTTTAAATGGTTGATCAAAATAAAACCATTAAATTAAATGGATTTATATGGATTATCCACAAAAACCATATATATCCATTTAATTAAAAATCATAAGCTTTTATATATTTCTTGTTGCATGTTTTTCAACTCCATCTCATTCCTCTGTTCTTTAGTGTTGGCCTCTTCTGCGTTTATTCCACCGGCCTTATGAACACGTTGATGATGATGGCAACTAGCAGCCACCATCAAATCATAAATGTGGTGTCTCAATTTCTGCTAATTCAATGATGTACTAGTTCCGACCTTTTAACTCTTTTACTGCAGTGAAAAAGTTTAATTTTGGACAGAAATAAAGAGAGCAATTAGTGCCTTGCCTGCTTAAGCCTTTACCTTTCCATTATGACTAAATGCTTGTGTTCCATTCTAGTTGTAAGCCAACTTAAGAATTAGGGCTTGATGGGGTGGGAGATCAAGAGTTTAAATATTATCTCCTATTAATTGTCACAATATGTGATTTTTTCAAAAAATTCATACGAGTGGTTTAGTCCTCCGTAGGCCCAGTTGGGACCTTCCTCCTTTGGATTATGATATGATTCAGTTCCCATTAATCCCCCATTAATTACCATATGGCTATTTGTACAACAATCTTCATGGTTAGTTCCAATTATTTTAGTCATTTATTGATTTTTGTCATTTTCAACACCTAAAATTTACAAGTACATAAAAAAGTATCTTCGTATTACAAGAAATGATAATACAAAAAAAAGTAACTAAAATATTTAAATGGATTATAAATGGATAATTGGTTTTTATTTAATCCATTTAGATCCATTTAATAAATGGATCTAAATGGATTGGATAAATTTCATCCACCATCCATTAAGTCAAAACCAATTATGAACCATTTATCCATATTACCACCTCTAGTGTATATACTATCACCAATAGATTCATGACATGTGTGCAAAAGTTAAATTTCAAATTCAAATTTTGCATAGTTGTTATTCATCCAACACTGACATAACAAATTTAATACTTTACTGTAAAGATTAATCCATAAAATAATACTTTACTGTAAAATTTATATAACTCTACTCTCTTGTTATAATATAATCTAAGTTTTGGACAAATTTGCCCCTATCAATGACATAACAAATTTTGGACAAAATTTGCCCCTACTTATAAAAAATTAAATCTTGGACTAATTTACTCATATTAATGAAATAATTAAAATTTTGGACAAATTTGTCCCTACTAATAAAATTTTTATGTTTTGGACTAATTTGGTCCATGTGACTAATTTGCCCCTACTATTAATAAAGTTAATGTTTTGAATGATTGCCCTTACTTATAAATTTTTAGACTAATTTGTTCCTACCAAAAAGCAAAACCATATTTGTTTGGTTAATTGTAGCTCATAAAAAATTAGATATGTCAATTGAGACTTGTGAGTTTGGGCCAAATATAAACTAGGCTCAAAATGCCAAGATATTTATGACTCGAGTGTGGACTCATAGTATTAGCTCGAAACTCAAAATCCAAAATTTCTACTTTTTACCAAATCGAGTTTGGATTTATCAAACCCCCTAATTATTGTTTGACAAAAGGGTATTTTGGTCTATAATTATATAAATCCTGTCTCATCCTATCTCTAACCAAACACATAATAATATTATTTTCTAACACATCCGATCTAATGTAAAACCAACAAAATACTGAATAATAAGATTACTTATTCATGGATGACTCGACTTAGAATGAGTAGTCCGAGAATAAGTAATCTTCTCTCATCCAGTTCGTGAATCAAATACACCCTAATAGTTTTGGTAATCCTACTTTTTTAACTAAGTTCTATGGGCCTATGCCTGAATTACATGATGTAGTGTTAGAGTTTATAAATTTGTACTGGTCTCTTTTGCAATATAGCCCATATTGTTGTATGTGTCCCACTTTAGTCCACTTAGAGTTGTCAATCGGTTGGATTTGGTTGGAATTGATGATTCAGAACGCGAATCCATTTGATTATAATTATTCTAGATCCGAATCTGGATGCCTAACTGCTCTCAATATACAGTTCCAGATAGGCCTGTAAACGGGCCGGGTCCGGGCCAGAATTCATTATTTCGGACCCGAATCCGGCATACCAAAAATGGACCCGGATTCGACCCGTTTACCCGACGGGTCTCTACTCTATGTTCCGGATCCGGATCCGGATTCGGGTCTACCCGAAAAAATTTATCAAATTTTACAATTTCTAGTAAAAATGAAAAAAAATATATTTATACACTAATTTCTAACTAATACAAAAAAAAAACCAAATGAGAAAGAAATTAAATTGACTTTACTCAAATACATCACCCTAATCAAATTATATTGATAAATATACATATTTTAAATTATTAATCCATTTATATCCGGATCCGGGTCTAATACGGGCCGGAATATTATATTCCATATCCGACCCATTTTTTTGTTTCACAAAACGGATCCGGATCCGGGTCCGGGTAACGGAATTAAATCCCTACCCATACCCGCAATAATTTCACGGATCCGGACCGGATCCAGGTCTAGACCCGGACCGTTGACAGGCCTAGTTCCAGATCCTATTCTATCGGGATCCGAATCCAGATCGAATGTATCTGAATTGTTAAATTGATATAATACAAAAAATTTGCAAATTTTTTAAATTCTAATTATATATATATATTATATATTACTAATAATATATATATATAGATATATATTACTAATACAATATTAGCAATACAACGAGGACAATTCTAACAATTGCTTGTCCTCAAATTTTTAATGCTAAAAGTGGACGAGTAATTGTTAAAAGTGGTCAAAAGAACCTAGCAAATCAATGAAAATATGTTAAAAGTGGACAAAAGGAGCCTATATGTACATTTATAGGTCATTAATTAGCACCATCCTGTAACTTGTTAATTTTGCTAACAATATTAGTGATTGGAATTATGTAAATTAATGATAATGCACGTAAAAAAGAAACAAGGGATTGCAATTGGAACAAAAATATGCGTTATCATTAATTTTCACCATCATTTATCTGGTTGATTTTGCTAATATTGTCATTTATTGGGACTAAACTGGGATAAATTTGAGAGTTTAAGTGTAAAGTATCTAAAATTGAGAGCTTAGAATACCAAATGTTCAAAAATGAAGTTTAGAAAATAGAGTGAAAGGTGTACAAGTTTAAAAGATGCAAAGTGGAGTTAGTCGTATTTTTCTTTTATTTGATGACAATAATTGCATTCTAATCAGATAGGCCGCCAAATTAAAGTAATATCCATAAATTCTAGCTCTTACATAAAGAATTGCTTTCTCTGTCGGTCTGTCTTATTTTTCTTCTTTGACCCATTCCCATTTTCCAAATATATTTTGCATTTGCAAGTTGCAACCACTCCAATTATTGGTGCTGTGCTAATATGTATTCTACTCTTTTGGTTGTGATTACTCACCACTTGGCAAATGCTTATTTGTCTCTTTCCAACAAATTGACAAGATTTATGCGCTAATGTTTACTTAATTCCATTCTTCATACATTTGGGTTTGAATTCAACTAGTAAAAAGAAATAACAACAATAATTAAGAAATAAAAAACTAAAATCGAGTGCAGGGCCAGCAGATTTTAAACGCTAATATTGCTTCTTTGATTCTTAAAAACTTTACAAAATTCAAGGAAGAAAGGGGTTGACTGGAATAATGAAATGTTGAGAAAGGGGTAAACACTTCTTGATCTAGTGAAGTTGTTCTATGACTGCGCAGAAACCTGAAGTTTGAGATGGCTTCTAGTTCCATTAATTCAGTCTTAGATAACATCAAGCCTTTGTTAGATAATATAGATGACTTGGCAAATATAGATCCAGAGTTGGTGAAAAAAGAGAAATACAATGAGGGGCTGAAAATTGTGAAGCTTGAATCAAAACTTGTGAGAACTTTTCTTCTGTGTGCAAGAAGATGGAGCCTCGATGGATGGAAGGATGCAAGGCTTGAAGCTTTCTTGTCTAGCCTTCAAGATGCTGTTCTCTATCATGCTCAGGCCTTTTGCGCTCTAACGGAGGATGGAATCTCCTTCAGCGATCATTTGGACCAAGCGATCCTTGATTTTAGAGCAAAATTCAGCTCTTTTGACATTGAAATCACCACGATGTACTGCAGTTTGCGGGCTTTTGTAGTGCCATCCAATCTCTCTGCTTTGATAGATGTAGTACTTGTGGAATTCGTTGACTCGCTGTTAGAGAATCTGCTGGATGTTGTCAGCCCGATTGGAAGCTTATCATCGAGGTTTGCATAAGATAAAGTTCGAAGCCCTCCAGGAGAAGTTAAAATTTTTGAAGGATTTTATTCTCTTTGCATCATGGCAAGGTGTTGAGTCTAGTCTGTTTGAAAGATCTCATGTCTGGCTTGCAAGCTGTAACAGTCCAGGCAGCGGCCCTCTCTTACAGTTGTTGGTTTGACAGACTATTTGATGAAAAAGAGTGTAATGAAATGCACTCTATGATTTCTGAACTGCTACAGGACATCAAGCATCTTGATTCCCAGTTTCACGAGAGTTGTATCCAGGGCTTAAGAGGTTCAAAATTATCAGGTTCATTGCAGACCTTAAATCTTGAGAAAGATATGTGTATAGTTGGGGATTTTGCTGATTCCCTCACAGGTATACTTTGGGAGGTTTTAAACCACAACACCAGCTTTGTGGTTGCAAAGCAAGATCAGATGCAAATGCTCTATGATGGACTCAGATTCTTGAGTACCATTCTCAAAAAGCAGCAGGAGAAGTTCAGTGGGTTACACCAAAAACTGATGGATCTCGTAGGAGCTGCAGTCAATGAGGCTGGAATTTTGATTCTTTCGCTTTCTGCAAATGAAACAGGAGGAGGCCTGCCCAAGGATGTGGATCTTGGATTTTCCGATTTGCTCCAGAAGATTAAGCTTATTAGATTGGTAACGTCAACTCTCAAATCTCCGGGGACCAATGGGCTTGGCTTAATAAAGTTTCTTCTAAAGAATCTGATGGAACTCGCGGAGCTTGATTTCCTTGCTCATTCAAAGGATAAAATCTGGACAGTCCAGAAAGATTTTGTATTCTTGGGATCTGTTTTTGAGAAGATTGCTGAGCATCATAACAAGCATGAAAAGCTCAAAGCTTTCTGGAGTCATGTTATTGAGGTAGCAAACAAGGTAATGTTTGTCATTAACTCCTTTGATCTTCTCCTCTGTCCTTTGATAGCATATTAGAAGAATTATTGCTTATCAAGACTGAGGCCCTTGAGATTGATGAGGCCTATGGCTCTGAAGCCCAGAAAGTTGTCAAAACTTCTAAGTATGTGTCATCACAAGGAATCATCCCAGTACTGAATAATGGTGCAGTAGGTTTCAAAGATGAGACAGAAAGAATAATTAATCAAGTTAGGCATGGAATCAGAGAAGTTGGACATCGTATCCATTGTGGGCATGCCAGGACTTGGCAAGACAACTTTAGCCCAACGAGTGTACAGAGATCCTTCAATTATAAGAGACTTTCATATTCGGGCATGGTGCAATGTCTCTCAAGTATATTGCATGAAGGATTTGTTGCTTGAGCTTTTGCGTTGCATTAATCCTGATGTTTCTAAGAAATACTGTGACATGGATGAACAGGACTTGGCTCATAAGCTTCTTAATTCCCTGCAGAGATATAGGTACTTCATTGTCTTGGATGACATATGGGACATTGATGCATGGAATATCTTGAAAAGATCATTTCCAGATGATAAAAAGGGAAGCAGAGTTCTCATAACAAGCCGACAGTATGAGGTGGCTTCACAAGTTTGAACCTGACCGCGAACCTCACCGTCTTCGCCAATTCACTGATGATGAGAGCTGGGATTTACTACAGAAGATGCTCTTTCCCACTGAACCTTATCCTCCTGAACTATGCACAATTGGGAAGCAAATAGCAGAAAATTGTGGTGGGCTGCCTCTCACAGTTGTGATTGTGGCTGGAATTCTTGCAACAATAGAACAAGATGGGTGGAAACAATTTGCAGAAAGGATGAGTGCAAGAAATGTTAGTCTCACAGAGCAGTCAATGAATATGTTAGAGTTGAGCTATAGGCATGTACCTGACTACTTGAAGCCGTGCCTTCTTTATGCTGGAGCATTTCCACAGGGCCAAGAAATTCCAATTCAAAGGTTGTTGCGGTTATGGATTGCTGAAGGGTTTGTTGAGGGAGTTGAGCAGAAGAAAGTAGAGGAAATGGCAGAGGACTACATGATGGATCTGATTGGCAGAAGCTTAATTATAGTTTCCAAACAAAGATCCTTTGGTGGCGTTAAAACTTGTCGAGTTCACGATTTGGTACGGGAGTTTTGTGCAACAAAAGCCAAAGAAGAGAATTTTTTTCAGTTGTTACATGGTTATGAGGGGCTTATTACTCTTAGCGAGTCATTCAATACAAGAAGATTGTGCATATACTCTAAGCAAGAGCATTTTGAGAAGTCAAGGCTATTCTGTCCTCAGATACGTTGTCTAATGTTCTTTTCTCATGGTGATGGGTACCCAAGAAAGTACTCCGATAGCTTGTTCATCTTTCAAATCTGCAAACTTCTTAGAGTGTTAGATTTGGGACGGGTTTTCCTAGGTGAAAATTTTCCAACTGAAATAGAGGTGCTTGTTGAGTTAAGGTACTTGGCAATCCGTGGTATGCTGCAATCCATCCCATCTTCAATAGCCAACCTCTCCAATTTGGAAACCTTTATTCTCGATGTCTATTTGGGTGATGTTATGTTGCCAGAGACAATCTGGAATATGACGAATTTGAGGCATCTATGCATCAGTGGTAGTTCCGGTGACATTAGCCTGGCCAAAGACGTGCATGAAAACTCCTCCATTCTGTATAACTTGAGCACTTTCTCCAATCTGTTGCTTTTCATTGATCCAAGCATGGAAAAGATATTGAGAAAGTTCCCAAACATTCGTAGGCTAAAATGCGAACTTTCTGAACCGGAAGATCCAGTTCCAGATTGCAGCAGGATTGTGAAAATGAACTTTCTAAGTCAGCTAGAATCACTTAGTCTATCTCTATATTTCACTGAACAACGAGCTATTGAGTTTCACCTTTCCAGTTAACCTCAAAAAGTTGACTCTCTCGGACTTCTCTGGAGTATGATTTCCGTAATTGAGGAACTATCCAATCTGGAGGTTCTCAAATTATTGGATGATAGAGCCAGATCAGGGGGACATATGGGACGCAAGCGAAGAGGAAGAAATCCCAGAGGAAGAAGTCGGGGAGGATTTCCATGGGGAGGGAGCTGATGAGGAGATAAGATGGGACATCGCAGAAGAAGTTGAATTCCCCAAACTCAGAATCTTAAAATTGTCTCGCTTGACTATCGTCAGGTGGACAGGATCAGGTGATCATTTTCCACGTCTTCAAAAATTAATATTGGAGCAGTGTTGGAAATTGAAAGAAATTCCTTCTTGTTTGGGGTCTTAATTCACCTCTAGAAAATGATTGACATTCGCTGGTGTCCGCCTTCTGTTGTAAGCTTAGCAGAGAGGTTAAGGAAGGACAGGAGGAAATGGGATACGAGGACCTGCAGATTCTTATTCAGCCAACAGCAGAAATAGCATAGTATCACATTTTCATTTTTCAAGTGTACCTCACATTACATGTTAACTGGAAAAATCATTCTATCAAGTCAATTCGCCCAAAATGCATTACAAAATCAGATCATCTTTTCATTGTAATCTTACCTTTCTCAATCTTTTTCTGCAACAAAGTGTAGGATTATTGCTGAATTGGAAAATCATTTAACACCTTGTACCAGGCCAAGCCTGCGTTACTGGGTGCCATGGTGGTTGCTGATCAGAAGGTGGAACAAAGAAAGAAAGAGGAAGTAGGAAGTAATGAAAGGAAGAGCAATAGATAAAATAATACTGTGAAGTAAAAGATGGGATACAGGAGAGGTTTCCCTGAGATGGTTTGGAAGAAGAGTCCACTAACTTTGTGAAACAGTTACTGTGTTGTAAAAATCAGCATGTCAAACTATTGTGTTGACATTCCTGTGTAACTGCTCAAAATAGATGAACATCAAAGAACAGCATGGAATCAAGGTATTAGTTGCCCCCTGATTGTGATTAATACGTGGGAGTGAGGATCAAAAGGAAGTGCAAATTGCCCAAAATATGGGGACGAAAAATAAAATAAATAATTGAACCTTCTAAGTAGACAATTGTCAGGCTGAGCTTCAAGAGAAGATACAGAATCTTGATGGCCTATTAAAGATTGAGAAGTAAAGAGTTTACAACCACCAGAACTTGTGTGGGGTAACAAACTAAATGCACTACAGCCACTCCATAGCTCATGTCTTATCTGCCCCAAAACCACTGCTTCAAATAAAAATTTATTCCCGGGACCAGGACCACAAAAAGATATGTACAACTGATAATTCCATGCTTCCAATTTTTGGCTTTTTTAAATCATAGAATTAACTCTCAGCCAAATACCGTTCCTATCACTGCTAGAAAATAGTAACATTTATGCCTTCTGCCAAGTGCCAACACAAGTAATTAAAGATTTCCAATTTTTTCTTTCCCATAATTTGTTTAAGCAGAATTATTAAGCCAAGCATTGAAACTGATGCGTCGCTCTACTTCACCATCCACATGCTTCTGCATCAAATATATACTTTCACTATAGAAAAATAGTGGACAATGGCCTATTTGCAACCAAACTATCTCAACATTTGGTCTCGGAGATGTCACACCGAAAATCAACATTACTTTAGTCTGCTGAAGATCAATAGGAGATGGAAAAATTCAGTTCAGAAGGCAAGAATCACAAAGTTGAAAAGGCCTTCTGGAGAAGAAAGAAGGGTCGTTTGGAAGGTACATTGCCGCTTTACTTCGAATTCATCATCAGTCAATGACGTAGAGCTGGCTGCAGGGCAGCTGGAAGTTGAAGGAAACACAAACTATTTATATAATAGAAGAGATGGCTTTGGTTCTTTATTGAGTGAGCATGGATGGCATATAAGGAGGATGGTGGAGACAGATGAAGAGATGAGGAAAGTTGCCCGAGTTCAGGCTGAAGCATTTCATGAGCCAGTGGTTTTGTTCAATGACTTTTTCTTTGAATTCTTCCAGGTTTTTACTCCACTAATTTTGCTTTTGTTATCTGTTGTTTTATCAAGGAGGAAAATCACAGAAAACGAAGTACTGCATGACTCAAATCATTAGCCTAGGTGAATCTTTTGCTCTCAAATTTTAGCAATAATCATCTTGCTGTAAATTCTACAGAAGGAATGTTGCCATTTTCTATGTGTAATTCTACAGTTGAGATGATACTAAATTCTCACTCAATGACTAGAAAAAATTGCAATTGACTGGACGATACATTCATGCAATTCTGCTTCTGATAGATGTACAGCAGAAGCAGACTTCTCAGTTCCATTGTTCATGTTGGGACACCATTAGTTCCTCTGACTATTGTATAATCGATTAATGACAGGCCGAAGTGCTTTCAGGACTCTTGTACAGACTCAGAAACTCACCACCAGACAGGTAAAATGTGAGTAGTAATAAGATAAACATTATGGGTATGGCTAGGCTGGGCTAAGCTGGCATTTCTTCTATCACTAATGGATTTAAAGATGCATCTAACAAACTATTGGAATGTATGAGCATTCCCGGACTTGGTAAATTTGAGCTTCATATTAAGATTCAAGATTACATAGTCAGAGTTTCCCATATAAGTTATCTTATTTTTCATTGGTTTGGTTTCAATTACCAGGTATGCCTGTCTAGTTGCCGAGCCTTCAAGCGATTCCTCTGGCTCTAACATGGATGATCTCGTTGGCGTTGTTGATGTCACAGTTTCGAGGGATGATGATGTCCTTCAGTACATCTCAGGAGCAGATGAATATCTTTATGTTTCTGGCATAGCCGTCTTAAACAATTTCAGGTTAATACCAGCAGAGCACCTTGATATCCAATCCAACAATCACTTGAGATTTTGATAATTAGGAGAATATAATTAGAAATTATGCATAATTTACAGGAGGAAAAAAGTTGCAACTGCTTTGCTGAAAGCCTGTGACAGGCTTTGCAACCTTTGGGGCTTTGAATATCTTGTCCTGCGGGCTTACGAAGATGACTGGGGTGCTCGAAAATTGTACTCAAATGCAGGTTATAGAGTTGTCTCAGGAGATCCTGCTTGGTTGACTACCTGGATTGGTCGAAGGCGGCGGGTTCTTATGCTTAAAGAGTGTGAAATACTTAAAAAGCAGATTGATTGAGCCCTTGAATGATCAAATACCATAACCATTGGGATCCGCTAGTTATTCAATGACTGCTGTGGTCTTGGCCATTAAAAGATTGAAATCAGAATCGATGAATTAGAGAAGTTTGCTGACCCTCAAGAAGAATTGTGAAGCAGGAAGAGTTCCACAGACAGCAAAAACGCACAATCAATTTTCTTGACTGTTTTATTAGGTGCATAAGAAAATTAGTTTAAACAGACTACAGACTCGACAACCTGCATTTTAGTGACTTGAGCTGCTTCCAGCTAAAAGGACAATAACAGTTTGAGCACCATCCTGCAGTCAATATTTGATCTCCATTACAAGATTTCTTCGATTTCTTTGCTTCGTGGATGGGATCAGGCTGATCGATTTACATGTCTTGAGAAATTAGAATTGCAGCAGAATTCGAAGTCAAAATAAGGTCTAATTCGACTCTTGAAATCATTTGACATTCGGTGGAGTCCTCTCTCAGCTGTAAGTTTGGTAGAGAAGACTATGGAAGAACAGGAGATCGTTACCTTTGGAAACTATAATAGCAGAATGTATTTTCTACTTTTCTATTTTCAATTGTTCTTTGCATTGATTACATGTAAACATGGTGAAATGGCTTTATCATTATCTACCTTTTCTCAATCATTTTATCATTATAAATTCATTATGAAATCAACCGTTAGCTCCTTATTATAGCCTACCTTGTCTCAATCTTTACATTTTGCCACTGCCCATGATTGATTCCCAACCGCTAGCTCCTTATTATAGCCCATGGTCGATCAGTCCATCTCTGCCATTAAAGCTGACGTATCTAAAGGCGAAATTGGATAGATCAAATGGTGACAATCAACTGAAGAAACAAATTATGACACTTTTTATTGTTGAGGGTCATTTTGAGATTTGAAATAGATCAAGGTCAATTTGAAACACTTGAGACAGTTTAAGGACTCCATAATAGTTTACCCCATAAAATACCATTCCAATCCCATTACAATTTGTAAAAGGTGATTAGGTGAGGCTGGCAGTGTATATAAGAAATTCAAAAGAGCATTATTAGAAGCATAAAACAAGATGAAGGAACCAACAAATAAACACAATTACAAACCCCCATTTCCCTTCCGAACGTCTCAAATTCCGCCCTTACACTATTTTGAAAAAAAATTTGCTAAATGGTATGCCGAACCAAGTATCGGCGATCTTTAGAAGATTGTTACAAAAGGAAATTTGTCATAGATCCTACAGCTTACAAATGCTATTTATGCTATAGAAAAAGTAGGATTTCATCAAAGAAGATCCGACAAAATCCATGAAATTAGAATTAAGGATCAACAATCCATGTTGTTCTTGATAATAGCGCCCAAGATCGATTTGTAGGCTTATGGGAATCTTTCTACCGTTGTCTTTCACTCCAGCTAAACGGTGCCAAATGATGAGTCCTCAGATGATGTAAAAGGATTGTAGTAGCTGTCCAGCTTAATCTCTTGTACGGTATACCAATGGATAGTGAAACTATCTAATCAAAGACACCAACATTATCATATCCAAAAAAAAAAAAAAATCTTGCAAGACCAGAAAATATGACGATTGACGAATCACTTTGAAATGAGAACCTTTTGTTTTTTTTTTTTTGTGTCAAATACAAACTTAAAGGGCTTCACAAAAATGGTTTTAGTTCAGACCACATAGAGGTTGGATCAAATTAATTTGACGAATCCCAAGTTATGCCTGTTTTTTATTGCTTCAAAATGCTAGCTATTACTAAACAAAGGCATTTTGTAGAGCAACATATATACCTGTCCGAGTCCTGAATGTACTTGGGACGACCCAGATACAGGAGTGCAAACTCCCACGGTCATGCATATACTTGGCGTCCAGCAGTGAAGTGGCCCAGGATTTTTATTAGCCAATTTAGCTGGTCGTGGACAACTGATATGACAGAGTCCAATGAATCAACAATAGAGCAAAGTTCTATGAATCTACTCCCAACAGGCAGAAGAATCTGAGTTGTGGATGGGTGATGATAGTGGGTTAGGTCTGATTCCCATGTGAACGAACTTAGGCCCGTTTGGCTTGCATTTTCCGTTATTTTCCATGGAAAAAATACCTGTAGCGATTTGATATATGTGAGGGAAAAAGGTAATAGAGAAATGTGATCACGGAAAACGACGTAATTTTTCGGCGAAAAACAGCAATCCAAACAAGGCCTAAGTTCCATTTCAAAATGAATTGATAATGAGTGGAGTCACACAAGGATTTTTATTATTTTTTGGATCAATATTCAACTCTTACTCCTACTCCTACTTTAATTAATATATTAAGGAAGAGTCCAATTTGGTCGAAGGGAACTAGAGAGAGAGGTTCCCACCTCTAAACAAAAATGGTGCACTACTACAGACCTTCTGGATTTTATTATAGGTACAAAGGTTTGAACTCCTACCCTATATCCAAGCCCACACCTTATATTTCAGTTAGTGGTTAATTCACCTAAGGGAGTTGGTTCAAGATCTTTATACGTAGGGATGGTAGTAGGTCAAGTACTCTGAAAAAAAATGGTAGCGAGTCAAGTATTCTCAAAAAAATATCTTACCAAATCCTAACTTGCATATATAAGTTTTACGCAAATCATATCAGGTAACTCTTCGGATTTTAACTTCCATTACCCAATCCTCTCACTTTCAAGTTCAGATATTCATCGAGTACACTCTACCCACTAATTTGAATAATTCAGAAAGGTTATTAACTATTATCAAACTAAAATAAATTATTAACACATTATATTAAATTTTAAACTTTGGTAGAGTCATATAACCTACATGAGAGGAATTTAGTATTTTACTAAGGGTAAAATATTTGTGTTATATATATATATAGGATAAAAAATTTCAGCGGCCATTAAACTATTGCTCATTTCCACTTTTGACCATCAAACAATATTTCGTCACAAATTAGCCACTAAACTAACTAATCAATTCAACCATGGCCATTTCATCAATTATTGCTCTAAATCTACAAAATAATTAGAATACGTGTCAAAATGCAAGGGTATATTTGTCCACCACGATTTTTTTTTGTCAAAACATGGTTCTGATCATTTAATAGATTAAGAATAATAATCGATGAAATGGATACAGGTATACTGATTAGTTAGTTTAGTGACTAGATTGTGACGAAAACTTTTTTGATGGTCAAAAATCGATATGAGCAATAGTTTAATGGCCATTGAGATATATATGTATAAATATGTATATATATATACATACACACACACACACACCTATATCTATGTCTATGTATATATATGTATATATATATATATATATATACATATACATATATATACACACACACACATATACATATACATACACATACACATATATATTATGTATACATATAATATATATATCTATTTGTGTGTCTATACACATATGTGTATGTGTGTGTATATATATAGACACACACACACACATATATACACACATATATAGATATTTTAATCTCTATATATATATTATATAATATTAATATATATATACAACATAAGGTTGATTTTTCTTTGACGTCTATCAATATTTAGGAAACTACTCTAGTCTTCTAGAATATTTATTCAATTAGAAAAGATTTAGCCCAACATGCTTCCATACTGACAAGTGTCGAACCTGTGCAATAATAATAATGATAATCCTAGTTGTCAACAAAAGCAGTGTCTAGTCAATTCTAATACTGGAGTAGGGACTTTGGATGTGCATTGGGTTACTAAATTTGTGACGACCCCACCTCGCTCTAGGGCGTACTCCAGGATTTAGCGGACCGCCTGCCCAACTCTCGTCAGGACTCACTCACTCATTTCAAGAAAACAAGTTACAACTTCAAAAGTAAAGGAAACAACAGTTCCCAAGTTTGGAACGTACATGTACATTCATTCCTATCTCAACCATTCATACCTATCCGAATATAACAAAAGATTCAAATTCTAATTGTGCTTCTAACCCTAATCGAGCACTAGCGCTAGAAGAATTACAAACGTTAAAAGTCTAGACAAAACTAGCCTTTCCAACTTCACGCCTATGCTCGTGTACCCCCTGTAAGGAAAACAAAACTAATAGAGTGAGCCAAAACGCAGTGAGGTTCCAAAACTTCATGCAGACCCAAGTAGCAAGTTGGTCATTATGTAAGACTTGAAATCTTAAAATGATCAAGCGTAAAAGTTCATAAAAAGAAATAATAACACTACAAGTAACAATCATTTCCAAGTATAAGGATACAGATGGCTCTCAAGAGCCAAACTCCCGTTGCATTACTTGATCCGAAACCGTTGACACTCCGTCAACATTTAAATCAACGTTTAAAGAAGCAAAATCATGACCGTAGATCTTCACTTTACACCAATTTTCATCCACCGATCAACCCCTTTATCGGGCCCGAACTCCAAATTAAGAGTGATGGTAATACTCGAGTATACCGAATCCAGTGGACCATATCCAAAAAATTATATAATAAATAATAAACAGTACCTATGGTTCGCCAGTCTTCTCGACCAAGCCCTTACTGGCTCGATTCGACTGACTAGTCAATAGGGTGAGGATCCCAGGTAGTATTCAAGTAGTACACATGTATATCAAGTCAATAATAATCAGTTAATAGTAATAAATCCTATTAGGGCAAGTGCGATAAAGTACACCCTTGCCCGTCCAAACAAGTCAAGTATTTCTTTCAAATATCAAGTTTAATCATGCACTTGGAAACACTCACCAATGAGTTATTGCTTTTCAAAATCACGCTCAAGTTCAATTCCCTGACTGGAGTCCAAATCTGCGATAAATACCGTTTAACAGTTTGCTATCAATTAGGGTTCAAAATATAGGGGTTTTGCTTAAAGAAAATCAAGTAAATAAACTCGTTTAAGTAGTACTCATTTCACTTATCAAACCCTAAAAAATTCATGCTCGCTTGTTTGGTTTCGATAAAGAAGTGATTAACACTTATAAATTCGCAACTTGGTGTTAAAAAAAAAACTAGGAAATCGTAGTTAAAGTGGTCGCTACTTTTGCCTTATAAAGTGTACGAGTTTTGACAAAAATTCAACTTATATACCCCTACTAAAAGAAACTTGAAAACTCTAAACAACCGAAGTTCAATTCGCCCACGAATCACCACTCAAGTTCCAAGTTCACTCGCTTATCACTCGAACGAAAATTTGGGTATCCATTTTTCCAGCCATTTAAGACTCCATGTTTTTCCTCAAATCAACCCAATTCAAATACCACAAGTAAGCATATCAAGATAGCTCTTTATCTAAGCTAAAACCATCCAAATATAACTCATTTTCTAGCAAATAATCAACCACTACCAAGTTGGAATTTTCTCATCAAAGCTGGAAATTCATCTTTTGAAGCTAAAAGTCACAACCATGCTACTAATCACCTCACAAATTTCATATCCAATCTCAATACCAACATAATATAGTTGAACAACATAAATCAAGGCTAAAATAGCAAAACCCTAGCTGAAATTTCACTAATCAACACCAAAACTAAAAGATCATCCATACTATTCCAAGATTCAAGCCATCTACATCATTTTTAGCAAGATTAAGAAAGAGAAAGGAAGTGGATGAACTTATACCTTCTATGACCTTCTTGAAAAGTGAAGAACCAAGCAAATTTTCCAAAGAATTCACCACACCAAGCTTCCTAACACCCTTGATGCAAGTTTAATCGGTTTAAATTTTGTGATTCAACTCAAACAAGGCTAAATCAAGATGTAGTTGGAAGTTCTCCTCTCTTGTTTTTCTCTCCAAGAATTCGGCCAACATGAAGGAAAAATGAAGAAAAATGAGTCAACAAGAAAGATAAGAAGAAAGAATTTGGCTTGGTCAAACTTTCCTTTTATTGCCAACACTTTGGCAACCTTGCTTTTTCTTTCTTTTTTTTTTCTTTTCTCACCTTTTCCTTAGTCAATAATGGTGACTGACTTAAGGGTTAATTTAGGGAAAATTAAATGAAATAAAAACAAGAAGATTAGGGTAAAGAAAGTATTGGTCAAGCGGTGTACTCAACCGGTAACAAACGGCGCACATCAGTTCAAGATTATTTCCTTAAATCTCTTGTACTTTTGTTTTAACTTATGATTCACTAACTTATTATTAAGCACTTTCTAATCAACACCTTTCTCTTAACTTAATAATCACTCTTAACCACCGAATTCGATACACACACCTCACTAAATGATCACACTACCAAAATGCACGAAAACTCTAATTTACTTTAACTCTAAAACTAAAAGTAAAACTCTCGATTCTATTATTTATTACAACTATTGAGGGAGTAAATTAGTAGTAAAGATATTAGAAATAGTTTATTCAAAATAAGAGGGAATTATAAGAAAATATAAGCAAATTTTCAAGTCGTCGCAAGGTTCACCCTGGTTCCAAAGAGTTTGCTAAATCTGATATACTAGAATTTATTCACGAGAAATTTTTAATTTGTATATAGGGCAAGTAGGGTTGTATCCTCAGGAATTGGGGAAGGTTCGTTCCTTTCAAGTCGAGGGGAAGTGGGGGTTTCGAGAATTAAACGCTAATGAATTATTAACCAAATTTATCAACTGTGAAAAATAATTAAGAGAGAGAAATAATGGGAAAAACTCTAGCCAAGGATACACTTCAACGATGGTTCATGTAACTGATCATTGATTCAAATATAATTCCAACATTCGTCAATAAACAGGTTTTTAACTGCCGATACGATCTGACAATTAGTTTCTCCTTACTATTTCGATAGCCAAGGTACGACCATTGACTATTTCCTTAATCCGGAAATAACTCTAGGTACGACTGTAGGATTTAATTTCCTAATTGCATTAAAAATCAGAGAAACCCTGTTTCTAATTAATAAACATGCTACGAGGGTTTATTTGAATTAGATTGTATGTTTCCCTGACACAAATCCAATTATGTCAGTTGCTACTGGGATCAAAGTAATCAAACAATTACGGATTCAACTAACTCAATTAGCAAATAGATTACGTGAACAATTAAATATTGCGCAGCTATTCAATCATACACAATAATCAGAGCCACGAAAGCAGAAAACATACAAATATCATGAATGAAAGAAGTAATTAAATAATTTAGATCTCACAGTTATCGTTGACCAAATCTTCAATTGTTCCTTAACTAGAGAATACGAAATTAGTTCTCCATTGATGGAGAACGAACCCATGCCAAAAGAAAAATCCGTTGGAAGCTTACGATTGATTTTTTTCTCTATCCGTCAAGAAGCAAGAATAACTATCTTTTTTCTTTTGCTAGAGCTCTCTGCCGAATTCTCGCTCCTGACTTCCTAATTGATTGGTCCTCCTCATACCAATCAAATTCCTAAAAGTTTCCTATTACAATTCAATTTCCAATTGCTTGAGACTGACGTGGAATGCAAAGAATTAGGAAACTTTAGCAGCTATCAAGTTTTGGAATTTGACTTGGATTGGGAAACTGCCCAATATCAATCCCGACTTTCCGGCTTTTGAATCCCAAATTTAGGTGTGCCCCACGTGCAAATCATCAGAAAATCTTCATTTAAGCGCTTTTCCGCTCCAATTTCTGAAATCAATACAAAAATACCAAATTGTGGGTAAAACCAGTCAATTGGGGTGATATCTGGTATAAATAAAAAGAAAATTAAACAAATATACCAACTAAATGTACCCTATCAACTCCCCCACACCTAATCATACTTGTCCTCAAGCATAATCAAGCTCATAAGTACAATCAAGATACCAGGCAATTCATAGCAAGTCACACCAAATAAAGGCATCCCACATTCCCCAACAACTTCATCAAACTCAGAATATATCAACTGACAATCCTCAGCAGTTAATATGCACCTCATTCACTCCAAAGTGTATAGGGTATAAGACTGCTCTCAAATCGACATAATGAAATGACATTACTATAAGGTTGCTCATATATCATATCTCTACCACTCAACCATAAATCAAATGCAAAAATCAAAAGCGACTTTCACACGTTGTAAGAGGGCTCGGGTTAAGGTAGGATAGAATGATAATTCAAGGTGTAAATATGCCAAAGAAGATGCCAAAAGTCCAATGCATAACTTCCTTGTAAAGTTTACACTTCCAAGACATGCTGCCACTTTCATCCACCAAACAAAGTGAAAGCAAATGCCGGTAACGTCCCATAATCACAATTCAAGAAGTATGCATGAGAGCACGTTGCAACACGTTTTACACTCTTTTTTTTTTCTTTTTTTTTTGACACAAACATCCAAAAAAAACACATGAACTTGCTACACTTGCTTTTCTCATTCCTTGCCTTGCAAATAGTACACCAAATTTTTCATGCAATGAATTTTGAGCATTTCTCCAGCATAAAGGTACAAAAAGAAAGTATAAAAAAAAAGGTCTTAGACTAACAATTGGGGTATCAAACAAATAAAATGTTAAAGGCTCAACTTGGCTCACTAAAGGTAGATAAAAAAAGGTAGGTTTTTGAGCAAGTCAAAAATGGTTTAATCCTAGGTTGCCCTCATCATTTTAATGCATCTAATTCAACAAAATTGTGATCTCGACATGCATAACAAAACAAGTTCTAGAATGACAAAACTATGCGCGCGAACCACTCAACAACCAAAATAGAGCAAATATAAAGTATAATGCTCACAATCAGGTCCAATAATCTCACAAGTGGCCAGGAATTAATGTCAAATCCAGCATATTCATCACTTTCATCATCAAGAAAAGTAGAAAATCCAATGGCATGAACTCGCTATTCATACTCGCATCTCAATTGCATTTATCATTGTTTAAAACAAAGAACTAATAAGGAAAAGAAAATGCAAAACAACACCTAAAAGTATAGCTAACTCTCCCCCACACCTAAACCTTACATTGTCCCCAATGTAAGCAGTAACAACAAGGTAATGAAGGAAAATGGGCAACGATACTTCCTTAAACATGGAGGAGGGTACCCAACGGACTAAGACTCGGAAGGAAAGGGTGGACGGAAGCCCACGTGGTGGACATAGTGAGCGAAGTTCTGGGCCATGCAGGACACCTGGCGTTCGATCTGCTCCAATCGAGAATCCATCTGATGTAACTGGAAGTGGAGATCTGCTGAATGCCTCTCTTCAAAAGATGATGGCAGTGGTGCAGAAGGGAAGGACCAGGGGCATCAATAGAAGTACCGCCAATCTCAGAGGCGGTAGCTTTGGAAGCTGTGCGCTTCGGTGGAAAGCTGGATCGGCCCTGGAGGAGTGAACTGGAAGACACCGTTGACCTGTTAAACTAAATCCATTTTTTTTCAAACAAACCAAACCAAGGGGATTCTATATTACAAGCTAAATGCAGATTATGATATTCAAATCCAAAACCCCAAGATTAACGGCCGAACAAGTGATATATGATCCCAAAATTAATGGCTTATTTTTCTTGCTCAAAATAGTCCGGAAGTGAGAAGCAAACTAACATCCCAAGTTAACTTTAACTTCGGCAACCATACACGAAATAAAAAAGAACTCGGGTTTAGTCAAAGTACTCGAACTGTCCTTCGTACCCAAGAAGCAATAAGCCATGAAACGGTGAAGATAAAGGAAAACGGGGTTCTTTAAGTATGAGACTTTAGACTGGCTAGGATCATAGGAGTGGGTGTCAACTGACAGATCCTTCCAGTAGCCAGTGTTATGGGAGAAAAAAGGTTCAGTATATTCACAGGAACTCGCCATATATTCAGAAGATTGAGAATAAGGGACATCAATAAAACCAAAAACTAAATTGAATTCAGTAATAGACTACCTGAATTCCGTACCCATCAATCGAAAATGAACTACATCAGGAGTCGTAAACAGAAAATTCATCGGGTATATATTGAACTCAAAAGTAGCATAAAATTCCCATGTTAACTCAGTAAAGTAGGCAAAACAATTGAAACATAATTGGTCCAACTAATGGCAGCTATCTTCCTAGTGATCTCATCCCTAATGTTCAAAATATCGAGTGTGGGGCCATGAATGAATTTATAAGGAATAATTTTCCTTGTACAAGCAGCTACATACCGTTCTTTATTGGCTACTTAGTGAAGGTCAAATGCCCGCCAAAATGGGTCGGGGAAGAGAGGTGAACTTTCATTTTCTTCCCAAGGCGGGACAGGGGACCACCGGAAATATTTGCTTGGGAAGGTCCACTCAAAGGAATAGTGGGTTGGGGTGAAGAAGTGTTGGCTATGGATTTCTTTTTAACTTGCTTTTTTGCCATTGGGGAACAAGTGATCAAGAATAAGCAAGAGGTCAAGGTCACACCCCAACCCGGCGGATAGACACTAGGTACGGGTGGAGTACTAAGTGTGCAAGTCAGAACCTAAATTAGAGCAAACAAAATTTGACAACTGCCAAGTTCAATAGCAAAATGCCCAACCATAGTCAACTCGCATAGGATATGAAACATACAACACAAGAGGTAGGAAAATACAGATTCAGAGCATCCCAAATAGGCACACTTATCTGTCATCAGCTACCACGTAATGTGTCTGTCCTCAGCTAAGGCAAAAACGAAAAATTAAGGAATGATAGGACCTGAATTTAGAGTAGATGACGAAAGGCTGGTCGTGAGTTGAAGGGAAAGCGCCGGCGGTGGACGGAACGGCAAAACGGGGGAGAACTGCGGCAACGGCTAGCGATGAGCGAGTGGCGAGTGGCGAGTGGCGGTTGTGCGACGACGGGTGACGTGGCAGCGCGACGATGGGCGACACGGCAACGGACCGACGACAGTAACGGCAACGGACCAACGATAGTAGTGGCGAACGGCAGCGAGGGACGATGGCGGTGAGGTGCTGCACGATTGGTGCTACTGCAACGGCACGACGAGAAGCCACAATTTGCGACGGGGTGCGGCGCGGCGGCGTTTGGTGGCGTCGGGGCAACTGCTCGGCGACATAGCAGCGAACCAGGGGGGTGACAACAGTGACTGGCGATGTGGCACCATGAGGAGCGACAGTGGCAGTAGCTATGGCAACTAGCGGCGAAGGATGGTGACTCCCCCAGCGACTGATTGTAGCGCTTGGCGGCGAGGGACGGCTTAACGGCAGCGGTGGTGCGAACGAAGGCTAGCGCGGCATTGTGAAGAGCGATGGCGTGATGGCAGCCGAGGGTCAGCGACGATCGTAGGGAGCGGGAAATGGAGAAACGGGAAGGGAGAAAGAAAGCAAAGGAAAGAAAAGGAGAAGAAGGAAAAGATTAAGGCAACAACTGATTTTTTTTTGTTTAATATAGGAAGTAAGAAAGGGCAATTTCGTCCTTTCACCCCCCTTTTTGTTTTTTTTAAATGCACTGCATTAGATGTGGGCACGCCTAAATGCCTCTTGAGCTCTTCTGACCAATCCTAAAAAAATTAAGTTCCTTAAGTACGACCACATGGCGTGGACACGCCTAACTAATGCCGAGTCTTCTGCCGAAACGACGAAAATTCATGCCTTAGGCGTGATCACCTGGCGTGGGCCACATCTAACTATTGAAGAGCCTTCTGCCTGCAAATGAAAATTGCTTTCTTTAGGCATGCCTAATTGGCATGGGCACGTCCAACTAGTGACTACCAAATAAAGAAAATCGTAGATCCTTGAGTTGCCTCCCAAGCAGCGCCTTTCTTTAACGTCTTTGGCTAGACGGAGCCGAAAACTTTTCTATCTGTATAGATAGGATCCTCAAGGTACATGAATTTGACTTTTTCTACTGCAAAAACTGTCATAGTAGGGCTTAAGGTGATGACCATTCATCACAAATTTCTTCTCCGTTTTCAAACCTTGAATTTCATCTGCACCATAGTGAAAGACATTAGTAATAACGAATGGAACCTATCCAACGAGAGCGTAGTTTACTTTGGGAAGAACTTAAGTTTGGAATGATAGAGGAGGACTTTTTGCCCAATTTCAAAAGTTTTCCTTGAAATTTTGTTAATCATGAAAAACCCTGTTTCTCTCTTTATAGATCATGATATTTTTGTACACTTCATTCCTTTAACTCTTCCAACTCTTGTAATTGAAGCTTCCTTTGCACTCCCGCTTCAACTAAATCCATATTACATTGTTTAACCGCCCAAAATGCCTTATAATCCAATTCAATAGGAAGATGATACGGCTTTCCAAATACCAACCTATAGGGAGACATTCCAATAGGCGTTTTGTATGCAGTTCTATACGTCCAAAATGCATCCTCCAATCTTGAACTCCAATCTTTCCTATCAGGGAGAACCATTTTCTCCAAAATGGACTTAGTCTCTTTATTTGAAATTTCAGCCTGCCCATTCGTTTGAGGGTGATACGACATAGAAGTTTTTGTGAATAACATCATACTTGCGAAGTAGAGCCGCAATCACCCTATTACAAAAGTGCTTTCGTCTATCACTGACCACGGCCCTCGATATTCCAAAACGAACAAAAATGTGAGATTTTACAAAACCTGCAACTACTTTTGAATCGTTAGTCCGGGTGGCTTTTGCTTCCACCCACTTCGAGACATAGTCGACAGCGAATAAAATTTACAAAAAATTATAGGAAAACGGAAATGGGCCCATAAAGTCAATACCCCATACTTCAACAATTCACAAAAGAATATGTGGTTTTGGGGCATTTGATCTCTACGGGAAACATTGTCTACCCTCTGACATCTATCGCAAGATTTGCAGAATAGGTATGCATATTTGAATAGGGTAGGGCCAATAAAAATCACCCTCCAACACCTTACGGGCTTGTTCTTTTTGGTCCAAAATGACCCCCACATGCATCAGAATAACAAAAAGTTAAAATAGAAGCAAATTCATTTTCACTTACGCATCTTCTCATTACTTGATCTGCACAATGCTTCTAGAGATATGCGGTTGTCCCATACGTAGTACTTAGCATCACTTTTTGAGTTTGTTCCTTTTTGCCTTTGATCAAACCTGCAGGAAAACTGATTAGTGCCAGATAGTTTACCATATCTGCATATCAAGGAAAAGATGATTGAAGAGAAAATAATGCTCATCAGGAAAAGTCTCCCTTAAAGGAAAGTCATCCTTTGTAGTAGGTAGCCTGCTCAAATGATCAGCAAGAAGGTTCTCCGCCCCTTTTTTATCTCGAATTTCTAGATTGAACTCTTGTAGCAGCAATATCCACCGAATCAACTTTGACTTAGCTTCCTTCTTGACCATCAAATACCCAATGCTGCATGATCAGAGTACACAATTACCTTAACTCTTAACAAGTAAGATCTAAATTTTTCTAAGGCAAAAATAACAGCTAAAAACTCATTTTCTGTGGTGGAGTAGTTTCAATTGGGCTCCATTCAATGCCCTTGAAGTATAATAGATTGCATGAGCGGCTTTTCCAACATTTTGCCCTAAGACCGCATCTACTGCAGTGTCAATTGCATCACACATGATCTCAAACGGAAGACTCCAGTCCGGGAGTTGGATAATCGGTATTGAGGTCAATAACTCTTTCAACGTATCAAACGCCTTCTTGCAATCATCACTGAACTCAAATGGTATATCTTTTTATAGGAGTTGGAACAATGGAGCTCCAGTTTTCGAAAAGTCTTTAATAAAACCTGCGATAGAACCCTGCATGTCCCAGAAAAGAACGCACTTCCCACACACTTGTGAGGTAAGGTAATGAAACTACAAGATCTATCTTGGTTTTGTCCACTTCAATGCCTTTAGATGATACCACGTGACCTAAAACTATCCCATGTTCGACCATAAAATGGCATTTTTTTTCAATTAAACACTAGGTTAGTTTCAATATATCTTCTTAAAATTAAAGTCAAATTATCAAGGCACTCGTCAAAACTGTCACCATAGATATTGAAATCATCCTTAAATACTTCTATAATTTTCTCCACATACTCAGAAAAGATACTTACCATACACCTCTGAAAAGTTGCAGGTGCATTACACAGTCCGAAAGGTATTCTTCTATAGGAAAAGGTATCAAACGGGCATGTGAATGTTGTTTTTTCTTGGTCCTCCGGCGCTATGGTAATATGAAAGTATCTTGAAAAACCATCTAAAAAGCAATAGTAAACTCGACAAGCTAATCTTTCAATCATCTGATCAATAAAGGGAAGAGGGTAGTAGTCCTTTTTAGTCACTGCATTGAGTTGCGGTAGTCTATGCACTGATGCCATCCGGTAGACTTGCGAATTGGAATAAGTTCACCTTCATGGTTGGCTTCTACCGTTATTTCAGTTTTCTTCGGGACTACCTGCACCGGACTTACCCACTGACTATCGAAGATGGCAAAAATTATCCCCATATCGAGAAGTTTGAGTATTTCATTTTTCACTACTTCCATCATCATAGGGTTCAATTTCCTTTGCGCATGTCGTACCGGTTTTGCGTCCTCTTCAACCCTAATTCGATTCATACACAAGGAAAGACTTATGCCTTTGATATCAGCAATTGATCAACCTATCGCCTCCTTGTGTTATTGTAGCACCCTTGTCAACTTTTCCTCCTGCGCGGTTGATAATTTAACCGAAATTATGACCGAAAGAGTCTTCCCATCACCCAGGTATGCATATTTGAGATGATCTGACAGAGGCTTTAATTCCACTGCTGGTACCTGCACCACAAAAGGTAACAACTTCTGATGAGATTCAAGTATAAATAAGGATGCAAGGTCGTACCTACTTGTAGTAGATATCAGTGATTGCAATGCTCCAACTGTGTGCTGCAATTCTGCACTTAACTCCACATCATAAGTTGCTTCCAACTCAAGATGTTTCGTAAGAGCGACTTCTAACTCATTCCTGCCATTCAACTCAAAGACTTCCTGGACCACATGATTAATTACACTTATGCCAAAACAGAGTGGGATTCAAATGGATATTTGGCATTAATATATTAAAATGAACCACTTCCCCATCAAACTCCATTGTAAGGGTACCCCTTTTTACATCGATTTTTATTTCAGCAGTACTCAAAAAAGGTCTCCCTAATATAAGAGATGATCGATTAGGGGAGTGTTTAATCATGCATGTCAAGTACATAAAAATCAGCAGGGAACACTAAGTCATTTACTTTGACCAGAACACCTTCAATTAGCCCGTCAAGATAGGCATTAGTACGATCTGTTAACTGAATTATAATTTTTAGTTTCCTTTAATGGTTCTAGATTTAAAGACGTGCAAATACTCTTTGGCATCACATTAATTGACGTTCCTAAATCTAGCATCGTATCTCTAATCTTAGTATTCCCTATTTTACATGAAATAGAGAATATATCTGGATCTCCACATTTTGACGGTAGTTTCTTTTGCAGCACTGCTGATACGTTCTCTCCCACCACAACCCATTCATCTCCCCTCAACTTTCTTTTATTAACGCACAAGTCCTTCAAGAACTTGGCGTATTTGAGCACCTGGTTGATTGCATCCAATAAAGGGATGTTTACTTGCACCTTTCGAAACACCTCTAAAATCTCTTTTTCCTTCTCTTGCTTCCTTGGCTTCTCCAGCCTGTTAGAAAAAGGTGGTGGATTGGCCCTAACTTTAATCATCGAGTCAGAGATTATCTCAGGAGTCGTCTTGCCCATTCCTTCTTCTTCCAACTCTTTCTCAATTTGATCCTCATTTTTGTCCTTGGGAATCACTGGCTCGAGACCTTTGATTTCTTTCCCATTTCTGAGGGTCATGACACTCACGTTTTTTGGATTCACTTCAGGTTGTGAGGGTAATCTCCCATCCATCTTGGCTTCTAAACGACTGATTGTAGTTGCTAATTGATTTATTTGCGTCTGCAGATTCTATATGCTAGAGTCTATCTTTTGCTGGAACTGCGAGGTGCTAGAGGCTAAGCTTTTAACTATGTCCTCAAGAGATGTACTTGATGAATTAGAGGAGGAAGGTTGAGGTTTTGGTTGGTATGATTGCTGAAATCCTGGAGGACGATTTGGGAAGGAATTCTGTTGCCTGTTTTCGTAGTTGAAATTGGGGTGATCCCTCCACCCGGAATTGTATGTGTTTGAGTAGGGATCATACTATCTGCGTGGCGTGGGCATGTCACTAGCCATTTTCACCTGTTCCTCTACATCTTCTTGCAGCATTGGACACGTGTCTGTAGAGTGCCCCATGTTAGTACAGATTCCACACACCTCAGTTTCTTGAGAATTTCCTACGGCTAGTTGTCGAAGAAAAGATGTCAGTTCAGACAACTGTTGCTGAATGGACAACACCTGCACCTCGGTCACTCTACGGATGGGTGTATTCTCACGGCAGCCAAATTATTGGGAATTCTCCGCCATTTCTTCGATTAGCACCCATGCCTCTCTAGGGGTTTTGTTCGCTAATGTTCCACCACTTACAGCATCAATGATGTTCCGATCAGACCATTGGAGTCCTTCATAAAAATATTGGATCAATAATTGTTCACTAATTTGATGTTGTGGACATCTAGTGCACAATTTATTGAACCTCTCCCAATACTCATATAGGAATTCCTCGGGATTTTGCTTGATATCGCATATTTCTTTTCTTAAGTTGGCAACCCGGGAAGCAGGGAAGTATTTTTTCAGAAATTTCTTCTTTAGATGCACCCATGAGGTGATACTACCTGCCGGTAGATAGTATAGCCAGTCTTTTGCAGCATCCTTAAGTGAGAAGGAAAAAGTTCTAAACTTTATTTGTTCTTCGATGATCCAGGTGGCTTCATACTCAAGCAGACCATGTCAAATTCCTGAAGGTGCTTGTGGGGATCTTCACCTGAAAGACCGTAGAAAGAGGGCAAGAGGTGAATCAAGCCAGATTTAAGTTCAAAAGAAGTATTTTCAGCTAAATTTGAAAAAGTAATGCATAAGGGTTGTTGGGTCAATCCAGGAGCAGCCAACTCCCTTAGAGTCCTATTATTGGCCATGGTATTCTCTTCTCGTCCCGAATCACTTGAATAGTCAGTTGAAGATTCTATTAGTCTAGTTGTCAAATTAAGCCCGTGAGATGCAGTAGATGACTGTCTGTCCTTCTGATTTCTGGTCTCTTTTCTCAGTCTACGTGCTGTCTTCTAAACCTCAGGATCGTACATCAATTCACCTATGCGGGAAGAACGAGGCATAAACTAGCAAAAATATCAAAAATAAAATGAACTAAAAAAGAAACAAATAATTTAGGCACCAGTCCCGGCAACGGCGCCAAAAGTTGACAGGTGTCGAGCATGTGCAATAATAATAATGATAATCCTAGTTGCCAACAAAAGCGGTGTCGAGTCAATTCTGGTACTGGAGTAGGGATTCTAGATGTACAATGGGTTACTAGATTCACCCTGATTCCAAAGAATTTGCTAAATCCGATATACCAGAATTTATTCACGAAAAATTTTTAATTTGTATATAGTGCAAATAGAGTCGTATCCTCAGGAACTGGGGAAGGTTCGTTCCTTTTCAAGTCGAGGGGAAACGGGGGTTTCGAGAATTAAACGTTAATGAATTATTAACCAAATTTATCAACTGTGAAAAATAATTAAGAGAGAGAAATAATGGAAAAAACTCTAGCCAAGGATACACTTTAGAGATGATTCATGTAACTGATCATTGATACAAATATAATTCCGACATTCGTCAATAAACAGGTTTTTAACTGCCGATACGATCTGACAATTAGTTTCTCCTTACTGTTTCGATAGTCAAGGTACGACCATTGACTGTTTTCCTAATCCGGAAATAATCCTAGGTATGACCAAATGATTTAATTTCCTAATTACATTAAAAATCAGAGAAACCCTGTTCTAATTAATAAACACGCTACGATGGTTTATTTGAATTAGATTGTATGTTTTCCTGAGACAAATTCAATTATGTCAGTTGCTACCGGGATCAGAGTAATCAAACAATTACGAATTCAACTACCCCAATTAGCAAATAGATTACGTGAACAATTAAATATTGCGCAACTATTCAATCATAATAATCATAGCCACGAAAAATAAAAAACATACAAATATCAATGAATGAAAGAAGCAATTAAAATAATTTAGATCTCACAGTTATCGTTGAACCAAATTTTCAGTTGTTCCTTAACTAGAGAATACGAAATTAGTTCTCCATTGATGGAGAATGAACCATGCCAAAAGAAAATTCCATTGCAAGCTTACGATTGATTTTTTCTCTATCAGTCAAGAAAGCAAGAATAACTATATTTTTTCTTTTGCCAAAGCTCACTGCCGAATTCTCCCTCCTGACTTCCTAATTGATTGGTCTTCTCGTACCAATCAAATTCCTAAAAAGTTTCCTACTACAATTCAATTTCCTAAAAGCTCTCCCAATTGCTTGAGACTGACGTGGAATGCAAAGAATTAGGAAGCTTCAGGAGTTGTCAAGTTTTGGAATTTGACTTGGATTGGGAAACTGCCTAATATCAATCCCGACCTTCCGATTTTGAATCCCGAATTTAGGCGTGCCCACGTGCAAATCATCAGAAAATCTTCATTTAAGCGCTTTTCGCTCCAATTTCTGAAATCAATACAAAATTACCAATTGTGGGTAAAACCAGTCAAATGGGGTGATATCTGGTATAAATAAAAAAGAAAATATAAACAAATATACCAACTAAATGTACCCTATCACATACCTTTTTTTTATCTTTGACCAAATAATTTCCTGCTTGACGAACTCACCACCGATGGAGTTCCATGCCGATCTCAACAGGAATGTAGCGACTAAAGAGTCAAGCAGCGTCTCAGCTCGCCTTCAGAAATTATCAGCAGAGCCTTAGTTCGTTTCCCCCACTAGGTGTATTAAGAATAAGTAGGGAATTATGAATAGGCTTTTCTTCTCTTATTGATATAAACAAGAAGAAGTCCAAGAGGTTATCCTAATATTGATAAACTATTACAAACTATTTAGAACATGAATAT
This sequence comes from Coffea humblotiana, assembly GCA_023065735.1. Classification (NCBI taxonomy): domain Eukaryota; kingdom Viridiplantae; phylum Streptophyta; class Magnoliopsida; order Gentianales; family Rubiaceae; genus Coffea; species Coffea humblotiana. Next base: position 11,844,980 of record CM041217.1, read on the forward strand.
TTATGCATGTTAACTTGATATATAAAGGATTGGAATTGAAATAATGAATTTCAAAAAATTCAAAGCACTATCTGATAGACTTCTAGCAGGAATAATCATTAATGGAGTATTTTTCCCGCCACTACAAGTTCTAAAATTCTCCTTGGGTGCACATTCAAGAGTTTTTATTATAACACGGAGTCCAATTGCTCTTCTATAATGAACTTGTTTTTCAGAAAATCCTTTTTATTCTTTTCGAGCCTTTGGCACAGAAATTTCATATTGATCAGCTTTAGCTACTTGAATAAAATGATATGCTTCAAAAAGATGGTTTCCTTCAAAATTTTGTCCAGCTGAAAAGATGAATAAACAATATCATAAAAATCTACCAATTAAAATTGAAATTGATATATCTAAACAAATGATTCAGCTTTCTAAAGGAATAGAAAATCCTATTATTATTCTCAATACATATTTATTAAAATTACCCGCTCTTTATTTTCATAATACAGGAATTGATATTTTACCAGGAAATAACTTCTTACAACTATTTCATAAAATTGTATTTGATACGATAGCTTTTTAGATACACTTTAAAACTCCATGTAATCAATGGATTGTAGTCTCTCGTTATAAAAATGCTTATAATCGAAAATTTCCTCTTAATTTTCAACCTCGCACAGCTCCGCGTCAATAAGAAATGTAAATAATATAGATCAATATAATGTTCAAAACGGAGAATTTTATCCATCGACTCCCGAGTTGGCATCAGAGCCACAGGGAGATCTACTAAATAATCAATTAAACATGATATCTTTTCATGAAAATACTGAAAATAATATTCCTAATCCAGTTCTAAGAACAAATGAAGTATTCGAAAATGAAAATATAAATGAATTAGAAAATGAATTTGAAGAAATGGATATAAATGAGTATTTATTTGATCAAATTATAGATCCAGTTCAAATAAGATTTTACCAGATTTAAATCATGAATTTGAAAATGACGATTGGAATCTTCCTTCACTATGAATTGTAATATATGTGAATATTTTCTTAATGAAATAAATAACATGGTTAAAGAGAAGGAAGAAATAATAAATGAAATAAGTTATTGGGATTATAGATATACAAGTTGTCTAATAGTTGGATGCTCTCCAAATGCATTAAAGGTAATAAAACAAAAAAGAATATTAAGTGAAAATGAATTCATTTCAACGAATTACATATTAGGCAAGTAAAGTCTTTAAAGGAATATTGTAAAAATTTACCATACTTATCTCTTCCTACTGATGATAACGAGCTAATTCTTGAAACTAATGCTAGTGAAGAACATTGGAGTGGAGTTTTAAAAATCAAAGATAACCCAGAAAAAATAAGTAAATATGCTTCAGGCACATTTTCAAATACAAAACAAAAATATCATATAAATGAAAAAAAGTTAATTGCTGTTTCGGAGTGGTAGTAAATTTAGTAGTTTTCTTTTACCTAAATTTTTTTTTACGAACAGACAATACTCAAGATAAAGCTTTCATTAATAATAATTTACCAAGTAAATCCGAAACAAAACGGTTAATTAGATATCAGATTTTATTAGCATAATGTATATTTGATAAAGAAATTATCAAGTTAACAAACTATTTATCCATGTATATGTGAATATTTCATTATTTTACTATTTACTATTACTATTCAACCTTATGTCATATATATATATATCTATATATATTATATATATAATATTAATGCATTCATGTATTATATATATTATATATTTAATACAACAGTAAATAAAGCAATTAAAATATGTGTGTGTGTGTGTATATATATGATGTATTGATATGGCTTATTTAATAAAAACGGTTCCCAAAGTATTTCTTTCTCCTTTAGTATAAGTGAAATTTAAATTAATTCCCTAAGGGTCTGGAATTTTTGTATAAAACATATCAAAATATACTTGTGTATTATATGCTTAATTATAAATTTGATAATAATGATCTTGAAATATACATATATATATCTATCAATTTCACACATGCCACAAAGTTGTAATTTTATTAGAACTTGTTCATATTCCTTTACCTTTGTTCTATCTCTTAAAATATTATCTCCTCTAGTAAATTCTAATCTAAATGCTTCTATTGTTCTTGTTATCATATTATTTAAATCATTATTAGAGAATATGGTGTTTTTTTGCTTCATTACTAAGATGCTTCTCAAATCTAAGTGTACCATTAACAAGAGTTCTTTCAATAAATCCTTTAGTTGTATCATAATCCATTTTATTAATAGTTGCTGTTAATCTTAAAGTTGTTTCCCATTTATCTATAGTTTCTTCAGTGTTAGAGACACAGTTTGTCCCTGTGCCTTTGGGCAAATTGTCCATCCATCCCACTTAATATAAATACTCTCTCTGTCTCAGTACAAAAAATTAAAAGGCCTTTTTTTCATTGTTTTCCTTTCTTTCCAGTTTCTAGTTTGTATTACTATTAGTACTTAATTATAGTAGTAGTACTTGTTACTTACTAGTACTGCTACTCTTTCCTTTTCTTTCTTTTTTTTTTTGGTTTCTCTTTTTTCTTTCCTCTTCATTCATCCACCGAAGCCTCCTCAGCCATAATAATCATCATCTCTAGGCTCTACTTATTCTTATAGAGTATAGAGAGCAAGGGAGGGATTGATTGGTTGGTGGATCTGACGGAGACATCGGCGGCAAGTATGGGTGTCAATCGAGCTTTTTGAGTCGAGATTTAGCAAGCCTAAACTTGGCTCACAAGTTATATGGATTTTTAAGTTTCGAGTTTTCAGGCTTCGGCCCCATAATAAAAAGGCTCGAGCTCAATCCACATCACTATATGAGTTTTAGGGTCAAATCGGGCTTGCCCCAAACTCATAATTAAATATAAAATTATATATAATATATATTTTATAATTACAAATTACTACAAATTTATATATAAATTATTAATATTTTATGCCGTATTATGTACTAGTTTCAAGGCACGCACTAATGTATGTACAACTAATAGAAAAAATAATTGTGAAATATTTTGACTATATTTATTGAAATCATTTTCAAGAAAATTAGTTTTATATTTTGAAAATACATATGCAAAAAATTCAGCAAAATAAAAATTATAAAAAGTAGTTATTTGGTAGTTATTCATAACCATAATTGGTGGTTGCTAATTAAAATTAAAATTTACTAAACAAGTTGAAAAATAGAATATGAAAAAATATATATTACTTGGTAAAAAATCATATTGATAGTGGGTAATTATCAAAGGTAGATATATTTTATTTATTCCAAAAGTTCCCCTATCATCAAGGTAGTTTAGGAAATATATAAAGTGACAGACTTTTTGTTTACCCCAAACTTTGCCCTCTCCTTTTATATAGAGTATAAATAATTATAAATTATATATATTATTAGAGTAAATTCCATTTTGACCCTCTAAAGTATGCACAGTTTCCCACTTTAGTCCCTAAACTTTAAAATGGGATACTTAAGTTCATAAACTTTAAAATCTGTCTTATTAAGGAAATCGTTGACAAAATCTACAAAATTGTCAGGGTTTTTGGGGCGTGTAAAACACGTGCCATTAATGAGGTTAAGTAAGCAGTGTAAGCTAAAAATGGTCAGGACATAAATGTAAATTTGCCCATTAGGTATTGGGGCCAAAGAAAGAAGCAAAAAACAGCTTCTTTGTTTTCTTCTTCACTATTCCTATATTGATTTCAAAAAAGGAAGAGAGGAGTGACCAAACGATTGCCCAATTTGTACCAGCAAAAGCCATTAACTAATCGTGATCGTGGTTTAGAGGTAAAGTACATCGTAAACATGGGAGGAAGTGGCCCGATGGAGAAATAGGGATGTGTAGTAAAGAACAAGAAGAGAAAAGGCGAATCGAGTAAGAGAAACGAGTTTTGGGTCATTGTTTACTTGTTGATTATTGTAATAATGTAATCAGCAGTTGGCCTTATTTAAATTGTTATTCTTTGTTGGCCTAAGGTCGTAGGAATCTGCTCGAATGAAAAAAGAGCCATATTGAATTAGGTATTCATGATAAAATTTTGGTTGAGAAAATTATTTAATGTTTATTGTATGGACTTGCAAATGATTTGGGGTGTTTTCTAAGTTGAAAGCTTATGTTGTCCAAAAACCAAATGCTCCCTAGTATTGAAGACATTATGGTCCTCGATCCCCTGTTAAATGTGTAAAAAATTAATTACTGATTTAAAACTTTTGTAGGTGAATCAGAATATGGTATTAGGGAATCTGGCCATAACCTTTCTCGTTAAAGGATACACCATCAAGGGACATTCACAAACTCTCCCTAACAAATGGTACTTAGGGGAAAGGGTGATTTTATAGATGGGTGCAAACCTGGAAAATGTGTAGAAATTGGTAAGTTCTAGACAAGTGTGGAGAGAGACTTGGGTATGATAAAGAAACTGGTTTTGGGTGGTATTATCTATTGCCAGAGATGACATTGGACTACATACCCTATTCTTCCTGCTTGTGTGATAGGGACTGTGAGGGTCATGGTGAATACATTACCACCACATAGGGTGGCCAGAAGTGTTTCTAACAATTGAAAGTGAAGGTTCTCCGATGGGCTCATTCCCACATCCTGCTGCACACTCAAGTCAGGCTAAGTGAGATGAAGCTACATGGGATAGAGACGTGATTGTTGTGATCATACAAGAGGGTGGCAACGGTGATGAAGTGGATCAAGATGGAAGAGAAAAACGCTGACATGCAGCCAGTAACTTCACATAGTTACAAAGGGTGTAGCAGTAATGGGCTTGAATTAGCAAATCTGTTTTGCACTGGTTTGGATAGTAGCAAAGGGGTTGAAGTTGAGCAAGGTTTTGCAGATAAGCAAGGAAATAGCTGTTGAAGTTGCACTAGAAAATGAGGATTTTCACAACAATTCTGTTGAAGATGAACCAAAAAATGAAGACATCCATGGAAAAACTGCTGAAGTTGCACCAAAAAAATGAGGATTTTCATAGCAATGCTGTCTGAATATGAACCAAAAAATGAAGACATCCAAGGAAAAACTCCTAAAGCCTGAAACTGTGGTTGAAGAGAAAGCTGATAGTGGGGGTGGCTGCTACCAAAGGAACCAGGATTTGATGAGACAAATGAAGATGATGTGCAAATGCATGATGATGAGACAAACGAAGCTAACAAAGTAATAAATGTTTTATTATATATGGATATTAGTAGCATTTTGTGTGTGTTTTTGGAATAAATTAGGATGATTTAAGATATAACTTGCTCCCTAAACTTCTAAATTTTACAAGTTTCATTTGAGCAATCTAATGTGCAAAAGTTGGTTATATTTGCAGGAATTGAGGTGAACTCTCAATGTTGGATTGAGATGGATTCGATTTGAAGTCATTAGCTCTTGATTCAATGGTAATTCAGAAAGTAGAAGATCAAATGCAAGTATTAATGGTGCATTGTATGAACAAACATCTGGGCATGATGATTAGTGAGGAATTGGAGCAGGAAAACAATCAAGAAATCAATCCAAAATGCAATACGCGATCTCAATATGCGGCCTTAGGTCACGTATTGAGTGATCGCGTATTCTCCCCTATTTTTCTGCAATTTGTTCTATGCTGTTCAGTTCAATTTTGTCTCAAAATTTCAGCTGCACATGGTCAAGATTCCTTAGGGAAGAGAAAAGAAGCTTTATGTCTTATCATTAACCACTTTTTTGACTCTCTAACAATACATATGCAAGAATCATTGAAGAGAGAGAGGATTCTTGGTAGTTCTTGGTAGACATTAGTTTTAGTTCTTTCTCATTCTCTCTAGCTAGAAAGTTGTAAGAATAACTTGGAGAATTCATTGTATCACTCATTTTGTTGAAAAAATACAAGATTTGGGAGCTTGTTTATCATCTTGGCTAAACTTTCTCTATCTTTTTCTTTACTTGTGATTCATTATGTTTGCATGCAATGAAGTTATGCTTTTTATTGTCTTATTTCACGTGAGTAGCTAAATTTGTAGATCTAGGGAGTAGATGAATCTTATGGCTACTTGATATGAAGTGCATATGATTTACACTTGTTACATCTTGTACTAACTTGTCCATTATGCATGCTTATTGCTTGTTGTTACTTGATCACCAATAGCAAGTTTTTAGTTGTTATTATATAATGAAAATTGGTAATAGTGATGGAACAACATAAATGGAGTTTAAGGAGTAGACTCATGAGAATAGAGGTACATTTAAGTGAATTAATTTTGCATTTCATGAATAACAAAGAGTAGATCTAGTTATTTACCATAAGAATACAGAAAACTAGACTATTCTAAACTAGAGAGTGAGTTTTGGTAAATTTGAAAATGAATATCTAGTTAAACAAGAGTAGTAACAAGAGGTAAATCTATTCACTTATATCTTTGTGCCATAAGTGGACTCTGTCTCTTTAGACTCAAGTATTTAGTGAAATTTCTCCATTGTTATCTTGCAAGTTATTTAGTTAAAATAATTAAATAGCAAGTATTGCTATTTCTTTTGCCTTCATTCGATAGATAGTCTAAATGATAGAGTAAGTAAACGATCTAGTACTTATAATAATTGCTCATCGTGGGATCGACCCGATATATATTCTAAATTACTATTTGACCTATATACTTGCAGTCAAATTGGTATATTTTGGATTAAACTTGTACTTATATTGAAAATTCATCAAGTTTTTTGCATCGTTGCCCGAGAGCGACAATATTAGAGCCTAACAATCTTTATTAATTTAGACATTTTCTTTATTAGTTAGATTAAATTTTGTCAATAGATATATTAAAATTTTTATTTATTTTTGTGATATAATTACTACATTATTTCTTTTCTTCCTGCTTGTAGTATATGCACTAGGCATTACGTGTGGTTGCATCTTTTGATTCGAAAATTGAAAAGACACTACGTAGACAAAGAAAGCGTATACCACAACAAAAGAACGAAGAGATTCAAGATATAAAGGGAATCGCTATTGAGTTGCCTTTTGAAGAAGAAATGGCGGAAAACAAAACAAATATGTGAGCTCTTAGAGATTTTACTCTACCGGAGACGCAAGGATTATAAACAAGTATAGCACGGCCAATGGTAAACGCTAACAATTTTGAGATTAAACCATCACTCATTCAAATGGTTCAAACAATCTCAATTTGGAGGTAATGCCGTAGAGGATCCAAATGCACACTTAATCACATTTTTGGAGATATGTGATATAATTAAAATGAATGGAGTTAGTGTAGATGCTATAAGACTAAGTTGTTCCCGTTTCCTTTGAGAGATGAAGCTAAAATTTGGCTACACTTTCATGCTCCTAATACTTTCACTACTTTGGATGATTTATCTAGAGCACTCTTGAATAAATACTTTCCACCGAGTAATATGGTTAAGTTTAGAATGGACATTATTAGTTTTAGCCAATAAGATGGTGAATCATTATATGAACCGTGGGAAAGGTTTAGGGGTTTGCTACGGAAATGTCCACACTATAGACTTTCTAATTGGCTCATCATTCAAACTTTCTATAATGGTTTATCTTTATCTACTAAAATTACTATTGATGCAGTAGCAGGTGAAGTTTTAATGGGTAAATCACCCCAAGAAACTCAAAACTTGATAGAAGAGATGGCGGCAAACAACTACCAATGGGCAAGTAAGCGAGGTAATTCTAGGCGCCAAACAGGTATGATCGAAATGAACACTCTAAATATGTTAAGTGCTCAAATGAATAATATGGTAAAATTGCTAATTAGACAAGCCGGAGTTGGTCCGAATTCTTCATCTAATGTACATGTTGTATGTTGCTCTATATGTGGGGATGACCATGATACTAATGAGTGTGTTGATTTTGAACAAGTTCAATTTGTCAATAATTACAATCGAAATGTTCAAACCCCTATTCAAACACATATAATTCGAAATGGAGAAATCATCCAAATTTTGGATAGAAAGATGAAAACAATCCTCAAAGACCGACTAATCTGTTGGGATTCCAATCAAGGCAATCAAAGACAGATACTAAACTGGGTTAGGAGATTGAGGTGAAAAAACTAGCCAAAGGCATCTCGGAGAGATTTGATCGAATAAAAGGGAGATTGGACCAATAAATTAGGATGTATAGAAATGTAGAGGTCCAAATAGGTCAAATTGCTAATTCGATCAACAATAGAAACTAAGGAGAATTACTAAGTAAAATGGAGGTGAATCCGAGGGAGCATGTTAAAGCATTACTCTTCGTAGTGGCAAACAATTAGAAGATCCTTCAGCGATTGAAAGTAAGAGAAAAATTGAGAGTGAGGAAAAGGAAAATGAGAGGGAGAACCAAGAGTCAAGTGTGGGGGAAGATAGTAGGGAAAGGTAAAGTGAAGATTAACCCTCATCTTTCACTACCATTCCAATACTTCCGACAGTTCCATTTCCTCAAAAGTTCAAACGAAATAAGTTTGATAAAGATTTTGAAAATTTTGTTAAAATTTTTAAACAATTGCATATTAATATCCCTTTTGCCAATACTATTTTACAAATTCCTTCATATGGGAAGTTTTTCAAAGAGATCATGCCTCGAAAGAGGAAATTGCAAAATTGCAAAATAATAGCATTAACGGAGGAGTGCAACGCCATCATACAAAATAAGCTATCACCAAAATTGAAGGATCCATGGTGTTTTTTTATACCATGCACAATTAGTAACATTGAATTTTCTAAAGTATTATGTAACTTTGGTACTAGTGTATCATTAATTTCTTTAACGGTGGCTAGATAATTAGGTTTGCATGAGATAAAACACACTAATATTACCTTGCAGTTAGCTGATAAATCGATTAGAAATGCATTGGGAACATTGGAGAATGTATTGATTACAGTGTAAAATTTATCATTTCCGTGAATTTTGTGGTATTAAATATGGAAGAAAATGTGTTTATACCAATCATTCTTGGTAGACCATTTTTAACAACTGCAGATACTATTATTGATGTAAAAAATGGTAAACTTAAGTTTCAATTAAGTGAAGAGGATGTAGAATTTAATTTGAATGAGATAAAAAAATATCCTTTTTTAACCGATTATATTTGTTTTATTGGCAACATTAATAAGCTAACCTAAGAGTTGAGTCGAGTCAACTTTGATTTTGACCCTCTTGAGTTTTGTTTGACGAATTTAGGGATGCAAAAGAGAACTTGTGAAGAGATTGAAAAATGACCAAGTATCTGGATTTTCAAGTACCTTATAAATAGGGTAATGTTTATGAAAATTTTGATCAAGGAAAAGGGCTCCCACCGCCTTCCAAAATTGAACCTCCAAAATTAGTGGTCAAGCGACTTCCAAATTATCTAAGGTACAAATTTCTTGGAAAAAAATAGCACTTTACCGGTTATTATTAGTGCTCACTTATGTGACGAATAATGTGCGAAATTGCTAAGAGTTCTAAGAAAGTATAAGAAGGCAATTGGGTGGATAATCTCGGACATCAAGGGTATAAGTCCTTCTATACGTATGCATTGCATTCTACTAGAAGACAATTGCAAACCGGTGGTGAAAATGCAAAGAATGCTTAATTCAACTATGAAAGACGTGGTAAGAAATGAAATTCTCAAATGGCTCGATAGGTATAATCTTTCCTATCTCTAATAGTATTTGGATTAGTCTTATTCATGTTGTCCCTAAAAAAAGTGGAATCACTATAATTATGGGCAAAATTGATGAAATGATTCCACCTCGACTTGTGGATCTAGTGGAGAGTGTGTATTGATTATCAAAAATTAAATGCAGTTACTAGAAAAGACCACTTTCTCTTACCCTTTCTTAATGAACTATTAGAGCAAATAGTCGGTTATGAATTTTACTATTTTTTTATGGCTTTTCAAAGTATAACCAAATAGCTATAGCTCCGGAGGATCAAGAGAAAACTATATTTATTTATCCTTATGGCACCTTTGCTTTTAGAAGGATGCCATTTGACCTATGCAATGTTCCTGTTACATTCCAACATTGTATGATGGCCATATTTTTTTATTATATTCAGAAACTTATGAAAATATTCATGGACGATTTTTCAGTATTTAACTCATTTTTTTTACCATTGTTTTCATAATTTAGATTTGATTTTATAGAGGTGTGAGGAGACAAATTTTATACTAAATTGGGAGAAATATCATTTTATGGTACGAGAAGGAATCGTCTTAGGGTACAAGATATTCTCTAAAGAAATTGAGGTGGACAAAGTAAAAATAGAAATTATCAAATGAATGCCACTTTCAAATAATGTCAAGGGGATAAGAAACTTTCTTGGACACACTGATTTTTATAAATATTTTATTAAAGATTTTTCTTAGATAGCAAAGTTATTGTGTGATTTATTATGTAAGCACACCCTTTTTCAATTTGATGAAAAATTTTTGATTGCATTTGATAGGTTGAAGAAAGAGTTGACTTCTGTACCAATTATAACATTATCGGATTGGTTGCTACCATTTAAATTGATGTGTGATACAAGCGACTATACGATTCAAGCTATTTTAGGGCAAAAAAGGAAGGAAGGTTACATGTCATCTATTATACGAGCAAATTGCTAAATGAGACACAATTTAACTATGCAACTACGGAGAAAGAGTTTTTGGCGGTCATATTTGCTTTAAATAAATTTAGATTCTATTTAGTAGGATCTAAAGTTATCATCTATACGGATCATTCGACTCTTAAATATTTACTCCATAAGAAAGATGCAAAATCTCGTCTAATTCGATGGATTCTATTATTGCAAGAATTTGATGTCGAAATAAAGGATAAAAAGGGATCGGAGAATCTTGTGGCGGATTACCTATCACGACTAGAGTATATTCCTACCAATGACCAAGTTCCAATTAAAGAGAATTTTTCGGATGATTTGTCTTAACAATTGTCAATTCTCCATGGTATGTAAATTTTGCTAATTATTTGATAAGTAGAGTAATGCCAAAGGGTTTTAATTATTACCAAAGGAAGAAATTTTTGCATGATGTTAAAAGATACTTTTGGGAGAAACTACTGTTGTATAAACATTGTGCTGATGGTATGGTACGTAGATGTATTCCCCAGAACGAGGTACGTGATATTTATATTATTATCATAACCTAAAAACGAGTGGTCATTTTATTACATAAAAAACTGTAACAAAAGTATGGCAATCGAAATTTTATTGGCCAACAATGTACTGAAATGTTAGAAAATATGTTAAAAGTTGTTAAATATGCCAAAAAATCGGGAACACATCAAGAAAACTGAAATGCTCCTTACTACTTTTTTAGAAGTTGAATTATTTGATATTTGAGGGATGAATTTTATGGGACCGTTTTATAGTTCTTTTAATAATAAGTACATTTTAGTAACCGTGGATTATGTCTCTAAATGGGTGGAGACAATTGTTTTACCTACGAATGATACTAATGTAGTATTTCGATTTCTTAAAAAGAATATTTTTAGTAGATTCGGTATAACTAGAACTATAGTAAGTGATGAAAGAAAATATTTTACAATAAACATGGTTGTAGGCACAAGACATCACTTCCATACCATCCTTAAGCCAATGGACAAACGGAGTTAAAAAATGGGGAGATCAAACTCATCTTGGAGAAAACGATAAAAAAATCTCGAAAGGATTGGATGAGAAAACTCGATGATGCACTTTGGCCATATCGGAAGGCATTTAAGACACCCTTGAGAATGTCGCCATATCGTTTAGTTTACGAAAAATTTGTCATTTACCCGTGGAGATTGAACATAAGACATATTAGGCTATTAAAACAATTAATTTGAATTTTAATCTTGCAGGTGGAAAGAAGGTTGCTTGAGTTAAGCGAATGGAAAGAACACTGACTACATGCTTATAAAAATATCAAAATTTATAAAGATAAGGTCAAATGTTAGCATGATAAGCATATTATTCCGAAACAATTTGAAATGGGGCAAAAAGTGCTTTTATTCAACTCGCACCTTAGATTGTTTCCGGAAAAACTCAATTCAAGATGGTCGGGACCATTTTGAAGTCACTCAAGTATTTTCTTATGGATCCGTTGAAGTAGTTAATACAAGAAACGAGAGATTTAAGGTCAACGGGTAAAAATTAAAATCCTATATGGTGGGTGAAATCATCTTTAAGGGACTTATTTGTTCTTTGGATGATTCTTCTTTAACCTAAGGAGTCAATTCTTTTTAGTTGAACCAACAACTATAAACAAAAGCGTTAATTGGGAGACAATCCAATGTTTTTGTTATTTATGTTAATTTGGTGTGATTTTATGTTTAAATTATATATTTAACTTATTTTATTATTTTTGTATTGTAGGATTTGAAAATGGAAGCAAAAATGACTATTTGGGGTGAAAATGGTGAAGTTCGATAATAAAACTCAGCCCCTCGATTTGAGTAAATGTTGTTTTTGATTCGTTAGAAAGGGGTAAAATGTATGTTTTGATCATTTTACATGTGCGCGCATTGATTATTTTGACAAAAGAATGATTTATGATGCATTTTGAGTAATTAGGGTCAAGAGTATAACTTTGAGAAGTTAGAAAATTCTGCAGAAAAACTGCAGAACAGAGAAAACGTATTTGAAAATGTGACCTAAGGTCACATTTTTTGTTGCCGCGTATAGGGCTGCAAACGAGCCGAGCCGAATCGAGTTTTGGCCTAATCGAGCCGAGTTTGACTTAATTTTATCGAACTCGAACTCGAGCTCGAATTCGACGAGCTGACCATTTTGAAGCTCGACTCGATTCAAGCCGAGCTCGAGCTCGAACTCGAGCTCGAAAAAATAAAAATAATTATTTTATTTTATTAAAAAATAAATAAAATAAAATTTTTTTCTTAATAAATAATAAAATATTAAGGATATTTATGTAATTTTACTATTAAAATAAAAAATAAAAAATAAAAAAATATGTATACTCGAGCTCGCGAGCCTAACGAGTTTAATATTTTGAGCTCGAGTTCGAGCTCGACTTTGACTCGACTAGCTCGAGTCGAGATTGAATCGAGCGGCTCGATTCGTTTGCACCCCTAGCCGCGTATTGCATTCTGCGAATTTACATTGAAAACGTGACCTCAAATACGCGACCTTGAGGCCATATTTTTTAAGGCTGCGTATTTGATTCTGTGAATTTTCAACAAAATACGCGAGAAGAAAACACAGGTTAAAGGCCGTGTTTTCAAGTCGCGTGTTCTGAAGATTGTTTTAAAAGAAAAAAAGTGAGTTTCCTAATTCATTTCTTCTCTTCTTCTTGTCCTCACGTTTTCACACACCTACACACACACAATTCACAAATTCTCTCTTTTGCTCCATTTCCTTGCAAACGAATATCAACCCAGCACCTTTTAACATTCTTCGAGCCTTTTTTACCGATTGAAATTCAAGAAAAACAATCAAAAAATCAATTTAAGAAATTGAAGGTTAGGATTCTTAGTTCTTAAGTTCTTCAATTGGAGGCCAATTGGGCTATTTTTCATATGGCTTTTTGTATAATTTTCTTCTCCAAACATCATTCTACGTGATTGAGATAAGTTTTTTCATCAAATCTTTGTATTTTAGAAGTTGATATTTTTCAATTTTCTGAGTTTTCTGACATCTTCTAATTTCAAAATTTTGATAATGTTTATTGATATTTTTGACCTCTAATTTGCTTATTAAAGTTGTTTAAACATGTTTACATGTTCAAATGTAACAAATTGATGGATTATTAGTTGTTTAAATTTTAATTTGCTATATTTGGGGTAAAATCAGAAAAGTAGATTAAATTGTTATTTGAGCCATTTTGGTTGTTGATTATGACTAAAAATGGTTGGTTGATGATGTTTTAGCATGTACATTGTGTATAAAGAGTAATTTTGATGAATTTTGTGACTTTTAGGGATAATTTTTGCACAATCATATTTATGACTAAATATAAATTATTGTTACTAATTAATGTTTGGTATAAACTTGATTATTGTCAAATTCATTAATTAGAGCATATTCATTGTCTATTTCAATAAATTGGTGATTTTGACAATTTTTGACAATTTTAATGTCATGTCTCTCATATCATAATAGTAAGTATTATTGAACATTTAATTGATTCTTTATGATATGGGGATGTGTATTTGTGATTAATCAAGCCAATGTGAGTTTCTATACATGAATGATAATTCTATAACATGCATACAACTTCTATAAGTGAAAATCTTCTTCTTCAGATATTTTATAAGAATTACTTCTTGTATAATAGGTGAGGGGTGCAAAGTTTTGGTCTGGTATAAGAAATTAATTATATTTTCTTTTTTAGATACCATGACACGTGGAAAAAAACCTGTTATTCATGAGCCTCTTCCTTTAGCACCGAGAATAGTGAAGGAAGCGAAGAAATGGAGGTGAGTGAGGAATTCGAAGAAAGTGAAGAAGAGCAGTCTCCTTCGCCCCAACCTGTGAGGAGGCGTCAACTGGGGGGGGGCACATTGAGACACACTGAGACCGATATTTATGATAGTGTCAGGTTTTCAACTTGGAGGAATCAAAAGTGGTAGGAAACACACGCTAAACTGAAATTTATTTTTGAAAAAGCATGTTAGTTCGAAAATTGAGACGGTTTTATCATATCTCTGGCATTTACCCAATGTGGTTGGGTGCTGATTCTCACTTTGCCGACTCATTACTACTCAGACTTGATGCGCGAGTTCTATGCCAACATTGTTAACAAGGCAAGTCACAGTGGAGAGTTGGTAAACTCATGAGTATGCGGTACTCGAATTTACTTAACTCGTGATCTCCTAGCGCGTATATTGGGATACAATAACACTGGTCTAGCTATTGATTTAAAAAAGGGATTCGTTACTCTCAATAAGAGATGGGATCCATCACATGCCATGCCTCGGTTTGGTCTCAAGTACCAACCTTTCCATTCCTCAAAGAAAGAGACGATGGTTGCTAGCATTTTTTGACACTCGCCATCACATCATTATTTATATGATGGCGCATAACGTGATCCCAAAGAAGAGTGGTCATGGGGAGATTTGAAAAAGTGATATTTATTTTCTGGACTACATGTTTCATAATCAGAAATTCTCTTATGCTCGCATCCTACTACCGAACATCATCATCAGTTATATAAGGTCAACGGTGAGACGACACTCTACTTCTTTCAAACTTGCGTTTTTTCGTCTCTTGTCTTTAGTGTTCGAGCGGATAGGAGTTAATTTGCATAGAGTAACTCGGGTAGCTGTCCGCCCTAGCACACAGTTATCAGTTTCTTCATTTCATGCAATGGGAATTGCTATGAAGCATCTTCCTTCGCCTACTCAGAAGCGACGACAGAAGGCATGCCATGGCCAAGACGAAACTGGACCCTCCACTGCCGCTCCACCTACTCCTCCATCTCAATCTAATTGGTAGAGGCTTTTTAATTGCTTAGATAGAATTGAATATTAGGTAGGGTCAATGGACATTCGCATGCGACGGATTGAAGACCATTTGGACATACCACCTCCTCATGATGATGAAGCCGCAGATGATTGAAGGCGCACTAGCTTATTGAAGTCTTTTGCTTTTGCTTCCATGTTTTTTAATAGTTTTCTTTTCATGTTTTCTTTGTATAACGTTTACTTTTGCACATATTATTTTGCACTTGGGGACTTGTGGCAATTTTATTTGATTTTGGCATTGATTGTCGATGACTCGTGACTCAAGGTTGAACTGGACCGCAGCCATTGAAATGAGGAGTAACTTGTTCTTATTTTGCTTTATTTTCTTTCCCTATACATTGAGAACAATATGTATGTTAAGTGTGGGGGGAGAAATATGTTAAGTAGAAGTTACTTTTGCATTTAAATGTTTGGACATGTTATTGAAAAATTGCCTGTATTGTGAATGTTTGGATTTGCAAGCAGGTAGTTTTTATCCAGTTTTAAGGGAAAACTCTGTCAAAATTTTGTCCAAATTTTCACTTTTGCCTCCAAAATTTTCATATCTACTTTACTTGACTCCACAAATGTGTGAAGTTTAAATTCCTTTTTGTTTCAAATTCTCCTATATGAGTGAAATGACGTAAGTAATTTGAAAATTTAATGTTCACTCAACTTGGAAGAAATTATTATGTGATTAGGATTATTACATGTGAGAAAGTGTATCTTGTAAAATAGAAAAAATTATGCATATAATTTTGCATGATAAATGAAATCTCTTATCTTACTTGCTTTTACATGTAATTGATTTATATAGTTGTTAAAGTGTTTTCTTCCTTATATCTACATTTTTGAGGGAATTGTTAAAAAAAAAGAGAACTCTAATAAATTCTTCTACTGAATAACCAGGAATTTTCATCTAAAAATGTTGACTTTCACGTAAAAAAGGTATTTGAATTAAGGAGTAATAAGTGAAGTGTCGAGTAATCAGGGATTTTCATTAAAAATATCGATTTTTGCTTCAAAAGACACTTTCACCCTTGCAAGAATGAATAAAAGGGAAATAAAGTGAATAGTTCACTCTTAAAGTTCGTAAAGTTAACATTTCATTTTAAAGGAAGAAACTCTAAGGTGACTATATAGGTTAGTTATTTGTGAGAATAGGTAAGAGAGAGAGATAGAGATTGACTTTGTTAGATTAAATTTTGGATATAATTATCTCTCTTTTGCATGATGTGATGAGTATTGAGAGTGATATAAATGGTTGCATAATGAAAACTTGCCTAGTCGAGAGAAATTGATATTTAAATTCACTTGATTCATCTCACTTCTTAAATCATTGTCAGATTATTTTTCTTATTGCTTGAGGACAAACAATGATTTAAGTGTGGGGGAATTTGATAAGTGTTTATTATATATGGATATGAGTAGCATTTTGTGTGTGTTTTTGTATAAATTAGGATGATTTAAGATATAACTTACTCCCTAATCTTCTAAATTTTGCAAGTTTCATTTGAGCAACCTTATGTGCAAAAGTTGGTTATATTTGCAGGAATTGAGGTGAATCCTCAACGTTGGATTGAGATGGATTTGATTCGAAGTCATTAGCTCTTGATTCAATGGTAATTCAGAAAGTAGAAGATCAAATGCAAGTATTAATGGTGCATTGCATGAACAAGTATCTGGGCATGATGATTAGTGAGGAATTGGACTAGAAAACAATCAAGAAATCAATTCAGAAGGCAATACGAGACCTCAATACGTGGCCTTAGGTTGCGTATTGAGTGATCGCGTATTCTCCCCTATCTTTTTGCAACTTGTTCTGCAACTTACTCTATTTTACACTACTTTTCAGCTCAATTTTACCTCAGAATTTCGGCTGCACATGCTCAAAATTCCTTAGGGAAGAGAAAAGGAGTTTTATGTCTTATAATTAACCACTTTTTGACTCTCTTAACAATACATATGAAAGAATCATTGAAGGGAGAGAGGATTCTTGATAGTTCTTGGTAGACATTAGTTTTAATTCTTTTTCATTCTCTCTAGTTAAAAACTTGTAAGAAAAATTTTGAGAATTCATTGTATCACTCATTTTGTTGAAGAAATAGAAGATTTGGGAGCTTGTTCATCATCTTGGCTAAGCTTTCTCTATCTTTTTCTTTACTTGTGATTCATTATGTTTGCATGCAATGAAGTTATGGTTTTTTATTGTCTTATTTCACATGAGTAACTAAATTTCTAGATCTAGAAAGTAGATGAAACTTATGGCTATTTGATATGAAGTGAATATGATTAACACTTGTTATATCTTGGATTAACTTGTCCATTTATGCATGCTTACTACTTGTTGTTGTTTGATCAACAATAGCAAGCCTTTAGTTGTTATTATACAATGAAAATTGGTAATAATGATGGAACAATATAAATGGAGCTTAAGGAGTAGACTCATGAGAATAGAGGTACACTTAAGTGGATTAACTTTGTATTTCATGAAGAACAAAGAATATATCTAGTTATTCATTATGAGAATAAGGAAAACTAGACTATTCTAAACCACTATATCATGAGAGTGCGTTTTGGTAAATTTGGAAATGAATCTCTAGTTAAACAAGAGTAGTAATAAGAGGTAAATCTATTCACTTATATATTTGTGCCATAAGTGGACTCTATCTCCCTAAACTCAAGTATTTAATGAAATTTTTTCATTGTTATCTTGCAAGTTATTTAGTTAAAATAGTTAGATAGCATGTATTATTATTTCTTTTGCCTTCATTTGATAGATAGCCTAAATAATAGAGTAAGTAAAGGATCTAGTACTTATAATAGTTGCTTATCGTGGGATCGACCCGATAAACGTCCTAAACTACTAT
Source organism: Coffea humblotiana (assembly GCA_023065735.1). Taxonomy (NCBI): domain Eukaryota; kingdom Viridiplantae; phylum Streptophyta; class Magnoliopsida; order Gentianales; family Rubiaceae; genus Coffea; species Coffea humblotiana. The sequence goes on from CM041217.1 coordinate 11,863,268, forward strand.
TTGACTTGTATACTTGCAGTCAAACGAGTATATTTTGGATTAAACATGTACTTATATTGAGAACCCGTCACAAAGACAGATTGGAAGACTGAGATTATGAAATAGCTGGTGAGAATAATGATGTAATTAATGAATGCATAAAATTAGGGCAACAATTTTGTTGTCATAAAAATGCAAATGAAGCTAGAACAAGTGCTGCATACGAGAAATCAAGGAAGAAGCCGGGCAAGGAGAAGGAGCCTGCCATAGATGTCAATGCATACAAAGATCCGAACATGGTTAATGTTGATGGCATACAATCTGAGTATGAATCAGATGCATCGAAGGAGCTTAAAAGTGAAAGTGAATCAGAAAATGAAGATGGTGAGAGAATAAGGAAGAGGCCAAAGTTCCCAGTTTTTAATGAGAAAATGGACCTGAAAAAGCCGCAACTCAAAGTTGGTCAAAAGTTCATTCTGTGATAATATTTAGATTGGCTGTTAGAATACATGCCATTCTAGAAGGAAGAGACGTATACTTCAAGAAGAATGACACAAGAAGGGTAAAGGCAACATGTAGAGGATGTGATTGGGAGCTGTTTGTTTCTAACATGCAGGGTGAGAGTACCTTCCAAATTAAAACTCTTTCTGGTGAGCATAGTTGTGGAAGAGTACTCTCCAACAAAAATATGACTTCTAGGCTAGCAAGTAGATTATTTCTTGATGAGGTTAGAAAGATCCCATAGATGAATGTTCATGAGCTCATGATGAAGGTGAATGAAGAGCCAAATGTGGATTTTTCTTTGAAATAAGGTTATAGGACATTGTAGAAAGTAAGGACAGCTATGCAGGGGTCTCATTAGAAACAGTACAATATGTTGGAGGACTTTTGTGGTAAATTGAGAAGGACAAATCCAGGTTTGACTATGTTTGATGAAACTAAAGAAGAAGAAGATGGCATTTCCAGGTTCAAAAGGCTCTATATGTGCTTAGAGCCATTGAAGAGGGGATTTTTAATCGGTTGTAGGCACTGGATAGGTTTGGATGGGTGCTTCCTAAAGTGCCCCTATGGGGATCGGTTATTATCAACTGTGGGCATGGATGCTGACAATAAGATGTATCCGGTGGCTATAGTAGTAGTTGGTGTGGAGAACTACATCAATTGGAGTTGGTTTGTAGGGATGCTTGTCCAGGACCTAGAAATTATGAATTCTTGCAATTGGTGCATAATGACTGACAAGCAAAAGGCAAGTTTGTCCTGTTGTAACAAAGTTTGTCATTCCAGCAGTTGATTAGATATATTTTTTATCTACTATACTGCTAAGTTCACTAATAGTTTGAGGTTTTTTTTGTTTTCATGTGAATTAGGGAATTCTTGAAGCAGTTAAAGACAAGCTGCTATTAGTCGAGCATAGATGTTGTGTTCAACACTTGTACACAAACTTCAAGATGAACCACAGAGGTTTAGCTCTAAAAGAGAGGATTTGGAGATGTGCCCGAGCATCTTACGTGAAGCAATTCAGTGCTGGAATGGAGCTTATGAAGCAAGAATCTACACCTGTGCATGCCTAGTTGGATGAAAAAGAGCCTACATCTTGGACTAGATCCCATTTTAGAGATGGATTTGACACTGACATTTTAGTGAATAACATTTGCGAATCATTTAATGCAGTGATATTGAAAGCAAGATCACTTCCTGTCATAGGAATGCTGCAAACTATTTACCTATATCTGTTGAAGAGATGGAAAGTAATAGGGACAACATGTCCAAGCATGAAGGCGTATATCTCATTAATGTGCATCAATTGGTGTTGGTTTTGTAATCATTAATTTGCTAACCAGTAGATTATTCTCATTAATGTGCTTGTCCTATTTTGCAAGCTTATTATGTCCAAGAATATTTGATATACTTGAGTAAGTCAAGAATGAGCAATGCATGTGCATTGCCTCCTATGCTGGGACTCAGAGATATCAAATTTCTTGTCCATTTGGGGAGTAATATGTCGTGGATATGGGCAGCAAAACTTGTACATGTAGGAAATGGCAGTTGAGGGGAATCCCTTGTGGCCATGCCGTGGCAGCTATGAATAGGAGACATGAGCCACTTGAAAAGCATGTGTCTCGGATGTATTGGAAGACTACATACCTGGCAGCTTATGAGCCTGTCTTGAATCCCGTCAATGGACCTAATCTATGGGAACACAGACTTGCCTCCAATGAAGCCTCCCAATTATGAAAGGTCACCTGGGAGGCCAAAGAAAGCTAGGAAAAAGGGTCCATTTGAAGATAAGACTAGTGAACCATTTGAGAATCCAGCAAAGCCTCACAAGTTGAGCAAGTTTGGCACTAGGATAATCTACACCATATGCAAGAAATATGGACATAACAAGAGGAGCTACCCCGATAAGAATAATTCTGCCCAGCCACCAGAAATGAGACAAGAGAGCTCTCATAACAACAAAGACATAGGTGTGAGCATGGGAGGTACACATGAGAGCAATAGAAGTGGTCTGACTGCTAATGCTATTGAGATTAATACTACACAGGAGAGTAGTTGTGCACCTGCACATGTGGTCTCCAATCCCACCCAAGACAGTCAACAAGAACCACTAGCCAAAAAGAAGAGAAAAATGCTCCTTCTACCGTAAATCTGGCCATGTCAATAATAATTGCAAGTTGAGACAATGGACATTTAGAAACTCATTGGACATGACGGGAGACCATGGTCTCAACCAAGGCAACAACAGCTCCACCAATATGGAAAAGGGAAATCCAACTGCAAATGTAAGTGAAATACCATATGAGCACTCTGTTATATGCAATTGTATGTTCATTCATTCTCATGGAATGCTATGCCATGTAGGTGACCTCAAGTGCTGGTACAAAAATTTATTCCCATAGTCCATGGGTGACCATAAAAGCACCAGCCTCATACATAGGATAACAGCCACGACCAGAAATGGGAGCAAGATCTCACATGGCATTAGGACTTCATCTAGCATCCTTCACTTGGAAGGGCAATCTGTGTGTCAATCTGTCCACCTTGCGGGTTGCTGTGGCTCACAAGGCGGGTTCAGTTGCATTGGAAATGTTCAGATCCAAGGAAAGGGAGACTGATTATCAGTTGGCAAATAGTTTTGGTCTAGATCTTTTGGTCAAGTCTAGACATTTGCAAATAGTTTTGTGCTGTTTGTTAGCTTTTTGTCCAGATTCATGAAAAAGTAAATATCTAGTGACTATTAAATATGGTGTAGCTTTTTGTGCAATTTTGGTCTAACCATTCATGACAAGGGAGACCTATTTTTGTGCAGATTGTAAGCCTTTTTTGTGCAAATTCATTTTGTTTTTGGGATGTTATACTGGATTTGTGCAATCATAGACATATAATTTCTTTTGGAAATAGAATGTTGCCAACAATTTTTGCTATGTGCAATTTTTTTCATGTTTATTAGGCTTTATCATGTAAATTATGCATCCAGGTTCAACTTCAGAAAATGGGGTACTACATTACTCATACTTCATATAAATGGGACACTTTGGTCCCCTAATGTTTGCAGAGGTAGGATGTTTAAGTCCCTGAACTTGAATAGATAGAAACTTACTTCCCTAAGGCCTAAACTACAACAACATCACATGCTTTGCTCCCTAAACTACAACACTCAACCCGCTAACCCTACATAACCATCCTACAAGCATTACTTCCGTAGATACAAGTCGAAGGAAACAAAGGCAGCCTACATCATTCTGCCATTTTTTAACACAAAACCCATTTTTCATTACCGCCTTCTTTTTCTTGTCAAGCTACATTCCGATCCTTTACCCCAGATTTGAACAGAACAAACCACACAATGACAACCCATTGTAGTATCAAGTAAAACTTAAGCCTCCTGGATTTGGCTTGCTGCATCCTTGACTGCTCTTGTAACCTTGCAATCTCATCTTCCATCTTATTTTTGCTGTTTGGTACCACACACAAACAAAAATTATGGCTGATGATTTCCATTACCTTGTAATTTGGACAGCGACAGAACCTTCTTCCTAGGTTCATGTTCGTCCAAGCTGTGACCATTTCTATTGGTTTCCTGCAATTACAAGTTTCCCTCACCATCACTGCTTTGCACTTTCTTTTTTCCTTGACCGTTCTTCCTCTGATTGTGAAGATGTAGCTGCTGGTTTCTCTTTGTGTAAGGTAGCAAAGGCAGCCCTTTTATAACATGGGGCGAATTAATTACTTGATCCGTATTTGGCTGTGTTTTAAAACTCGGACCGGACCGGCCGGTTCAACCGGTCGAACCGGGAACCGGCCATGTGTCCGGTCCGAGTTATACCAAAAAACCGGGAAAGTAAAAACCCGGTCAAGTCCCGGGTTTGACCGGGAAAAAAACCGGATTTCCGATTCAAACAGCATTTTTTTTTAAAAAAACTCAAACTTTTTCAATATTATATTTTGACCCCTAGATTGTTAAAAATTATTAATATACCTCAAATATTTCATACTTTATCAATGTTTTCTTAAAGTTTGGTGTTATTTTTTAATTAAGTCCATAATTTTAATTCTAAACTTGTTAATACTTATTAAATAATATAAATTGCTACTTGATTGTTCTAATTTCTTTGTATTTTCTTGTTAAATATATTTGAAACATCAAATATATATGAATATACCTTTATTAATATTAACATGTTATTAGGTATTTTACATATAATATTTTAATTTTTAAATAATTTTTATTTATGACGTCATCCGGTTCAACCCCTATCGAACCCTGTTGAACCCATTGACCCCTGACCCCTGAGCTTGACCGAGTCGATACCCGGTCCGGTTCTGAAAACATAGGTATTTGGTGGTTAAATGGAGTCAAATTTCCCTACTTTGTTCTCCTCAATTTCCCTTTTTTCCAGAAAAATGATTTTCTCAAATGTCCCTCACTAATGGCACGTGTTTTGCACGCCCCAAAAACCCTGACAGTTTCATGGATTCCATCAATGATTTTCCTTAAATAAGACAGATTTTAAAATTTATGAATTTAAGTGTCACATTTTAAAGTTTAAAACTGAAGTGGGAAACCGTGCATACTTTATGGGGTCAAAATGGAATTTACCCATGTTATTATATATATTTTACATATATAATTATGCTCATACATGAGTCGGATTTTAATTGAATCTAAACCTAGTACGGCCCAAACTCAACTCATATTTAGTTCAAGTTTAATATTTAGGTCCAAATTATGTTCGGCCCAATTAAAAACTTAGACTCAGTGAGTTTTTTACGAGTCAATCGGGTTGGCCCGGCCTCATTGACAGTCCTTGTGGCTGGTGAGTAAAGAAATATTTACATACCTAGATGACAAGTCCTAATAGTATTTACATACCCATAGAATTAACATATAAAGATTATAAGGCAGAATATTTTGGTGCATAGAATTAACATATAAAGATTATAAGGCGGAATATTTTGCTGCATACATCGATAGTGGATTAGGATCTTGCCTATGTAAATTATCTTGCTTTCCGACAAAATATACTAAAAAATTAAGGGAAATAGTGGGACCAGATATATCAAATAATCCAATTCATCTTTCTGAAGGAGTATCTTCATGACAAATATTACCCGGAGATTTTCTAGTTAAATATCCACCTTTTTACTTTCATGATACAGGAACTAATGTATTACTTGGAAATAATTTCTTACAATTATTTCATGAAGTCTTATTTGATACATTAAAACAACATATTTAAAACCCCATGTGGACATTGGATTATAGTAAACCGCAATACTAAGGCTTATGCACGAAAACACCGATTAATTTTCGTCCTCACACAACCCAGCGTGGTGATATTAGATACAAAGAAACCACTTTTCCTAAAGAAAAACCGCAATTGAAAATAGAAAATATAATATATTTGACAACCAAACAAATAAAGATAATAAAAGAAGAACTAGAAAAAGTAAAAGACAAAATAAACCAATGCTATTCAGATAACTCTTTTGAATTTTGGGATAAAAATAAAGAGGAAGCCCAATTAAAACTAATAGATAAAACCAAGATAATTAGAGTAACGTTTATGAGATATAATTTACAAGACCAAGCGGAATTTAAAAAACAACTAGAAGAATTACAAAAATTAAAGATAACACAGCCAAGTAAGTCTCCTCACTCATTCCCTGCCTTGATGGTTAGAAACCATGTAGAATTAGTTAGAGGAAAAGCTGGAATGGTTGTCAATTGCAAAAAATTAAATGATAATACTGTCTTTAATGGATTTTTTTACTACATAAAGAAAGTCTAATAAATGCCACAAGAGGGAAAAGGATATTCTCTAAATTCGATTGTAAAAGTGGTTTTTGGCAAATAAAAATGGCTAAAGATAGTATTCCACTAACGGCATTCTCTTCCACACAAGGACAATATGAATTGTTAGTAATGCCATTTGGATTAAAAAATGCTCCACAAATATTCAAAAGAAAATGGATAATATCTTTAAAAATTATGATTTCTGTCATGTATATGTTGATGATATTCTTATAACAAGTGATAATATCGTGCAACATATTGGTCATTTGAATACTTTTGTAGATCTATGCTTAAAACATCGATTAGCTCTTTCCGAGAAAAGACAAAGATATGCTTACCAGAAATAGAATTTTTAGCCATACAAATAAATGGAAAAGAAATAAAATGCAAACTCATATACTTGAAAAGATAACTCAATTTCCAGACCAACTTACTGATAAAAGGCAGCTTCAAAGCTTTCATTGAGTTTTAAATTATGCCCCAGATTTTATTCAAAATCTCCTGAATTAAGATAGCCATTTCAAAAGCTTTTAAAGAAAGACCGAAGATTTGAATTCTCACCGTACTTAACTGACCAAGTAAAAAGGATAAAATTACTCTGTCATGATTTATCATTATTAAGTCTACGTACAGATGAAGATGATTTAATTTTCGAAACAGTTGCTTCACACTCTAATTGGAGTGGAATTCTAAAGAAAATTAATTATGATGATACTAACTAAAAGATTGGGAGTCTATTATGATTTTACCAAAAAAGTTTCTGATTTAAAATTAGATAGGTACTTTGTCATGATTTTACCAAAAAAGTTTCTTTTAAAACCCGATAATACTCAAGTCAAAGGTTTTATTCAAAACTACCTTTTCTAAACTGAAATATCGGAGACTAATTAAGTGGCAAACACTTTTGTTTGAGTACACCTTTGATATTGAAATAATTAAATCAGAAGAGAACGTTTTAGCAAATTTTTTAACTCGAGATGGGAGGTCCTGATTTAAACAACAAATGCATGATTTAATTGCCCAAATGTCTGAAAAAATAGATACACTTCAAGGGACACTTGGAGATATTACAGAGATAGCAAATTTTGGAAGTATTCCCAACAAAGTTTCTGATTTACTTATTTCACTTCGATATATATATATATATATATATATAGACATACATACATTTACATATATATATATATGTGTATGTAGGTATATTTTTAAAAGTTTTATGCCTAAATAAAATTTTTCAACATTGAGGGGAGTAATTGCCCACCCTCAACTCCATTTGACTCTGCCTCCGGGACAAGATTCCTCTCCATTACCTTTTCTCTCCAATTTCCTTAATACACCCTTGGATGACACATATATTAAATATGGGTCTGTCTAACAGATGCTTTATCGGCAATTATTAAGATATATTTTAGATGTTATATTTTATAAAGTATAAGATTAATTACAAAAATAAATAAATATAAGAAAGGGTAGGTAAGATTAAATAGGAAAAGCATATAATATACATGTAAGGGAGAGTAATAATTGTTGTATATACATGGTAGGTCAGATGAATGTTAAGTGTGTTAATGATGTTAATTATGACATCATTCCATTAAGTTGTCTACTTAGGAAAGTTCCTACTAGTTGCAATTATCAAGATTAGAATTGATCTATGTTTTCTGTTTTAAAGATTGAAATTGATATATCTTTTGCTCACTTTTAAAAAGACTAAAAGAAACGAAAATAATATAAATAGTAGTCATTATGAAAAATCATTTGCATCCCATAAACGAAAAAAATTGATTTTTGATTAAATTTATTGCTCATTCTTTCTCATTTCTTTCTCTTTTTTTATTTTAAAAAATCAACAAGTCAGGTATACCTAGCTTTATAACATGAAACCATGCAAAAATGAAATTTTCATATTGATTTTGGTTATGAATCTTGATAATCTTTTTTGTCTTTAAATTAGAAGACACACCAACTATAGCAATTAGAAGAAAGTTTAAATGGTTAATCTATAATTTTTTGGATTCGATAAAAATTGTTTAGACTCACAATCCAATAAAATGAAACTTTATTTTTTGGAATCTTTTGTTATCAAATCTATGCTTTTCCTCATTTACTAAATTTCAAAAAAAAAGAAAAGAAAAAGAATGAGCAATTCATATTAAATAACCATTTTTCTTTTCTTTTTTTTATTAGGATGCATAAGATTTTTCATAAATACCTTTTTTTTTCCTTTTCCGATTCTTTTACTTTTTTCCAAAGTCAAGAAAAAAAATTATAAATTCCAATCTTCCAAAAAAAAAAAAACACCTTGACGTGTGCGATCAGTTTTTGAATTGGAAAGCTATGAACTTTCTTTAGCATGCAATCAAATTTTGAGTAGGAAAGTTGAGAACTTTCCTTAGATAACTCGAACAGGATTGATGTCAAATATAAAGTTTGATAACTATAGTTAAGAAATATGGTTGCCTCGTGATAACCCCAACCATTTGTAAATACTTTATTTAATACATTTGTCGCTAATGTAAGAATGCATTGAGGGAAGAAATTGGAGGGAAGGGATAATGGAGGGAAGCCCATGCCCCGCCTCTGCTTCTTAACCATTCTCTTACTGGGCATGTTCATCTATTTATATCATCCTCTAGACACTACACAAGAAAATTAGGATTTGGGTCCATATACTCCAGATTGAGACCCATATGAGGGTTGCAATTTTGTCATCTTTTGGAACATTAAAAATAATTTTGATTAATATTCACATGTACAATTAAGATTAATATTTGAACAGTTTTCCAAGCAAAACTATTGTCAATCTTTTGAGGTTGTAATCACAATTGCCTATCGCTTTTCTTTCTTAATTAATTAAGAGCACCCATAGTGTGTGCCAAAATCGTCAGTGATGTATGGATTGATCTAATTTTATTGGTGTAATTTTGGGCTATGACGGTAAGTTGCATAAACAGGCGGACACATTTTATTGTGATGTGGTTTATTAAGGCAAATAGAATCAATTAAATATTTTTAGAAAAAGAGAAGGACATCAATGCCACTGAGAGCTTAGAGCTTAGCAACAGAAAAGCTATATTAGTTAAGAGTTTTTTTTTTTTTTTGAAAAAAAAAAAGTTTAAAGCTTCTATTAATTTTTTTTTTGAAAAGTTTAAAGCTTCTATCAAATATGTTGAAAAGTTTAAACCTTCTATCAACAGAAAAGTTACACTAGTTAAGAGTTTTTTTTTTTTGAAAAAAATGTTTAAAGCAGAGGAGTATATACTAGTTAAGAGTTTAAAGCTTGTATCAAATTACATTGAAATTGTTATGCAGACTCCATTATAAATTATTAAAACGTTCTAATCATTCCTCAGTTAATGTTCTTGATCATAAACTTATGAGATTTGAAAATGAAAGTTTAAAATTAGGTGCAATTATTTGAATAAGATAAAACAAGAAAAAGATAAAGTGTGATAAGCATCACTCTTTTTATATACTCCTAAGTATTTTATAGATCATTTAAACTTTATTTCAAAAAATAAAAAAGGTCATGAACTTTCCAAATGGATCTTGTAAAAAGTTTATATTGCAATTTGCTAAATGAAATTGTTAAGTTATATTTAAAAATGATATTTGTGTGTGCATATATATGCAGAGCAAGAGAGGAGCTGCAGCTTCTCATACTTCTAAATCCTAACCGCCCCACGTTAAAACGGGTGCCTGACCCTCCTTTGCATCCTTACCAAGTTCGTTCTATTTATCCGAGGGTGAAATAAGTTGATTTAAGCAGATCACATACACTTTTGTTTGGACAGGAAATTATTTGTCCAAATTTATTTGCTGACATCACCATTACAATTTTCAATACACCTTTTTATATTTCTAACCACCTTTTTATCTCACATACATCAAATCACAAAAAGTGCTACAGTAATTATTCCAAATAATATTTCAAATAATACCCTATCCAACTAATTTTCGGAGTGCAGGAGTGGATTTTGCAGATCAACAGGTTTTTGTTCAACTGGTTTTTGTTCATTTTTGCAGGTCAACTGGTTTTTGTTCGGAATAGGGGCACGGATGGTTGTCAGCGACAACCATTTGAAATGATGTAAGGATTTTTGAACGGGTTGTAATTCAAATTGAATTGCTTGTACATTCTTACAACAGACACGCAACTATTATGCATAGGGCCCACATAAACAGTAACAAAATATTACACTTCTGTTGTAAAGATGTACAATCTATTTACTATGAATTACAACCCATTCAAAGATCTTTATGTCGTTCTGGACAGTTGTCAGCGCCCCGGTCGTTTTTGTCCGCCCCTAATGGTTGCATTGTGGTGTGGCAGGGGAATGACCAGATAAAGAGGGACTGTGGAGCAGGTTTCTGTCTGCTAGAGGCTGGGTAGAGGTAGAGAATTAGAGATGGATGGGTAAACTTAGCAGATTAACAGTATAGAAAATAGTACTATCTTAAATGGGCAGAAAATTCCTGAAACAGTTATCCAGCAAGAGTATCATTTTCCTCCCAGATTTTGACCGAGCACAAAGGGGTATGGTTTGCATAATTATGCGCTTTCAAAACGCACCAATTCTCAGGCTTTCAAGAGTAAAAGCAACGTTATATGCATTTTTAGTCAACCAAGAGTTTCAGGCACTCAGTAATATCATCAACAGGGATTAGATAATGGTAACACTCAGATTACATCAAATTCACCTCTATGCAATAAATCCAAGCAGGAGCCCAGAAAATCAGTTTCAAACCTTGCACAGCATTTTTAGAGTGTTTAGCATCATCTACAAATTAAACAACCATAATTCTAGTCCCTAGATAAGGCCTGTTCCGTATCAACATTTTTTGTTATAGCAGTGGCGGAGCCAGAAAAAATTTCAGTGGAGGCAAAAGCAACTCTAAAATTTTTTACCTACTTTTTTTTTTAGTTTTTTAAGGAAAAAAATATTCACCAACAAGTACAAATAATGCATATATTTCATGAAAAACATCAAAAGACAAACTCAAAATTATTAATGTAATAATAATTTTATTTCAAAAGCAAACTAAACCATTTATAATTGCTCATGACGAGTTTTCATATTTTAATAACAGTTTACAACCTTTTCATTTTGAACTTTACAAAGTATATTTTTCTCAATATAAGTAACTAAACAATTATTCATCCAAGTGTCTTCCATGTTATTTTGTAACCGATTCTTCACTATATTCATCATTGAAAAAACCCTTTCTATGGTAGTTGTAACAACAGCTAAAATCAAAGACAACTTTAAAAGCATATAAACCAATAGATACACAAAACTCCAGGGAGCACACTTGAAATTACATCAAATTTTTATAGGTGTTATAGAAATTTAAGGGGGCAGTGAGGGCCTATAAACCAATAGATACACAAAATTTCAAGGGGCACAGTTGAAATTACATCAAATTTTTATAGGTATCATGTAAATTAAGGGGGACCCCAGTGCCCCCAGTGTAAATCCGCCACTGGGTTATAGTCTTCTGCAAGAAAATTATGCATCATATCAAGATCCTTATTGTAAAAAGGGGAGATTAGTAGATGGCATGTTAAATATTTAAATTGCACAAAGATAGCAGATGCCTAATCAGAGTACATGCAACATAACGATTTACCTTTTGTAATATAAAGCAGCAAATACATTTGTGGAACATAGCAAATTTTATGAACAAGAAACTATATGGCTCATAAACAATAACTGGCCAATTTAGAAAAGTTAGAATGATCTTAATACACTTAGCTATAACCTGCTTACCCAAAAAGGGCAAAAAAAAAAAAAAAAACTAGGCTATAACCAATACTCAACATGTTATCCCCACCTTAGAGAGGATTAGCAGCCCAAAGGGAATCCAAAGCCACCAATTTCACATTTTCTAAACAGTTTCATTCTTGACAAAACATATAACATGGTTTGCATCATTATTTGCTTCAAAATTTTGCATTGTAAGAGACTGTAGTCCATTATGAAAATTCTGTATACAACAAAATCATGAAAAAGAAAGAAATATAGCATCATGCCAATTCTCATGCCTTGAAGAGTAACGGCAAACGTATATCAAAATCATGTTATTTATTCATGGATGCACTTACTTTGCACTTAAATTTGCATAGCTTTGCACTATGCAGCTATTAAGAAGCCGCATTATTTTGCATTAAATCTAGAACAACACTGAAACTTTGGCAGGAAGCGTAAAACAAAAAGCTTGAACTAGTACACCATAAAGTATCCTAATAATATTCATTCCACTAACATGGAGAATCTGTTAGTAAGAATCTTGCAAACTGCAGCAGTCAATGCTTCTGGATTCTTAGCCACTTTGGCTTAGGTACTGAAAGTAAGAGAACATGAGATAATCAGCTAAGTTGTCCATCATTGGCATCAAGCAAAACTAAACTTTCATCATAGATGTCCACCCGAAGATCATCACCAACATGTGGTGAATTATAGCTAATAGCACAAACCTCGTATGAATCATCTTCAAGATTGTAAAGGACTAATCTGGACCCTAGTTTCAGCAATAGCGTACCATTAATTGATAAGAACACAGGTTGCATGGCACGAATGGCAGATCGCGAAAATTGACATTTAAGATCATCTTCAGGATAAGGAATCATCAACATTTTAGTCCAAGATTGTCCAACTCCATAGTCTGTCATAATCCACAAGTTCACATGTTCCTGAACATGGTGCCAAAGCAAAGCCAGATACCCTTCCCCTAAAACTCGTATACTCCATTTCCTAGAACCCCTCATCGCCGTATAATTTTCTGGCATTTCTATATCTCCGTAAGTCTCATCAACCAAATCAAAAACTAACAATTTTATTCGCAGGATAGAGGCCTCTTTTACGGCGAGACTTGCAGCCCAATGAAGCTTCCCATTCACAAAAGCGCCCCCATAATTAACACGCCAATCCTTTTGGGAAAAGATGATTCTTGGAATCCTCAATCCTCTTCCAAGAATTAGACCTTAGACTACAAATTTTTAAGAACTTGATCCTTAGGACGGTCCATTCCCCATGAGGAGTCACATACGAGTGCTACGAATTGTGATCATCCCGCAGCTCAACATACCCGAACCCATATATTCCAAGATCAGATCTTTTTAAATTCAAAACCCCAATGAGGAAGTCTGCTGAATGTCCTGATAAATGGTTCCACAAGTATAAACATTGCTCCTCGCAAACAATAAACCTGGTGACAATGCATATCAACCCATTAGAGAAACCCACAATTTCAACTGACTTCCCCGCGGCTGGATGCTGAATTTTGCTAGCCTGAGTCACGGATGAAGCACACACGGAATATGATGCAGAATTAAGATGACATTGTGTTAGGTAACTATTAAAGAAGTCGAAGGAACTCGAGAAAATCAACTTGCGTTGGGCAGTGTTGTCTGCCTTGGATGATATTTTGAGATGGCTTTCGATGAATTCTGGGCTTTTGATCATCGACTGCCAAGAATTCGAGACGCACATGAATCTCAACAGGGACTTGACTGGGAGTCGTGCAAGGATATGGAAGATGAGATCAAGAGGGAGTTGAGGATAAGGAGCCTTGCAAGCCTTGCTTTCCATTACCAAAAATATCCAAGAAACAGTGCCCTAAGGGTTGGGCGAAAAAAGATTAGCAGCAAAGGAAGAAAGAGCGGTTGGCTAAACGGAGAATGCTAAGAAGACCAAAAAAATTTGAAGGATATGGCGGGAGGAAAGATAAGAGAAAGCAGGGGACGGGAGAGGAAGAAAGAGGCGATAAAAAGCAGGGGAAGGGGGAGGGAACGTCGCACGACCTGTTTAGGGATTAAACCAATATGTCTAAGAAAAATTATAGTGAAATCCCGTATGAGTTTTGATTAAAAGTCTAAGAACAAACCGCTATGGCCTGTAAAGTTTGTGATGGTCTTCTAAACAACTAATTCGTTATTTGGTGTTCAAGTGCACAAAATTTTGTATTGGGAGTTTGATAGATAACTTCAAATCTAATTAAGATTTGAGTACATAAAACATGACATGCAACCAAAATAAGCATCTCAAACACAAAAAAGCCTTATATGAACAATTCACATGTCTATTTTCAAAAAGTAATTTCCTACTACAATTCTTAATTCTTTGGTCTTATTTCCATAATGAAATGATTTTGCTACTTCAACATGTAATTCAAGGTACAATTGAAACTAGAAGGAAAAAGACAAAACACAATTGTACCATGTCAGTCTAGGAGGTAAGGATGTCAATCTGCAGGTCTTCAGTATCTTGTTCTTCCTGAATCTCCCGTACTAAACTTTCAAACCGAGGGTGAACACCCGCAAACTTCAATCTTTTCAAGAGTTGAAGTAGACCCTAAACAAGAAGGGATTTCTTTCATCCCACAGCTCTGCAATATTAATTTCTGAAGACGTGGAAAATGATCACCTGATCCTGTCCACCTGGTGATACCCAAGCTACGCAAATGTAATATTCTGAGGTTGGGAAATTCAACTTCAACTGGTATCTCCCATGTGTTCTCCTTATCAGCGCTGTCCGACGATAATGTCAGAACCTCAAGATTGGGTAGTTCCCAAATTCTGGAAAGCATACTCCACGAAAAGAAAAAGAGATGCAACTTTCTGAGACTCGATGGAAAGTGAAACTGAAGACGACATTTTTGAGCCCACATAAGAGTAACACTGAGTAATTCTAGTCGACTCAGATGGTCCATTTCACTATCCTACTGCAATATGGAACACAATCCTTTGAGACAAAGAGATGGAATTTTAGCTTGCGGATGTTTGGGAACTTCATTAGTATCTTTTCCATGCTCTGCCCATGATAAAGCAATATATTGGAAAAACTGCTCAAGTTATATAGGACAGAGTTGTTTTCAAGAATGCCATTCACCAGACTAACTTTACCCATACTCCAATTCACGCTTATATGCCTCAAATTCGTCATATTCCAGATAGTGTCTGGCAACATAATAGTAACATTAAATCCTTTCACAAGAAAAATTTTCAAATTGTAGAGCTTGGCTATTGATGACGGGATGGATTGCATCTTACCTCCGATGGCCAAGAACCTTAACTCAACAAGCATCAATATTTCAGCGGGAAAATGTTCACCAAAGACAACTTCTCCCAAATCCAACACTTTTAGCAGTTTGCAGATTCTAAAAATGAAGAAGCTATCACAGGGTTGTATTGGGTACCCTTCACCATGAGGAAAGAACATTAGACCACGTATCTGGGGACAAAACAGCCTTGACTTCTCAAAATACTCTTGCTTAGAGTATATGCACAATCTTCTTGTGTTGTATGACTCGCAAAAAGTATAAAGCCCATCATAGCCATGCAGCAACTGCAAAAAATTCTCCACTCTACCTTTGGTTGCCAAAAACTCATGTATCAAATCATGTACACGACAAGTTTTAATCCCACCAATAGATGTTTTCTTAGCAACCATGACTAAGCTTCTGCCAATTAGATCATTCATGTAGCCCTCTGCCACCTCCTCTAGTTCCTTGTGCTCAACTTGTTGCACGAGTCCTTCAGCGATCCACAACCAGATCAACTTTTGCATTGGAATTTCTAGGCCTTGTAGAAATGCTACAAAGTAAAGAAGGCAAGGCTTCAAGTAATCTGGTATATGCCTATAGCTCAACTCTAACATATGCTTGCATTGATCTGATGCACTAAGAATACGTGTACTCAGCCTTTCCGCATATTCTTTCCAACCATCTTGTTCTGTAGTTGCAAGAATTCCAGCTATGATGACAACTGCAAGAGGTAGCCCACAACAGCTTTTTTGCTATCTGCATCCCAACTGTGGCTACTGTAAGAGGACAGGATTCATTGGGAAAGAGCATCTTCTGTAGCAACTCCCAGCTCTCATCATCAGTGAAGTGGCGTAGATGGTTAGGTTCACTATGCTGTTTAACTTGTGAAGCAACTTCATACAGTCGGCTTGTTATGAGTATTCTACTTTTATTTGAATCATCTGGGAATGATTCCTTCAAGCCATGCCATGCCTCTATGTCCCATACATCATCCAAGACGATGAAGTACTTATTTAGCTTCAGGGATTGGTAGAGCTTCAGCGTCAAATCATCTGCTTCCATCTCAGAATATTGCTTAGAATTCTCAGGATAGATACAACCCAAAATCTCAAGTAATAAATCTTTCTTGCGATATACTTGAGAGACATTGCACCATGCCCAAATATGAAAATTGTCTCTAATTGAACGATTGTTGTACACACGTTTGGCTAAAGTTGTCTTGCCGAGTCCGGCCATGCCGACAATGGATACAACGTCCAATTTCTGCGATCCATATTTGACTTGATTAATTATTCTTTTTGCCTCATCATCAAAACCTACCACAACATGATTTAGTCTCGGAATTCTTCCTTGTAATGAGCCATAATTAGAAGTCTTGGCAACTTTCTTGGCTTCAGAGCCATACATGTCATCAATCTCTTTGGCTTGAGTTTTAATTTGCAATAGTTCTTCTGAGATGCTATCAAAGGACAAAGGAGAAAGATCAAAAGAGCTAATTAAAAGCATTACCTTGTTTGCCACCTCAATAGCATGACTCCAGAGAGCTGTGAGCTTTTCATTCTTGTTGCGCTGCTCATCAATCTTCTCCAAAACAGATCCCAAGATTACAAAATCTTTCTGAACTATCTGAATTTGATCCCTTGAATGGGCAACTAAATCAAGCCTTGCCAGCTCAGTCAGATTGTCTAGAAGAAACTTTATAAAGCCAAGCCCATTGGTCCCTGGGGAGTCAAATGTTGATGTTACTATCTTGATAAGCTTAATCTTCTCGAGAAAATCAAGAAATGCAAGATCCAGATCCTTCAGTAGATCTCCTTCTATTCTCTTTGTGAAAAGCGAATAAATCAGGATTCCTGCATCATTGACACCAGCTCCTACAAGATCCTTCATTTTTTGGTGTAGCAGATTGAACTTTTCCTGCTGCATTTTGAGAATGGCTCTCAAGAATCTGAGTCCATCATTGAGCATTTGCATCTGGTCTCGCTTTGCAACCGCAAAGCTGGTACCACAGTTTAGAGCCTCCCACAGCATATCCAGCAGGGAATCAGCAAAGTTCCCAACTATACCCATATCTGTCTCAAAATCTAGACTGTGCAATAATCCTGTTAATTTTGAAGCTCTTAAAACCCGGGCACAAGTTTTGCTAAATTCAGGATTAAGAGGCCTGATCATCTGTAGTAGTTCAGAAATCAGAAATTGAATTTCATTAAACAATTCATCATAGCTGTCAAACCAACACATGTAAGAGAGATGGGCTGCCTGGACAGCCACAAATTGGAAGCGGGCCAACAGATCTTTCCACAGACCATGCTCAACACCTTCCCATGTTACAAAGAGAATCAAATCCTTCAGGAAGTTTAACTTCTCTTTGAGGGGTTCCTTGGGTCCTAAAACATCCCCCAGATTCTCTAGCAGGGAGTCAATGAATTCCAGAAGTACATCATCCACCATAGAAGAATTCGATAGCAATACAAAATCCAACAAACTCATGTACAATTCGCTGAATTCTACCTCAAAAGTTCTTAAGATGGCCCGAAATTTAGACAATACCTCGAGGTCCTCGATCATATCATATTCGTAGGGGAGATCATCCTCCGTTGGAGCGTAGAAGGCCTCATAGTTGTTTAGAACAATAAGTTCACGTTCAAGGCTGGATAAGAAAGCTTCAAGGCTTCCATGCTTCCACCCAGCGAAGCTCCATTTTCTTGCACACAGAAGAAAAGTTCTTACGAGTTTTAATTCCAGCTTCACAATCATCACAACTTTCAGCTCCTCATCATAAATCTCCGCAAAGTCTGCATATAAGTCCTCAAATTTCGTTATTCTACCGAACAATTTCTTAAGGTTGTCCAAGACTGAAGCAATAGAACAATAAGTCAAATAAGTCATCTCCATCTTCATGTTTCTTTGCAATCCTTGAGCAAATTCTCTAGATCAAGAAGTACTCTGCAGAATGCAAAAATGGAGTTTTTCAACATTTCAGTCAACTCCTTTTTTCCACGAGTCAAAAGCTACATGGGAAGAGCTTTTGACCGTGCGGCGGTGGCAGCAAGGGGCCCGTCCCCACCAAAATTATAAAAACTTGAAATTTTACAATTTTTATATGCAGTTCATTTTTTTTCATGTCCATTATAATTATGATCTAATATTATATATTCCCACGGTCCCACCTTCCTTCATTTTTGCCTTGGAGAAAGATTTGCCTTGGAGAAAAATTCAATGTCCACTTTTTTTAAAACTTATACCCGTTTGGATTGAGTAATTTGACGAAAGATTTGAAATCCATCTAAATTTTACTAGACGTTTGAATTATTTAATAGATATTTTAATTTGTAATATAGTAATTATTAATTATATTTTAAATATTAGAATAATTTATAATTTTTAAATCCAAATATTTTCTAAATAGTATAAATAACTACAGGAATTTAAAAGAATTTCAAATTCTTGGTCAAATCTCTCAATCAATCTAAACGCAACCATTCTAGTATTTATATTCAATATTCACTAGTCTCCTTTCTTTTATATATTCCTAGCTCTACCATTCAATACAATTTTACTGCATTTTCGCGTTAATGTTCTTCTAAACTTACTTAGGAAGGTTGGAAAAGAAAAAGTAAATAAATTATTATACATTGAATTTTGTAAAGCTCGGAAAATGAAGCAACCATGTGTGTTTGGATTGTAAATTATTTGAAATATTTTTACTGTAACACTTTTTGTGATGTGATGTATGTGAGATAAAAAAGTAATTGAAAAGATAAAAAGGTGTATTGAAAATTGTAATGGTGATGTAAGCAAATATATTTGGACAAATAATCTCCTGTTCAAACAATATAGGAAATCGGAAAGAATGGCTCGTTGCCTGATTACTCTAATTGTTATTTTAGTTTTCAAAAGTTGCCCCAATGTTTTTGCAATGCTAATCTTTTTGCTGTCTCACAATATTAAAATTATAATTTAGCCCAAAAATTCGTAATGAACTTCATGTTTCCAATCAACTTAACGTTTTTCTAAGCAAAATATTTACACCATAGCTTAACCTGAATGAGTTTATATTGTTTATTTATGAAGTTCTTCTCGGCATCTTCCATGAATGAGCTTATATTATTTATTTATTTTTGCAATTCTGTTAAACATACCAAGCCACTAAGTGATATGGGGGTGGTAAATTCAAGGAAACCTTGGGATGCTAATGTGTCAATGGCGAATGAACTGATATGCAACTATAGATGGAATATAGCAATGATCAGTAATTTCTTTTGGGCAAACAATATAACTTTCATTGATGTAGGAAACGATTGTACGCCTATTTGAGGATATCCTCAGTAATACTCTTTAAGCCATTAAAACTAGGATTGACCTTTAAAAACATAATTGTACATGTTACCAGTTTTAGATAAATGATAATTATACAAAATTTGAATTTGAAATCCAACTTTTACACATGTGTCATGTATCCAATAATAATAATATATATACTTTCAATGTATATAAGATTTACTCTTAAAACTATACCCAACCTACTTACAAGTATCAAACCGAGCCAATAATCCCATGACTCAAACTCCATTCTAAAGCTATCATCCAATTAGTTTGATTCCTCAGGATGCCCTTCCGTGTACTGGTTAAAAATTGGATCTCCTTCACCACATTACCCACCAGAGCTATAGCATTACACCTCTTTTCACTAAAAACAAGATCATTCTGCGCTCTCCACAAGTAATATACAGTAACTTGAGAGAGAGCTAGTTTCAACATATTTTCAGCAAAGCTTGTTTGAGCTACATGCTGTGTCAACCATCCTGACCCCCGTTGCCAACCATTTGAACCCCTAAAGACCAGAGAAAATAATTCAATCTTTCCCAAATCATAGCAGTAATTGGGTAGTTAAAAAAATAAGTGCTCCTGTGTTTCCTCTTCCAATTGCAAAAGGCAACATTATATCAATCTGTAAGCCCCATCTTCTTACTCTATCCTTAGCAGACAGCCGTCCTTTACACAAAAGCCATGTAACAAAAGCAAACCTGGGAACACTTCCTTTGAACCAAACCAGTTTTTGCAGCTCGACTACCACTCCAGAGAGGACTGTGTGCCTTGACAGCAGATGCCACAGTGAACACTCCAGAATCATGAGCTAGCCATTTAGCTCTATCAGCCATATGCTTCCTTGGGTGGAAGTTTACAAGAGTACTCTCAATCAATCTCTGAACTTCTGCATTGATTCTCTTGAATAATGGAATCTAATGTAGCAGATAGACAACACCCAAAAGCATATAGTAGCCTACTAGAAAACATTTTCACTAGTGGGCCACAAAGGGTGCCTGTTGTCAAACCGCGGAGAAGTGGATTTCCCATTCCCCACCACTATTTTAATCCGCTTATGAGCCAGATTTCGTATTTGCAAGATCTTCCTCCATATCCATGAGCGATCTGAAGAAATTTTAACATTCCAGAAGCATTTTCCTTCAAGTAAAATTTCATGCACCGATTTCATCCGCCGTGAATCTTTTTGATACAAATTAACCAAGTGTGTTTTAAAATCAGTCATTTATTCCTCAAACCAAGATCAATCAACCCCAAACCACGCTCCTTCTTTAGTTTACATACATCAGCCCAAGCTTCTTTTGCACAGTAGTGAGATTTAACTTCATCCGACTAGAAGAAAGCAGCCATCAAACTCTCAATTTTCCTAGTAATCTTCTTTGGTAATATAAAAAACACTGGACCAGTCAGGAATGAATACCCTGCAACAATGATTGAATTAGTTGTAATCTACCCCGATACCCCGATAGCAAAATTTTGACTCTCATTTTCACTGAGAAAGACTCATTCCCAACTGGATCATGTATAACACAGGTCCTGTTTTTTAAGATGACAGAATAATTCTTCTCTAATAACTGTTCAACACTTAATAGGTTTTGATTAATTTCAGGTACATACAAAACCTCATAAATAATTTTGGTACCTGGACCATAATCAATAGCAACACTACCTTTGCCTTTCACCTCAATATGACCTCTGTGAGAACCCAAAAATTTTCACATTTTTCAAGTATTATTTTATTTTTTTGCCTATATTTTACACTGTCCTTGAAAATATTAAATGTTTTGTACATTTTACAAGTAAGTACAATTTTTAAATCATTTTCCTAGTATAAGTTAGTATACGTTAATTTGAAGTGCATTTTTCGATGTGGGACCCGCTAGTGCGATATAATTTTGCCGATTAAGTGATGAAGTATTAAGTGATATTATTTTACAAAGTGCTAGGAGGTGATTAGAGATTAGTTAATTAGAGGAATGATTGGGGGTGAGAGGATAAGCTTAGAACCTTCAAGAGAGCCAAGTGTCTTCACCTCATTGGAAGTTGGACTTTTGACTCAAGACATTAACTTTCTTAAAACCAATTTTTGACCAATTTTCCTTCCATTTTTCCCTTGCCTTGGCCGAACCTCTTGACAAGAAAAACAAGAGAGAGCTCTTCAATTTCCAACTTCAATCCTTGCTCAAATCTTGAGTTTTAACCAACCAAATTAGAAACTACTCCATACAAGTGATCACTAAGGAGGACTAAGGGCTTTGGTGGAGTTGATTTGGAGGAGGAAGGACTAAGCTACTACTTTCTTTGAGATTCTAAGGTACATTGCTAAGAACATCCTTCTTTACTTCTAATAGATGGAAATTAATGGCTTGTGGTTGCCACTTTGGTAGTTTTGTGCAATATTTCTTGGTTAGAAGTGATGATGTGTAGATTTCAGTTTCTTAGAAAATTTTCTGCTTTGTTCTGACCAGTGTTATTCGGCCATGATGGAGGCTGAATTGGCCTTATCTCAAAACATGAAAGTTTTATAGAATTGAGTGTAGATTATTCCTGTAAAATTTCAGCTCAATCTGAGCACTGTATCATGTGAAATGACTATTTTACCCCTGCTGCCCTGTTTCTGCCAAAACTGGAAATCAGCATCTGTAATTGGCTCGTTTGAATGGGAATATGAATAAATTAGCTTTTGATGTCTTCTTAAGAATTGTAGCCTTGTATGCTAGCTTTCGAATGGCTTTGGAATCAACTAAATCGGAGTTGTGTGTGCTGAGATATGATTGAATAAGCCAGGACTGCTAGATGACTTTTACAGTGAGCTTCGAACTGGAAGAACTGGAACTATTTGGGTAAATTTGACTAGGTTAGGTTCAGAACTGGGTTGAGGTGTCCTCATCAGAAGTGTAGAAAAATGTCTTAGCTTCGAAACAGTATAAATTTTACCTCAATCCGATCAGTGTAATTTCGGTTGTGACCAATACACTAAAAGATGTCAAACCTGCCATTTTGCTCCTTGTCTTAAACCTTAATTCCGGTCACTTTTCTAGCTTAGTTTTGTTATTAAATGACTTTTAGCCTATTGAACGGCTATTGTAATGAGATTATTTGTATGTGATTTTGGGGGCTGATTGAGGAAAATGATGAAGCCATAAATGGCTGGAAATTTGGTAAACACAAAGGGCATGCTGCCCAAATTTGTACTTGAGGTTTAAACAGAATTACGCTTATCTTGAGTAAGATTTTGAGGACGAATCTAACTCGATTTGTCTAGGTTATTCAAGTTTCCTTTTGTGGAGGTATATAAAGCGAATTTCAGCCGAAACTTGTACTCTTGGAATTTACAACTAATGGAAATATGTTTTCTTCATTTCTTTGACCCAAATGGCATTTTTCACATATAATGGCTTTAAATTTCACCGTTTGGAAAGTGAGCAAGGGTTTTACGAATAGTCCCTAAATAAGTTTCAATTACTTGATTCTCGTTAAACGAAATGTTTAAGTTTCGAGCCTTAGTTATTTTTCAATGCTCTTAAATAATATTTTCTTATGATTATTCTTAAGGTTTCTTGGTGATTAGGAGTGTTACTCGGAAGGAATTTTGGACGTTATTTTGCTTATATAGGTGAGTGTTCTATATACAATTTGTTTCTAATGACTATGTGAACCATTGTGACTATTTGGATTGTTGTTTTAATACGTGATTGAAGTAGGTTATGTTTCCCATATTTTCCAAAATGATTTTTGCTAGGCGAGTGTGTACTTTATCGCACTCGACCTAAATGAACGTGAACTTTCAATGATTGAATGATTAAATGTTACTTGTGCATGAATGTAAGCCTTCTGGCTGAACTCGGCCCTTGCCCTTTGTTACTGGTCGACTCGAGCCAGAAGCGGACTCGGTCGGGCGATTAGTGACCCTGGGTGAATGTTTGGTATACTCGAGTATGACCACGAAGTTGGTGGAGATTGGGGAATGAAATGAATGAACGAACGACAAGAAAATGAAGGAGTTTTCACTTACAAACAATGTTTTAATAATCGGAGAAATAAGGAAAATATTAGGCGAATGAATGAACGAACGAACGAATAGCTCCTCGTGAGCATGTATCCTTTTATTGTTTGTGTTACTATTACTTTATATTGTAAATGTTATCTGGATTACTTGTTATCACATGCTTAATGTCCTTGTTTAACTGCTTGGTTGTGTATATAGAATCTCGCTGGGCTTTTAGCTCATTCCACGCCTTTTGTTTTCCTTACAGGGGTAGCAAGCATGGGCGAGGGGCTTGTATAGAATAGAATAGTTTAGTTTTTGTTTTGAATTGTTTTGTTTTGGCTTTTGCACTCGCTCTAGTGCTTGGATAGAGTTGGTTGTATTGAGAAAGTTAGAGCTTTGGTTACATTTGGGACTGTACTTCTGGTTGAGATTGGGATGAATGTAAATATATGTTTCCAGTTTGGATTTTGTTTTTTTTGTTTTCCTCAAGGTTGTATCTTATTTTGTTCAGAAAGAGTGATCGAGTCCTGGCGAGAGTTGGGCAGGCGGTCCGCCGAACCCTTTGGTTCGCCTTAGGGGAAGGTGGGGCTGTCACAACCTCCATTTCCAATTCTGACTTTGGAGATTTGCGATTTATCAAGTTTTCTAAATATAGATTCATTATATGTCATGTGATGAGTGCAACCACTGTCTATTAGCCAAGTTTCAGTACCGGAATTGTTGTTTGCAAAACAAGTGGCCACGAAACGTTGCTCCTTATCTTGTTCATTAGCTACTTGAGCATGTTGGCCTCTTCTGTTATTTTTACATACCTTTTCGACGTATCCCTTCTGATTGCATGACCTACATTGGACGTCAAGTCTCCACCAGCAATATTGTTGCAGATGTGAAGTCTTTTTGCAATGTGGACATTGAGGAAATTTTCCTCTTCTTCTTTCATCTCTGTTAGACTCACCTTCCTTCTTGCTCTTCTTGTTCCACTGCTGTTTCTTTCCTTTGCCACCTTGTTGATTTTGAATTTTGTCTTTCACCTGAAAAGCACCTTCTATTGTTTCCTCCTTTCGGATAGCTCTTCTCTACTCTTGTGCTTGTAAGGAATTGCTTAGTTCTGGCAAAGTGATTTGAGATAGATCCCTTGAATCTTCAAGGGAGGAAATCTTGTCCTCAAACCTTTCAGGTAAGCTCACCAAGACTTTCTCTACGACTCTGCTATCTGGTAATTGTTCTCCAATCAATCTGATTTTATTCACAATATCTAAGAGTCTGTAAAGAGTACTCTTTGATGTTTTCTATGTCTTTCATCCTAAGGAGTTCAAACTCTCTCCTAAGGTTCAAAACTTGCATCTGTCTTGTTCTGTCATTGCCTTGAAAAGCCACTTTGAGAGTATCCCAAGCTTCCTTTGCAGTTTCATAAGCCATAATTTTTGTGAATACTGCATCGGAAACTGCTGAATGAATGCACGTCATGGCTTTTGATCTCCTTTTGACTGCATCTCTATGGACTCTCATCTCTGCAATAGTTGGATCTTCTGACAATTCAGGAACATGATCTATCTCTACCATATCCCAAAGATCATTAGCCACCAAATAGGACTTCATTTTGATAGCCCAAATTTGGTAGTTGTCACCAATTAAACTTGGAGGATTGGACAAGAAGTTGTTTCCAGGCATTTTGATGTTGAAGGTTTAAGTGTATAATTTTATAGTGAAAATGAGATTCTCACCAGGTTCACTCACTCTCAAATAAACAGACCCTTAAGATTTAGGCTTTTGATACCACTTTGTTGGTTTTTTGGAGCATACACTAAGAAACAACACCTTAGTGTTGCCAAAAAAAACTTATAAGAGACTTTATTGAAAGTGAAAAATGAGTTTATGTTATTCATTAATCAACTCACTATTTATAGCGATTACATGAAATAAACTAACAAAATATTCAACTAACAATTATCCTAAAAATCTCAACAAAATATAATCTTCTTCTACTAGCAAATCTTAGCTAAAATATTTGTTAACAAATCAACATGATCTTTGGTTAACAAATATCCTTATTTTTCTAATAACTAAATTATTTTGATATCAAACTCAATCGGGTAAAATTTGTAGGAAAAGTTGGCATATCTCAACACTGTCCAATCAATAGACTAGATCACAGTCTGTGTTAGATCCTCACACACAAGAGCCCACCCCATTTCTTTATCCTTACCGCCTAACACTAAATATATCGATCTCCAAGTCCCTCGAAATTACGGAGAAGTTTCATTTTTTTCTTGATCTTCAAATCCCCTGAAAGATATCGATCTACAGAGACTAAAATTGGAAGGGAGTTGTGAATCCATCATCTTGATCGAACCATGAACTCGAGAGAGCCCTTCATTTTTCTACACAATCCATCAGCCATTTAAACTCTCAAAACTTTTTCCCAGAAATCCTGGAAAAAAAAAAGAAACAAAATACAAGATAAATAGGACCATCGTTGTCGGAGCAGTTGGAATCTGCAGTCACTACCAAGTTCAACCGTCGCGGATCTCGGTCGCCGTCGCGGATCTTGGTCGCGTCGCGGTCTCGATTGTTCCACATCCGTCGCGGCATATCGGTTGAATATCGGGTGATACGCACATTATAGTTTATAAAAATTTTTAAAAAATCTGAAAAAATTACTAAAAATAAAAAATACCATAAAAAGCACAATTATCAACTTAAATTTACTAAATACCTACATTATCATATATAGTTACTAATTATTAAATAAAATAATGCTGCCATTACCATAAGGGCCTATAGCATTAGCAATGAATGATTTTAGAATAAAGTGTACGTTCTAATTCTATTTTATATGAGATAAAAAAGTATATATAAGAATAAAATCATCATATCTTACATAATACAATACAAATCTCGGTACACAAAGGAAGTAGCGGTGTTTAGTTCAATACAATAAAAAAAAAAACAAATACCTATCAAATAATATTATGAAATGCAAAAACATAAAGAAGCAAGCATTTTCACCATATTTTCAATAAACATTTTCATCCTATATTGATCCACTGCAGTGCCCCGATGATTGATCTCAATTTCCTAAAATATCAAAAAAATAATAAATATCACTGAAATATTAAAATTAATGAATTATGTACAACTCTTAAATTCTATCAAATATAACAAAAATATATTTTTACTTTGTTTATATACCTAGTACCATGTAGAATGACGAGGAGGTTCAAAATCATGCTCATCTTCCGACCTATTATAGTAAGAATATGGCATTTGCATTTGATTTCCTTCATGTGAATTGGAAGAAATATATGAACCATATTGTTCATCTCTTAAGTTTGATGACGCACTAGATGAACCATGATTAAATTGTGGCAATGGTGGTGGATTTGATCCAAATTCGTCACCTCTATGGTAGTAACTAAACCCTCGATAGTGTAAACTATCATTGGTGCTACTGGATGAACCATAATTGTGTCCATAATAACCAATGCTACGTGAATCAGATGCAGATTCGTCATGATGTATTCCAGTTGGCCGATTATAATATCCACCAATAGAAACACTAGTGGACCTCTGAAGATGGCTAGGTCCACCATATGATCTATATTCAGAGCAATAAGAAGTAGAGCCTGCAAGTGATCGCTCAAATTCATGTCCTGACCACCTAGTACCCAAACTTTTACCAGAATCATAAACTCCATATGAATGACCTATATTCAAATCTTGCATGTGCTCATGAAATTCAGAATATCTCCTAGAATTTGAGTTGTAAGAAGAGTCACCTTCACTCAAAAATTCAGTTATTCTGCTCAAATGTTGCCGTTGTGCTTCTATACCAGGACGATATCCATGATCAGTGTCTTGAGTAGCATAATAGTTATCATCTCCTTGACCCCATGACATGCCACCAGTATATTGGCTATCATGATAGTTACCACCACTACTACTACCACAAACATTTTTTGGTTGAGAATGTCTCATGTTCGCCCCTCCATCATCATCATCATTACTGCTGTCATCTTTTTCACTGCTAGAACTTTTGGTAGAGGAAGATGAAATGGATTTTGATATAACTTTTTTCTTCCCAGTACTGTTGCTTTTGCTCGTGGATACTCGCTCCTTATGCTTCTTTTTCATACCAGTTATGAATTAGGACAAAGGCATATCATTATCATGATCATTATCATGACTTTGTTCTCTCCCTTCACTTTCACTGATGGCCTTATCCAACCAACTCAAATCATTTTCATGAATCAATGACGGCTCATTTTCTCGGACCCACTCATCTAATATACCATTTTCATCAAAAATCTGATTTAAATCAATTGGATCATAAAAATCATCAGTGTCGTTTTTGTACATCCAATTCTTCACTCTAAGCCGCATGTTGTAGTGCACGAATACCAACTTGTGCAACTTTTCAATTGCCAATCGATTTCGAAGTTTTGTATGTATCAAAGACCACGTACTCCAATTTCTTTCACAGCCAAATGATGTACAAGTTTGATTTAGAACTTTAATTGCAATATTTCTTAAATTAGGAGCTTCTTCACCATACATATTCCACCATTCAGCTATTAAAAACATATAACGTAAAAAAAATACAATTTTAGTTATGCATATATAATAAGTATCATTAAAATAACATAATAATGCATAATATAATTTAAAGAACAAAATCGTAGTTATGAACCTGGTAAAGATGTAGCTACTGCCTTAATTGCAAATGCACTTCCAAACTCTCCAATTTTGTTCACGAATGTGTTTATCTAAGAATATTACAGAGTTAGAATATTAGTAATTTTCTTAAATTCATAGAGTAATGCAAGTTAATAAACAATAGCTATTTTTTGTATCTCGTTCATTGCTTTTGCTTGCACTTCTAAATTTGGTTCAAGCCTTTTGATTACTTCTTTCAATCCCCTTCTAACTTCAGACGTGTTAAATTCACAAGTGCCGGAATATTGAAGAACGGGATTTAAGAAATAAGCTGGGCCAATGACATAAAAAAAATCAAGTGAGTAAATTCTTAACACAAAATAATTTGTTTAAAAGAAATATTTATTTATAACTGTCAAACATAATTACCTGCTGCATGCAAGTTTCGATGTAACTGCCTATATCAGCTGTCATCAATGATATCCCAATACTTTTCATAATCTTTCACTGCAATTTGGATTGCCATTTTAGCCCCATCCATTGCCTCATATATAATGGGTAGTGTGGGTTTTTTATCATAATCAATCACTTTTAAAACTTTCACTAGCGGCTCCATGATTGCACATACCCGCCGTACCTTTTTCCAAAATCTTTCTGACAAAATCAAGTCAGACACTTCAGCAGCTTCTTCCCTTCTTTTAGAACTGCTATTATACTCTTGCCACTCATTTGATGTACACATTCGTTTCAATTCGGTAGAATGACGAAGAAGACTTTCCATTGCAATGAACTCGGTAGCAAATCTTGTTATGCCGGGTCACAATAACTCTCTATGATTTGTATATGTCTTCATTAGATTGACCACTTTGTCACTATTGTATATAAAACTGGTAATTCTCCTACCTTGTTTGATAGCATCCTTTATTGACTTCATCTGACCAATGTCTTCTAGCATTAAATCAATGCAATGTGCAACACATGGCGACCAAAAGAAATGCTTCCTTTTCTTCATCAGTTGCTCTCCAGCTGCCTTCATGCTAGATTTGCTATCAGTGACAATTTGTACAATATTTTGTTCTCCAATGGAATCCACAACTTTATCCATTAAGGATAAGACAAAGTTTGCAGTCTTTACCTTGTTTGTACAATCGATAGAGCTGTGGTATATCATGTCTCTATCACAGTACACCATGAAATTAATGATTGGATGCTTTGTCCGAGTACTCCAGCCATCACACATGATTGTGCACCCATATGTTTTCCATTTATGTTTAATGGAACTAATGTATTGGTCAACATCTGTCATCTCCTCATTCAAATATTCACCTCCAATTTGTTTACCTGTTGGCCCTTTAATTCTAGTTCCAGCACTAGCAATTGTGTCAATTATCGATTGATAATAAGGACGACTATCAACCGCATGAAATGGTATGGCATTAAAATGAAAAAATTTTGCAACTGCCTTACCAACTTTTTGGTATTTTCTTTGGGAAACAAATTTTTTATTGACTTATTTTTGGAGGGAAACATGTATGGATCAACTCCTTTTGATCCCAAAACTCCTTCCTTGAGTTTAAAACTCTGTGAGAAAGCTCTTTTATTTCTAGAGGACAATAGATTCGGTATACTCGAACTGCTACTTCCTGCAATATAGCACATAAAAGATTATAATTTTTTTATTAAATAAGTCTTGTAATCTAAAAATGTTATATTAATTCTTAGATATTTCTACATACATACCAGACGTAAAATCCATAGTTGGCTGACCTCCAGATATAGAATGTCTACGTTGCTCTTCCATAAATCTCATGTATCTACTTTCTTCCATAGCTCACTTATATTGCTTTCTTTCCAAAACTTCAATTTCTTCTTCATTAAGTTTGAAAATATTATCATCTTCATCATCCTCATTTTCATTTAGTAGATTGATGGATGAAAGCAATGATTCTTTTTTCTTTTGTGTTGCAGCTCTTGCATTCTTACATTGAATCAAGTGTTTCTTTAAAAGCTCTCTTATATCTCTTGGAGCTGCCTGACATGCCTCTACTTGTCCTGCTACGTATCCAATATGTTGTTTCATTCTTGTAATTCCTCCGTGTACAATTTTACCACAATAATTACACTTTGCAACCTTTCTATCATTACCAACTGGAGTAGCATAATTCCAACCAATGTCTTGATATGGAGCCATTTTATACTGTCCCTACATTAATTAAATAATTGTAGATGTGATGTTAAACATATCAATATGCATTATTTAGATAATAATAAAATTATTTTTTATTATCTAAATATATTAAATTTTTTCTAATCAAGTTTAATTATGCAAGGTATGATGCATTATTTAGATAATAATAAAATTATTTTTTTATTATCTAAGTATATTAAATTTTTTCTAATCAAGTTTAATTATGCAATGTAATTTGCATTATTTCGATAATAATAAAATTTTATTATTATCTAAATATATTAAATTTTTTCTAATCAAGTTTAATTATGCAAGGTAATTTATACTTTGACAATTTCCCAATTCAATTTTTTGTTTAACTAACTGCAACTTGTAAGTAAACTCTTTTTTTTTAATTTTTCTAATTAATTTACCTAAAATCATTTTAACCAACATAATTGAGATACATGAAAATAAATAAATTACATTTATGATCATTAAAATGTATCCAAATAATCACTACATATTTTCTAACTAAAATTTAGATAAGAGACTACTAATAGAAATTAATCATATACTTAATAATATGTAAAAAGTGTCAAAATGCATTACTTAAATTTACAAATATCTAAATATCATATCTGAATGCTAAATTAAAAAAATTAAAATTGATAAGTTATTTTGAAAGAAGATGCGGACCTTTTGACTGATGCTTGGCTTTAAGATGAGGAGCCTAATCTCTTAATTACTTAGGCCAAAGCTGGACTTTACGTGCTTCTAATTTTTCCTTCAATTTTTTTCCCTATGGCTGGCTTCGGTACAAAAGCCCATCTTCTGTTTAGTGCAACCGCATCTCCTAGAGTCTCCCTGAGTCTTCCCTTCATTTTTAGCTGTATCTTCCTCTGACTCTTCCCTTCATTTTTTTCCCAATTTCCGTTTCTCACTTTTTTCACCTCCTTCACGGCCAAAAAATGAAGAAATTGAAGAGTCGGCCGTCACCTTTATTCTTCTTTTGCTTTCCCTTTCCCGCTGTTGTTGTCTTCCTCCAACAGCCTGCCGTCACCTCTGTTTTGAGCCGCAGCCGGACGATGAAGAAATTGAAGAACCGATCGGCTTGTTTCTCCAAATAATCACTCCAGAATCTGGAGTGAAGCTCAAAAAGTAGTGATGGATCACGTAGAAATTGCTGGTATGGTTCTCCCCTTTATCCCCATTTTCCCCTAAATCTTGTCTTTGTGGCTAAAAAGAAAACAAGAAAGGCATGGGAAAAGACTGCAACAGCTGTATAGCTGTGGTGGACCATCTTTTGTAATTGTAGGACAATAATTTACTTATATAATTGCACTTTGTGTACTTTGTTGTCTGTTTGAATTTTGTTTGGTTTTGTAAAAGGCTCTGCAACAGTCGTAGCTAGCTGTGGTGTGATGCCTTTTGTGTCCTTTCAGTGTTTGTTCCTTTTTTGTTTGGTTTGGCTTCCCAGTTGTTGTTTAAACTTGTTTACCGGTACATATCCTAGTCGAATTCGAGAATTTGGCCGTTATCTTGTTACACGGTTCTAATTCGGACGATATCGGCAGATTCGAAGCGATTCAAATCGGATATGGTGTAATCGGTGTTTCGGGTATCGGTATCGGAACAGCAGCTGCCGTTCCGGTTATGACTCGGCCGAGTCATCTCGGACTCGGCCGAGTTGGCGAACCTTGATCACCCTGCCTTAATGCTCTTTCATTGTGAAAATAATCTACCGTTGGACTATTCAAATTTAAAGAAAACGAGGCTGTAGAAACATAGAGTTTAATCCAAAGCAATGTACTTTGGAGGAAACTTCATCAGAGACTAGATACCAAAAAGAAACTCCCAATTAAGTGTCGTAAGCCTTTATAATATCAATTTTTATGGCAATCCTAGCTTGATCCTAAGCCTGTCTATTGGTTTTTTGGGGCATACACTAAGAAACAACACCTTAGTATTGAAAAAAAAAACTTATAAGAAACTTTATTGAATGTGGAAAATGAGCTTATGTTATTCATTAATCAACTCACTATTTATAGCGATTACATAAAATAAACTAACAAAATATTCAACTAATAATTATGCTAAAAATCTCAACAAAATACAATCTTCTTCTACTAGCAAATCTTAGCTAAAATATTTGTTAATAAATCAACATGATCTTTGGTTAACAAATATCCTCATTTTTCTAATAACTAAATTATTTGATATCAAACTCAATATGATAAAATCTGTAGGAAAAGTTGGCATATCTCAACACTCCTCCTTACCATTTTGGCTGCAGATTTTCAATTGTTTTCTCAAATTTTTGAACCTTGTTTTGGACAAGATTTTCATAAAATGTCTGCAATTTGGTCATCAGTCTTGCAATGTTTCTTGAGCCAAACTTCAAAATCAATACCAAATTTTCTAATGTATTCAAATGACTTCTTTGCAACTTGAAAGTGAAACTCCCATACGTAATAGATGAACTTGAAGAAGAAATTCGCAATACAAAAAATGATTGCTATGAAAGACATAAAATAATCCTTCAAATTTTATATGATTTTTTATCAGCTTTGTCACCACCATCATCTTTGGGTAGCTTTTCATGAA
This sequence comes from Coffea humblotiana, assembly GCA_023065735.1. NCBI lineage: Eukaryota > Viridiplantae > Streptophyta > Magnoliopsida > Gentianales > Rubiaceae > Coffea > Coffea humblotiana. Next base: position 11,896,337 of record CM041217.1, read on the forward strand.
TTTTCGCAACATAAACTCCTTCGATTGTCTCATCAGTGGTCTCCTCCTGAATTTTAGCAACATCTGAGTTTTTTGGTTCACAGTACTGCATCTTAAAATTGTCAATTTCTGACAAATTCAAAGAAAATTTTTTGCCTCTCATTTTTACTGAGAAAAACTCATTCCCAACTGGATCATGTATAACATAGGTCCTGTTTTTGAAGATGACAGGATAATTCTTCTATAATAACTGTCCAACACTTAATAGATTTTGATTAATTTCAGGTACATACAAAACCTCATAAATAATTTTGATACCTGAACCATAATCAATAGCAACACTACATTTGCCTTTCACCTCAATATAACCTCCACTTCCAATTCTGACTTTGGAGATTTGCGATTTATCAAGTTTTCTAAATATAGATTCATTATATGCCATGTGATGAGTACAACCACTGTCTATTAGCCAAGTTTCAGTACCAGAATTATTGTTTGCAAAACAAGTGGCCACGAAACGTTGCTCCTTATCTTGTTCATCAGCTATTTGAGCATGTTGGCCTCTTATGTTATTTTTACATACCTTTTCGACGTATCCCTTCTGATTGCATGACCTACATTGGACGTCAAGTCTCCACCAGCAATATTGTTGCAGATGTGAAGTTTTTTTGCAATGTGGACATTGAGGAAATTTTCCTCTTCTTCCTTCATCTCTATTAGACTCACCTTCCCTTCTTGCTCTTCTTGTTCCACTGCTGTTTCTTTCCTTTGCCACCCTTGTTGATTTTGAATTTTGTCTTTCACCTGAAAAGCACCTTCTATTGTTTCCTCCTTTCGGATAGCTCTTCTCTACTCTTGTGCTTGTAAGGAATTGCTTAGTTCTGGCAAAGTGATTTGAGATAGATCCCTTGAATCTTCAAGGGAGGAAATCTTGTCCTCAAACCTTTCAGGTTAAGCTCACCAAGACTTTCTCTACGACTCTGCTATCTGGTAATTGTTCTCCAATCAATCTGATTTTATTCACAATATCTAAGAGTCTGTAAAGAGTACTCTTTGATGTTTTCTATGTCTTTCATCCTAAGGAGTTCAAACTCTCTCCTAAGGTTCAAAAACTTGCATCTGTCTTGTTCTGTCATTGCCTTGAAAAGCCACTTTGAGAGTATCCCAAGCTTCCTTTGCAGTTTCATAAGCCATAATTTTTGTGAATACTGCATCGGAAACTGCTGAATGAATGCACGTCATGGCTTTGATCTCCTTTTGACTGCATCTCTATGGACTCTCATCTCTGCAATAGTTGGATCTTCTGACAATTCAGGAACATGATCTATCTCTACCATATCCCAAAGATCATTAGCCACCAAATAGGACTTCATTTTGACAGCCCAAATTTGGTAGTTGTCACCAATTAAACTTGGAGGATTGGACAAGAAGTTGTTTCCAGGCATTTTGATGTTGAAGGTTTAAGTGTATAATTTTATAGTGAAAATGAGATTCTCACCAGGTTCACTCACTCTCAAAGAAACAGACCCTTAAGATTTAGGCTTTTGATACCACTTTGTTGGTTTTTTGGAGCATACACTAAGAAACAACACCTTAGTGTTGCAAAAAAAACTTATAAGAGACTTTATTGAAAGTGGAAAATGAGTTTATATTATTCATTAATCAACTCACTATTTATAGCGATTACATGAAATAAACTAACAAAATATTCAACTAACAATTATTCTAAAAATCTCAACAAAATATAATCTTCTTCTACTAGCAAATCTTAGCTAAAATATTTGTTAACAAATCAACATGATCTTTGGTTAACAAATATCCTTATTTTTCTAATAACTAAATTATTTTGATATCAAACTCAATCGGGTAAAATTTGTAGGAAAAGTTGGCATATCTTAACACTGTCCAATCAATAGACTAGATCACAGTCTGTGTTAGATCCTCACACACCAAGAGCCCACCCCATTTCTTTATCCTTACCGCCTAACACTAAATATCGATTCCAAGTCCCTCGAAATTACGGAGAAGCTTCATTTTTTCTTGATCTTCAAATCCCCTGAAAGATATCGATCTACAGAGACTAAAATTGGAAGGGAGTTGTGAATCCATCATCTTGATCGAACCATGAACCCGAGAGAGCCCTTCATTTTTCTACACAATCCATCAGCCATTTAAACTCTCAAAACTTTTTCCCAGAAATCCTGGAAAAAAAAAAAAGAAACAAAATACAAGATAAATAGGACCATCGTTGCCGAAGCAGTTGGAATCTGCAGTCACTACCAAGTTTCAACCCACTTCACCATGAAAGGACTATAAAATTTCTCGTTACTCTTGTTCTCGATTTTCTCTATTAATAGTTAAAATAGTGGGCACTGCTCATTTTTTATCCTTTCGTTTTTCTTGCAACTAATGCTTATCTTCTTTGTTATCATGACTTTATGTGCACTTTATTTCCTCATCCTTGTATTGATTCCGTGAGTACAAATGAAAATATGACACTTGGATGTTGATAAAATTTTGGGTCAACCATGGATAAATTTGATATACTAACACTTGATTTCATTATGTCCAGTTCATGTTTGATTAATTGCCCAACTGAAAAACAAAGCTAAAAGGATAAATTGACCTGTACATTTGTGTGTGAGGAATACAAAGGCTTTTTTTGGAAAGTCATTTTCCACTAAAAAAATTTTTTACGTTTACCGTAAACACATTTCTTTGTCGCCTTTTTATTTTATATATATCAAATCGCTACAGTAAACTTCAGAAAATTGCAATCCCAATTGGACCGAAATTTCGGCAAGTCCAATGCTTGCTAGAAGATAGCTTGCGAGTTCGCCTTCGAAGAACCAAGGGTCGAGAGAGTTTGATTCACTTTTCCTTTTGGTTCTTGATTACTGTTTTTCTTGTGGACTATGTTGCGTGATTTGAGCGTGTGAGAGAGTCTATGTGAGTGTGAGGTTTGATGGCACGCAAGAAAAATAGCTAGGAGTAATCTGTAAATTTGTATTGTGAATAACTACCAGTGCTGAGTTGTCAAGAAGTTTGTTAGGTGGTTAGCTGAGCTGTCAATAAGTTTGTTAGTGTATATGTGGCTGATGTCATTGGTTAGTTAAGAAGCTAAACCCACCGCCTCACTAGCAGTATAAATGGAAGCAATAGAGATAGGCAGGAAAATAATCTAGAGTGTAACAAGAATCTCCATTCATTTTGTACATTCTCTGATCATTTCTCATCAATGCAATAAACTCCTTAGGCTTACAAATTGCCTGCTCCACTTCCTTGCAATTCCTGAGCTAAGGATTCTTGATCTTCACTGCTTTCTGCATCAGTGGTTTCAGAGCTGGGTTACCTAGCTCAGAATCAGCAATGGCAGAAGGCACGAGATCACATGATAATAGGAAACTTGAAGAACATGTAAAAGCCTTATTGAGGGAACAACAGGATCAATTTGAGAAGGAGATGGTGGCACTAAGGAATCTGGTGATTGAGTTGCATACACAAAAGAACCATGCTGAGGGAAATTCTTCTCATTAAGATTCTAGGTCTCTTGGGGTTAATGGAGGTAACTATCAGACTCCAACACGTATTTCTAGACTTGATTTCCCCAAACTCAATGGGGAAGATTTCAGAGGTTGGCTGTCTAGGAGTGAGCAATTCTTTGAGGTGGATGAAACCCCACCTGCTTTGAAGGTCAAAATGGCAGTTGTGAATTTGGAGGGTAGAGCTCCACAATGGCACCAAGTTTACATGAAATCCAGATTGACCAGAGAGGCACCTTCATGGGAGAAGTATATATGGGAATTATCTTCAAGATTTGGAGATTATCTGTATGAGGACCCAATAGGGGAGCTAAAGGAACTAAAACAGACAGGTACTGTGTTAGAGTACCAAGAACAATTTGAAGAATTACTCAATTGGGTGGATCTACCTAAAGACTACGCAACAAGCTGCTTCTTGTGTGGATTAAAACCAGAAATTCAGCTAGCTGTCAAGATGTTTATGCCCAAGAACGTGGCTCATGCGAGGTCACTTGCAAAGATAGAGGAGACAAGGCTAATTATACAACAAAAAGCCAAACTCAGCACCAAAGTATCCCCTAATCTCTCAAATCTTGTTAGCAATACGCATCACGTTAATAACTCTAGTCATCATTGAACAAATAATAATTCTGTTGGAATTTCTGGGCATTCATGGAAAAGAAATACCAAGCCCCTATTACCCACTCCCTCTTTACCTGCATTGCCTAGTGTTGGGAGGAATAATGAAGAGTTGGAAAAAAGACCTCACTGAAGGTTAACTAGAGCAAAGATGGATGAGAATAGGGCTAAGGGCTTATGTTTTTGGTGTAATGAGAAATTTGGTGTGGGGCATCGATGTGGGAATAAACAGTTCCATGGATTGGAGATTTGGGATGATCATGGGGATGATTGTGTAGAAGGAGAGGATGAATCTATGGAAGAGGAAGCAGATGATAAGGAAGTCAATGGAGGGAATTTGGCACACATTTCCATCAGTGCTATGACTAGCATGGCGGTTCAATTTCAAGACCATGAGGGTCACAAGTCATGTGGGCAGATAGTTAGTGAAATTCATTGACTGTGGTAGCTCTCATAATTTCATCCACCCCAATGTGATACAGATGCTGGGGTTGAAGGTGCAGAGGGTAAAACCTTTAGTGGTGGAGGTTGTAGATGGAAATAAACTTACCACTCATGAATTGTGTCCCAATTTTGTCTGGAAAATGCGGGGATAGGAGTTTAAAACTGATCTGCTAGTATTACTAGTACGTGGTTGTGAAGTGGTTTTGGGAATACAGTGGTTGACTACTATTGGTGATGTTAAGTGGAATTTTGGAGAACTCAGAATGGAATTTCTACAGAATGGCCACAAAGTAGTGTTAAGGGGAATGATGTTTTATAGAAGCCTTCACAAATTGTTGCTACACAGTTATGCCTGATCAGGGCAGTTGTTGATCACACTGAAGGAAATGCTGAGATTCTTGCTATACATGAAGGTGACTAGACACAAGAAGGTTCTGCATTAGATCAGTTGTTAAAGGAGTATGATGATCTGTTCCAAGAGCACACAGAATTGCCCCCTAAGAGGCTGCATGACAAAATACCTCTCAAAAAAGGCACTCACCCTATCAGTGTCACACCTTATAGGTATCCAACCTTTCAGAAAGGGGAAATAGAAAAATTGATTGCTGAGATGCTTGAAAGTAGCATTATTAGGCCCAGTTCTAGCCCTTATTCATCACCGGTTGTGTTAGTTAAGAAGGATGGTTCATGGAGGATGTGTATTGATTATAGGCAACTGAACCAAACCACTATCAAGAACAAATTCCTAGTTCCACTGATTGAGAGTTGTCGGATGAGTTGATTGGTGTAAAATACTTCTCTAAACTAGACCATAGATCTGGTTATCATCAAATTAGGATGTGCCCAAAAGATGTTCATAAGACAGCCTTCAAGACTCACGATGGCCATTATGAATTTCTAGTGATGCCATTTGGCCTCACAAATGCTCTATCTTCTTTCCACAATCTCATGAATAATGTTTTCAGGCCCTTTCTCAAGAATTTTTTGTTGGTTTTTTTTGATGATATATTGGTATACAACCAAAAATGGACAAATCATATCACACATCTCAGGCAGGTATTTGCGGTTTTGAGAGCTAACACCTTAAAGGTTAAACTGAGTAAGTGTATATTTGCAAAACAGCAGGTTGATTATTTGGGACATGTGATTTCTTCAGAAGGAGTGCAGGCAGATCCTCAGAAGATAGCAGCTATCCAATCATGGCCTATACCTCAGAACGTCAAGGAACTAAGGGGCTTCTTGGGCCTTATAGGATGTTACAGGCAATTTGTGTAGCATTATAGGAGAATTACCATACCTTTGACTTAGTTACTTAAAAAGAATCAATTTCACTGGTGTGATGCTGCAACACAGGCGTTTCATGAACTGCAGTAGGCCATGAGTAATCCACCTGTGCTGGCATTGCTAGATTTCAATCAAGAGTTCATTGTTGAGACTGATGCATCAGGAACTGGTATTGGGGTAGTTCTAGTGCAAGGAAAGAGACCTATTGCTTTCTTTAGCAGGGCATTATCACTAGTTCATCAGGCTTTATCTGTGTATAAAAAGGAGATGTTGACAGTGGTAACTGCTATACAAAAATGGAGAGCTTACTTGGTTTGGCGGACATTTTGCAGCTAAAACAAATCATCAAAGCCTCAAGTACATCTTGGAGCAGAGGATTCACACTCCTTTACAACATAAGAGGATTGCTAAGTTGATGGGATATGACTATGAAGTGCGGTATAAGAAGGGCAATGACAATATTGTTGCAAATGCTTTGTCCAAGAGGCCTCATGAAGAAGTACAATTGCATTCCTTGATCACTTTTACTTCCCCTTTGATTAATGACATCCCGAAAAGCTGGCAAAATAATGAGCAGTTGCAGAAAATCATTCAAAAGTTATCTGCGGGACACCACTGTCATAAGCATTATATATGGAGTCAGGGGCTTCTCAGGAGGAAGGGTAAGTTGGTGATTGGAAATGATCTAGTTTTGAGGTGTAAACTATTGGAATTGTGGCATTCTAGTGCACAAGGGGGTCATTCAGGAGTGGAAGTTACCTATAAAAGGTTAAAGAGTGTGGTCTATTGGAAACACCTGTTTAGAGATGTTGGTAGCTTTGTTGCTGCCTATGACACCTGTCAGAGGTCTAAACTAGAAAATTCATCTTATTCTGGGCTTTTGCAACCATTACCCATCCCACAAAGGATTTGGACAGACATTTCAATGGATTTCATTGAAGGCTTGCCTGTGTTTAGAGGGAAAGATGTCATTTTGGTAGTAGTGGACAGGTTTAGCAAATATGCACAATTTTTAGCTTTAGCGTATCCATACTCAACAATCACGATGGCTCAACTATTCTTGGATCAAATTTATCATCTGCATGGTATGCCCCAATCCATTGTTAGTGACAAGGATGCTACATTTCTTAGCAACTTTTGGCAGGAGCTTTTTAGGCTTCAGCAGGTTCAGTTACACATGTCTACCTCATATCACCCTCAAAGTGATGGACAAATTGAAGTGGTCAACAGGTGTCTTGAGCAATATCTACAATGCATGACCAGTGAACAACCTAAGCAGTGGAGGTTGTGGTTACCTTTGGCAGAATATTGGTACAACACCAACTTCCACACTTCTACTAAATTCACTCCCTATGAAGTGGTTTATGGTCAGTCACCACCTATTCATGTGCCATATTTACCTGTAGCAGCTACAGTTGAATCAGTGGACAAGAGTCTTAAGGCTAGAGAGATGCTGATACATCAGTTCAAGCATAATCTGGCCAGAGCACAACACAGGATGAAGCAGTTAGCAGACAGGCACAGGACTGATAAACAGTTCAATGTTGGTGATTGGGTCTATGTTAAGTTGCAACCCTGCGACAGCATTTTTTATGAGCTCATCATTGTCAGAACTAACTCCGCGATATTTTGGGCCTTTCCAGATAGAAGCTAAGGTGGGATCAGTTGCTTACAAATTGAAGCTTCCAGCTCATGTTCGAATTCATCATACTTTCCATGTTTCTGTGCTTAAGAAGAAGATGGGAACAGCTCCAGTTCAAGCTCATATTCTTGCAGGAGTGCAGACTAGGGGCAACTTATGATGGAACCTATAGCTACCTTAGATAGGCGTATAGCAAAGCAAGGAAGGATGCAGTTTCGTTTCTTTGGGAATGGACAGAGAACACAAAATTTCTGGCGAAATTCGCCAGAGAAGAACAAACAGAACAGCAGCAATAAAGTTTGCATGGGGAAGACGACTTGTTTCTAGAAATTTATAATTTTGGTCCCTCAATTTTTCCTTTCTTGTAATTTAGCACCAAAAGTTTAAGACTTCGTAATTTGATCCTAGTCATTTTAAGTGCTTTCAATTAGGTCCTAGGACAAGATTAATTTAATTAGCTTTTCATTTGTCAAGTTAAGTTGTAATTAATTTTATTTTATTTTTCTGTTTTTAGAAGTGAGGTAACCTACATGGGGGATAGGAGCATTTAATTCTTGTAATTTTTTCTTTCTTTTCTGTTAATTTTTCCTTTAATTTACCTTTTTATTGTTGTGGAATGTGATCGAGTGGGCTGCATGTGCGTTATTCCATGGCTTTTCTATGGAAGCCTTCAAATTAATTACTCCCTCCGTCCCGATAAGTTTGTCGCACTTGAGAAGTTGTGACATTTATTAACAGTGGCACCGAATCTTGCAACTTTGGTTTCGTTTTCCATCTTTTGCCCTCCAACGTGTAATGCATACAAAGAAAGTTATGCTGGAATTTATTTGGTGTGGGGCCTATTTATTTTGTTTAGCTCAAAAATCCAGACCAAAAAGCACGCCATCAACAAACGCATGGCACACATTTGGGGGTGTCTTTCACGCACCAAATTGTGGTGCTTCCTTTTTATTTTGACTTTTGAGTTAAAGTTGTAGGACTTATATTTTAAAAGAGTAAATGTTGAAATTGGATGTAAACAAACTTTCTATTTTGGGTATGTGACAATTATTTTGGGACAGATAAAAAAGGAAAGTATGACAAACTTCAATGGGACGGAGGGAGTATTTTATTTTATTTCACTTTTATTGTGTTAAGCATGTTTTTCTGTGTTTTAATCATTAACTCATTTTGGCTTTCAAATTAAAAAAATAAAATTAAACTCAGAAACGGTTTTGCCAGGCATAGAGGGTGCTTGAGAGTAATTTCGACCTTCCCTCCTCATCAATGTAGCTACTGAATTCAATTTTCTCTCATTTTGAAAGATTTGGGTTGTCTGGTTAAAGAGTTTTAATTTGCGTTTTAAAATGCTTACTCTTTAGGTGATTCAGTACGCTTAAGCTCAATACTGAGTGGCAATTCCAAATTTTTTCAAAAACCTTTTTTCTAGACTCTAGTGGGCCCAAATTCATCGCCCGTAACTCTTTATAGAATTATATAGCTATATTTTTCACTTGAAATAATCTGTAACAAGCTGTCCGTATCAATCCTACAATGTCAAAATAGCATTACGAGATTGATGAGATATATCACATTCCTGTGACAGAAGCTTGTATTTCTACCACCCTTAGCCAACCATTTAATTCTAGACTTTGCTTTACATAATTGTTCCTCAGCCAAAAGCAAGTCAGCATACTCAACTAAGAGTTCCTTTTCTTGCTTCTGCAACTCCAAATCATGAGGGGCTCTGGTGTAGCAGAATTGGCACCTGCTCCAACTGTAATCCTTTCTATAAAACTCTACCATTCAATTGATTATAGTGCTCCTTATTTAGCCTTTTCAAATGATTTTTAACCTGTCTTAACTTCAAACAAGACTGTTGAAACAGGATTTCCACTTTCGTCGGTAGATCAGCCTGTCTGAATACGTGCTCATACTTTTGATGCTGCATTTAGAACATCTGAAATTTGAACAGCTTTGGCCCTGCACTGAAATTTGATTTAATTTGCATTTTGCACTAGAATAGGCGAATGATCAGAAACCATCGGTGATAGAGACTCCACGTCTATGGATGCAAAGGTTTTGAAACCATGCTTCATTTCAAAGATTCTGTCATTCTTACTAAATACGATTTCCCTACATTTTCTCTTATTGCACCAGGTGAAAAAGAAACCCCTGCCTTGAAACTCACCCACATCAATGATCAATGTTGTCGAGACATTGATTAAACTCCATAATGCCTTCATCGTGGATATCAGTGCACCCCAATCTTTCATTCCAAAATCTAATGCAATTAAAATCCCCCAAAATAAGCCAAGAATAACCACCCAAACAAGCTTTGGACTGACTGTAAATACCTCCACAAACTGCCTTCACTCATATGCATTCCTTGCATGTGCAACATTAACAATAGTTTCATCTAGAAAACTTGCTATGTTTAACAAAATAAGTAATGGTCTGGTTCATGGTTAGACATCATTGTATAATTAACTGAACTGGATTCCGGCAAAACCATAATCTACCAACACCCCAGTTATTAGAATTGTGATAAATTGGTAATTAGATAAACATTGAGCTTTAATTCTCCAAATGGTTTCACCCTTTCACCTTATTTTCTACCAGGGCCAATTATATCAACATGATAAGTATGAACTAGATTACTAATAGCTAAGTACTTAACAGGTTCATTTAAACCCCGAGTATTCCAGGGTTACTGTATTTATGAATTTTGAAGAGAGAGATTTACCCTCTCTTCCACCTTGTCGTTATTTATGAATTTGAAGAGAGAGATTTACCTCTTCTTCCACCTTGTCGTTTCTTCACTCCCCTGCCTGGTTTCCCATTCTTTTCCTCAGTTGTGCCATCATGAAAAGTTCTGACCGCTATTGAATCCTTCTTCCATTTAAAGCCTGAACACTGTTGTGCTCCAATGTGGCTTCCTGCCTAGTAAGAGTACTAGAACTTCCCATAAGGCTTGCTGCCTGATAGTACGTAACAGAGCCCACTTGAGCTGTATCCACTTTTTCAATCACCATGTCTAAAACCCCTCAAGTTTCTCTTCAGGAAATGCAACACCAAGCCCCTTTTCCTTGTGTTCCTGACACGTAGTGGCTTGCATCTCTACCGGAGTAGTCTTGACATCCCTACTTCTCGCATTCACTCTTGCTTTCGGAATCCATTTCTTGTTTACTTGGGTATTTTCCTACAATTTTCTGTAATATGCCCAAATATACCACAATACTTACAAATAGGTGGCAACCACTCATACTCAACTTCCACACACTCTTTAGTCTTTAACCCCCGCTTCATTAACAACCGGAATGAATTTTGGCAGCTCAGAGGTAGCCTGTATCTCAATACACAATCTAGCATATGAAAGCCTCTCTTGTGCAGCTGTACAGAGGTTTGCCAATAAAACTACCCCAACTTACTAAGACTTTTCTCAGTGTAATAATGGAACTTCAACAAAGGCAACTCTAATCCATACAGGCACACTTGTAAATACATAGGCTCCCATGATTTCAGAAAAAGCATTTTGCTGAAGAACGGCCACGGTGCTTGCTCTAGAGCCTTATTCTTAGCTTCAGCAGTTTCAAAGTTAAGAGCAGAAAGACCACATCGAAGCAAAACTACAGTAACTTTCCCAAATTCCTTCCCTCTGCTCTCAACAATTTTCTGCATAGCATAGGAAAGGAGGAAAATTACCCAGGACAAAGCCCACAGCACTATTTTTCCATTTTCAATACCTTAAGCAGTATCTTTTTGTGTCAATTTCACTCACAGACGTTTCAGTGCCTTGCACCGCAGGCAGAACGAATTTCAGTTCTAGACCTCCATGATTTGCTCTACCACGTACCAGGTCTGCCCACGAAGAAGAACACGTTGGTGAAGATTCAGCTGCTTTCGACAACAGCTGAAATTGCAGAGGATCTGGACTAGCATTCAAAACAACTTTCAGTTTCCCCCCTTTACTCAGATCTACCCAATTAACTTGCTTCGGGTGGAAAGCTGAACTTCCACTCGAAGAAGCAGCCGTGAGGACAAACAGTTCCTGCTTAAAAAGGAAAAAAACCAGAAACAAAACGGAGAGAAGATGACTTGAAACGAAGAAATCAGAATCAGACTAGAAAAGGACTCGGAAACGCTCTAAGAAACTATCCCATTGCTGTAGCAGAGATCAATAATGTTGAATTCCCTAGTGTGCATATAGCCTTGGCCAGAATGCTCTCGGCTCATGCTAGCAGGATCCTCTTCCACCATGTCCGAAACAAAAGTCAGTTCCACAATTCTAGTCTAAAAGTTTAAGATTCAACTATGTTAGTTTGACTTTGTCCAACCCAACACCGACGGAAGCTTGGGAATGCTTTAGTCCCACATCGCCTTTTGCCAAAGAAATCCTCTCCTCATTCACCTATAAATATAGGCCTTCTATGAAGGTTTTAGATTGCACCACTCAAGAGAGTTATATGGGCTATTAGGTTCTTGAGTCATTTAGCCCATTTATAGTTAAATATTTTAGGCTCTCTTGTTTTGAGTTTAGGAATATTTCCTAACTCTTTATAGTGCCTTATTAGCCTAGGAACCACTTTCCTACGGTTTTTGTATTTCTTCTTTCATAGTAGAAATATTGCTCCTCCTCCTCCCGTGGACGTAGGTCAATTTGACCGAACCACGTAAATTTTTGTGTCTTTTATTTTGCTTTGTTATTTGTCTTTATTGGGGTTGGCACAACCCTTTTATATGGTCGGTTATACCGCCTAATTATTATATGGCCGGTGTCTACCGCCTAATCTTTATATGGTCGGTTATACCGCTTATTTTGTTCTTAACTTTGGTTTGTTTATTCTTGGGCCAACCTAACAAACTGGTATCAGAGCTGGTTGATATATTTTGTCCGACAGGTTCATCCCGTGGGACCCATTCATCTGGTGGGGCCATTCAACCTGTGGGGCCCACTCACCTCGTGGGGCCCGTTTCATCCCGTGGGGTCCGCTTACTCTGTGGGCCCGCTCATCCTGTAGGGTCCGTTCTCCCTGTGGGGCCCGCTTATCTCGTGGGGTCCACTTACCTTGTGGGGCCCACTCACGAGATTTGCATATTTGTTTAACCAGTTCTTCGAGACAAACTTGAAGTTACAGATTTCGTGGCAACAATGACGATAACAAAGACAGTTGTCGAAAATTCGACAGGAAATGTCAATTTCCGGGATGTGGCAGCTCAAGATGGAGCGCCATTCTTGTTCAAGACGGAGTTGATTTGGCAATACAAGGAGTAGAGAAAAAGCCAGAAGCTGTGAATGATGCGGATTTCGCCGAAATGGATAAGAAAGCTAGATCAGCATAATTTTTAAATCTCTCCGATGAAAGTATTGCGTGAGGTAGCAATGGAGACCTTCGGCCAAGGCTATGTGGGACAAATTAAAAGCCTTGTATATGAAGAAGACAGTCGAGAATCGACTATATCTGAAGCCAGAGTTTGTATATGTTTCGAATGTCTGAAGGTACATCTATACTCTCCCATCTTGATAAATTTGATTCCATTATTATGGATTTGGAGAATATAGATTCGAAAATTGATGATGAAGATCAGGCCCTATTACTTTTGTGTTCCCTTCCCCAATCCTTTAAACATTTCCGTGATACTATTGATTTATGGAAAGGAAACAATTTCGTATCGGGAAATTAAATCTGCATTGAAATCTAAAAGAGCAGATAGATAGGGATATTACTGGGGGAAATTAGTGGGAGTCAAGCCGATGGCTTGTTTGTTCGGGGTAAGATTTGAAAAAATAAGCACAGAAAATAGAAGTAGATCCAAATCCAGACATAAAAATATGGTGTGCAATTATTGTAAAAAAGAAGGGTCATGTTATCTCTGATTGCTTTAAATTGAAAAAGTAAAGAAAAGCAAAAGGAGAAAAAGAGTGAGACCACCGAGGCCAGTATTGCAGTTGATGAGAATTGATGGAACCATTTTCTGCCGCAACGGAAAATAATTTTAGGTCTAACAATGAGTGATCATTGATTCGGGTTGTTCATATCATATGTTGTCCCATAGGGACTGGTTTTTCAACCATATGAATCAACTGAAGGTGGAGTTGTCTTAATGGGCAACAACGCTGCTTGTAAAGTTGTTGGTAAAGGTACAATCCGGATTTAAATGTACGATGGTATTGTGAGAACACTCACAAATGTTAGACATGTTCCAGATTTGAAGAAAAATCTCATCTCTTTGGGCACTCTTGAGACTATTGGGTGCAGGTATTCAGGTGGGGTGGAGTTCTCAAAATCACTCGTGGTGGCTCTTGTTGTTATGAAGGCACACAGGTCTGGTACTTTGTATATTTTGCAGGGATCTACTATTACAGGTGCTGCTGCTGTTTCAACATCATCTTTGTCAGATACCGACATCACCAAATTATGGCATATGCGTTTGGGGCACATGAGCGAAAAAGGTTTGAGCATACTAAGTAAAAGAGGACTTCTTTGTGGTGAAGTACCGGGCCATTGGAATTCTGATGAACACTGTATTTTTGGGAAGCAGAAAAGAGTCAGATTCAGTTCACTAGCAATTCACAAGACCAAAGGTACTCTTGATTATATTCATTCAGATTTATGGGGTCCTTCTCGTGCTCCTTCTAAAAGGTAGTACCAGGTACATGTTGACTTTCATTGATGATTATTCAAGGAAAGTTTGGGTATATTTCCTTAAGCATAAAAATGATGTTTTCCTAACTTTCAAACAATGGAAAGTTTTGATTGAGAAACAAACAGGAAAAACATAATAAGCGGTTGAGAACAGATAATGGCATGGAATTTTGTGAAGGCGAATTTGATAGATTCTGCAAAAATGAAGGAATTGTTCGGTATCGCACTGTCAGAATGACGTCTCAACAAAATGGTGTAGCTGAACGTATGAACAGAACGCTTTTGGAGGGAGGCAAGATGTATGATCTCCAATACTGGGTTGACAAACGACTTTTGGGCAGAGGCGATCAATATGGCCTGTTATATTGTCAACCGTGCTCCTTCTGCATCTCTAAATTTCAAAACTCCTGAGGAAGTTTGGTCAGGTACTCCTGCTGATTACTCAAATTTAAAAGTTTTTGGATGTCCAGCATACATGCACGTGAATGATGGAAAATTGGAACCTAGAGCTAAAAAGTGCATTTTTCTTGGGTATGCTTCTGGGGTGAAAGGATACAGATTATGGTGTCCTGATCCCAAATCTCCAAAATTTGTAATCAGTAGAGATGTTACTTTTGATGAATTATCTATGTTATCTTCCAAGAAGGAGTCTTCTAGTCCTTGTACTATTGATAGTACGCAGAAAGCAGGTGGAGCTTGATATTGGCAGTTCTGATCCTTCTTCATCCAAATCTTCTATTCAACAAGTGCCAGTAGATGCACCTGAATCTACTGTTGAAGATAGTTCAGAGGAAGAAGAGTATTCCATAGCCAGAGATAGACCAAGGAGAGACATTCGACCACCACAAAGATATGCAAATTTAGTTGCATATGCTTTGTCTGTTGCAGAAGAAACTGATGCAGTTGGTGAGCCTTCCACCTATTCAGAAGCAGTTTCTTGTGATGATTCTGCAAAGTGGTTGATTGCGATGAATGAGGAAATTGAATCTCTTCATCAGAATGGAACTTGGGTTCTTATAAAGCCGCCGTTCGATAAGAAAATTGTTGATGCAAATGGGTCTTCAAGAAGAAGGAAGGTATTCCAGGGGTTGAGAATGCAAGGTATAAGCACGATTGGTTGCAAAGGGCTATAGTCAGTTGCCATGTATGATTTGGGAGTTGGAGCAGTTGGATGTTAAGACAGCTTTCTTACATGGCGAACTTGAAGAACAAATTTATATGAAGCAACCCCAGGGTTTTGAGATTGAAGATAAGGAAGACCATGTTTGCTTGTTAAAAAAATCTTTATATGGATTGAAGCAGTCTCCAAGACAATGGTATAAAAGGTTTGATTCCTTTATGTTGGGTCATGGTTATTCAAGGAGCATGTATGATAGTTGTGTTTACTTCCGGAAGTTAAATGATGGTTCTTTCATTTACTTATTACTGTATGTTGATGACATGCTCATTGCTGCCAAGAATTTGTCAGAAATTCACACTTTGAAACTGCAGTTAAATAGTGAATTCGAAATGAAGGATTTGGGAGCAGCTAAGAAAATTCTTGGCATGGATATTAAACGAGATAGAGGAGTAGGGAAGTTGTTCTTGACCCAAGAAAATTACCTGAAAAAGGTCTTGGAGCGTTTTGGCATGAAAGATGCAAGACCTGTAAGTACTCCTCTTGCTAGCCATTTTCGGCTATCTGCTGCTCAATCACCACAATCAGATGAAGAGGAAGATTATATGGCACGGGTTCCTTATTCCAGTGCAGTCGGCAGTATTATGTATGCAATGGTTTGTACTCGTCCAGATATCTCACATGCAGTCAGTGTTGTTAGCAGATATATGTCTTGCCCTGGTAAAGAACATTGGCAGGCTGTGAAGTGGATTCTCAGATACTTGCGAGGTACTTCAAATGCATATTTGGAGTTTGGAAGAAATAATAACACTTTGGTTGGTTTTGTAGATTCAGATTACGCCGGGGATCATGACAGAAGAAGATCTCTTTCAGGCTACGTATTCTGCATTGGCGGTTGTGCTGTTAGTTGGAAAGCTACTCTACAACCTGTCGTAGCTTTGTCTACTACAGAAGCAGAATATATGGCTGTGACCGAGGCAATCAAAGAAGCCTTGTGGTTGAAAGAGTTTGTTTAACGAACTTAGTCTACATCAAGGTGTTACTGTTATTCACTGTGATAGTCAAAGTGCCATACACTTGACTAAAGATCAGATGTATCATGAGAGGACGAAACATATTGATGTGAAGTATCACTTCATTCGGGATATCATTGCTGAAGGAAAGGTCCTTGTTCAGAAAATCAATACAAAGGACAATCCTGCTGACATGTTTACAAAGTCGCTTCCAATTTACAAGTTCAAACAGTGCTTGAATTTGGTTGGTATTCATTGTTCGTGATTTAAGCCCATTGAGGCTTATATGGAGAAGGTGGAGTAATTTGTTATTATCGATGTGGGGGACAAGTCAAGGTGGAGATTTGTTAGTTTGACTTTGTCCAACCCACACCGATGGAAGCTTGGGAATGCTTTAGTCCCACATCGCCTTTTGCCAAAGAAATCCTCTCCTCATTCACCTATAAATATAGGCCTTCTATGAAGGTTTTAGATTGCACCACTCAAGAGAGTTATATGGGCTATTAGGTTCTTGAGTCATTTAGCCCATTTATAGTTAAATATTTTAGGCTCTCTTGTTTTGAGTTTAGGAATATTTCCTAACTCTTTTATAGTGCCTTATTAGCCTAGGAACCACTTTCCTACGGCTTTTGTATTTCTTCTTCATAGTAGAAATATTGCTCCTCCTCCTCCCGTGGACGTAGGTCAATTTGACCGAACCACGTAAATTTCTGTGTCTTTTATTTTGCTTTGTTATTTGTCTTTATTGGGTTGGCACAACCCTTTTATATGGTCGGTTATACCGCCTATTTTGTTCTAACTTTGGTTTGTTTATTCTTGGGCCAAACCTAACAAACTACTATACAACCAAATTGGCCCAAAAGAAAGTTTAACTATTTCATCATCAATAAAATAAGTTCGGAGTGCAAACAAAATTTAGTCCTCACAATATTCTAAATGCAAAATGTTTTCAGTCTTGATTTGAGCAATGCAATTAACTCAAGAAACCCATATTACTGACAATTCCACTTACACATCTTGTAAAACAAATAAAAGTTACCTTTGGATAATGAAAAGGACAAATAAAGTACAGACACAAAACAGGTATATTGTCACTGGGGTTGCAATCATGGTTCAAAGTCACGATCGCGGTTGCGGTCGTGGCCCAGACCGTTCCACATCGGTCTCGGCATATCGGTCGCGGTCTCGGCGAGACGCAAGTTTTTAAAATATTTAATATTCTAAAAATTGTAAAAAATATGATAAACAAAAATAATTTAAAAATAACAAAAAAAATAAAAATTTGAGTTGACTTGAGATGACTCGCCGTTTTTATCTGTCTCGGTGACGTCTCGGATGAGTTTTCGGCGATTCATTATCTCGGAGTTATCTCGTCCCGGTATCGGATCGGGAAGCTCCGTTCCAGTG
This sequence comes from Coffea humblotiana, assembly GCA_023065735.1. Taxonomy (NCBI): domain Eukaryota; kingdom Viridiplantae; phylum Streptophyta; class Magnoliopsida; order Gentianales; family Rubiaceae; genus Coffea; species Coffea humblotiana. The sequence continues at coordinate 11,914,009 of CM041217.1, forward strand.
ACGATTCGGCCGAGTCTTTGAACCATGGTTGTAATAGAGAATAACAAATTAGTTACAGAGAGAAAATTCCACATGCTTAGGATCAATTTAGCTTCATATTCTGGATCTGCTTAAATGCTTTATTAAGGTTTAGAACTTTCTTCCACTTCAAGATTGAAAAGGAAATTGTGCATATCCCTCAGAATTAACAATAGAAGTCGCATCTGCATTCGTTGTTGAAGGAGCAGATGCCAACTGTGCCAAGATCCTGCCTGCATACATCCATGCAAGTGATCGGATTACAAGGACTTGGCGGCTTAGAGAGAGGAGGAACGACCAAGCAGTCATCAGCCTTCACCACCATTGGAGCTTTTTCTGGTTCATGTACAAAACCAATTATATATAGTTAGCTTGATACAAGCAAAATGAATTATTATTTTGAATGATAATAGCAAGGAAACTAGTAAACTCTACATTTTGTTAGATGCAATTGGTCTCAGTCAATTACCGAAAATTTCATTCCCATATGCATCTTCTTCACACACCTGCACTAAATTGACTCATTTAGTCGATTGAAGAGCAGTCCTCCATTAATTCTTTTTCTTTAATTTGCAATAACAAGATGAAAATGTGAAGGGGCGGGGGAATTGTCGCATTAAATTCTTTATATGAGTACTATGAGTGGCATGATCCAAATTTACAACAAAATTATTACCTGCTTAAAAAGTTGAAGGGAATAATTATGATTGGCAAACAAAAGAAAACAGCTACAAAAAAGGGGAAATGAACGTATTTACCAAATACTAAACAAAAGTTAACAAACATCTATGAAATTGAAATGACACAAAAGATGACCCAAAAAAAATCACACAAAGGAGTGCAAGTCGCATACCATTTTCACATATGAGAATGGATAGGATGAAGAATGCCAAAATGAAATTAGTTAGGCCTCTCTTCATCCCTTTGTGCTGGTATATCACTGTGTGCTTGAGGCAAAATGCATATTTGTGAGTTTTTAGTGTGGTGCTTTATAAAGATCTTACTAGGGAAATGTATGGTATTTTAGGTGAGTTTGGTACTTCATGATTGCAGACTACATAATTCCATTTTCTTAGCAACTTATTATATTCCATTACTTACCGGAAAAAGTATTCTTGCCTAGACTCAAACTTTTCAATTAATTTGGATATGTATTGTATTTTATTGAAGTATAATGCTTTATGACTCTATTATAGCTGGCCAAATAATAGTCAATGCTTCTCTTATTATGCAAGAATGCCCCAATTGTGTCATCCTCCATGAAGTTTACCACAAAGAAAATGGAAGATGGGTACATTAGAAAGAATCTTCCCATACTTATCATATTTGTTGTATGATATTAATTTATTATCTCCATTACTTTTCGTGACAAGTCATTCTTGCCAACGTCAACACATCTATTATTATGCAAGTTGTGAACTCATATGATTCCCCTATGAATTTGCGGCATAGTGATAATGAAAGATGGGTACGTGAGAAAGACTATTGCCGCAATCAAAGACCGTTTATTATCAGTTTACTATCATCCTTGCTTCGTTAGCAATTATTGCATTTTAATTAGCTACAAAGAAGAAATTTATTGCCATTCTTGCCAAAGTCAACACATGTATTATTATGCAAGTTGTTAACTTATATGATTTCCCTATAAATCTGCAGCATAGTGATGATGAAAGATGGGCACATGAGAAAGAATATTGCCAATGTCAAAGAAGGTTTATTATTATTTTACTATCTCGCTTGCTTCGATAGCAATTGTTATATATATGAGAAGTTAATATCACAAGTGACATTAAATAAGTTTGGATGGTGAAGGTCAAGGGAACGTAGTTCCTAGTGACTCAGGAGCCAGTCGCACCTGAAGAGGTGGTGAAGTCGGCTGGATCAGTGACAAACTAAGTTAAAGATCTAGGGTTTGGGGTTTGTGCAAGGTCGCTAGGACATAGTATAGGATGGTTGGGATGATACGTCACCTTTCTTGTTTTGCTTTTGATATTGACGTGTTACGGTTGATGTATATAGCGTACTCTTTTATTCTATGTCCTTTAGTTGCTATAAGTACTTGATTTTGTTAGGTTGATATGTATAGTACTTCATGACTTGATATGTGAATTACTATGATATGTATATAAAGAAAGTATGTTATTTTAAAATGTGCTCTATTATTTTCATTTTATGATTTGGAACTGTTTGTATCGAGTTTTATAGCTGCTTTATTTTGTTTATATCTATATAGTCTATTTTTTCAAAAGGGGTATGGAAGGTAGGCGAAGTCAGGGGCGTGGGCCTAGTCGAGGACGTGGTTCTAACCGTGGACGTGGGGCTAGACGAGTACAAGAACAGGTACAAGAACCGAGAGAAGAGAGAGGTGCAACGGTTGAGCCACAACCTGAATCCCGAGCCGAATGAGGGGATCAGGTGACAATGGCAATACAGCAAATGACTAATATTCTTGCTCGGTTGGTAGAGCAACAGGGCAAACCCCTGTCAATCAGCCTAGGGACCTTGAAATAGGGGAAGATAGGGTCCTAGAGCGGTTCAAAAGTTTTCTCCTCCCAAGTTTCTTAGAGGGCCAGACCTTGAAGGAGCACAGAGATGGCTGGAAATGATGATCAATATTTTCACCACCTTGAATGATATGGAGGAAAAGCAGGTGAATTTTACCGTATTTCAATTTGAGGGACCAGCCAGAGTTTGGTGGAATGTAATTAGGGCTAAGTGGGAGAGAGAGCGGACAGCGTGGACGTGGTTGAATTTTGTGCGAGAGTTTAACTAGAAATATCTTCCACCAATAGTTCAGGAGAAAAGGGAGGACGATTTTATTAGGCTACGTCAAGGAGGGTTAAGTGTATCTGAGTATGAGACTCAGTTCACCAAGTTATCAAAATTTGCTTCTGAATTGATAGCTACGGAGCAAAGGAGGGTGAGGCGGTTTGTGCAAGAATTGAACGTAGAGATACAAGAGACTTTGGCGGCGGCACAAATTAATACATTCACCGAGGTTCTTGAGAAAGCCTAGAGGATAGAAATTGCAAGGGCGCAAGTGAAGGTTTTTTATTCAAGAAAGAAAGGTGCGTCTAGTGGAGACCAAGGGCAGGAACAAGGTTGATCTAGGTATGCCACCCCCTAAGGTGGGTCGAGGAGCTGGTGGTGAGAGAATTTCAAGGACATTTAAGAGAGTTACTCCGAGAGGAGCCCTAGGTTGAGGAGGACAACTGAAAGGTGTTTCACAAGTAGATCAAACATCAAACCCTCACTTATTTTGTGGATATTGTGGAAAGACCAATCATACTGAGGATAAATGTTGGCGAAAGGCATGAAAATGTTTATGGTGTGATAGTGCTGAGCACCAGATTGCAACCTGTCCCCTCAGGTCAAACCCTAAACAACCAAATGTAGGAGGAAATAAATCTAGAGTGCCTGCCAGAGTGTATACCTTAAACTACTAGTCAGTGCTTAACCCGTCTAAAGTGATAGAAGGTACGATTCATGTTTTTCATTGTCTGGTTAAATTTTGGCTATGGTGAGACCTGGGAGCTAGAGACGGGTATGCAAGAAAAATACCCTGAGTTATTTACGAATAAATGTATGAATTTCGAGATCGAAATTCTTTTAAGGGGAAAAGAGTGTGACGACTTGAAAATTTGCTTATATTTTCTTATAATTTCCTTTTATTTTGAATAAATTATTTTATAATATCTTTACTACTCATTTACTCCCTCAATAGCTGTAATAAATAATAGAATCGAGAGTTTTACCTTTAGTTTTAGAGTTAGGGTAGTGTGATTAGTTGGTGAGGTATGTGTACTAAATTCGGTGGTTAAGAGTGAGTATTAGATAAGAGAAAGTGTGTGATTAGAAGTGCTAATAATAAGTTAGTGAATTATAAGTTAAAACACAAGTACGAGAGAGTTAAGGAAAATAGGCTTGAACCGACGTGCACCGTTTGTTATCGATCGAATACACCACTTGACCACTACTTTCTTACCCTAATCTTCTTGTTTTCATTTCATCTAATCATCCCTAAATTACCTCTTATTCCAGCCGAAAATATTTGACTTAGGAAAAGGAAAGAAAAGAAAAAAAGAGGGAAAATCTTGGCTCGCCAAGTGTCGGCAATCCAAGGCTTAGTTGACCAAGAAGTTTTCTTCCATCTATATCTTTATTTGAGCCAAAATTTCCTTCATGTTTGCTTCATGGTGGCCGAACCTTAGGGAGAGAAAAAAAGAGAGAAGAAACCTCCAACTACAACCTTGATTTATCTTGTTTGAGTTGAATCACAAAAATCTAAACCGATTACACTTGCACCAAGGGTGTTAGGAAGCTTGGAGTGGTGAATTTCTTGGGAAAATTTGCTTGGTTCTTCACTTTTCAAGAAGTTTAGGAAGGTATAACTTCATCAACCTCTTTTCTCTTCCTTATTCTTACTAAATATACTATAGAAGTTTTGAATCTTGGAATATATTGGATGATACTCTAGTTTGGTGTTGATTAATGAAATTTCAGGTAGGGTTTGGAAATTTTCATCCTTGATTATGTTGTTTGACTATCAAATGTTGGTATCGAACTTAGATATGGAATTTGTGAGGTGATTAGTGGCATAATTGTAACTTTTTAGTATTAAAGATGAATTTCCAACTTTGATGAGAAAATTCCAACTTTGGTAGTGGTTGATTATTTGCTAGAAATGAGTTATAGTTGGATGGTTTTTAGCCTAGATTAAGAGCTATCTTGATATGTTTACTTGTGGTGTTTGAATTGGGTTGATTTGAGGAAAAACATGAAACCTTATATGGCTGGAAAAATGGATAAATACAAAGGGTATGTTGTCCAAATTTTCGTTCGAGAGATAAGCGAGTGAACTTGGAACTTGAGTGGTGATTCGTGGTCAAATTGAACTTCGGTTGTTTAGAGTTTTCAAGTTTCTTTTAGTAGAGGTATATAAGCTGAATTTTTGCCAAAAAACTCGTACACTTTATAAGGCGAAAGTAACGACCCACTTTAAATACGATTTCCAAGTTTTTTTTAACACCAAGTTGCAAACTTATAAGTGTTAAACGCTTCTTTATCAAAATCAAACAAGCAAGTATGAATTTTCTAGGGTTTGATAAGTGAATTGAGTACTACTTAAACGAGTTTTATTTACTTGATTTTCTTTAAGCGAACTCCTATATTTTGAACCCTAATTGATTGCAAAACTGTTAAATGATATTTTATCGCATATTTGGACTCCAATCAGGGAATTGACCTTGGACGTGGTTTTGAAAAGCAATAAATTGTTGGTGAGTGTTTCCAAGTGCATGATTGAACTTGATATTTGAAAGAAATACTTGATTTGTTTGGACGGACAAGAGTGTACTTTATCGCACTTGCTCTAATGTGATTTCTTACTGTTTACTGGTTGTTATTGACTTGATATACATGTGTACAACTCGAATACTACCTGAGATCCTCACCCTATTGGTTAGTCAGTCGAATCGAGCCAGTAAGGGTTTGGTCGAGGAGACTGGCGAACCATAGGTACTGTTTATTGTTTATTATTTATTGTTTATTGTATAATCCTTTGGATATGGTCCACTGGATTCGGTGTACACGAGTATTACCCATCCACTCTTAATTTGAAGTTCAGGCCCAGTAAGGGGGTTGATAGGTGGATGAAAATTGGTGTAAAGTGAAGATCTACGGTCATGATTTTGCTTCTTTAAACGTTGACGGAGTGTCAACGGGTTTGGATCAAATAATGCAACGAGAGTTTGCCTCTTAAGAGACATCTGTATCCTTATACTTGGAAATGTTGTATATTTAGTCAATTTGTTACTTGTGGTGTTATTGTTTAATTTCATGAACTTTTATGCTCGCTATTTTGATATTTCAAGTTTTACCATATGACCAACTTGCTACTTGGGTCTGCATGAAGTTGTGGAACCTCATTGAGTTTTGGCTCACTCTATTAGTTTTGTTTTCCTTACAGGGGGTACGAGCATAGGCGTGAAGTTGGAAGGCTAGTTTGTCTAGACTTTTAACTTTTGTAATTCTTCTAGTGCTAGTACTCGATTAGGGTTAGAAGTACAACTAGAATTTGAATCTTTTGTTATATTCAGATATGTATGAATGGTTGAGATAGGAATGAATGTACATGTACGTTCTAAACTTGGGAACTGTTGTTTCCTTTACTTTTGAAGTTGTAACTTGTTTTCTTGAAGTGAGTGAGTGAGTCCTAGCAAGAGTTGGGCAGGCGGTCCGCTAAACCCTGGGATACGCCCTAGGGCGAGGTGGGGTCGTCACATTTCTGGCCATATTCAATGTGGGATATGGATGTAATTGGAACCATTGACCTCCTGTTTCAAACGAGCATCGTTTTATTTTGGTAGCAATTGAATATTTTATCAAATGGATCGAAACTGAATCTTACAAGCACATAACTAAGAAGGTAGTAACAGATTTTCTGAGGAAACACACCATTTGTTCGTTTTGGCATGCGAGAGACATTAATCACCGATAATGCAAAGAATCTCAACAATGACATGGTGGATGGATTGTGCGAGCAGTTCAAAATCAAGTATCAGAATTCCACTATTTATAGACCACAGATGAATGGAGCTGTGGAAGCAGCGAATAAGAATTTGAAAAAGATAATCCATAAAATAAACCGAAAGACATTGCGATTGGCACGAAAAGCTCTCCTATACATTAATGGCATACAGAATGTCTATTCGGACTTCTACTTGGGCAACACCTTACAATCTCTTGTTACGGAATGGAAGTAATTTTGCCAGCTGAGATCAAAATTCCTTCATTGCGCATACTAATGGAGACCAAATTAGATGAAACTGATTGGATTAAACAACGTCATGAGCAGTTGTCTTTGATTGATGAGAAAAGGTTAAATGCCATTTGTCATGGTCAGTGCTCTCAAAAGAGAATGGCCCGTGCTTACAACAAGAAGGTCAAACCGCGACTATTCGAAGAAGGAGACAAAGTGTTGAAACGAATTTTGCCAGTGCAAGAGGAGGCCAAAAGCAAGTTTGCACCAAATTAACAGGGCCATTTTATCGTCAAGAAGGTATTGCCTGGTGGAGCACTTTGTTCTAGTAGAAATGGATGGACAAATTTTTTCTCAGCCGATTAATTCGAATATGTGTAAGAAATTCTTCATCTGATAAATAAAATTTTCCTTTCAGGATAATACGAAGAATGGAATGAAAATCAGGCCTTTTCTTTTCCAATTAAACATTCTATCTCTAGTTATCCCTTTTGAACTTTCAGAATAAATTATTTCGTTTGGCAATCCCTGAAGATCGTAAACCCCACACTAGGGCAAGTTTGAGTTGAAAAAAAAGAAAAAAAAGAAGAGAGAGGAAAGGTGAAAAGTGATAGAAGAACAAAAGGAAAGGGAAAATTAAAGAAAAGAATTTCGGTTGGGAATAAATCGGGGTAATTTTAGTTTAACTCTAAGTAGGGTTAATATGAAGATACTTTCTCAGGTGATTTAAACACTTATAAAATCTGCTTTCAAACATTAACCTTTTCTTAGCACCTCACCTGACCATATTACGAAAAACTGAAAGTCCTGACTTCCGTTCTTTACATCGCCTCTTTTAGAAAATTTTCTAATCGCATGGCAAATTATGTCAATACACCTTCACCAATTTTGCAAGGAAAGGATTGTCGCACTGATGCCATCATTTCTTAAAACACATTTCTGAGTTGATAAAAGCTATCGGCCAGATTTGTTCATTAGGTGAAAACCTGAAAGGGCGCCTTCTCAAAAAAAGGAGGAAAAACGAAAAAGAAAAAGATGAAAAGAAAGAAAAAATGAAAAAAAATAAAAGGTTGGGGTAGCCTTAGTGAAAACCCGAAAGGCGCTAAGATAGGGTTTTATGAAAAAAAGTGAGCATGGAATTGAATGGCTGGTGAATCAGTTCAGTTGAATTTCTCTTTACGTTGTGGTTCTGTTGCCAACATTGAACTCCGGAGGGACGATATCCAAAGGGTCAAATGTGGCATTTTGTTTGAGATCAAAGTGCTTTGGTTCATCAAGCATAAACTGTTGTGTTTACAGGTTCATTTCTCTAAAATCAATTTTCTTTCAATAAAGGTAAATGGTTGCTTTCATGTTACTTGGATTTTCATCATTTTTGTGTAAATAAAATATTTTTCCATGTATTTCATGGTCTCATTTATCTCGTTGGATTTATCAAATGGCAATCCCTGTGATTTATTGAAAGTGTCTGGATACCAAATGTCATATTTGATTAGCATTAGAAATTAAGAAATTTTGATACAGGTCACAGAGCAAAGTTGAAAAGTTATGTTTTTGCTATATCGGAGAAGAACATTCAAATACTCAATATTTACACATTTCTTGAAGGAGGGATTGATCAGATGGTGGTGGCATTATCTGTCATTATGATTATTTCTTTTTTGCAGGTCCAAATGTCTAATAACATCACCCTGGGACAATTTTTTTTAGAAGAGTTGTCTTTCTCCATCAGAATTTTCGAAGTTTTACAAAAAGCATTCTGCAATAATCTTCCAAATTTTCGGCAGGCTTGAGTTTTATCCCACTGACCAATTTTCGGCAAGTTCGGATTTTATCTCACTGACCAATTGCATGGCAGGTTCAGGTTTATCCCACTGACCAATTTTCGGCAGAATTTCATGGCAGATTCGAGTTTAATCCCACTGACCAATTTTATTGCAGGCTCAAGTTTTATCCGACTAATCAATTTCAAGGCAGATTCGGGTTTTATCCGTCTGACCAATTGTTACGGTGGGTTTAGGTTTCATTCCCACTGAAGACCTTTATATGTTTGCATGTCTCAGTTCGCGGTAGAATAACTACAGGTAAGTATTGGTGTCTACGTCTTTGTCTCGAGTTTCTTCGAAACTCAGACAAAGAGGGATAAGTTGTAGACACCCAAAATTTCAATTCTATTTAATTTCATTTTAATTTTAATTTTAATTTTATTTTATTTTTAGTTAATCAAAACTCGCAAAATGATAGTTAGCTATTTTTTGAATTAGGTTCATCTTCTTTTAAAAAAATAATCAACAAAACAAACGTTTTTGCATTAAATTTCTGAAAAAAAGAAAATTCTCACAAAAATTTGCTTTAATCTTTTCAAATTCAATTTCTTCAAAATAAATGAAAATTTACAAAGCAATCTCAAATAGGAATTTAACATTTTTGTTTACCCTAAATTTGTTTGAAAAACAAAATAAAATAAAAAATAAAAAATAGGTGGAATGCATGCAAGATAGCTAAGTAATTAAGTTTAGCATTAGCCATGTGTTTTTATCTTTTTGCAAACTACAACATGCAAGAGACTAGGTGTCAAGGACAGCTGTGGGTTTTGTTGGTGAAAAAAATCTGAAAATAGGGAGAAAAGAGGGAAGCTTTCGGGGGAAGAAAAAAAAAGGAAAGGAAGAAAAATCGAGAGAGAGAAGAAGGGATTGAGAGAGGGTGGTGGCTGAGGAACAAAAGAAAGAGAAAAAACAAAGAATGGAGAAAAAGGAGAATCTGGGGAGGAGATCAGGAGAGGAAAAACAAGAAAGAAAGGAAGAAAAAAAGGGTTTCGGGCAGGGAAAAAAAGGAGAACTAAAGGGAGAAGAAAAAGAGAGGAGGAGAGGAGACAATCTGAGAGAGTAAAAAAAGGAAGGAAGGTGGCGGCTGAAGAAAGAAGAACAGGAAAAGAGAGGTAGAAATGGAGAAAAATCAGGAAAAAAGAAATTTTTTTCTGGCTGGGAAAAGCTCCGATCAGGCTGAGCTACCAGCCTTCTTCCCGATCACTTTCAGACCTTGGTTTCTAGTTTTTTGATCGATTTCTTTCTTTCTACACCATCTTTGAGTACCCATGAAAAACTTTATTAAGAAATCGTCCAGTAAAAACAGCTCCAACCCTCTCAAATTCAGGCTCAAACTTATGAAGTCATCAGCCTGTGGAGGAATTTTGCAGCACAAGAGTTGGACTTTACCCGCAAAAGGTTTTCGCAAGGATCTGTTTCTCCGATCATCTCATGTTTTGTTTTGCCTTTTAAAAGGCTAAAGGTAATCTTTCCATCCTTTATGTTCATAGATTATTGGGTTTACATCAGAGGCATTAAAATCTTTGCTGCTATGCCTGTTGTCGCATTCTTCTGCTTTCTTTCCTCCTGTACTTGCTATTTGTGAATCTGGTGGGTGGGGGGAAGGCTTTGATCCATGATTTTTGCGTTAAGTAGTGTTTTTTTTGCTGCAAAAAAGAAGTAAAATGTGAAAAATGCATCAATCAGAGTCGTTCCATCCATGACAGCTTATTTCTTTCTTTTCTGTTTTGTTTCCTGCACGAGAGTAGTTAAATGGTTTGGTTAGAATTTCTGTATTTAGATGCTGAAGTTTTGTGTAAAGAATGGGCTTTGTAGTCCTGCTTTGAGCCAAATTTTGGTGATTATTGGTAGAGTTTCTTGACTAATGAATGGACCCAGAACAAAATTGTAGAAGCTTTTCGATTGCAGGAAGAAGAAAGCTTCTTCGAAGCACTGCATGCAAAAGTTCTAAAAATTTCACTCTAACCCCTTAATTTTTATCTAATGCTACTATGGCCCAAACAAATATGAAAAAATAATCATTTTTATCCTTTGGAAATTCAAACATTCTTTTTTATGTTTTAATCATGTTTTAGGCAAGTTTATTTCCTGTTTTTAGTTGACAATTAGAGCTTAATCAATTTTCTAAGCTTTAGTTTCCCTTAATTTTGACCCCTAATATTTGTAATAATAATAATTTGACCTGTCAAACTTTTTTAATTTTTTCAATTAGGTCCCTGCTTGTTTTAAATTTTTGAATATAGGTTGTTTACTTTCATTTAAATGCTTTAATTGTTCAATTTCATGATTATTTCCATTTCTTTACATATTATTGCTTTTATTTGTTAATTAAATTGGTACATTGACTATTCTGTTGATTTCTGGAGCTTTAAATAGGGTAAATCCAAACCGAATCAGCTACTACTTCAAAGGGAGGTATTGCCTTTCATTATTTAAAAACTTTTATGTGCTCTTACGTGTTTTGCGTGTAATTGCATGACAAGTTGTTGATGCCTGTGCAATAATAAAAATAAACCTAATTGCCAATTAAAGTAATCAAAACCCGATTCTAAGTATTGGAGCAGGGACTCTAGGTGTGCAACGGGTTACTTGATTCACCCTGTTCCCGAAGAGTTTGCTTAACCCGATATACCAGAATGGGAATGCTTGTTCAGAAGAAATTATTGATTTGTAAACAGGGCAAGTAGGGTCGTATTCTCAGGGATTGGAGAAAATTCGTTTCTTTTTAAATCCACAGTAACAAGTAGGTGTTTTTGTATAAACGATGACAATTGAAGGAATTCAAATAAAAAAAAATAGCTAACTAGAAATTAAATGACAATTCACTAAAATTAGAGTAATAATAATTAAAGGTCTAGCCAAGAAATAACTTCAGCAATGGTTCACCTAATTGATCATCGATGCAAAGGCAATTCCAATTATTTACTAATAAATAGGTTATAACTGTCAAACAAGCGATGACAGTCAACCCCTCCTTACTGTGTCGGTGATTAAGGTACGCCCGTTAATTACTGCCCTAATTGAGAAATAATTTTAGGTACGCCCGTAAGATTTAATTCTCCAATTACCTTACGTATTAGAGGAGCCCTGTTCTAACCAAATAACGCACTACCAGAGTTATTTTAGATTAGCCTGCGTATTCCCCTGACACCAATTTAATCGTGCCAATTGTCACTATTTCAGAGCAATTAAACAATTACGGATTTAATGCCCTAATTGACAATAGGTTACCAAATTAAATCAACCTCCGAATCCAAAATAATCAATTAATTAAATAGCCATAAGCACTGCAGTCAGAGAATATACAAATACCAATGAATAAGAGAAAAAGATAAAATTAAATCGATCTCACAATTTTTAGGCGAACCAAAACCTCCGTTGTTTCTTGATTAGAAAGGGGGATTTAGTTCATCCATGACAAGAAAGACCCACACAAAATTGAAGCAACAGCAGCGGCCATTGTCCTGCTTGCGAGGATTCAAATTGATCGAATGAATAAAGAAAAACAAGCTACAGCCAAGAGTTCATCTGTTCCTAATTGTCCCTGACATACGAGGGAAGATAGCCACAAAAGACGAAAAGCTAAAGTCAAAAAGCTAAAAAGGAATCATCCCCTCAATTGTCTGCTATCTAATATCTAGTTCCTACTCCTACTGTGCGGCGTCCGCTCGGGAGAAGAAGAAGACTCTAGCCTTTTCTTTTGAATGCTGTCTTCGGCCAAATTACCAAGAAGGGTCGCGTCTTGATATTCTAAAAATGTCCCTGGATGCCTGCTACTTGAACTCTTTCCTGATGACTGCTAAATTGGCACTTGTTATGGTATTTTTGTTCTACTCCCTGTAATAAGTGCAAATTTTCAAAAGTGAGTAGAACCTGACAATTAATCCACATTGGGCCAAGTAATAAGGGAAATTAATTATAAAATAAACGATAAATTGCAGCCTATTATTGCATGGCTTGAGCGTTTTATTTATTTATTTACCTGTTTTATTTTAAGTTTTATAAATTTAATTTTGATGATTATTTGAGAGGCAATTAAATGCCAAATTGTAATAGTTAGGTTTTTATTTTATTCTTTACCCCTTTAGATTATAGTTAGGGCCCTCGAATATAATAGTTATGTCTCTATTCGCTTTTATTTGTTTATGTGTTTGTATGCTTGTGTGCTTATGTGTTTACTCGCTTTCTTAGGATCTTTGCATCTAAAAATCATGTTTATGTACTATGTGCTCTATGTGATTTATGTGTTTACTTACTTTTATTATATTTTATATGATTTATTTGATTATAATAAATGCATGACGTCACCACACTAGTCCAACGCTATTGTGGCTCTTTTTTTTTATTTCTCACTAGTCCAACGCTAGTGAGAATTTATAGACATGAGTTAGTCCAACGCTAGACTCTTAGGGACCGTCCACGCACTAGATCATGTTTGTGTGATAAATCGCTACATTTCATGCATATTTTCTACTTTTTAGGATCCTTACCATTTTGCATGATACTTCCTCTATATGTATACCCCTTACTCCTATGTGCGAAACATGACATTTAGACTCGCATTCCATTTGAGAAAATTAGACATAGGTTAGTTCATTTGCTTGACTATGATAGGGGAGTTACTCTTCAAATATGAGATGCGGACGAGTATGGCCTCTTAGTCTTAGCACGCTCGTATCTCCTCTATAAAAAGGAAAATCTAGTCACGAATCTTAGTTCCTCGCACCCGTTATGATGCATTCTTTTAGGTCATGTATATTTGTATATTATTATTTTCTTTTCTTTTCTTTTCTTCAAGTCTCATATTTTACATATTCGTGACCTCTTCAAAGAATCACTCTTGGGCATCACAATTAATGTGATTTGCAGCAATTAAAGTTTGAAGAGATATTTTTGACCCTCCCAATATACATTAGGTCTAGGTTTGCATCCATGTAGTAACCTCCAAATTTGATAAGTTTTATAGGTTAAACTAAGAAAATTTTTCGACTAAATCACGCAACTAACTTTGGTTAAATTGAAATGGTACCTTGGATTTTATCCTTACCTTCCTTTTCTTCAACCGTGACTCCCAAACCCTTTTCTCTTAATTTTCGAAGATTTGGAATCGTTTTAAAAAAGGGTTTTTTCTACTTTTTTTTATTTAAAAAATTCATTTTAGGTGACTTGGTACATCTTAACTCAATACCAAGTGGCGACTCCTATTTTTTCTTAAAACCCTTTTTGAAACTATTATTTTGGGCCTAAATCGTCGCATTTTTAAGTCCCATTTTAGGCCCTTTTATTTCATTTTATTTTTATTTATTCTCTAAAAAATCAAATTTTTCAATCAAATTCATTTTTATAAACTCGTAATTTTATTTTTTCAAAAATGGGGCGCGACAGTAGTTTAAACTAATTTCCTAAAAAGAAGAGATATCTATCCCCAACTACCTCTTACTACATAAGATAAGTAGATAAGATAGTTGTGGAACAAATTTTATTAGAAAATAAACACAAACTCCTAAACATCGATACTTCAGGTGCTTCAGATAATGAGCAGAATCAATTGTGGCCCCCATGACTCTTCCAGAGATAAAACAATTGTTAGCTCCTAAAATTTCCTAACTTCATCAACGCACCCACATCCATTTTTAACAAATTTTCTGAAATTTTCTCTTTTAAACTTCTTTTAATCACGAACCCCTGAATTTAGCACCAAAGACAAATTATAAGAAAAATCAGCAAAATAGCACAATAATTTGCCAAAATTATGAAAGCATCTTCATAAATAAAACATCTATTAAATTCACTATCAAATTCACCGGCACCTAAGCAATGCTTATCCTCAGGCATACAACTTCCTAGACACCATTCATTACAAAATCAAGCCAAAGCTCAATTAAAACAACAAGCATTTCATAGTAAGAATTATCAATTACTAACACCAATTTCCCATCTCATTGACAATTTTTTTTCAAAATCAAAATGCACAAGGTTTAACTAACCTTACTAGAATATCACTTAGGCACTCAAAATATTTAGGGGTTCATTGAACACTCAAATCAACATCATGGAATGAAATTACCATAAGCTTGCAATTATATCACATCTCTACCACTAAATATGAATTCAATGCAAAAATCCAAGGGACTTTGATGCGGATGTAATATGGCTTAAATAAGGACTAAACAAAAAGGGAGTTTAGGTGAAAATACATCAAAGGAAATGCATGAACTAATTGCATGAATTCAAATCTCAACAACTGCATGTACTTCCATATTTGAGTTGGCTCGAGCTTGTATTATTTCAACAAATTTCTACACAACCTACCAAGTGAAGTACAAATTCAAAAATTGTATTTTTTTTCATTTTTTTCATTTTCCACTTTTTTTAAAAAAAATTTCTTTTTTTGTTTGTTTGTTTGTTTTTTCTTCTTCTTTTCTCACTTAGCTACAAGCAATAACTTGAATTACCATCAATATCCAATTCAACTTTTTCTTCCAAACTTCCCAATTTATAGAGGTACACAAAGTTTTATGCAAGTAATCAACACATTCCTTTGATGCAAGATTCCAAAGTCACAATGTCTAATAATAAAGGCTTTTGGGCTGTCTTGAGGGTAACATAACAAAGAAAAGAGCTAAGTGCGACATGGTTAACTAAGGATGATATACTCAAGGTGGGTTTTCAAAAAATTAGAAAGGGTTAAACCTATTGCCCTTGTCATTTTAATGTACAAATTCAAAATGTAGTCTCAACAAGTATAACAATGCAAGTTCTAGAATATTCAAACCATGTGTGATGTAACTCAACAAGACAATGGAGCAATATATAATGAAATGTTCATAAGGTCCAAAACTCATAATGACTTGCTAAAATTGAGTTAAACCTTTCACATTCATCGTTCGAATCCATCATCAAATCAATAAGATAATAATGCTAGCAAAAAGAATTCAACTATTCATACTAGCATCTTAATCACATTTCAACTTGATAATATAATGAATAAGGATAAACTAACGAAAAAAATATTCACACATTTTTTTATTTATTGTGTTTTTTTTTAAACAAGAAACCACAAATTGAACTAAAAAAAAGAAAAAACTAAACAAGAAAACTCAAAGCAAGAATTTTTTTTTTTTTAAAACATGGGTAAGCAAAACACCAAGTTGTATAATTATTCTCCTCCCCCACATCTAAACGATACATTCTCCTCAATGTATGAAAGTAAATAGAAAAGGAAAATAAGAGGACTCCTATAGAGGAGAGCAAGTGTTGACAAGCACTAAGTGTGAGAGGGAGTGAGAGGTGTGAATCCAACCGAGGTAAAGTAAGCATCCAAGTTCCATTTCATCCGAGACATTTGCTGCTCAATCTTGGAGAGGCGATTATCCAACTGCTGAAATTGATCATCAAAAGAAGAAGAAGATGGCACTGCAGTTGAGGAGTCAGTTCCCTAAAACTTGAAGTTTCAATTAAAGCTTGCGAGCCGCTACAAATCTGTGAAATAAAAAGTAGAGTTCGTGGCGTTCAAAAGAGAATTCATGGAAATTGTATTCGAAAAGGAAAAGAAATTGTATGCGCAAAAAAGAAGCTCGATGGAATCACGATTGAATCTGGCCAAGTTGCACTTGCGGTTCAAGTGGAAAAACAGAAGGAAGAAAGAAATAATAAGAAGAAGAAAGAAAGAGGAGACAAGAATTAGTTTTATAATGAAAGTGGAACACCGACAACCACATTGCCTTGAACATTGCCTTTCCTAATGATAAGAAGAAAAGATGACAACATGCTGCAATTGAACTCTAGTCTCTCTCTCTCTTTTTTTTCGTTTAACGAGTATATATGTCCACGGAAATCCAGTAACGGACTTTAGTCTGTATAAAAGTCCAGACTTCTATTGACACTAATCATCAATCAATTTTCTTTTTAAGAACAATAAAAGACTTTTTTCTTTATAGCGTGGGCCACGGTCCTTATCTGACATTTTAATTGGAAGACCCTTCTGTAGATAACGTGGCATGCTTTTTAGAGCTAAGTTTTCTGATATTTTTCTACGGACATCACTGAAACAAGACATGACACGTGTTATAAATTTAATTTGCCAACTTTTGAAATTTTTTTTCCATTTACATCACATCTGCACTACTTCTTATAGAACCTCATTTTCTACCCAAAAAATAACATTATTTTAATACCAACAAAACTAAAAACAAAAATAAACAATAACAAAGAACATTAAATTCAAAATAAACTAAATCAAAATTAATTGGGTTGCCTCCTAGTAGCGTCTTTCTTTAATATTTTTGGCTAGATATTACCATATGCTCAATCAGGGTGTAATTCAACCATCTTTGCAACTCTTGACACTTCTTGCGAATCCAAATTGTGATTTATCATACCTTTCAATGCATCTCAACCATTTAATTCAAACTTTTGCTGCATAAAAGGGTCAAGTACAACTAGAACAAAAACAGAATGTGCCTCATTGGGAAATTTCATCGCATCACAGATATTGAATTTTATAACTTCGCCATCAAATTTCATAGTCAAGGTTCCTGAATAAACATCAATTTTGTTTTAGCAGTACTCATGAATGGTCTACCCAAGAGAATTACAGCTCAATTGACAGAATAATCATCATCCATGTCAACAATGTAAAAATTAGCAGTAAAAATAAGTTTATTAACTTTCACTAGAACATCCTCAACTAGGCCTTTAGGATAAACATTAGACCTATTAGTTAGTTGAATTATTACCCTTGTATCCTTAAAAGGTCCTAAATTTAAGACTTTAAATATTGACAAAGGCATAATATTAATGAATGCCCCTAAATCAATCATACCTCTTTCTATTATTTTGTTGCCTATAATACATGGTATTGTGAACATACCTGGATCCTTGCACTTTTGAGACATTTTCCTTTGCAGGACTGGTGACACATTCTTAATTATTTTAATAAAGGACAATCTTCCCAATATAATATAGGTTCATCTCATGTCCCAAAGGAGTAAAGTGGTCTAGTGGTAAGTTTATCTTCCTTCTAGGTTCTTTCCTTTTTTTATATATAGGAAAAAGTTTGAGTGGGTTTGGTTCCAACTACTACCACGAATCAGGATGTGTCTCTGAAATCATAAGTTTAAGGATGGGTGCCCATTCTGTGAGGGGTTAACAGGGCCTGGGGATCAATGGAGCGGGGCAGGGCAGAGGGTCATCTTCTCCCCCCATTAAAAAATGGGGTCCGCTGTCCTATCTCCCATCACCCTCACCGCCTAATATATATATATACCAACAAGTATCTCCAAACACTTGGAGAATATCTCTTAACCCAATCTATTCCAAAAACTCCTTCCATAGCCACCTCTTCATCAAACCCAATTTTCAAACCTCATGAAATACCAACCAAATTTCAGAAAGAACTTCAAAATAAACCCTTAACCCAATTAGAAAAACGAATAGCCAAAATAGAACAATCCTTCTCTACCCCATTATCCAAACAAGGGTCAAATAACCAAGGTTCTGCAAGTGTTAGTCAAACGGCTTGCACAATAACCAAAGAGGAACCTCAAGAATCCTTGACCCTAAACAAATTACACCAACCCTCTTCTTCTTCACAAAACCAGATTACCAATTGGAAAAATTCACAAAAATTGTACTATTCCAGAGCCACATATCCAGACATCCTTCTTGAGGAAAAACCTAATATCTTGCAAAATTCATATAATGCTAACAACATAGATGAATGGAGCATAGATGGAATTTCTGAATACAACATTCTTACAATCCTTCAACAAATGACAATGGTGGCAACAGCCTATCGGACATCACATGGCTGTACTGACCAATTAGCTGCCATATCCTAATAACAGGATTTACTGGGCAACTAAAAGGATGGTGGGATGAACACCTCACCTCAGAAGACAAAGATAACATTATCAATGCCATCAAAGTGGATACTAATGGTGAGCCAATTCTTCAAGATGGAGACACCATCTCAGATGCGGTGGCAACCTTAATATTCACTATTGCAAAGACATTCGTTGGTGATCCAGGGATATTCAGAGAAAAATCATCAGAGTTATTAAACAATCTCAAATGCAAGAGTCTTTCAGACTTTCGATGGTACAAGAACACATTTTTAACCAGAATATACTCAAGAACAGACGGCAACAAGGCCCATTGGAAGGAAAAATTCCTTGATGGCCTTCCAAAATCACTACGAGACCTCGTTCGTGAAGAATTGAGGAATCAATACAATGAAACTGTACCATGGGAGGCAATAACCTATGGACAGCTAACCAGCCAGATTCAACAAGTGGCACTCAAGGTGTGCCGTCAAGACAAGATGCTCAGACAACTTGCAAAAGATCGAGCCCAAAGGAGAAAAGACCTTGGATCCTTTTGTGAACAGTTTGGGCTACCTAGTTGTTACAAAAAACCTCACAAACGGCCCAAGTCCCACTAAACATCTTGACAAAAACCCCTTTTACAAAAAGAAATACCAGCCCAAACAGCCTTTGCCCATACAACCTCCTCAAATCACAGGCCCATCTCCAATTATTTGCCACAAATGCCATAAACCTGGACATATAGCCCGATACTGTAAACTCAACCAAAGGATTAGTACTCTGGGGTTGGAAGACCAAATTAAAACCCAAATATCAAATCTTCTGATCGAATCAGAAACTGATTCTGAAAGAGAAGAGGATTATATCAACCAACTAGAAGATGATATTTCAACTTCTTCTTCCTTCCAAACCACCAGTGATAAAGAAGAAGGAGGTCCTACTATCAATGTCTTGACAAAGGATCAAAACCTTCTTCTAGAAATCATTGAAGACACTCCTGAAATAGAGAAGAGACAACTCTATTTAAACAAATTCAAAGAATCCTTAAACCAAACCACAAATTCTTCAAATCCTTTAGCCAAAGACCCTAGAATTCTTAAAACCTATAATCTCACAGATATTCTTGATAGATTTCCCTCCAAACCTATTAAACCTTTGACTCTTCAACACCTCCAAACAGAAATTGATACTGTAAGTTTTCTTATTTTCTTATATTCTATCATTCAATCAAATGGTCGGCTGAGCCGCCTATATTCATATTCATTTACTTGTTTTTATTTACTTTGTTTATTCTAACAATCCATGGCCGGTATTACCACCTGATCTAACATACTAACTTGTCTTTATATTTTATTTACTTTCTGTTTATACATGGCTGGTTCAACCGCCTATACTAACTAGTGGCAGTCCGACTGCGACCCACTTCCTAACTTTTATGCTTCCTCCTCTTTATTCTTATTTACTTTCCTGGTTTAAGGGGCTAACCCCTCGTCCCGTTTGGAGATACTTGTTGGTATAGTTGTTTTGCTCATAAATTCCTTGGATGTCCTTGCTATTGATGGCTCCTTCATCCTGGGCATTTTTGAGCTTGAATGGTTTGGCATTGATCTCCGTTGATTTGTATGAAAAGGTGATTGACTTTGATGGTGGAAGCTCTGCTTGGATTTCTCCTTCAGCTGTCTGCCACCTTTTTACCACATTTGTTGTTTGCGAAAAAGGATAATCAATCCCGTTTCTTTGTGAATATACTCCGAACCAATCGAAAAACTGAATATGTTGTTTTGTTCTTCTGAGAAACCCATAGAATTCTGCTTGTATTTTTTGTCGATGTTGTCCCTTGTATTTGTCAAAGAACCATATCCTTTTGAATAATTGTTGTCTGCATAAAATTCTGTTCTGAGATTCTGTTTGTCCATAGAAATCACCCTTAACTCATCAAGTTGAGGACGATTGTCTGTTATTGAAGAATATGTAGGAGATCTAGGAAGTCCTTCTTGTTCCACATCATCAGAGGATTCACTTGGACCTCTGACGGGGTAGGTTTGCTGGCTGCATACCTTGCCTGTGGAATTTTAGAAGAAAAATCTAGATCTTGTAGTCTGGTTGAGATAGAAGAAGCCAGTGGCCTGTCTGAAACTGATCTTCTTCCTGTTGAGTATCTAGGCATATCCATACCAGTTGTTGATGAAGATGATGCCCTGAAACTCATAGATCTGTCAAATTTGATTTGAACAGCTCCAGAAGCAAATTGTTGGATGCTAGAAACCGTTGTATTTTGTATAGGATCTGCTAGAGCAACTTCTGGAAGAAACCCAACTTTCCAGTAGTGAGATCTGATTCCAGGTGATAGATCTTGGAACTGTAATCCGAGATCTAGCCAGATCTGTTTGGAATAGGACTGTTTTTCCTTTTTACAATGTTCTTAGGGCTCCTGTCCTGAATGCTGAATTCATAACTTTGTATTGAATTCTATAAATAATAGCTACAGGAAGAGTCCCCATTTTGACTCTATAATTAGCAGTTTTTATGTTTAATGTTAGAGCATCTAGAATATTTTTGTCTTTTAAAGAGACTGTAAAGTTTGGAAAACAATCCAAAATATACTGGTCCTCCACAAAGGCTAGTTTCTGCCATTCCTAGGAGGGAATCATTGAATTCTAAGAATCTGCTGTCTCTAAGACAAAGGAGTAAGGATGTATCTAGCCCTTCTCTTATCAGAGGTTTAGCTGCAATCTGTACTAATCCAAAATGAATATAGTTGTATTTTTCCTTATGTTTTTCTATTGTTCTTTTGGATAATAGTTTGATTTCTTCATGATCAGCATCCAAAACTATAGTTTGTTCTACTGTTTTAATTGTATAATCTGAAGTGGAAAACATCCACTTTCTATCTCTTTCATATATGTCAGTTTGAGTATATTTAGGAATTTCCCAGTTGTCTATATCTTGATTAATATCTTGTATATGTATTTCTTCTTTAGTTTGTTGTTTGAAGAAGAACTAGAAGAGGTAGAGTTGGTTCTAAAAAAGGAAGTCATGAGTAAAGTAAAGCAATTAAATAAATAAGCGTAAATAAATAAATCAACTTTATATTCCTCTTCCCTTTGGCACAGAATCCTTCGGGATCCATGGAGAATAACCATTTTTCTTAAGCAGATTATAAAGGATAGTGTGAAACCTACAAGGAAAGATCTAATCCTTTTGAAAAAGATTAACTATACATGACGACCATATTTCCATCATAATAAAGATAGTATATATATATATATATAACATATTTAATATTATTAGTTATAAGTATCAGATTATGTAAATGTAATATAATTGATATTATTAATTATATTAGTCATTATATATTTATACTAATACAAATTATTGATTAGTTATACTAATACATTTAAACTAAATTACTAATTATACTTTTTACTAATTATACATTTCTTCTATTATACACTTTTTTTTTACTAATTATGCACTTTTGTAAGTGGGACGGGACAGGGTGGGGACCAGGCACTAGCGGGGTTTGACATTCCTACATAAGTCGCTTATTGAAATTTTTCCAGATTACTCACCAACACGGTGCACACATCAATACAACCATTTACGAAAAAGTGACCTGTAACAATTGAGTTAGCTTGTGTTGGCTCCTTCTGGGTTCATGATTCCATGTTTGAGTTGTGACAGCCCCACCTCCCCCTAAGGCGAACCAAAGGGTTTGGCGGATAGCCCGCCCAACTCTCACCAGAACTACTGAGTCGAATCATACAAATCCTAAATTACGCGCGATAGAACCCAAAGAAAACAAACAACCAGAGACTACTAAGTTGGAAACCTGATTTCTAAACCACACGGTGACCTAGTACTTCGATTAAACACCTCAACGGAAATAAAAATGAAAACGAAAACACAATTGGAAAACAGCCACGTCACAATCCCGCCAAGATCTGGCCGGATTCCAGGCCGGATTCGAGGCAGAAAGCAACTCAAATTTTTCCAACCTGCCTTGCCAATCCGGCCAAGAACTGGCCGGATATACGGCCGGATTCTCTGCAAGGGTTTCCTGCCAGAAGTTTTCTTTCCACGTTCAAACTCTGCACTCGTCCGAATCCCAAGCAAGTACAAGCAAACTATATATATCACACTAGAGAATGTACATTCCCAAACAAATGATCCACATAGACAAAATCCACCACTTTTATATACACACGTGGGTAAATGAACAATTCGAAAGGGAAACATTTGATTAAGATACAATTAGGGTTTTCCAATTTCAGAGGAGCTACACGAAAGAATATTTAAACTAGCTCCACTCTTATCTTCAAAGTCACAGTTCCAAAATTTGAACCCTGTAAGAAAAACAAGGTAACGGAAAAGGGGGGGTGAGCTTAAGCTCCATGAGATACCAAAAGTACAAGTAGTCACGCAACATGGCATTTCACTTTTAAATCATGCAATTATACACACCAAATAGGGAAATGAATAAATACTTCAAATGGAAAGAATACAGGTGGCTCTCAAGAGCTAAAAGGGATGGTAAAACTCGAGTATACCAGAACTTCAGAATATAACTTAGCCCTAAGTCGAGAATTTCGTTCCTGGCGGTGCTGGACAACACAATAGGCTAGCACGACGACTATGCCCCACTAGAGGGTCTAGAATTCAGGATTTCATTCCTGGCGGTGCTGGACAACACAACAAACTAGCACAACGGCTATGCCCCACCAGAGGGTCTAGATTTCAGGATTTCGTCCCTGGCGGTGCTGGACAACACAACAGGCTAGCACAACGGCTATGCCCCACCAGAGGGTCTAGATTTCAGTGCACGTAACCATACAAGTCCGCATACAGGAACAACTAATTCAAATTCATATAGTGATTTGACAATAAGCGAGGGAGACAAGTGTGGTAAAGACACCCTCGACTCGTCCAAAACTAAGCAGGTAATACAGTCAAGCAAGTCACCTTATGCAGGTATAGGTAACACAGTTAAACAACGAGTCATGCGAGTGGTACACTCACCTATATAAGCAAAATAACGTCCAAAATTCCTTCCGGATAACACCCTTAATCACCAAGAAACCCTAAGAATAATCATAAGAAAATATTACGGTTCAACCAACTCAAAATTAAGTGAATCAAAGAAAATCCGAATAACTAATAGTACAATGTATACGTATGATTTTGGAAGTGAAAAAAGTACATTTAACCCAAAAGACATGAGTAAAATAGTCGTAAAACTTATGCCCGCTCTTAAAATTTTGAAATCGCCATTTGAGTGCAAATTTGAGTAGCACGCCCTTTGTATTTACCTATTTTCCAGCCATTTATGGCTTCATTATTTTCCTCAATCAGCCCCCAAAAATACACACAAATAATCTCATTACAATAGCCGTTCAATAGGTTAAAAGTCATTCAATTACAAAGCCAAGCTAGAAAAGTGACCGGAATTAAGGTTTAAGACAAGGAACAAAATGGCGGGTTTGACATCTTTTAGCGTATTGATCACAACCGAAGCTACACCAATCGGATTGGGGTAAAATTTATACTGTTTCGAAGATAAGACATAGTTCTACAATTCCTATGAAGACACCTCAATCCAGTTCTCAATCTAACCTAGTCAAATTTACCCAAACAGCCCCAGATTTTCCAGTTCGTAGCTCACTGTGACATTCAACTAACAATCCTGATTTATTCAATCATATCTCAGCACACAGAACTCCGATTCAGTTGATTCCAAAGCCATTAGAAAGATAAGATACAAGGCTACAATTCTTATGAAGGCATCAAAGGCTAATTTATTCATTTTCAAAGCCAAACGATCCAATTACAGAGGCTGATTATCATTTCGGATAGAAACAGGGCAGCAGGGGTAAAATAGTCATTTCACAGGCTACAGTGCTCCGATTGAGCTGAAATTTTACAGGCATAATCTAGACTCAATGCTCTACAACTTTCATGTTTTTTACTAAGGCTAATTCAGCCTCCATCATATTCGAATGACACTGACCAGAACAGGGCAGAAAATTCCTGATAAAACTGAAAATTTCCATAATATCACTTCCAACCATGAAATATTGCATAAAACTACCAAAGTTGCCTCCATAAGGCACTATTTTGCAATTATTTGAAATAAAGAGAGTTTCTTAGCAAAATTACCTTAAACCTTAGGCAAGGAAGCTACCCACACCTTTCTCCTCCCAAATCATTCCACAAAACCCCTTAAGCTTCCTTAGAGACCAACTTCTATGGAGTATTTTGCAAGACTATCGGTGAAATCTCAAGATTCAAGCAAAGGATGGAGGATGAAGTTGGAGCTTTCTTTCTCTCATTTTTCTTCATATGGCTGGCCAAGCTAGAGAAGAAAATGAAGAAGATTTGGGTCAATTTTGGTTTTAGTAAAGTTAGGTAAAATTTGGTCAAGTCCAACCTCCAATGGTATCTTGACACTTAGCTTCTAGAGTTTACTCTAATTAGTTTTGTCTTCCAATACTAATCTTCCTAACTAATCCCTAATCATCTCTTAGTACCTTGTAAAATAATATCACTTAACACAAAACTCCAACTAGTGGTCAAAAATATATCGCACTTACCTTACTAGCGGGTCCCACATCCACAACGCACCTCAAACTTAACATGTACGCACTTATACTAGATAAATGATTTAAAAACGACACTCACTTATAAAATCTCTGAAAATTAATATACTAAAATTAAAGTAAGGAAAATGCAAGCGGAAAATAAAGTAATATTCAATAAAACAAGGAGAATTTTGCGGGTCCTCACATGAGTCCCCTTCTAATGCATTTTGACAGACATACTACTAAGGCACCTCGTCAACAGAGGAATTAGGTCAGGTGCTTCATCATCACAAGTCATTGATGTGGGTTCGGCTTAATTGGATGGAATCATGCAAATAGGTCATTTCATGTAACTATAATTGAGGGCTGGAAACAATGTTTTGAAACTCGGATCAGCTATCGACTCGGTCGAGGTCAAGGGTCAGAAGTCAATGGATTTGACAGGGTCGAACCCATCCAAGAACTGGATAACGTCATCATGATGTCATAAATATATTTAATTTAAAAAATTAATATATTAAGTAAAATTTCTAAAAACATATTCATACTAAGAAAGGTAGGTTCAATGTATATTTGATGTTTCTAAGATACTTTACAAGAAAATACAAATAAGGTAGTATAATTAAGTAGCAATTTATGCAATTTACAATTAATGCATATTCAACAAGTTTAGAACCAAATTGAAGAGCTTATTTGAAAAGTAATACAAGAATTTAGGGGTGTAGCTATAAGTTCTAAAATGTTTCTGGGTGTAATAATAGTTTTCTAGTACTCTAGGAATCAAATCATAAAATTGATAAAATATTTCTCGATGAATTTTTTACTTTCTTTTTTTTTTATGTTTTATCCCTTTTTGAGAGAGATTTATGGCAGGATATGTGAAGAGATTAGAGAATAATTAAAAGAAAGAATCAAAAAAGGAAAACAAAAAAGGTGAAAAAGAAAATTATGAAAAAAAATCCTGTTCGAAGCGGTTCAACTAATTTCTAGTCAAATCTGATTTTTGACTGGGTTTGACCGAGTTTTTGTTTGATGGTTTTTTAGGATAACTTGGACCGGATGTCTACCCGATTCCCTGTTGAACTAGCCGGGCCGAGTTTCAAAACACGGAAACACATCAAATGCATATTTTGATGTAATAATTGAAATTTTTAATGTAAAACCTTTTATAAGTGCAATTATACTAAAAAAATCCTGAGTTATTAATTGCTAATCGTTAGTATAAATTAAATGGCTAGTTAAAAAAATATTGTTGACAATAATAATGATTCATCTCTCTTGGTCATGCACTAGAGTTACTACTAGATGTTTAACTATAAAAAATGGTTACTAAATGAAATCTCTTTGCATAAATGACGAGATTATATGAAAGCTAAAGCAATTTTAAAACAGCTACATCATCTGAATTTTTCGTCCATAAAGAGCCATTCCCAGCCTCCCCTCTCTGTGGCTTGCTCTCTCTCCCTCTAATTATTTCCCACTTCACCAAGTATGAGAAAACCAATTCCATCAAATCATTTCACATGAGAAAACTAACTCCATGAAATTGTTTCACTTTCTTCAATGGCTTCCAAAAGTAAACACAAAGTTCTTGATAAGTTTTTCTAGTAATTTTTGTTATAATTTCTTCATTTAGACAAGTAGAAATATATTTTTTCCTGATTTACTTCTGAGTCAAAACGAGTCAACTCGGATGTATCTATTAGTTTTTTTAGTCTCCGTGTCAACTCAGTCCGCGTTGTCCAAATTCAAGCATGTCGCCGCCAATCCTGGTGTCTCCGATGTGTATGGGGTCATTTTCTGAATGGCCAGCCAATTTCTGGTGACGACTCGGCTGATCCGTCTGCTTCTCCATCCATGATCACACAGTCACTAACGTCTCCAGCCAAGAGCCCGGCCTAAAACCATTCGCAAAATTCAATAAATGGCTTAATAAGACTTGGTATATAGTACAAAGCTATGTACTACGTACAAAGAAAATGCGCATGGCAAAGCATAGGAGAAGGAAAAACAGAGAAGAGTTAACAATCAACTCAAAGAGGATAACAAACCTGATATGCAGCTCCAAGAGCAACAGCTTCATCAGGGTTCACAGTACTTTAGGCTCCTTGCCAGTCAGCTTTCTGA
Organism: Coffea humblotiana; assembly: GCA_023065735.1. Classification (NCBI taxonomy): domain Eukaryota; kingdom Viridiplantae; phylum Streptophyta; class Magnoliopsida; order Gentianales; family Rubiaceae; genus Coffea; species Coffea humblotiana. Next base: position 11,941,145 of record CM041217.1, read on the forward strand.
CAATATTCTGGACACCAGGTATTCTTGTTGATCCACCAACAAGAATTACTTCATCGATATCATCAAAAGAAAGCTTTGCATCCCTCAAGGAAGTCTCAACAGGTGTCTTTAGCCTATGAAAGACATCCGCAATCATCAGGCGCATACCAAAACTATCAACCGCAATAGAACAAAGCATCAAATTCAATTAATGAAAACCTGAACAACCAAAACTGGTACTGCCAAAATTACCATATCGCCTAAATATATACCTGTCTAGTAAATCTGAACATAATTCTTCAAATTTGGCCCTTGTAAGTGTCGTTTCGATGTTTTGGACCATCTGCATTTGCAGTAATACAAGGTAGACTACAAAACAATCCCACTCGGTGAAAATGCATATTGGACACAGAAGGAGGTGAACCACAAATGTAGTAGTAAATACCTAATTTTAGTTTCGGTTGAAGAAGACAATCCTATCTTTGCCCTCTCAGCTGTTTCTGTAAGACGTTGAAGAGCCTGTTTATCTAAAAGAAGATCTATTCCTACATTTCTCTTGAAGTTCTCAGGAAGCCAAGCAACAATTCTCTGTACAAAATCACGCATGGTATATCTATCAATAATCGGATATTCAAAAGGATGGTCATTACAATATTAGTTAGGCCGTCTTATACCTCATCAAATATATCGCCACCTAGATGTGTATCAGCTGCGGTTGAGTAAACTTGAAACTCTTCACCCCTCATCCGGATAACTCCAGGCAAAAGGAATGTCCAATCCAATAGTTAGTTGGAAAAGATAATAAGAACTAACCAACCATCCAAATATTCCCGAAACGACCACAATTCTCTTAAGGGTGCATTTGTTCCCCATAGAATTGGGGCTTAGAATTGGAAATGGGGCTTCATTCTAATATTCTAATTCCACGCAGGTCCAATTCCTTAGTTTCAATACTTTGGCTGGACCACAGATTTACAATTCCAATCCTACAACCAAGCCTCCAAAAACGCGGGTAAATACGCGAATCTAACATGGGTTAAAATTGAAAATCTGATTAGGCACAAAATCTTAGGAAGAAAACAAGAAACACACGGCCTCTTTATCTCTCTCTTGTACCATCACATAGCATATTCACCTATTATAAAGAAGTGGTCAATTCTTATCCAACTGAGCCAACTTTGTTAACTCCTTCTAGGTTCACGATTCCACGTTTGAGCCCCATTCAAATGCATTTTGCTCTAAGGCGCCACGTCAATAGAGGAATCAAGTGCTACATGATAGCCGAGTCATTGATGTGGGTTCGGTTTAATTGGATGTAATCCTAGCAAATAGGTCATTTCATGCAATAGCCGAGTCATTAATCATCGAGGGCTGGAAACACATCAAATGCATATTTTGATGTAATAATTGAAATTTTTAATGTAAAACCTTTTATAAGGGATTCGAATCTTCTGTCCCCGAAGTAATCTATATCCCCTCTGTCCCTTATTTGTAACACGTGTCTCTCGCCTTTTGTTAACCCAAACTCAAATAAAACGATAATAATCGGTTTACAAGTTTACTCAAAATCAATTAAAACAGATAACTAAAACTTTTTTTATTTTCTTTTTAACAAAAAAGAGTCTTGTTGATCATAAACCAACCATCCAAATATTCACATAATGAATACAATTACTTTAAGAATTTCAGGGTTAAAATGAAAAAAAAAAAAAGAGTGTGTATGTCTCGCCTAATAAAAATACTAATGTGTAGCAAATATTAATGTAATGATATCAAGGCAAGACAACTAAGAATAGAAACAACAGTAATTTATTAATCAATCAGGACGTATGTCCAAAATTCTTTTTCCTGAAAGATACAAAAAAAAAAAAAAAAAATTTTTGTTGATTCTGAAGAAGAATATGAGTAGGTTAGGCTGAACATCTGGGAGCATAGTTAATTCCAGTAATATGTAATGAAAGTTGACATTCCACGGATCTAGTTTATGATTCTGCTTCCTGAAATGCACAATGTAGGATTTGAACCCGACTTAGTGTGTACAGAAGAGTTCCAAAAAGCTCTCCTAAGCCATTGGATCAAATCGCAATGGATCTGTTGACTTGTTAGTTTGAATATGCTCATGTATTTTCAACCAAAGCGCAACTCCTGCATCCATTTGTCTCCCAGTCAGACAAGGCACAACCAGACAAATGCCTTGTTGAGGGGGAATCACCGATCACTCTCAATCCATTAAGGAACTACACCTGAAGAATGTGTTTGCTATAAAACTAGAAATATACCCCTGATATCTCACAAACTATCCAACTCTAGTACCCACAACAAAAGGCAAGTAGACAAATAGCAGATATGCCATTTTCTTCCTTTTGTTTTATTAAGTTCTAACAAGACGACGCAGTTTCTTTTTCATTAAATACAGTGAAAAAGAAATTGCATTTCAACGAGCTTAGAAGAATAGCTTCAGCCAACTGCCATAACCAGAAGAATAAGGTAGGTGGATGCAACTCATTAACTAAGCACCATAGCACGTAGACAAAGTATATAAAGAATAAGAGAGAAAAACCCTGTTCAAGACCCTAATAGTTGGTTCTCAACTTTCTTCGTATTTTCTCTGCAGCTTGAGAGTGGAATAAAGCTTTTAATCCACCATTGGAAGATTCATACAATTGAACGAAAATTTCTCAACAAAAAAGCAATTTCTAAACTGAACGTTAAAATGCTGTTACATCAATTAAAAGAAAGTAGTTGCTAATGCCTGTAACTTGTTTTTCTATCTTTAGTTAATTTTGATTTAAGTTACTCTGGTTGCAGTATATGTTTTGATTAGCCATGATTTTTTTTTTTTTTTTTTTTTTGCATAGTAGATATAATTTGAAGATGTAAATGATGAAGTTCCTTGAAGCTGTACAATTGGGAACAAGAAAATTATTTTGAGTTTAAAGTAAACTGTAAGATCATGTTCTCATTTTTTTTTTTATTATCTTCATTTTTCATTCCTACGGGTTAAAATAAACTTCATATAAAACGTGCAGCTATCCTCATCTCTTTGAGGAACACATAAGAAAGGGGGAGTAAAAGGGGATCAACTACCAAAAACCAATAATTTAAAATGACATCAACTAAAAATAACCATCAGAGTTGGTCAAGTGATCAAGAAAAGAATTTTATAGCTCACCCCACTATCAGATTCAAGTTCAAATCCTGAGCCTAATGATTTGGTAATAAGAAAGGGTGTGAGAAGAGGGAGGGCAAAAAAAAAAAAAATCAACCAAGGAACTCAACCACAACGAAATATAAAATGAAATTCAGGTGAATTTATTGCAGCCCAAATAATTTTAGACTGTTACTTTGGGTGGTGGGCTGGCCCACTGTTTAGAATGTTAAGCCCGCAACTGGAGTTAAAGAAGAAAATCAGTCCCCAAAAGGCAATTACTCGGAGTGAGCGAAGAATTGAACTCTAAGCAGAAAATTTTCCAGCTCTTCACCAGAAAAGCATAGATTTTCAGCAAAAGCATGCATTCCTTTACCCCAAAAAAAACATAGATTTTCAGGAAAAGCATGCATTCCTAAACTCTACAAAAATTCTGCACCACTGGCTAGCCACGCACCTAAACCATATCCGGTTTTGGGAGAAATTTTCATCTATCTTTCTAGCAATCTCCTATAGTAGCGCACTGGAGAGGTTAGGTTATTATCTGGTATCACTGGCGATATATATTTAGTTAATCATATGCCTTCAGAAGGAAAAAGCTATACAAACTTAACAATGATCTACAGATATTGTGACCCTACTATGCGCAGGCTGCCAGGGGAAGTAAAATTGGCAGCAAGAACCACAGTTCTGAATCTTCAAATATGACACCAAGCACACAGCTGAGCAAACAGGAACCAGATATTTGCATCTATGAGTACTGGAACAGTTACTCCAATCTTGCGCGTTTGGAGGATGCTTCATTCATCCATTGAATACATTTATCTTTAGATTCAAAGGGATGGGCAAGCTGCCACTCAATCAGCTTCTGTTGCTGCAAAGAACAAATGGGCAGAAACCTCAATTATTTCAGCTATAATGGATTCTATAGCTTTACTTCAAAAGTATGATGATTTACCCATTCTCTGACAAGTGGTCCGCCAGTCTTAAGATCCAAAATACTCATAATCTCCTTTCCATCCACCAACGGTTTTACTTCCCAAACTTTATCTAGACCTGCATCCACACAAGAGACAAAAACCTAAGAGAGAATAGCATTAAGTTATGAGACAATGAAAAAAATCCAAGTTCACTGTCAGGTTGCCATTCAAACATTCTCCCCACCCTTTTTCAAGTCATCTAAATTTTTGAAGGTGGGTTAATGAGCAAGATGGCAGGGAAGAAGCAGCCATTCTCAGAAGGACAAGTAAAAAATGATTACAGATAAGCAAGTAATTCTGTCAAGACAGAACTATAGAAGTGGCTTCTAAAAAATCTGTTGCATTGTTTAAGTGTTATTAGCAGAAGTTCCCAAGCTTATAGACCATTCAAAGCATTCTCAAGAAACCCTCTTTGTATGATTTAGTACTTCACAATTTGCTTTTAACTTTCAGAGTCAAAAACTCAAAACAAAATGGGGAGATCTAGATGCAAACATATCCGACAAGTGCATGCTTTTTAGAAAAAGAGTGCAAAAGCTTACTATCCAAACTATGCAGAGGATTATACTTTATAGTTCAAAGCATTAAAGTCAAACCCTAAACCCTACAACATCCAAAGACAAAAATTAAGGATGCTCCAAATGTTCATCTTCTCAGCAGAAATGATCAAACAGTTTCAGCTTCTACACATCTGACAATGCGATAAGAAGAGAATTTTACTCATAATGACATGCAGAGGCCTCATAATTTAATTCACAAAATAAGCATAGAACTCACAAGGTTCTGTAACCCATATAATAATTTCATGAGAAAATGCTGAAAGAAAGAATTAATTATCCCGAAAATCATATTTGTGATGCAGAAAACATGTATAAGGCTAGAAACCTTCCAAAAGATTCTTCCAGCAATTTGGTTTTGGTTTGGCAGCCAAAAACTTGAATAATAAGTTTGAGTTCATATAGCTTCAGGAGATTATGCTGAAAATTGAACAGCAGAGGAAGGGAACAAATTTTAAAATCCCACATAAGTTGCTTTGACACCAAAAGGTAAGGCTCATACAACTCCAAAATGTTCCAAACATTCTGGCTCCAAGCATAAATTCCACTGTTTTTTGCACACAGAATTTTTTTAAACACTCGTGGACTTCCAACAGCCAATAATAGTTACTTTTATGTCAAAAGTCATATACCTACATGTCTAACTATCCAACATTGTAAAACAAAGTCAGTCCTATCTGGCTCTTGCAAAACCCAAGTAAAATAGTTCAAAGTATGACTTGTCAGCAATAGCCACCAGTGAAACTTTCCCCAGAACTTTCCAAATAATAAGCCAAATGCCAATTGGCAGTACAAAGTTTACCCTAATTCTTTCAAAGTTTGCCAACTAAACTGCCAGGCTTGGGAAAATTCCACTTTGTTCCAATAAAGTTTAAAGAAGAAACAAGTTGGCATGCCAAAATCCTAATTAGATCTATTTAGAACCCCTTAACCTTAACCTACTGCAAACCATGAGGAATATATTTTCAAGGCCAAGAATTCTGGAAACACCACAATATACAGCTACGGCAAGCCAGTCGCAAATGCAGGCTACATAATGCAGAATTCTAGACAGATACACAATCCTCGGATTCCAACTCATCATCTCAAGTGATAGAACTACTGGTCCTACAAGCTTCTAGAAACTACTGGTTGCACCAACCAACCACAGCTACTTGGTTGTAAACGCACAATCAACTCAATGAACACTTTTGTACTTCTATGGTAAGGTAGACTTTTGAGTGGTAAGGGAGAAAAAACACTTCATTGGCTGGTAGTTGCATGAGACCTTACTGGGGATGAGAGCAACCAAGAGCAGAGATGAAAGCAGATCAAGGACAGTGTACACAGTTGTATTGCAGTCACAGAAGTTTTGAGATTCTAACTAGAATACTTTGCATACCCACTTTCACAAATGAAATGAAAAGAATAGCTAGAGATCTGAGCATATGAACTATCCAAGCTAAAAATCTCATCTCAAAACACATAGATGCTGAATTAGAGAACTCAACCACAAGAACAAGCACATTTTCATCTTCACCAAAATTTATATATTTAAGCTAATCCATAAATAAGAACATGAACAACAGATAGCAGCCATACCTTTTTCCAGAATTGCTTCCTCAACCATGTTATATACTTCTCTCCTCTTGTCAAATTCAAAAGAACTGGTGGCAGAATAAATATCTGTAGGGTATAACAGCATAGACAGCAGTAATGCAGCCCGCCAAAAGTCTTTAATGTCTCGTAAGAGTAATCCTGCAAGTTGAAGTAAATGTCAAGCATTGGTTGCAAAAGTCAAGGACACTATACTTGCAGAACCGGTAGATCATTCATCCACACAAATAATGTCTTCTTGAGAATTTTTTACAGTAAACCATTGTCTGTTATCTCACATGTCTCAAGCATTGGCTGCAAAAGTCAAGGGCACTATACTTGAAGAACCGGTAGATCGTTCATCCACTCAAATAATGTCTTCTTGAGAATTTTTTTAGAATAAGTTATTGTCTATCATCTAACATGTTCCCCCATCCTCCACCCTCCGAATATTTATTAAAAAGAAAAAAAAAAAGCTGTGTTGCATCTCATAATAAAGGTATTAGTTCTTTTTAAAATTAATCCAGAAGTCTCACAATAATTTTCAAGACCATTGCACATTCTCAAAATGTTTTTGTGCAGATATTACTGAACCAACAATAAACTTTAAATACTTCTAGATACTTAAGCACATCCTATCAACACCAAAAATCTTTTTCATGTGTTATTTCTGTTGTTGCAGACGCAGCATGGCCAAACTACCTTCAAGTACAGGAAATGAATCCCTAGGTTTCAATAAGAGCAGAAATCACAGTAAAGTGTGAGAAGCTCAACTGCACATTCAAATAAACCATTATCACCCGAGAAGTCCTAAAACATGAAGAGAGGCTGGGGAATGAAAAGATGGCAACAAACCAGCATCATTTCTGAAGCAAGCACCAATTGAAATAGCTTAGTGAATATAATAGGTCGATCTAGATTGGTCAATTTGGATACCCAGCAAGTGTATCTAAATTTATGGATAAGCAACCCCAGGCAATATGCAGGTTTGTAATGGCAGCACAGTTTCTGAACCATTTATAACCATTTCCAACCATTTCCTTTAGGATCAAATGTTCTATCAACACTAAGTTTTGCACACTCATTTCTATTCAAGCATAGCTCAAGAATTCTAGATTTTCAGCAGCGTTCACATCCTCTACCTTAGAAACTTCTATGTAATGCAATCCTCAATTTTTTTCAACTATCAGAAATTTAGACTGCAGAAAGTAGTATTAATAGTTTAGACTGCAATCCTCAATTTTTCTCAACTATCATTAGTATTAATAGTTTAAAGTCATCCAGTATATTTCGAAATATGAATGAGGCTTATCAAATCTTGATTATGTGACAGTCAGTTGAGCTAAAATCTGTTTTCGTTGAACACCAATGTGAGTAAACATTATCAAAATATTGAACTTGCAAGTAACATCAGTTCAGACTAAAATATACAATTCAAAGACAAGCAACATCATATATTATAGATGCCGAAAATCATGCAAAATTGTGTTGCAGGAAACAGTTATTTACCAGCCAATATTCTAAGTTTTGAAGCAAAAGGGACATCAATTATTTCTCTTTTCCAATCAACTTCAAGAATCTGTATATCCTCCTTGGATACTACAAAAGGAATCAAGGACACAAACTTTTTTGTTGCGATATGCAAGCTTATGACCTGCAAAAAATAAATAAATAAATTGAATATAGTCTACAAGCATCATGGTGTACACAAGCAAGGAATTAGAGAAGCATCAGCTAACAGATTTATTTCAACCACAAGAATTAGCCATTTAGATATAGCAAGTTATAACACTTTCATTTTAGCAGTTAGAAGCAGAAAGGAAAGTTCTGCCGCCCTTCAAGCATTCTTACATAAAATTTTCAAAGTTTTCATTTTCCATAAATTGTTTGACGACGAATTCAACCAATATGCGCTAAAGTTCTATTCTTTGAGAAATTACAATGATTTGTATCTAGTATTAATATATTAGCAAAGAAGTTAACATTTCACCATTATACACATTCATATATATCTATATATACATATATATATATATATTAAAAGAATAACAACTTACCATCTCAGCATCACTGGCCTTTAGCTTGAGAGAATTGCGAATGATGTAACTGACAACTGGAATCTGTTAGATATTTGAGCTTCAGTTTCAAATGACATGAACCGGTTAAAAAAAGAAAAGGATTTCTTGCATGAAGTTAAGATGCTAAATAAAAGTAAAGGGAACAATGAGGTCTTTCCACAAATGATCAATTTCAGAAAAACCACGAGAGTACCACAGCAATTTGGCAAAAACTCATGTTTATGGAGACTCTTTTCACATCAACGACAAACGGTTTAGTAAACAGCTTTGAAGGTGATAAAAACAAAGTTTAAAAGGAGGAAGATTCCAATGTGCAGTGAAAAAAATACCTCTAGACATTCACTTAATCATTTGGTTATCTTTGACAAACACAAATGCAGCATAACGTGTGCTAATGTACCCAACAAATGCATAAAAAGGGATAGACAGTAATTAAGAAGAATATCAAGAAATTACTCTACCTTTTTAGCTTTTTTTTCTTTGAACACATTCTCTCTAAATGGAAGAAACAAAGCAGCATACAGAAACAGCCGCTGTTGATCTGCCTGAATCCATTAAGCAGCATACACATTACAAACCTAAAACGATACCTTATGCAAAGAAAGGTAAAGCAGACTGAACATAGAAGCACAAATGTTAGTCTGATACCTACCATCGAACACTGAATGACATAAACAGAGTAATTCATACAAGAATGATTAGTTTCCAGAGCCAACTCAGCAGACAGAAATTGAAAGCAGTACAGTACAATAGTGAAACAAAATTTCTAACTAAATTCTTTCTTTTAAATGTCAGCCCCTTTTATCGGGAAAAAGAATATATGAACTTGTTTTGTATCTAAATTAAGTATGCATAGCTTATTCACTGCGTTCCATACCTACGGTTTTACACCTCCATCACAACATATGGGTCTGCAACTGTTCAATATCAACAAATGGAAGCACTCTCTTGCATCTTGGCATAGGATTTTCTATTCTATAAACTCTCTCCCACTCTCAGCCAACATAAGTATAATGGTACATTTGGGCAGGCCATATCAAGAACAGATGAATTGCCACCATGTATATTCAACTTACAAGTGAGGTATAAAGGCGAGACTAATAGGTTGAAAAGTAGATAATATTTAACTTTGACGTGAGATATGTGTTAACTCACACTGAAAGGGCAACCAATTGCTTCCAAAAGTCTCCAAGCAGAATCCAAGTCAGCAACACAAACCCTGAAAGAAAATAAATACTAACCATGAGAAAATAACATAAATAAGTAAACATGAAAAAATAAAACAATGCCAAAAAAGCAATTAAAAGAAGAAAACATTGCTCAGTACGCGGTAATAAATGAAAAAAGTAGTATTGTTGAGAAAACTCTCAAGTTGCGACTACAGGGTAGGCCCTATTATAAACTTGAGCAAGACACACTGAACATTGTATAGCAATAGTCCTCAAGGTGCACAAAACATTAACTACCAGTACGATGTCAACAGCAACAACCACCAAAAAAAAAAACGCTCAGCAAGGATTGGGAGTGCTGTGGGAATTCACAAACAGTTTTGAATGCATTCAAAGACTTACCAACCAAAACCAGTTCATAACAAGAACTGAGATGCCAAACTAAACCAGTTTAAGAAAATCAGGGTTAACGGAGTGCAACATTTTACAACTAAATCAACTGCAGAATGTCAGTAGTATCAAGATAACACTCCAGATGTTCAGTGACACATCATCATCACAGGAACAAAAAACATTACAGTTTCTACACACATGATGATATTTGACTTTTATGCCAACAATTTTCATATAAAGAAGAAGTCTGACAAACGAGTTAAGGAAGAGGAGAGCCATTCTTCAACAACATTATAGGCATAAATTGTCACTAATTATTGTTGTCAATACTATATTAAATGGAAAGGGTCCATAAGGATTGAAAAATTATTTGCAATATTTTTTCCTATTATGCACCATAGCTCTTTTATCTTTATGTGATGTGAGGTAAAAAGGTGATCACAAAATATGTTCAGAAATAATGTGTGAAATATACTGACAATCCAAATGCACCAAAGCCCCCCTTGAACAGGGTGCTTAGGAGACCAAATCTTTGTGACTACAAAAGTCCTCCCAATTTTTTAAACCAAGACAAAGAACCTATTCCACATCTTTTAACTAGCACTTACATTGTTTCATCCAAAATATAAACCAAAACAATATTAAAATTGGAAGCCACCCTCCTACTTTCAAGTGGCAGTTAGGAGACCAAATTGTAATGACCCCAACAGTCCTCCCATTTTTATTACGTGACCACAAGACCCCTTCCACTTTTTGGATTTGCAATTTATTCAACCCAGATTATAAAAGCATAAAATTACAAATAAACTACTGCAAAAAATGCATAAATTATATATGATTACCATTTCAATAAGTATGCTCCATATAATATGTGTATGCAATTGTGTGTGCTCAATGCTAGTGATCTTAAATGCAGGCTTGAATTGATATCTTATTTTATATTTTGCTGGTCATACATTTCATAGCAGCTGGAACTTGAGCACTTGACCTACATAACTGGGAAAATTCTGCTGAAAGAAGTTCCATACTTCTAATGACCTCTTTATTGTATTACATTTCATTCATCAAGGAGCATTCAGAAAGATATTTAATTCATTATCTCCTCCCTCCTCAAACAAATTAAAGAATCACCAAATACAATAAACATCTAACAAACATGACATTAGATTAGGAAGGGAAATAAAATGGACAAGAATGGTGATAAAAGTCAAAAGACTAGACAACTGATTAATTAAGGTGAAAATCAAACAAATATTGTAGGATGACTAAGAATTTGTGATACCAGAGATACACTCGGTCAGTAATGATTACGGCCCTCTATCTGTCTAGCCCAATTAAATCGCTTCATTTCATAAGTTTGTACTCACTTAAAAAATGCATAACAAGCCCATGCTCAATGCTTCTATAATGAAACACGATCATCACCAACAGAAGGTAACATGAAAAGAGAAAAACCTATCATATCTATCGGGAATTTCAGGCTCAAACTCCAAAGGAAGACTGAACACGGCACCAAAAAGCTGCAAATCAGAAACATAGGTCATTGCTTTCACCGGTTGATTGCCAGATACCATAAGATCAATCTGCGTAATCAAATATGAAACAAGAAAAAGATTAAGTTAGATCATGCATCAAAATAATCTGTTGTCATAGAACAGTTGACTTTTTTTGAAGAAAAGAAAAAAAATTACTTAAAAGACAAGCAGTATGAACATACTTCATGACCAATACGTTCTCTGCTGATTTTATTTGCAATAGCAGCTTTGACTTCCTCATCAGAAGCAGCTTTTCTCAACTCTTCATCCAGAGCAAAACCAAACCGTGCACCTGACATCACCAGAAAGCAGTAAGACATACAGGAAGAAACAAACAGTAGATCTGTTGAAAAGCAACGAATTCCCCAGGAGGCTCCAAAGGGGCAGACAAAGTGTTTTAAAACTCTCTGCATCAATCCTTAGTGCCCAATTGAATTATCAAAAAGTGTTATTCCATGTTTGCTAGACTTCAGACGTGGTAATACCAATCATACTTATATAGAGATACAATCCCATGCAAGCTGGTAAAACTATTTATCTGGAAAGAAAACCAAAAGGCTTAGTTGCCTCCATAAATATCTGGAAAACCAAATTTAAGAAGACAACTCGAAGCATTAAAAAATCCCTGTTACACATCTCCAAAAACCCCTAGGTCAAAGAAACATGATCTCAATGTAACAGTCTGTTAACTAATAATGCCTCAACCTTTTGCAAGCAAAGAAATCCTGACAAGTATGGGAGTTGCAACAAATCAATGTCAAGCAAATATCCAAATCTCAAACTATTTTTAAACCAAAAATTCTTGTCATAAATTTATTCAATAATCATCATAGAAGTACAAGTACTTCACAACAGAAGTTGTCAAATATCGACAATCTCATATATTCTTAGCTTTCAGTACTATAATTTCAGACAAGTTAAACAAAACAAACAGACAGGACATTTTCTCATTAAGCATAACAAACCATTCCAAAGAGAAAACCCCCAGTCACATCTGAACCGTATTCCAGACTAGAGGTCAGTAACCAAACATGAAGGATGTAAATGATCCAAGATTTAGACTATTTAATTCACTTCCTTCTTGATAAAGTTCCTAGAGTACTAGAGATACCATGAAAGAACCTTTTTTCTGATAGGATTATCCACAGATATCAGAAAAACCAGTACAGACAGACTTGTCAAAAGCAAGACCCATCCTTCAAAAGACTAGCAAGAGTAAGACAAAGAACAAAAAGAAGGATAAGACAGTTGTTAGGTGATTTCAAGTCATATGTGTACTACACATGACACGACTTGCAGTTAATGTATTCCATTACCTACATCTCCTCTTAACAATAATATTGTGCAATAAAATAGCCAGATCCATATTAGTTCAAATGTTTGTGAGGCCAAATTCTCAAGATCCAACTCCACAAACTCACTACAGCAACAACATTCCCAACATTGTCAAAAAATTAGTCTTCTCTATAAATGAACCATGTCCTTTTTATTAAATTTTTTTTACACTAATTTCCATGGAGCCAAACCCTTCAAATTCTGGTCTATTAACAATCCCAAGTCAACAAACGACCAAAATCATTTGTTCCTTTCACTATATTGTCATTCTGTATTTATGATTTCTACGGACATTCACGATTCACACTCATCAGAAACCTTGGGAAGTCAAGAAGAGCATTAAAAAATTACTGTCTCTTTTACTGTTTTTCAATGTACAATTTGTTGAATGCATGCCAAATAGAGCTAAACTCTGTTCCGCAAAAAGCTACACTAGCAAGAGTACTCAAAGAAGTTTGGTTTCCAACCCTCATACTCTACCATGACATCTTCTCAGAACTCTCAGCCAAGATAGAAAATCACAAATTTCCTATTAGATATGAGCATGACTAAATACATTAATTCATCAAAAAGACTTCAATGTCCTTTTCACAATAGTAACTTTTGTCCATGACAGATGACACGTCTTATCACCTTATATTATCATCAAAAGGTGGAAGATGTCCTGAAAATGACTTTATGGCAATAAAGACAGATATGTTGCACCCCTCAAATTAAGTAATGGTCAAACAGAAAGCCAACTACAAAACCTAAAATACAGAGAAAATTACAGATCTGCAATAAAGCAGGAGTAATGCCTTGCAGTCTGAGCCTTGAAGAAAAAAGCACTCCCCTGATCATGGTAGTCCTAAGTGTCTATAAATAGGTAAATCTGTGTCACAATGAGTCGTAACACCTAGGCAGACAGCAAGTGCAACTTCTATAACTATTATCCTTCAAATGCATATATATTTGTTTGTAGGAGACAATGAATCAGAAATGGATATGATTCCTTAGTCTGGAGAATTCTAGTCAATTAACTTTTCCATAAGATTTAGATGAATACAGACAAAGAAATGCAACCTCAGTATCTGGTACCATCAATATACAGTTGGCAATAAACTTTGCTGCCTTTATGCAATTTCTATCATGTATGATAAAAAACTCTAGTCAACAGCTCCAACAATTACAGAAAAAAAGCCTGAATCATTTTCTGGCTTCAAAATCTAGTACTCTACTGCCATCAGTCTTTTCTCCCTCAAACCAAAACATTCTGGCATACTAATAAAACAGCAACTAATGATGTTTATCTGCATAAGCATTTCATAACTGCTTTTTTCCAGAAGCGTGCCTGTGGGATACTTCAAAAATTCCCATAGTTAACATACCTTACACATAATCAAAATAATAAACCTAGACTTCCTCTACAGTCGCAATCCTAAACATAATCCATTCACCTACTTCTTTTCTTCCATTGTATTCAAATCAAGATTAAGCTTGCAATGGCACCTAATGTATGATTATCCTGACCACCAAAACTAGTTTTACAAACTGACATGGCTTCCAAATTTCCTATCAATTACCCCTGCAAATGCTCAAATTTCCAAACCTCGCCTTCCCATCCAACCAACTTCTACTGTTCTGGGATTCAGAGGTTTCCAATTTCTGAAGTGCAACACCTAATATGAGTATCTATTCAGCGCTGGTATATATCCATCCAACTCGTTCAATACCAGGAAGAAGAGAAGAGGGACAAAAAGAAAGAAGGTAAATAAAGAATGAAGTCAAGAGTCTGTCGCTACCAAAACGTATAGCTCGAAGAACTCGCAGTGGATCATCCAAAAAGGTTTGCTTTGGAGGCAATGGAGTCACTATTTTTCCAGATTTAAGATCTGATATGCCTGAATTGAAAAAAAGTAGAGCTTTTTCAGAATGGGGAAAGACCCCAAAAAAATGATGCACAAAACTACATCTTACGGAAAAAGAATGCAAAGATAGTAGAATATATTCAATTTACCTCTTTCAGTCAAATCTTCCACTGAATCTTTGTTAATGTTGTAGAACAAACTGTAGCAACAACATTGTAAGTGAAAGGCAATGAAGGGGGAAAAACAGGTCAATTTCACTGTTTCATCTGACTTATTTACAAGAAAATGTACTGTTATCCCTTCCTAATAAAAGAACAGAAGGATAAAGAAAGAAAAAAACCAAGTGACAAATGCGCTTCCTCAGTTTCAAGTTTGAAAAATGACAAAAAAAATTGCAGAAAGGAACGGGAAGAGAAAATCAAGAAACGCATTAAAAAAATCCAGCACAAAGCAAGCAGATAGCTATTATTTTGCCCTCTCTAACGGATAGACATACTTTAGAAGACAACGATAACCAAAAAAAATGCGCGCTGACAAATACCTGTTAATGGTTAAATCCCTACGATATGCATCCTCCTTTGCAGTACCAAATCTCTAAATAATATAAAATAAAATAAAATAAAAAGAGGTCAGAAAAAGAAACAAAAGGTTTTCAACATCCTTAACTGAATAGTCTTTCCCAACACGAGAGTTTCTAGGAAAAGCAGATTTCATAGTTATACTGCAGATAGAAACTCAAAATGCATGGCACACTTAAGAAATCCCCCTCCCCTCACACCCACCCACCCCCCCCCCCAAAAAAAAAAAAAACAAAAACCACACCCCACCAAAACAAAACAAAACGGTAGGCCTTTGCACTCAGAACCACAATGAAACTAGCAAAGCAAAACTCATTTAAGGATAAGCATTAGTGAGAAGAATTTTAGCCCTACCAAACTACTCATAATAAACAATTTGATTCAGCCATAGTCTCATATCTTGTTACAGTAGAGTTTCTACAAATTTCTCAAGAAAGATTTCCCTTAGGTTTGATGGGACTTTTTAAGCCACTAAAGTTATTAGTATTAAAATGATTCCACTTTTTAACTTCATTTTCTTCATAACAGGTAAATAACTAAAATCTTGCAATAAATGTGACCAAATCACAGACTTTCTTCAATTGCCATTTCATGGTTTACCTTTTATGACTTGACAAGGAGCATACTGGTAGGGGTGCAAACAATAGTATAAATAACATGGAGGTACAATAATGTGTGACTGAGTGAGGACTTGCATGCAGAAAATAACATACAACTAGGATCACAAAGATTGGAAAAACACAATTTTAGAAGACAAAGAAAACTTTCAACATTGAAGCTGTTGGTTGCAAATTAGTGCCAAGACCCCAAAATATTGTATGAATAAAAGATTCCTAACTTCTGGATCATAATTGTTACCAAATTCATACATGTTAAGAAGTCTATACATGACAACCATGTCCAGTCCATGAGATGTCATCTCAACAAGTTCTCCAAAACATCTACAGAGTAAAGCCTCCAACATAATCTTAAAGCCAACCCTTTTTGCTGTATCAGTTCTTACCATCACTGGGATACGGCTACTCTCACTATAGTCTTCAGATCTTAAGTTAACAAAATCAATCCATACATCAAACAAGCGCATCCTAGCTGTTTCCAAGTGTTTTGACTGATCAGGATTGCTGCAGCAACAAAAACAGAAAATTTCTATTTCAATTTCACCGTCAAAATGACACATTCTAATCTGCTATTATCAGTTTCAAGAATTTTCAGCTAGAAATAAGGATTAGCAACTATAAAAGAAAATTATTTCTTATGTGAAATTAATCTGATAAAAGCTCAATTACAGACTTTAGCCCCAAAAAACTCACAACTGTACCATAGACAATTAGATTACGAAAAAAAAAACTCCAATCTAACAACTGTAAAGCCAAGTTTGCACGGTCACATAGACCAGTAAATCTGGCTCTAGATGAGTACATGACAAAACCAAGGAAGACCAGCCCTTGGAATTTGTATCCATTCTTATAAATGTACAATCAGCCCACCCAGATATCTAATGCACTCTACCTTTACATAAACCAATAAAAGTAGTAATTTTGTTAAGGAGCACCAACTGCTTACAGCTCAGTTATCTCTTATAGCTCTATGAAGTTAAGGCTGAGTTGTGCACAATCTCCAAAAGTAAAAGGGTGTTCCAGAATTGACATGTAAGTGGTTTCTGATTAGGGTCCCAATTGAAAGCTCCATCCCAATCTGTATGTACGTATGTATTGCAGTTTCACCATAGATTGAGTCATTCGGGTACTGGTCGATGTTAATTCAGTAGAAGTAATAATTATGAATCACAAAATACCAATACAATGTGCTTGCGAATTTGCATTTTTCGGTTCGTTCTCCCTAACCTTCTCATATATTCAATAGACATTAATAAAATATAACCGCAACGAGCTATAAACTCTAAGAAGAATCCCACATGAACAAGATACACATGTAAAAGTACATACAGTAATAAACACCTAACACATATGAACACACAAATATCTGGCGGTACAAAATAGTACTAAAAAGTGGAAATTCTAATGAACAAACTCAATACAACAATGATTGAAAAAAAAAAAAGAAAGAGCATTGCTCATCTTACTTATCAAGTCAAAGAGTTAAATGCCTTTTTCATCCCTCCTTTTTCTTGTCACAAAATTTAGCTAAAATTCATAAAAACACAGCAGCATCATTACATGTCAAATATGTACTAGCATATGATATAAAATGCCAGCATGCAACCTGTCAGGAAATCAGGATACAGAAAAGGGGATATGTTGAATGCTAAAGAAACTTAACATAGCATTGAAAAAATAAAATAAAACCTGAATTCATAGAGAAGAAATCACATTTGAAACTAAAATTGTATAAAAATAATTGGTTTGGTAAATAATTTTTAATTATACAAGCTAAGATTGTAGCTTACATCTGATCTTATTCAGATTCAATAACATGCCTATACGTAAACATGATCTACATCCAATTAGATAAACATTTCCCCTCATCTTCACAGCCCTCCACTCCTCCTCGCCAAGATTTCAAAGTCGAAATTTGCTTCTTTGTACCATCTCTACTTCCTCCAACCCCATTGTTGCTTTCGAATTATTATGACTATTAGCCCTTCTCTTAGTTTTCTCCCAGCTTATTTTTGCCTCATCTTTTCTGCTTCTTTTCCCCTCCTTCCAATTTTCATTGTTTCAGCATCCATATAAACTTATATTTTGAAGCAGTAATGTGATTGAAGTTGCTTTGGAAGACCTCTAAAGTTGCTCTACTAGTGTTAATTTGGAGGGATTTTGTTCAAATTTTACAGGTCTTTTCATCTGTCCGGCCTGGCATCTTTGTATATCCAGTATCTCCAGGTGATGATACGTGTTTCTATCACATAATACTACAAGATACAATAGCTAGAACATTTTACATAGCCCGTAAGACTTTCCAATTTGCTGCCCCTTGCACCGTTTACTGCAATTTTAGTCAACAAGCTAATTCATTTTAAACCCATTTCAAGACTGAAGAGACACATAAGTTTCCAAAAGAAACATTCAATAATAAAATATGCTTGACTACCAAATTTTGGTAAGTTCCTCACTAAAATTTACATGCAAAGAAAGTATGCATTACAAAAAGGATGGAGAAACAAATCAAATCACGTACCACTGAATAACACCTATTCCTGGAGTTTCCTCACCAGTATATGACAAGTACTCATTGATTTTTTCACAAAACTCTCTTCCCGACATAGTGTCAATAGCAATATCGATATCATCACTATCTTTACCAAGAAGCTGCATCAATGATATTCAGAAATGTATTAAGTCATCAAAAAAATAAATGTGTTTTATATGATAAATTCAATTTATATCAACTGATGAATTTGTTCAACAAGGTTTAATAGAGAGCCAACACATTTCAGTCCACCATCAAATGATGCAAGCTTAAAAGAGAAAGAACCAACCCCCAAAATCTACAGAAAATGTAAAATTTACAAAGCAGGAAAAAAGGGGGTCAACTTTAAACTTTTGCGGCATCTAATGTAGATATCCTTTGCTAATACTAAAAGCCACCAATAAATCAATATTCAGACTTCCCGCCAAAAGTTAAACCCATCTCCTTATCTTCGGTGAATAATTTTAGTACTAATTTCGCCCAATTTTCCTCCAGAAAATCTCATATGCCCCCAACCGAAAACAGAATTAAAAAATTCTGGTAAACTGAACCAGAGAGAGAGAGAGAGAGAGAGATAACTACCAAGAATCGCAATGAAAAGGAGGAAAATCAATAGCATTCACCGAAAAAAAAATTAACTACCCAGAACCTCAATAAAAAGGCGAAAACAAATAGCATTTCGCCAGAAATAACTTACCTTATCACGAACCCAGCCACCGGCAACACGGAGTTCAGTTTCGAGATCAAAATGGCGGACAACTTGAAGAAGCCGATCAAAAATTTCCTTCTCCTTTGGGGTTAATTTGATGTGGTCTTTGACCTGAATTGGCGGTTGAGACGATGCAGTAGTAGTAGTAGTAGTTATCGCCATTGTTGAATTGTAAAATCGAAGAAACGGTCCAGTGGATTTGAAGGAAGAGAATTTCAAGGAGGAATTTGCAGTGTTGGGGCGAATTGGGGATATTCTCAATAGAGGAAAGGATATCAAAGGACGGAAGAAAAAAGGTGGGGTTTGGGAAGCGAAGAGTCGGTTAGCGCTTCTGTTTAAAGCAATGGGCAGTTTCATACTTAGTTCGCTTTGACGGGTTCTGGGTTTAAAGAATTGGACGCAATTTATGGCTAAAAGGGTTTATTGACTAGCATTTTCCACTGCAGCGTGTAGGGCTCCAAACGACCGAGTCGAGTCGAGTTTTGATTTTATCGAGTCGAGTCTTGATTTAATTTCATCGAACTCGAACTCGAGTTAGAGCTCGACGAGTTGACAATTTTGAAGTTCGAGCTCGACTCAATTCGAGTCGAGTTCGAGCTTTTAAACTAAAAATATTTATTTTATTTTTTAAGAAAATAAATAAAATAATTTTTTTCTTAATAAATAATAAAATATTAAGGATATTTATGTAAATTTACTATTAAAATAAAAATTATATATATATATATATATATATATATATACTCGAGAGCTTAATATTTTGAACTCGAGTTCGAACTCGACTTTAACTCGACCAACTCGAGCTTAAATCGAGCGGCTCGCGAGTGGCTCGATTTGTTTGCACCCCTAAGTGTGGGGAGTCAGGGAAAGCACTTTCCTCGTATACACTTCCCACCCCTAAATTACGAGATCCGAAATTCGAATGCTAAATTTAACAGCAAAGAGAACTTAAAACCCTCTCTGTCTGATCATTGGACTAAATCTAACAATAAAAAGAACTTAAATAACTTTCATCTGCCCACTCAACTAACCCCATTGGTTACGAAAAGGTTGCAACTCGTCGTTATCAATTTTTTTTGACTAATTTGGATTTGTTTTTTAATTCCAAAGAATGAAATTTGTGGGTTTTCTGGCAATTTAGTAATAGGTCAATTGGGTATCAATAAATTTATCAAATCTTACAGGTATCACACAAAAAATGACATCCCCAATGATGTACTAGAGGTTTCTCAAGAAAAGGGAAAACAATTTTCCTTCATACCAAAAGAAATTCATGCACTAGCTATGAGCGTAAAAAGTAAAGAATCATTTTGGTTCTTTTACACCTTTTAATGTTTTTCTTGTAACAAACACACAAATAAAAAGGTAATTTCCTTCTAACTTTCTGAAATTCGTTTGTTTTCCTCCATTTGATTTTCTACAACCGAAAACTATCCAGCCAAAACTTAATTTGATAAAGCAATACTTGTTGTTTCAAACTTTACACTTTCTGCAGGCTGCTCAAATCCTGTTGGCTAATTGCTTATTCATCAAATGGGGAAGCTTCATGTGGACCTCCAAAATTCCTTTGTATCTGGTTAAAATTGGGTAGGCACTCGTTACAAATGTTGAGGAATTTGTCGCTATTTCCATGATGATCCTATACTCCATACGTTTCATTCTTTGAAGATCCACTATGCTCACGGTTAAAGTATACTATATGATACAGTGAATTTGGAAAGCTTCATATCAACACAAAGAGGCTCCAAAATCCAGCCCACAACTCAAATACTCCTGTCTCTGAAGATTCAAAACCTATGATCCCCTGGACATTGAAGAACGGAAGTGACAAAAAGTAAAAACAGTGAATAAAAAAGCTGATGGAATCAATGGACTACCAGCCCTCTAAAAAATTACAGTGTAGTTCAGTTCTACAATTCTACTGTTGTCACCTTGCGAATATTTGCCAACAGAGTCTCCAGCACTATAGCAAAACATTGACTAGGGAACAATAAATTGTCGCATGAGCACGCAATTAGGAAGTCAATGTGCTGGCACATTTTCTTTTTAATGCAATCCAGCAGCTGAGAGGCTGCAACCAGATAGAGCTACTCTTGTTTCGTCCGTGTATTTGATGAATCCTCAGGTTCAGTAGATTCAGAGTGCCGAATACTAGCCTTGGCCTCTGCAAGGAATTTAGGATCTGGCTCATGCTTATGTGACGGTTCCTTCATTGCCATATAAATGTAGAATGCAATAATCACATTGACAGAAGTGACAGCCAGGAAACCGCTCAACAATGTAACAGAATAAGGAGACAATTGAGTAGAACCTATTAAAAAGTGGACATGTTAGTTAAAATGACTTATAATCACAGCAACAATGATACTGAATGTGACCAGAAGGCCAGAATGGAAAGGGCAATGGAAAATAATCTATGCTGAGTTTTCAGGAGGTTAAGTAGCTAAATGACAAATCATTTAATAGTGGTCCAAGCGAGACAACAATATAAATGCAACCAAAATGCACACATTTGTATATAATAACAGCTAAGACTCTACTTAAAACTATCTAAACGGCCTCCAACAATGAACAGATAATCCTAAACTGCGAAAGAAAAGAGGACAACCATGAAGGATCAGAGGCTAAAACTTAGACAAATATGGATCAAAATATTAGACTTCAATGTAGAATCAGTGCCTCAGATGTTCACATATGTTCCGTCATATTTAACATCTTTCGAAGAATTTCAAGTAAGGACAAAGAATTATGACAACAGCAATGATTTATGAACCATGTTGCATTACATTCTTTCCCCTAAATGAATCCCCCTCAAGGAAAGGGAAACCAAAAGGTTGGAAAAACAAACACAAATCCTCAAGCAAAGGGGCAAGGGGAAAATTTAGGCTGTACTGCCTCAATCAAAATATACCATAGCCCACCCCCACAGTAAAACCAATGCCACTTCTCAACAGCAGGACATACAGTCGGTAATTAAGAAATTTAATTTTGAAATATTACCTACCTGTAACGAACATCAATGTCAAACTACATGTAGCAAGAACAGATCAAGGACGCCCTCAATAAGAAATACTAACCTAAAACCATCACTCATGTGAAAAACCACCATTTAGCCTCCCCTAGATAGAAGCTGTAAAACAGACTTGACTAATATTATCACCGTGCAGCATAGCCAAAGGACAAGCATTCAATTCTCCCCCACTTCCCATGGCCTTACATTTCATAGCAATTCCAGTAACATGACAGTCACCAAAAATTGACCAGCCAAATCCTTCACAGGATACTACATTACCAGTGAACTCGTGAAAGCACAGATCATTACCTATAATACTTAACGGTATAAAATTAACATTCTACCTCCCTCCTTTACAAATAGGCACAACCTTTTTCTGTCTTATAACAGTTCATTTTTCTACCTGATTTGATTTCCTCCACGAAAAACTAATGAAGTTAAAATTCTGTAGGTCCCAGATAAAACAAGTACTAAATCTTGGCACATTGAGAAAAGCTCTGCCTTTGTCACTTCAATTCAATGATAACACTTTCTGGCTGTTAAACACCTATTTTTCTAGCAGGGATAGGTCATGAGTGACAGACATGTATTCCTTCTGCCAAAGATGCACCACAGAATTCCATAGTAATAAAATTTACACTTAGCTGAAAAAAAGCAGGTTGTCTTCAGTTTTTTAGTTAACATATCTCTGAATAACTGGCATTTTCAAAGCCCGAAAACTTCATAACCCTTAGAAATCAAGCTTTATAAAATGCCTCTTTCAAGGACAGATTGTGGGAAAAATCTAGACCGACACTTATCAATGTTTTCACACTATAAGCAGTCAAAAGCAGCTATTTTCAGCAAGTCTGCAAATAGAAAATGGCTAAAGATAAAAGAAGCATGAAGCTGCTAAGAACCACTTACCAGGAAACAAATTATGGTTGAAACCATATAAAATAGCAACAGGAGCAGCCCACATAAACATAGACGCAATAACAAATTTTTGTATTACTCCCACCATGGTAACTTGTACCTGTAAATGCCATGCAGTGTCAAATTAAAGTGCAAAATGAACCGAGTCTTTCATTGAGAGTTTTCACAGTAAACATCAAAACGTGCAACAAATCAAATAAGCATCACCAGGTATTCACAAAATTTTTAACTCTCATCAATGTGAGATCCATCCTTGAAACATCAGTTGCAAATTTTACAAATAAATATTAGAAAAGGAATCGTATAACCAGGGAATGTCAAATGGGACTCCAAGGCAATACAACAGTTATTAGAGCGCTCTATTAACAAGTTTGTGTACTTGATTACAAAAATTAATATCAAATATCATGACAAGAAGGTTTCACAGTGACAACCTCATTTTCATGCTTTGTTACGGACAGCTTTTCTTTTTAAAGCAAATTACTGATTATCTGTGTAATTGCAAGAACATTTTATTCTTTTAAATCTTTCAAAAAGCTAAAAGCTGTAATAAACACCATGAGAATCAATTTTTCTTTAACTTAAAGTAAGCTAAAATTAAAAGCTCTAACCAATTGAAAGCACCTCAAAACAGCTTTTAGCAGGGAAAGCAACAATGAGAGAGCTGTGGAAGTACCAAAATGGGTAGAAGTTTGGCTAGTATTGAGGGAAAGCAGGATTGGGAGCCTGAAATCAGAAATGTAGGTGTAGTAAGGATTTGCTAGCGAAAAAGGAAGCACAAATTTATAAATAAAAAATAATGGAAAGAATGAAAAGATATCAAGGACAGTATGAAAGATTTTGCTATTCCCCTCAAGGCACACCATATATGCATGAATGTTTATGCAGATGTGCGTGCTTTGATTTTCCGTCTATTTTCAATCATGTGAAATATATTACCAATCAAATAAATGGATTACTTTTTCATGTCAATATAGTGACTTTCTTAGGAGAAGAAAGCAGTACAAGTAAGTGAATTGCATTTATTGTAAATTGAGACTGCTAGCGTTTATACCATTTCAGAATTTGAGTTTGCACTCTACTATGCAGGATGAGGATTTTTTTTTTCTTTTTTCTCTAGAATTTCCCAAAGTGTTACAAATTCAATGAGTTTCCATGTAAAGCACGCTTTACGGTTCAAGCGTCATTTTGCATAATCCTTTACAGTAATCACCCACAAGGAAAGGAATTAATCTTCCCCCTCTGGAACTCTTAAAAGAATAAGTTCATATTTACGTAGTTTAACTTATATTTCCTGAGCAACTCTCCATATTTAGGGTGGTATAAAATAAGGTGATGACACAAAATGGCAGTATGGTCCACCCTGTCTAGAAAACTACAGAACAATGGTGCTATAAGCAAGTGCCAACTAAAACCAATCCCTCTATAAATACAATCATATATTTGTCCGCCATCTAATTCAATTCATTATTGTTTTCCTTCAAAGAAAAAATTCCATCATAAAAAATTTCCTGAAAGCTATTCAATGCAAATATTATCATACCATTTGACACCAAAAATTTCAATTCCAGAGTTTTTAAATCACCTCGGGTTAATTAGTACATATACTGATTTTCAAGACATATTTTTCGTTCCCTTGTAACAATGTTTAAAAAAGTTTACACAATCCAAACTAATGGGAGAACTTTCGCCCTACACTAAATCATTTGGTAACTCCAAATGACTAATATACAATCCATATCCATTTTCTAACTCCTCAACTCACCTAAAAAAGTTCCCCTAACCTAACCCAATCAAGCTAAAAATTTCCAAATACAGCATCAACAAATGAAGTTTTCGAAGGAAAAAAAAAAGCATAACCTTTACACAATAGAAATCATTATGCGCAGAAAAGCTTCCTCCTTGACAACAATTCCACTCACCCAGCAATTCAATTAAACCTAAAAAATTAAAAGCGGTCCCATACTCAATCTTCAACCCAATTTCCTTCCAAAAAATAAAAACCTAATATTGATAGTCATGTTACATAATTACACACATACATGAACGAACCTGAGGTTGCTGCCAAGAGGCTGATTTGAAGGAGAGTGATCTCGATGAGAGAGAAGTCCGGACCGTGTGGTCAATGATAGTTGGAACAGAGAAAAACACAGTTCGGATAATTCAAATCAACTTAATTGCGGCGGTGGAGGCGGCAGTGGCGGCGACTGAGGTGGCACAGCGATGGACCGGAAGTCGTCTCCGACTGTCTTTTAGTCCAACTAAAAGCTCTTAGAAGCTTTGAAGGAGACAAGGAGAGAAACTCCACGCCATGTACGGTGAATATATGCCTATTGCCCAGTTATGCCCCGCAAAATTGTAAATTATTGTATGGTCGATGTTGAATTATTCAGGGCAGTATAATTAGGAGGCATGTAATTAGTGACAAAATTATATTGATTTAAAGAATGAGTAAATTTTATATGTACACTAACAATATAGACATTATCACTGTTGAATCTATAATACTTGCAGAAGTTGGATTGCAAATTCAAATTTTGCATAGTTGTTATTTATTCAAGACTGACAGTGTAAGTTACAATACTTTATTATTCAAATTAGAACTGACTATAACGGACAAAGATTGGAGCTACATAACAGGACAAATTTTGTCTTTTTTGGAGCCTTTTACTTTGGAAGCTAGCATTCATATACTAGAGGTTTGGTTTATATCTCTTTCATTTAATAAAATTTAGAGTTGTCATCCCTCTCTTATTTACAGAGTTTAAAATAATATATATATATATATATATATATATGCGCGCATACACACACACATACTATGTATAAATTGGATTGAATGGATTCATTGAAGGTGTTTGACTATCGTGTTCAATGATCTTAACCTTGATTCTTTAATACACAAACATGATGATGCGGGTCAAGGTCAAGGTGTAACGTCTACAAGTGTTAATCCAGTGAAGGTTCCTACAGGTTCGGTGACAAGAGTTAGGGCTAAACGATTCAAAGAGTCTTTTCAAGCTTTGTGCGCACAATATAAGATCAAGAGCAAAACTATACGGCCATTGAGGCGCTCAGCCATGAAATTTTACAAATGACCATGATGTTGATTCAAGTTCAAGACGGTCGAGATAGTCTATTAGCCCAAGATGAGACATATGCCTAGGGCTCAGTCCGAAGTTTCTTTAGTTATTAGTTTAGTATGTTTCGTTGGAAAGCTGGGACTCAAGTAGTCATGTTTAGGAGTATGTTAGTCCAAAATAATATCAATTAAACCATGTTGATTATGGATTGATCTAAATTAAGGAATTAATTAGTGTTGGTCTGGCGCATGGTAGCTTTTATATTCTTTGTTCTGTCGTTATAGGAGAAAGATTTTAGAACTTTGAGAAATCAATATCGTTTCTTGAGTGAACGATTCCTTTGGTCTCGAAAGCGAACATGACCATCTTAGGGAGGATTCGCTAAGATGATCACCAACTTGTCAACCTAGAATCGCACCAGATTGTGGCATTGTCTACCCAACTAGATTCATTTTTGAGTTGTCCATGCACGAATTTAGTTTCCGTTGTTCGTTTACCAATCTTAATACCAACCAATTCTAGATCCAGAGCTTGTGTGTTACGAATTGCATGTGGAATAGAACACAGGTCGTATCAGCTGGTTTCAGAGTTGGTTGAAAAAGGTATCATTGTATATCCTTGTTCTAGTCTAGGGTTTCTTGTTACATCGTGTTGTTTCTTGAGTAATCTGTCTGTACTTTGTTTCTCTTGTTTCCTTGTGTTTTAGTTCAGAATTTTTGCATCTATTGCTGTTGGTTAATCGTGTCTTCTTCCCAAAAAAAAATATTCAATGAAAAGTCTCTAGCCGCTAGGGTTTACTTTTGAGTCATTGTGTTCATTGTTTTCTATTTGGCTTGTTGCAATCTGCCTAAAACTTCCAGCCGTTATTTTCCTTCATTTTGTCCAGATTATCTTGTCAATTCTTGCTGTTATCTTGTGTCACCTGGTTGTGAAATAATCCAGCAAAATTCGAAGAAAAAAATCCCCAATCGTTAGGTTGTTCCTGTTGCGACCAAAATTAGTGTTTAGTTTCTTTAAGTGCTGTCCGAATTTTATCTTGCACTTTTGATCCTGTTTGTGTTCCTGAATTTTGCATTATTGTTGTTTCTTGATTGTGGGGTCAGTTTTGAGTAAAAAAAAAAAAGCAACACCAAAAATCTGTTCTTGTG
Organism: Coffea humblotiana; assembly: GCA_023065735.1. NCBI lineage: Eukaryota > Viridiplantae > Streptophyta > Magnoliopsida > Gentianales > Rubiaceae > Coffea > Coffea humblotiana. The sequence continues at coordinate 11,968,337 of CM041217.1, forward strand.
AGTTCTTGAAGGAATCCAACATTATCCTTAGGTTTCTTTAGGAATTTGCGTTGTTGAGTCAAGTCGTTTCTTGTGTGGGTGTTTCTTGAACTCTTGAATTGTTTAGTTGCTAATTTCCATTGATTCTCGAAGTTCTTGGAGGTTTAATTTGAGAAAATCCTACTGCCCGAATTTTCCAGCAAGTTCTTGAAATTCTTGAGCTTGACCCGTGAAGCTCTTGAGTTTCTTGGACCTCGATTTGAAGGTTTCTTGAGTTTATTGAAGAAAAAAAATAAATCTTGAACTCTTGAAATCTTGAAGTCTTGATTGGTGAAACTAAAGACCTTGAATTCGGTTTTCTACTTCTTGAACATCAAAACTGAATCTTGCATTGAACCTCAGCCTTGAAGCCGAAACAAAATTTTCTTCTTCCACCCAAAGAGCCGAATCTATTTTGGAAAGTGAAAAAAAAAGGCAGTATGCAAGTGTTAAAATAAAAAGAAAGAAAGAGCCGCGTACTAGTTTCCAAATTCCATTTGGATTCTTGTGTGAGCTTCCTACTCGATACTTACAATCCAAATTTCCTTTGGAAACAAACCAACAACCAGTGATAACTCCTTGTTCCACCATCAAAAAGGCAGCAGAACAGAATTTTACTTACTCCAAGTACCAAAATCAACAACTTGCAATTTAGGAATAGTCGGGCTCCATTCATCAAAAACGTCCAGAGCGAACTACTTGAATTGTGTTACGTATATTCCATTTGAAATTTCCAGCATTCTTAGAGGTCATTTCTTGAGTTTCCCGTTTCATTTTCCTTGTGTCCAACTTGTGTCATTCTTTAGTTGGGACCACGTTGAAATTTTGAAAAGATCACTTGGTAAGCTGAGTTACCTAGAGGATTACTCTAAGTTGTTCCAGTTGAGCAAGTAAAGGGCAACGAAATTGTTGGTAAGAGCATTAGAGTGGGCTATTTTGTTGAGTGATATACATGAGGGTGAGTGATACACGTGAGGGAGTGCTTGTGAGGAATTATACTCTTGTTCGTACTAACCATTTTTGCAAGTTCACGAGAATGTCTCAAGAAGGAGAATGTTCACCTTTTTGCCCTAAGCTCCATAATGAAACCTTAATTGGGGAGTTTCAAAGGATATTAACTCGTTCACTTGAACCAATACATGAACAAATTGAACCAACTTGAGAACTCCACTGCTTACAGTCGAACTCTTAGGGACAAACCCACAAGAATGAGTCTGAAGCTTCCAAAGAAGATGAAGATTACCTAGAGGGTCAGCCGCGCTTCGAGAGAAGGAATCCGTACAAGAATAATGATCCGATCAAGGGCATCAAGATGAAGATGCCATCCTTCCAAGGCAAGTCTGATCTATAGGCTTACTTGAAATGGGAGCGTAAGGTTGAAATGATTTTTGAGTGCAACAATTATACTGAAGAGCAGCAAGTGAAGGTGGCCGCAATTGAGTTCACGGATTACGCAATGGTTGGTGGGATCAAATGCGTACCAGTAGGAGGAAAAATCGACAACTTCGGTTAGAGACGTGGGAAAAGTTAAGAGGTCTTATGCATAAATGCTTTATCCCTAATTACTATCATAGGGATTTACATCAGAAGTTACAGACTCTTACTCAAGGTAACCTGACAGTTGAGAACTACTACAAAAACATGGAGATGACCATGTTGAGAGCGAACATATAGGAAGACAAAAAAGGCTATGATGGCTCGATTCTTGAATGGTCTACGTCCTGAAATAGCCAAAATGGTAGAGCTTCAGCACTACCTAGATATTAGGAAAATGTTGGACAAAGCAGTGAAGGTGGAGAGAAGTCTTAAGAGGAGGGGTAATACTCGTCCCAACTACACCAACCAAGCTGCAAATTGGAGAAATCAGCCACCAAAGAGGGAATGGGGGTCTCGGCACCATTTAACTCCAATAAATCGAAAGGAGACCAAACCAAACCTAACCCTAAAGCCGAGTTGAAGACAACTCGTAATGGTGACTCCAAAGTTGGCCGAGAGTTTTCAAAGCCATGGAATCAAGAGATAAAGTGCTTCAAATATCAAGGGTTTAGCCACTCTATTGCACAATGTCCTAATCATCAAGTGATGGTACTCTTGCCTAACGGTAAAGTTGTAACCGACGATGAAAAGGAGTACGAGAACATGCCAGAGTTGATTGAAAAGGACGATGAGAAGGAAGAAATTCTGATGAATGAGGAATTTGGATGCCTGGTAGCTCATAAAGCGTTGACAACTCATGCAAAGGATGGCGACGATGCACAACGGGAGAACATCTTCTACACTAGATGTCATATCAAGGACAAGGTATGTAGTCTCATTATTGATAGTGGTAATTGTGCTAATGTCACTAGTCTACTTATGATAAAAAATCTAGATTTACTGACCACTAGGCATCCTAAACCATACTGATTCCAATAATTGAACGAGGGAAGAGATGTCCGTGTGTACAAGCAAGTAAAGGTGCCGTTTCGCATAGGATGCTATGAGGATAATGTAACTTGTGATGTTGTCCCAATGCAAGCAAGTCACGTCTTACTTGGCCACCCATGGCAGTTCGATAAAAGGGTAATATTAGATGGTTATTCTAACAAGTATTCTTCCTTGCATAATCATAAAAAGATTATACTTGTTCCATTAACACCTAGACAGGTACATGAGGACCAAATATGATTACAACACGAGAACGAGAGTGAACTTGCTAGAAAGGGCCGAATTAAGGGTGATAAGAACTCTAATCAAGGAATGGTCAAGAAGGGACAGTCCAAAGGGGACAAAATAGAGGCTGAGGTGAGTGGGTAAAAAGGAGCAAAAACATGCATTGATTGCCAAGGCTTGAAATGTTAAACGCATTTTACAATCCAATCAGCCTTTGTTTATCTTATTTTGTAGAGATTATTTCTCCTGAATTTATTGACACGTTGCCTCCAGTGTCTCATTGCTCTTATAAGAATTTGAAAATATCTTTCCTGAAGACATTCTAGATGGTCTTCCTCCCATTCGAGGTATTGAACATCAAATCAACCTGATTCTTGGAGCACCACTTCCTAACAAGTTGGCTTATCGAATGGGACCTAAAGAGACTAAGAAGTTACAACGTCAAATAGATGATCTTTTGAAGAAAGAATGGGTGAGGGATAGCCTTAGTCCGTGTGCAGTATTGGTTATACTAGTACCAAACAAAGAAGGAGAATAAAGGATGAGCACCAATTGTCGAGCAGTTAATGCGATTACGGTAAAATATCATCACCTTATTCCTAAATTAGATGATATGCTAGATGAACTGCATAGTGCTATTATTTTTACAAAAATTGATCTTAAAAGTGATTATCACCAGATAAGAATGAAAGAAGGAAATGAATGGAAAATCACTTTTAAGACAAAACATGGTCTGTATGAATGGTTAGTGATGACATTTAGTCTTACTAACGCACTAGGTACTTTCATGTGTCTAATGAACCATGTACTACGTCCTTTTTAGGAAAGTTTGTAGTGGTTTACTTTGATGATTCCTTGGTTTATAGTAGGAGTATAGATGAGCATCTTGATCATTTAAGAGCAGTTTTTGAAACACTTCGAAGGGAAAGGGTTTTTGCTAACCTGAAGAAGTGTGTTTTTTGCACTAATCGTCTTGTGTTCCTAGGATATGTGATCAGTGAGCAGGGAATACATGTAGATGAGAAAAAGGTTAAGGCGATTCAAAATTGGCCAATCCCAAAATCGGTTGGAGAGGTTCGTAGCTTCCATGGATTGATGAGCTTTTATAGGTGATTTGTGAAAGATTTCAACACCATTGTTGCTCCTCTGATCACGATACTCAAGAAGAATGATGAGTTTTACTGGGGAGATGAACAAGACTCAGCTTTCCAATTAATCAAATACAAACTCACACATGCACCAGTATTAACTTTACCAAATTTTGATTTAACCTTTGAAATTGAATGTGATACGTCAAGAGTGAAAATTGGAATAGTTTTGATCCAAGGAAGTCGACCAGTGGCTTACTTCAGTGAGAAACTCAACAGAGCCGCGTTTAACATTCGATAAGGAGTTATACATGTTAGTTCGTGCACTTGAGACGTGGCAATACTATCTGAAGGCCAAGGAATTCATTATCAATACGGACTATGGTCGTTCAAGCACCCTAAATCGCAGCATAAGTTGAGTAAAAGACATGTGCGTTGAGTTGCTTTCACAAAGACGTTTCCTTATATTATCATATATAAGGCTGGTAAACTAAATATCGTAGCTGGTAAGCTAAATATCGTAGTCGATATTTTGTCACATAGATATTCCTTGCTTACAATTTTAGGGGCTAAGATATTTGGATTTTCTATGATTAAAAAGTTGTATGCTAACGACCATGATTTTGGTGAAATCTACCTGCATATGTAGCAAATTAGCTCAATGTATGTATTTTGTCCATGATGGTTTTCTATTTTATGTTGATAAATTTTGTATACCACATGATTCAATACGTGACTTGTTAAGAAGTCACATGAGTGAGAACTAATGGGACACTTTAGTGTCTCCAAAACTTTGTTAATATTGCAGGAGCATTTTTTTTAGCCACGCATGAAAGGGAACATCGAGCACTTCGTAAAAATGTGTGGTATTTGTTATCGGGCGAAATCTAAGGTAAATTCCTACGGTTTATATACTCCTATGTTGATACCTAGTCACCTTTGGATAGATATATATATGAATTTTGTGCTAGAATTGCCTAGGTCGAAACAAGGGAATGATTCAATATTTGTCGTTGTTTATCGATTCTCCAAAATGACTCATTTCATACTATGTCATAAGACAGATGATACTTTACATATTGCAAATTTGTTCTTTAGGAACATTGTTAGATTGCATGGTATGTTTAGGAGTATCGTTTTCGATAGGGATGTGAAATTCTTGAATTATTTTTGAAAATTTCTGTGGAGTAAGTTAGGTACTAAGTTGTTATTTTCTACACTAATCATCCCCAAACAGATGGCTAAACAAAGGTAGTAAATAGGACCTTGTCTACATTATTACGTGCGGTAATTAAAAAGAACTTGCGAGCATTGGAAGAATGTTTACCACACGTTGAGTTTACTTACAATAGACTAGTACACTCAACAACGCAATTTTCTCCTTTTGAGGTTGTCTACGACTTTAATCCATTAACTTCTCTAGATCTTTTGCCTTTACCTATGTTTGAAAAGGTTAATTTAGATGGGAAGAAAAAGGCAGATTTTGTTCGTTCCTTGCATGAGAAGGTACGTAGTAACATTGAACAATGTACTACATAATATGTTCAACAAGCTAACAAAAGACGTCGAAAGGTTGTTTTTGATCTAGGAGAGTGGGTGTGGTTGCACTTGAGGAAGGAACGATTTCCCTCTTTAAGGCGAAGCAAACTTTCTCCATATGATGACAGTTCGTTTCAAATCTTGGAATGCATCAATGATAATGCTTACCAATTGGATCTGCCAAATGAGTATAATGTTTCCATACATTCAATGTTGCTGATTTGAGTCCGTTTCTTGTAGGCGATGAGTTTGATTTGAGGGCAAATCCTTCACAAGAAAATGCGAATGATGCGGGTCAAGGTCAAGGTATAGCAACTAAAAGTGTTGATCCAATGAAGGTGCCTACAGGTCCAGTGACAAAAGACAGGGCTAAATGATTCAAAGAGTCTCTTTAAGCTTTAGTGCGCACAATACAAGATCAAGAGCAAGACTATACAGCCATTGAGGGACTCGGCCATGAAGTTTTACAAAAGACCATGATATTGATTCAAGTTCGAAACGGTCGAGACAGTCCATTGGCCCAAGATGAGACATATGTCTAGGGCTCGGTCCGAAGTTTCTTTAGTCATTAGTTTAGTATGTTTCATTGGAGAGTTGGGTCTCAAGTAGTCATGTTTAGGAGTATGTTAGTCCAAAATAATATTGGTTAAACTATGTTGGTTATGGACCGATCTAGATTAAGAAGTTAATTAGTGTTGGTCTAGCTCATGGTAGCTTTTATATTCTTTGTTCCATCGTTGTAGAAGACAGATTTTAGAACTTTAAGAAATTAGTATCGTTTCTTGCGTGAACAATTCCTTTACTCTTGAAAGCAAACTTGACCATCTTAGGGAGAATTCACTAAGGTGATCACCAACTTATTAACCTAGAATCATACTAAGTTGTGGTGTTGTCGACCCAACTAGATTCATTTTTGAGTTGTCCCTGTATGAATTTAGTTTCCACTGTTCATTTATCGACCTTGATACCAACGAATTCTATGTTTGGGGCTTGTGTGTTATGGGTTCCGTGTGGAATAGAGCGCAGGTCGTATCACATGGTTGAGTTTCTCATTTCACATTTGCTTCCATTTTTTCGATTACTCCATTTGCTCCCTAGCTATTTATCCTATGTCGTTTTCAATTACTCCTTCTTAGGGAATCTTAAGTAAACTTATGCCTGGGAGGCCTAAGGAACGAGTTTAAAGAGATTCTAAGGAAGTCCTTTGTTTTAAGACTTGATGTAAAGAGCTCAAACCCTAGTTCTACCAGTATGGAGCTGATTCTTTCATCCTGATGTGTCAAAATATAGCGAAAAGAGCAGTATTTAAGCTTTTAGTTCACATGTTGCTCTAACCAATCTCATTTACACTGCCACTATAAGTGGGAATCGTCCTCAACTAGGAAAACTCAACTAATCCAAAGAAAGGATCCCACGCTAGGTGCCTCTCCAAAGCAATGAGAAGAGTGTTTTAACAAAAAGATTTATAACAATATAGTTAATCTGATCATCTATGAAAATAGATCATTGAGTTCGAGGTTGAGTTCTAAGTTTGACTTCTTTATCAGAACAAGATGTAAGTTCCTTGTCTTGTCTTAAAAGAAGTATTAAAGAGCGAGGGGATTCTCAGGGAGAGACTTAAGTGGAAGTCTTAAACTTCTCTAGAGGTTTCCTTTAGATCATTTGAATGCACGAGACATATAATAAGAATATTCTCCTTCTTTCTCTTATAACTTCTTAAGGTAGTCTCTCGTCTTATTGGATGATCATGATGCTTCTCAAAAATCCAAATTGATGATCAATGGAAGAAAATTTTGTTGAAATTGTCACTTAGAAATTTCCCAAAAAGCTAATCATGTGTTCTTCTCTTGATTGGAATAATAGGGCCATTGTGCTCATTGTTAAATTTGTTGAAGAGATGAAATATAACTAAAGTATATCATTTTTATTTGAGGATGAATCGATCATCAAAAGAAGAATTAGGTAAAAAATTAGGATGCATTCTTGAAAAATCAAACTTCCATCCAAGAGAAACACATGAAAGACTTTCATAAAAATTCTCTTAGGTTTCAAATTTTGCCAAATAGGATTGCCTATAGAAAGAAATTCTTGCTTGATGTATAATCTATCAAATGGGTGTTCAAACTTGCATTTTGTTCTAGTGAGGTCGCATTCTTCTTTTAGTATATGGACTAAGCCATTCTAAGTTGTCATTGAAACCATGTATCAATAAGGTTGCTGTAGTTCACCACTTATTGCAGTTTGCTTTCCCTAATACTTTCTCGAAATCATTTTTCGAGCATGTCTATACTAGAGAAGGTAAAATTAAAATTCCCAAGTAGTAGTTATGAGAAGTTTATAGCTCACCTCATATTTTGTAAGTAATCCTATAGACTTTTCCTTACTTCCTCTTTTGGTGCTATGTGTATAACAAATAAAAGCCAATCATATAGGTTTTAGAGGTGACTCTAGCCCTTAAACACTTAATTTCTTTTGCATAGCTAAAACTATAATACCACTTGATTCAAAATCACTCAACGCAAAGACCACACAAGAATTGCTATGATATCAATTGTGATGCTTGGAACACAAGGACAAGCCCAATAATTTTTGTGTAGAAACTAAAAGTTCAAAATGGTTAATCCAAATCTTTTACTAGCCCATGAGTTAAAAATTATAAATCAAACTTTCTTTTGTTTATGAATCAATATAGGAATTAAGGGCTCATATTTTGACTTGATACTGAATCCCACATTAGAAGGTTAAGAGACATAGGACTAAGATATAAATAAGAGTTTAAACACTCAAATCTAATTTGGAAAATCTATTCTAAACTAGCAAAGATGGAGCCTAAATAGTTGAACTTGGCTATTGAGACTTGAATCGCGTCTTACACCTATAAGCCAGAGCACGCATTATAATAGCAAAGTTAATCTCTTTGATTCTCTATATGGGGTGAGATTGGACCAGTGTTGGACCATGACTATGCAAAAGAATGTAGGGGCTAAGTACTATATGTAGTTAACTATTGTGTCAACTTAAAGACAAAAACTACATCTAAAGCTTGTATGAACCATTTCTAGAGTTCTCCGCAACTAAGTAGACAATCATACTATAGAATGTGTTCAGACTTTATAGCCATACAAAGCCTTGAGGTTTTGTAAATATGATACGCTAGTCTTACATCAGAAAGTTAAAAAGATTTGAGACAATGATATAAGTTAGAGCCTAAGAAGTCAAATCTAATTTGGGATACTGATACTAACAGTAAGACTATCACTAACTCTGTCAAAATGCTTGAGAGCCTTTTCAACCCAATGATGTTCAAGACTACATTAAAATACATGAAATCGTGGAGGTGATGGAGCACAAACTATGTGATTTTCGGGTTTTTAATTTATTTTATTTTGCTTGATTTTTTCTTATTTAGTTGGTTAGTTAGTCATTATTATGAATAAATATGGCCAGCTATGTGAACTATTTGAGCCATTTAAAAGTAGTTAGGGAATAAGTGACTAAATTCTTGTCCAAATTGGATTAGTCTTAGTAGTTTAGATTTTAGTTATAAATAGGTCTCTTCTATTCCATTATAAGACAATTATGAAATGAATAAAAATTGAGAGTTTTCTTTTTTCTTGTTCCTTGGGAACATCCCTTGATACAAAGTGAGTCAAATCTTTTTTGTTCAAATTTTGGTTTATCAATTCAAAACCATGTTGAATTGTGGCGTCATTCTACCAATACATCTTAGTTCGCTATCTTGTTGAATTGTGAGCCGCGATTAAATTCAAGGTTCATAACTTCACGGGTTAGAGGGGTCGAGATTTTTCCATCTTTTGTATCTATAGCCTATTCAAGATAGATTCTTCCGCTGCCTAATCAACTTAGTTCTTCAAGACAAGTTCTTGTTGGATCGAGTTCGCATTAGTTGGTATCAGAGTTTTGGCTCTTGATCCAGTTAATATCTCTTGTTTTTCTACCAAAACCTTAGCTGTCTTTTGATTTAAAAAATAAAAAATTTTGATTTTATCACTTGAGTCTAACCTACCCCCTTGATTGATCAAGGTTGAAATTTCTTGGTGTGATTAAATTCTTGAAAACAGATTTTTCAAGGATTTAACTCCCAATAAATTTCTTTCAAGTGAGGTCATAACCCTGTATTGAGTCGTCAAAAACAAAAAAAATAAAAAATTAGGTACTGTTCACGTACTGTAGCGTACTGTTCATCGCTACTGTAGCGTTACTATTCGTTCGAGTTACTGTTCATCCCACTAAAAAAAATTAGATTGTATTTTTGTGTTTGGTTCTTCATTTTTGGTATCCATCCGTGGTTAAGTGGTAGAAAAATCATTAGGATTTTCAATTCCTAGTCCACTTAGGATTAGTAAGTCCGTGACTTTCTTTTTTCCGTTGCGCGCAACTTTCCTTTGCCGTTCAATTCGTAACATTTTTGGGAGTCCATTAAAGGTATTATTTCAAATTCTTAATTGCGTGGAAAAAAGAAAAATTTTCAGAAATTCTAGCTTCCAATTCTAGCCATAAGAAATCTGCCTAACTGCAAGTTTCTTTTGACCAAATCTTGATTCGAGGATAAATTGTTTTCAAGAGGAGGGGAATGATATGAGTAGTAGGACCATCACTAACTCGTGTCAAGATGCTTGAGAGCCTTTTCAATCCAATCCATGATATTCAAAACTCCATTGGAATACATGAAATCGTGGAGGCAATGGAGAGCCAGCTATGTGATTTTCGGGTTTTTGATTTCTTTTATTTTGCTTGATTTTTTCTTGTTTAGTTGGTTAGTTAGTCATTATTATGAATAAATATGGCCAATTATGTGAACTATTTGAGCCATTTAAAAGTAGTTAGAGAAATAAGTGACTAAATTCTTGTCCAAATTGGATTAGCCTACTAGATTTTAGTTATAAATAGGTCTTTTCTATTCCATTGTAAGACAATTATGAAATGAATAAAAATTGAGAGTTTTCTCTTTTCTTGTTTCTTGGAAACATCCCTTGATACAAAGTGAGTCGAATCTCCATTCAAGACCATATTGAATTGTGGCGCCATTCTACCAATACATCATGGTTCGCTATCTTGTTGAGTTGTAGATCGCGATTAAATTCAAGATTCATAATTTCACGGGTTAGAGGGGTCGAGGTTTTTCTATCTTTTGTATCCATAACCTGATCAAGATAGATTCTTCTACTGCCTGATCAACTTGGTTCTTTAAGATAGATTCTTGTTGAGTCGACCCAGTACTGATACGAACTCGACCCAACAAGAACCCGGACCTAGACGAAAAAATCAAGTTGGAGTGCGGAAAAACACTTGAACTTTCTAAACCCTAGATTGCGAACCTTGAATTGAATCTCAACCCACAATCGAATGATTTAGTGAACCAATGTTAAAGGTAGAAGAACGCCACAACCAAGGTATATACTTGAATGATAAGTTCAAATTGAATAACTTAACAAACTCTCAAATATTCAAGGAAAGTTCTCTTGGACAAGAAAAGTGAATAAAACTCACAATTTTGATGTAAAATCTGACTTTCTCTAAACGTTTAAGAGGTTAGGCTATTTATAACCTTACATGACTTGAAAATCTAATGTGCTTTGGAATCACTTATTTGAGAACCTAATGTGATTTGGAATCACTTATTTGGCTAAGACACCAACTAAGTTTCGGTCTCTTGAAGACTAATTTTGGATGAACATTTCAGCAATTAAATTGACAATTAAAACCCTAATTAATGCTACTAATCAAACGACACAACTTCTAAGGGAATAACTTAACTAAATTAATTTGCTTCTAACTCTTCATCTTTTTGAATGGGGATTCGGATCTTCATGCTCTCATCATTCCCCTCCTCTTGAAAGTAATTTGCCCACAAATTGAAGCACGAAAGATGACAAGAAGAGTTGCATGCCTTCGACTCAATTTTGTTATGATGACTACAAATTTCATCCAATGCAAAACCCACTTGCTAAATCGGAAAACAACTCTTATTGAACCTTGAATCTCACAAACCAGCTTCAATGTATGCTCAACTTGATCGCTTGTGGTCATAAGGTAAGGATCCTCAAAATGGTGTGAAGTGTATCCCATGAAACTGAACTCATGCTCGATTACACTTGCAAGAAACCAAGACAGATTTGGTGAAGTTGGAGCTTCACGTGGACTAAGGGCAAGATGACAATTGTAGTTGCAATGATCATTGAGGAACTCGTTCTTTAAAGGAACCCTTGGTACACAACCAGCTCCAAAATTTGGAATGTTCCCTTCAAGATGAGCTCGAATTAACTCTCTATTGGTATGTACATATTTGAGTTGACATTGTTCCATGAATTGATATCAAAGGGATTTAACTCCTAGAAGACAAACTCCATGTAAACTTGCAAAGTGTATAATTGACTTTGGAATGGAACACGCCAAGATCAACTCTACTTGACTTTGCTTGATCTGTATAAAAGAAGAAACACTAAACAAAGTAAAGGTAAGTTCGTTAGGGAAACAATAAACTCTCACATTTTTGCTCAAAATCAGTGCATTTTCTCCCTATTCTTCCTTCTCAACTAGCTCATGACAACCTTGTGTAGATGAAACTTCAAGGTTTTCAACCTCAAGTTCATTGCTAGCATTCATAGATACTTCTTCAATCAATGGCGGACTAGAAGGAACATCTCCTTTATTACCATCACTTGACACATGATTAAGTTGCTCAAAGTATGAATTCAGCACTTGACTAATTTCCTCCTTCATAGAATCAACCCAATTTTTAGTCCAACTTCGAAAATCATCTTTTGGTTCATGAGGCTTAGACTCAATCCGAGAACTCTTAGGTTTCATGGCTCGATTGTCACGGACATTCCTTAGATGAATCTTGTTTGCTTGAGGATGACCTCGACGCCCCTTCTCATACTCATCACAAGTACGCTTATATCATTCATATACACACAAAGCACGGTAACATTGCATCTCCTCCCGAAGTGAACGAAACTCATGTTGTGAACTAGACTGCATGGAGCTAGAGTACTTGGAAGTAGTTCACTTGGAACCCCTCCTCTTGAGTGGCTTGTTCTCCAAGCATTCTTGATTATATGAGTGAGATGCAACTCCACTAGGCATGATTATGTGACCTGCAAAAAATGGTTAGCAAAGAAAAGAATTTCCTCACAACACACCCTCACTTGTTGGCACTCACACTCGTGTATCATTCAAGTGTTTAATTCACTCTATTAATCTCATCAATTAGCTCTCAAGTCACTTGATTGCCTCTCTTGAAGAAATCAGAATTTTTCAATGAATATCTACCAACTTTCACCAACCTTCACACTAGATGGTGATGAATTAAAGGTTGAGATTTGGGAGTGAAATGGACTGAGATAATGACTCAAAATAACTAGTAAATATTCTAGAAAAAATACCGGATTCTGTCCGCACAAGGTTACTCAAATTTGGAAACTTTGGACTTTGACTAGCGACTCAAATTAAGAAACTAGACTAGTTGGAACCCAAAACTGATTTGGATTCCTTTTGAGACCTCTTAGACATGATTTATAGGCTGAAAAGACTCAAAAAACTCGAATATAATGATTGGACAAATTACAAAACTCGATTAAGTAAGAAACAAAATAGCAGAAATTTTGGAAACCTAGAATTGCTCTACCTGATTGTACCCTTGGAAGATAAGCTGCTATTTTTTGGGAGTAATTTTCGTGTATAAGCAGCTAGCAAAATCTAAATTGGATTAATTATGTGATGACTAGGATTTGTTTACAATCCCAAGTCAACTTGGTTTCCCAAATCAGATTTGTTTTCTTGTTTCAATCCAAGAGTGATGCGAATTCTTGTTCTTCTTTTTTTTTTCACAACAACTCTTTCTTTCTTTCTTTTCAATTTCGGATCAAAGACTCAAGGGAAAGAATTCAAGCCACAACAAGAAACAAGAATTAGCCGCTACGAAATAGGAACTAGGGTTTTGCAAGAATTTCAAGATTTAGAAACTTTTGTTCAAGAATTCAAGAAACCCTAATATGTTACCCAAGAACTTCAAGATTTGTCAAGAAAGTATCCAAGATAATTTCAGAAATTCAAGATTCTTATTAAGAAATTTCAAGAACTTAAACACCTCCAAGAACAAGAATGATTAGCCGTGGATTAACTTCAAGAAACACAAGACCCAACACAAATTGACAAGAAACACTAGGTTAAACTTCAGATTTCCAAGAAAACAACGACCAGAAAAAAAAATTTCGGTGAACAGTGCCATGAAACAGTAGCGATGAACAGTATTCGTAAAACATTAGCGATGAACAGTGCCAATGAACAATATCGATTTTTTTTTCTAAGCAATTTCAAGATTCAAGAACAAGATCACAAGACACGATGCAACCAACAATTGATATTCGAGCAGCAAGGAAACACACGACCAGCAACTAGGGGATGCGGACAGCAAATAACGATGGAAATAACAAGAACAACAAGGAAAAACCTAAACGACTTTATTAGGATAACACGACCAGATTTGACACAAGGAAAACTTACTTGACACGAACAAGATATACTTGAATTCATCAACTAGTTCTGATATCAAGCTGATACGAACCCACCCTAAGGCATGAACTCGAATCCCACGTAGTCCCGGATCTAGACGAAAAAATCAAGTTGGAGTGCAGAAAAACACTTGACCCTTCTAAACCCTAGATTGCGAACCTTGAATTGAATCTCAACCCACAATCGAACGATTTAGTGAACCAATGTTAAAGGTAGAAGAACGCCACAACCAAGGTGTATATTTGATAGACAAGTTCAAATTGAATAACTTAAGAAACTCTCAAGTATTCAAGAAAAACTCTCTTGGACAAGAAAAGTGAATAAAACTCACAATTTTGATGTAAAATCTGACTTCCTCTAAATGTTTAAGAGGTTAGGCTATTTATAACCTCACATGACTTGAAAATCTAATGTGATTTGGAATCACTTACTTGAAAACCTAATGTGATTTGGAATCACTTATTTGGGTAAGACACCAACTAAGTTTCAACCTCTTGAAGACTAATTTTGGATGAAATTTCAGCAATTAAATTGACAATTAAAACCCAAACTAATGTACTAATCAAACGACACAACTTCTAAGGGAATAACTTAACTAAATTAATTTGTTTCTAACTCTTCATATTTTTGAATGGGGATTCGGATCTTCATGCTCTCATCATCCTCCTTGTACTGGTTTTCTGGAAAGCACGCGTGCGTGCAAAGCACTCTTTTTTTTTTTATAAAACAGCATTTTTTCATTTTCCTTTTTTTCTCTTTTTCAGCTTTTTCCTACAAAACCAAGCAAACAAAAAATGATTTTGTTGAAATAATTTTTCATTCATTTTTCTCTCTTTTTATCCTTTTTTTTTGAAAGATAACAACAATAATGAAAAAATATGAAATAACTAAAAAATAAAATAAATAAATAAAAATGAGTGAATTAGCAAAATTTTTGGTGTTTACAGGGAATACAACATAACGAGTACGGGAGACTAAAATTCGTGATTCAATTTTCCTTCTTATAGAGGGGTAATAGCGTGTTAAGTCTAAAAAGTCATACTCGCCCATTTCCCATATTCAAATGGTGACTCTTGTAATCTATGCAAACAAATGGACTAACCTATTTTCTAATTATCTAAAGGAAAATGCAAGTCTAAATGTCATGTTTGATGCACATAAGGATATGGGAGATAATATAAAAGGAAATATCATGCAGGATGAGAAAAAGATCCTAAAATAAAAATATACATAATATGCAATAAATGTCATGCAATATGTGATTCAGCGTATAAACGGCCCTGAGGGTTTAATATTGGACTAACCCATGTCTATAAGTTCTCACTAGTGTTGGACTAGTATGGTGACGTAGGGAGAAGTTACAACTAGCATTGGACTAATGTGGTGACATCATGCATAAATAAATAAATAAAAGCATATAAAAACAAATAAACATATAAAACACATAAAGCACATAACACATAAGCATGATATTTAAATGTAAAATCCTAGAAAATCTAAAAAACACATAAGCATGCAAGCACACAAGCAAATAAGACCTAATTATTATATTTAAGGGGCCTAACTACAATCTAAGATGGGGATATTTGGAAATAATAAACTTATCTATTACATTTATCTATCTAAATACATTTTCTTGGGCAAAAGGGGAAAACCTATTTATTACAATTTGACATTTAAATGCCTCCCAAATAACATTAAAATTAAATAAATGAAAGTTTAAAATAAAATAAATAAAATGAGTAGATAAAAGAAAAGTACTTAAAAACATACGATCACACATAAAAACACATAAGAGCACATACAAAAGAGGTTAAAAATAATAGAATGTACCTCCCTTGAAATAGTGGCTAAACGAGCTAGAGTTTGCCCTATTTATACTCCAAAATCAATAAAATGGTTAGTGTACCAATTTAATTAACAATTGAAGAATAAGAACCAAAAAATTGAATCTAATAATTCAGCATTCTAAACAAGGCACAAAGAATTAAGTAATCAAGAGAAATTTCAGAAAATATAAAAGAGAAAAAATTTTAGAGACTAAAATGCAAAAATTAAAAAGTTTTTAGGGCAATAGTGCAAATTTATTAACCATTAGGGGCAAAGTGCAATTTCTGCAAAAATGATTTTTACTAGTCTATTTTTCATGACACAATCAGATTTACACTAATTAATTATCCCAAAACAATTTTAAACCTTTTAAACAAAACCATTCACATTAATTCCTAAAATTGCAAAAAATTGAAAACCTAAACTAATTCATGTTATTTAAGCCCCAATTTTGCATAAAAGAACAAAATTAATCCATTCAAAAACATGCATATAACATATAAAAGAGAATCAAGGCTTTGAAGGAAAGAAATTTATCCATTTTCACAATTTTGGGCCCTAGTGTAATTATGCAAAATTTGAGGGGCTGAATTGCAATTTAACGTAAAACAAGGCCAGGCCGATTCATGAACATTTGAGCCTTCATTTATGCAGGAAATCAAGCGAAGAAAGGATGAAAATGAAAACTTACACGCTTATGGAGAAATCATTCTTATTAACAAAATAAAATCACAAGTTTTGTCATGCAAAGAAATGACCATGTAGCCTATATATTCAAACATTACAAACCCAATCACAGAGTCAGGAAACATAGGCTTA
Source organism: Coffea humblotiana (assembly GCA_023065735.1). Lineage (NCBI taxonomy): Eukaryota > Viridiplantae > Streptophyta > Magnoliopsida > Gentianales > Rubiaceae > Coffea > Coffea humblotiana. The sequence continues at coordinate 11,984,821 of CM041217.1, forward strand.
GCTTCATAAACTACAAGGCTGCAAAAAGAGAAAACATCCCCCAACTTCATAGTTTTCCATGTCAACTTCCTAATTTTGGCGTTTTCTTAACTCAAACAAGACTTATCAGGCCATGAAACCACTATCACCAAATCAGCATAACCAGGGAGCAAGGAGAACAAACAAAAACAAGGACCCCGAAACTTTTTCAATAGGCAAAACATAAAGCTTTTATTTAATGGATTCAAACTTGCATGCAATGTGTTAAATCAACCAAGAGAAAGAGCTATGGTTACCTACGGATGCTTGTGGACTCGAACAAACGTGAGAAATCTCCAGAAATGCACGCCTGTTCTTGAAACGAAGCAAAGGAGATCCCGTCGCAGAGATTCAAGTGCTAATGAACTCATGATTTTGAGCCTTGATTCAATGGATCTAGGGATGTATTTTCAAAAAAATTGTAAGACAAAAGTTGTTCCCCTACAATTATAGATTGTGCAGAAACAAAGATTTCGCAAAATGGAGGTCAAATGAATTAAGAAAATCAGAAGAACAGGGTTGGTTCGTCAGCCCTGTTTTCATTTTCTGCAGAAAAGTTCTTCAAGAAGGCAAGTTTGGGTTTCGATTTGAGGAGTTTTTAATGGTACCTCGCTGGTTCGTCAGTTTTTCCAGAAAATTTTTTTTTTGCTGAAATTTTTTTTCCCCAACCTGTTCCTCTGTTTTCTTGGTTTTTTGCTGCTGTTGCCGCTTTTCTCTCATTCCCCTTTCTAAAAGTCGCATTCTTTGCTATTTAAATGAGACCAAAAAACCCTACCTAAGATGAATGGTTGAGATTCTAAAGAAAATGGGTTATATGACTTGCTTTGATGCATTTGATGATTTTGCCAGCTGTTTTTTGGCTAGGATTTTGGGGTAGTGAGGTGTCTTTTGTACTATCAAGCTTGGGGCAAAAGAAAAGAAGGAAAAATCATCCAAATTTTTGTGAAAAAAAAGTTCCAGCTGTGTTTTTTTTTTTTTTTTGGTACTATTGTTGGTTCTGGTTTGAGTTTTGGAAGAAGAAGAAAGGCGTGTGTGCAACAAAACTAATTTAAAAAAAAACATGGGCCAATGGGCCTTTTTCTTGTTTCTTTTCTTTTTCAGACTTTTTGGTGGGTTTTGCCTTGGGCTTTTGGGGAGTTTTTGCTTGGGTTTTGGGTGGAGTTTTTTTTTGTTGGATTAGAAAGGAAATTTCTACTATTTTTCTTCTAATTTTGAAAATCCCATTTTTCTTTTCTTGTCTTCCTACAAAAATAAAATGAAATGATTATTTAAATAATGATATAATAAAGATACAATAAAAATTAAATTTTTTTTTGAAAAAAATTTGATGTCTACAGCATTGGTTAGGATAACCAGTAACCAAACCTCAACCCATAATTGTTAAGTCATTTACTAATAATTCAAGTGAGAAGGACCATTGTACATTTTATTTTTCAAACTTATAAACTTATCCACCCATCCCCAACTCCCGCTTATCTTTTTCATTTTCTACATTTGTCGCTACTAATTTCATTTATTTTGCTGCTATTTTTTTTTTTGTCTTTTTTCAAAACTTCTTTTCATTTTTCATAAGCTCCAATCACTTCATCGCTCTACTAATTATTTTGGTTTTGAGCAAATTATCCGGTTGGCCACTAAATTTTTGCAATCGTCGAGTTTTGGTCACTCAACTATTAAAAGTCTGGTTTTGGCCACTAAAATATATAAAGTTAAGACGCAAGACCATTCTGTTAAATTTAGCCGTTAAGTTCGCCAATCTATCTGTCCGCGCAATTTCCAAGACAAAGGACAGGTCAATTTAGAAAGTTCAGCGAAAATCTCCCTTCGAGTACTTAGTTCCTGGAACGAACGGAATACTTGGAGTGAGAACTAGAGTAGCTACAGTAACAAATTGAAAGCTAGAGAGGTTTCGAGAGAAGAAGAATATTCATTCTGAAATCCAATATCGTAGGGAGCTATCAAATTGGGAATAGGAAGAAAGGGCATCATACAAGGCCCATATAGTGTATTGTTTGTTTGTAACATAGACATCTGAGAATCACAAAGAAGCTGGTTCTGCAAATCATGTTGGAGGTTCATCGATGCATCAGATCACTAGTCTTTGGCACTGTAGTAAGATGCGAACAATCAGAACAGCGGCTGTTTTTTTTTGCATCATCCTGAGATATTCTTGAAGAGCTATCATGGTCATCATTAACTTCATTCGCAATTCTTTCCTTGCTGCTGCTTTTCCAAACTATCCTCTTAACCTTCATCTCTGGATGTAAGCTATCCATTCTGATTCTAAAGTATCTCCAATGGAGGCATAATTATGCGCCCTCAAAGTTGATCTATTCCAAAATAGAGAAATTTGTGTTGATTTTGCACTTCCCCAGAGCCTTCCATCACCCTTGCTCTAAAATTGGCAACGCCGACTGCCGAAAACCATGTTGGAGAAGGAAATCTAGTGGCTAGAGAGGAGAAGAAAGTTTTAGTTGGAGATCTGCCATAGGGGAATCAGAGGCTGACGTTGTTTCTTCTGCCATAGGGGAATCAGAGTCAGATCTCCTCTGTTGGAGAGGAGATGAAGTTCTGTAAGAGGACGGCGAGTGTTAACTTCCTAAATTGACCCTATTTTTTGTCTTGGAAATCGGGCGGACAGACAGATCGGCGATGGTATCGCGTCATAATTTTAAACATTTTAGTGGTCAAAATCAGACTTTTAACTTAATTTTAAACATTTTAATGGTCAAAATCAGACTTTTAACAGTTGAGTGATCAAAACTCGATGATCGTAAAAGTTTAGTGACCAATCAAATAATTTGCTCTTTTATTTTTAATTTTTAAAGCTTATATGTTTGGTTATGGAGTAACTTATCATTCTTATTAAAAAATAAATTGATAGTGTTCAAGAAATACAGAAATCGAAAATAAATGTTCAGAATATTCAGTATTTTATATCTAATGTATTTTCATTTCCTATTTTGTTCGTAATTTTTTAGAGTTGGAGAATTTAATACTCTTATTGATCTGGAAAAATAATATATTATTTGATTTGTTAATCTAACAATATTCTTTTTTCTAATGAGTAGAAGAAAGTTAGATCATCCTGTACCCGATCCTATCCTACGAGTTAATCGGTCACTGATTAACCGATTGAATTAGGTAAGATATGGAATACAATTTTGCTGAATCGATACATGCGATTAGGGGTTAAGATCAATAAAATTACAAATGGACTGATCAACATCCCTAATTAATGGAATTTTAATATACCATATTTAAAGCCTCTCCCTCCATATCACGAATTCTTAAAGCAATAAGCTTTGACGTGTCGGTGACAACAGGCATCGACCATCGTCGTCAACATTTCATCATCGCCTCTATCCATCTCTATATATCTTCCCATATCCGTTTTTCTTTCTTCAGCATCTCCCCTCGGACCCCTCTCCAATTTTCAAACTCTTGTCTCTTAGTTCCCATTCCACCACCACAAACAAAAATTCTGAACCTCCTCCTTCACCGAAGATGTCTTACGACTATCTCTTCAAATATATCATCATCGGAGACACTGGTATATTAATTTACTTGTACTACTATTATCAACTCCTTGTTAGTTTTTTTTTTTTGCTCTGAAAAACCCTAACTTTTTTGTTGTCTGAAAAATTTTCAGGAGTGGGGAAATCATGTTTGTTGTTGCAATTCACGGACAAGAGGTTTCAGCCGGTGCACGATCTTACTATAGGAGTGGAATTTGGTGCCCGAATGGTTACCATTGATGGTAGGCCTATAAAGCTCCAGATTTGGGATACTGTATGTAAGCAATTCCATTTCATTTATTTCTTGTTGTTTTTGCTTTCATCTTTTATTGTCACGCCTTAATCCTATGATTTTCAATTTGCTTTTTTCTTTCTTTTTTTGTGGAATATGTTGTTTTAGTTAATACTGAATATGGTAGTTTTAATTGGCAAGTAAATTTCTATCATTTTGAGGCTTAAATGATTTATTGGTCGTAGTTGTGTTTTTCTAATTGGTATTGATGCTAATGCTTGTTTTGCAACTGACAATTCTATGACTAAAATTGGATAATATGTTGCATTTCTTGACAATCATAGTAATAATGCTAGTATGTGTTTGTCAGAAAAACCAAAAAAAAAAAAAGGCATGTATTTGTTACGGTAAACTATTGTTGGTAGGAAAAGAATATGCTACACTTTTGAAACCCAATGCGTGATTTCCCTTGCCAATTAGGGAAAAGGATGAAGGGCATTAGATAGGAACAATGCACCTGGCGAAAGGAGAGAAAAAGATCCTGCTGTTATTTTGATTGGTAGACGGATTGGGATGCTTTTAGTAGGTATGATTAGTCTGATTTGTTGACTTTACCATATGGACTTGATTCTCCTTTATTCTGTGAAAATATTTGTGGTGCAATCGTGATATCATTGGCCAATAGAGAAAGTTTTGAACGGAACACTATAGATATGATATCCATGACTTCCAAGGATGAATTTATGAAACATACCACTTTTGGCATTTTTCCTTTGTTAGTAATTGCAGTAGTGTTTGTTTCTACTAGATATGATTGGATAATTCCTTGATATTGTGCTAAAGTAATGCATTCTTTCTTGTTCCTTTTTGTTATCTAGCTTGTCCATTTTCATGTGTTCGAATCCACTTTTTGAATTTCTGAGTATATCCTTGTTCATTTGTCTCTCTATCATCATTGTAGATTGTCAATTTTCACTAGTTGGTTCATAGCTATAAGTGAATTTTACATCTGCATTGGGCCTTCTCATTTGACCAAGTACTTCTTGATTTATTTCAGGCAGGGCAAGAGTCATTTAGGTCCATCACCAGATCATACTACAGAGGAGCTGCAGGTGCGCTGCTGGTTTACGATATTACTAGGTAAGCTAATGTATGTGCCTCTGGAACATTTTTGTGAATACTTTGCCTGAGTTAGTTTCCATCTGTTTATTACCTTCTTCAGTTTCTCATTTGTTATCATTAACTTACCTGCTGGCTTTCTACCATCATAAGGTTTGAGGGTTATTTCATATTCTTCTTTGACTTTTTTGAATAAAGTCTACAAAATGGAATGAGGAACTTTTCTGCGTTTAATAGTTAATATTTAAATGCAGTTATGTATGCTACTTTGATGTCTAGACCAAGTTTCATTTTGAGCAGATAGCCTTAAATAGAGGTATGAAAAAGGATAAATAGATCATTAATGGTTCCATTTATGAAAGTTCACGGAGAAAAAATATTCAATCCACCCACACCCACCCAATCAGTAAATGTCCTTTTTTTTTGGGTGTGTGGGGAGTGTTCTTCCTTCTCCCTTTTCCTTCACAATGCTGAAACAGCCACAATCTGCTGCCAAACTCCAGCCTAGGCCACATCAAAGCCTCACCCACCACATAAAATTGACACTTATGCTGCTAGAGTTGTCTTAAAATCTAAGACTCTATTTCAGCTACAAAACTATGAAAACCTCGTTGAATAGTGCAGCTTCAGGCGACCTTGAGCACCCTCCCCCAACCAATTCTTGATGAAAGTAAACAAAATATTAATGCTAGAACCCTCCTTTCAGCATCTAAAAGAACATGCAACCCTCAATTTGGCATACAACAGTTCAAGTTGCATGAATTGAACAGAGACCTACACACATTAATACCCTTTCACTGTTAATTCCAAATGATGGATGAGAGGAAATGGATAAGATGGTGGGGATAAAGAGAGAATGCAACTGTTTTGGAGCATCATCTTCAACTGAAAAAAGAGTTGTAGTTTTCTACAATTTTGTATCTTTTGGCACATGATGAAAGCCTCTCGTCACTGTAGGAGAGAGACATTTAATCACCTGGCTAGCTGGCTGGAGGATGCTAAGCAACATGCAAATCCTAATATGACTATCATGCTCATTGGCAACAAGAGTGACCTTGCGCACCGCAGAGCTGTTAGTAAAGAGGAGGGTGAACAATTTGCAAAAGAAAATGGTCTATTGTTTCTGGAGGCTTCTGCAAGAACTGCTCAAAATGTTGAAGAGGTGATAATTTTCTACCAAAATCTTTTCTTAAGCACTTTCATCATGTTTTCAAGAACTGTAAATTAATTTTCTTAGATAAGTTTCCTTTTAGCTTGACCCTGTAGATGAATTCTTGCAGGCTTTCATAAAGACTGCTGCAAAGATCCTTCAGAAGATTCAGGAAGGTGTGTTTGATGTATCGAATGAGGTGAGCACCATTTCATCAACTTAATTTATACTACACTCTATGGATTACATATTTGAAACTTCTGCTCAAGTATATTGAACTCTGAAGCTGGGTTAAGATTCATATGTGGTAGCCACCAGGTAACATGCTTGTAATGTTGGTGTTGCTGAGAAAATATATAACCTACAAAGTACATTTTCACTTGCATTTGTGGTAGGGATTATTTCTTAAGTTGCCTATTTCTTCAAGGATTTTGCACATCTTCAAGGGTTCATGTTTAGATCATTTCTACTGAAGAGTGGTGTCGCTCATTTCTACTGGAGTAGAGATTATCATAATATTAGTTTGAATTGATTCCATTTAATTTCTTTTAAATTGGAATAGCTGCACTGTCCATCTCTCTGTCTCTCTAGGTACTTGTAAAATTGTGAAATTTGTGTGATTGCAGTCATCTGGCATCAAGGTGGGGTATGGACGTCCGCAAGGTCCAGCAGGGGCAAGAGATGGATCTGTTGTCCAGAGAGGTGGATGCTGCAACTGATTGCAATATTTATGTTGTTGGGCTTTAACTTGATCCGTTATGAAATATTTGTGGAATCTTTGCGAACATGAAATGTATAGATCGGATTCTGGATGTTTAATGACATAACTCTTACCTGTATTATAATCTTATGAAAGTTTATTGAGCGTTAGAATTATCTTTTAGCACCAAAGATGTAGAAACGTGGCTTACCCATGTTGAAGGTGTTTTGACTTCGACTAACTGGAAATGGAGAGTATTTTGCAATCGTAGCTTTAATTGGTGGGGGAGCCTATAATTGTCAGATGTGGTGTCTGAACGGGGACGGCGTCTTGACAAATTGTAACATTTCTCTTTCGGAGTCAAACGACCTTAGTATAGAGTCATATACTCAACTGTATAATTTGCCTAAGGAATTAACAACTTTATACGTACATTGTAGCAGGAATTCATATCAATCACCAGGCAGTATGCACCATTAATTTTGAGAACTCTTTAGTCTATACCACGGATTGACCGTAGCAATCTAACAATCACCTATCAGTGATGAAGCACGTGCCAGGCGTCGAAGGGTAACAGGAGCACGTTTGCTCTGAATTAAGTTGGGCTCTAGCTCTGGTGGGAGAGTAAAAGCGTTGAAGATACATGTAATCCAAAGCAACTCAACACTACTTTAAACTCTGCTAGCACCAAAAATACACAATTGACTCTGCTCGTCCATTTCTAGTAATAACTGCAGAATTCATCACAGCTTAATGTATATGGTGTTATAAAGACAACTTACTTGTCCAGCTGTAGCACAAAAATGAAATTCCTTACAGATATGACGCACTTTCCAGACCCAAAAGAAAGGCAAAATTGGAATTCTTGTACTTACCCTCATAAACATAGGTTAACTAAAGCCGTAAAATACAATACAATATCAAGGTTTTGCTATAACTATTGACAAGAACTTGATCAATAACTAAAAGAATGGCAAATCAACAACTACAGTTCGTGCAAAAATTTTAAATCTCTTCCCCTGGCTCCGTGCATCTGGCTTGGATTATGAAATACCACCAAATATCTGCAGTTGATGTGGCAAAAGTTAGGTCGAATCAAGCAAAAAGTAAGAAAGACTCTCAAAGTATAAGGCACTTACTCCAGCCAAGATATCCTTAGACAATCGAGGCTTGCTTTCTTCAGTGTTGATTGCAACTGGTTTTTTTCTGGGGAAATTGCCGAATTAATTTTGGCCCAAAATGGGTATCAGAGATCTCAGAATTTGCTCCTGATTCTTGCCGAACTTTTTGCTTCTGCAGATGCAAAACAAGTGTTATTGTGGATTTCAATCCCTTCAAGTTTATATAAGATATCAATTACATAAGAAATTTAGCAGTCAGTGAACTTTTAATCACGTGTTTCCAAAACTTAAAAACCTTACTCTTGGGTAATTTACTGTCACTTAAGTCACGTTGAAGATAGAACTATGCAGAAGCAGAACTAGGTCATGCAGGTTAATGTGCAAGAATGTGTGGAATATGCCTGTCAGACAGAGAGAGAGAGAGAGAGAGAGAGGGGGTAGGGGGACAGAGAGAGCGAAAGAGGGGAGGGGGAAGAGAGAGTTGATGAGAATTTATTTTCCACAAGACCAGCTAATTACCATTAAAGAATTGTCAAAAACATAGCATAATCAACTATGCTCTTAAAAGATATTATTAACAAATGGTAATCAATCTATCCCTATATCTAATTATGCTATGGCTAAAGAAATGGTTCACCTTCTTCATGCGCTCTTCTATAGAACTTAGAGCAATGGATTGATCAACTTTCGACAGATAGAAATCTCGCTCTCTTTTAGCAGCAGATATTTCCAATGCCAGTTTTTGCTCTCGGATTGCATTCTTGTATGCTGCAATAAAGGAACATCCAACTCAAATAAATGTTCACAAGTACCACATAAGAAAAACGTTAGTTCAGAATAAGTTAAATACCAATTTCTTCAGTAAGATCGTCCCATTTGAATTTACTCAAGTATTTGATATTCCAGAGATCATAATAGAATGCTGACCTTTTCCTCCCACCTATACATCAACAAATAGCAAAGAAATGAACTAAAATCACATAGGATTTTCACTATGTACCCAGAAAGAAATTTGAGGCGAATATAGACCTTAGTGCAAGGCAGGTTAGACTATGTAATCACTTATCTAAGTGATTGTGTGCAAGTTGCAACCAATTCTACACAAACATATGTTCAATTTACAAAAGGAATTTATGCCCATTAGATGTAGTAGATACGTTGAAATTTGACATTTATAAACGAAATTTTCAGGGCAATAGAACACAAACCTATTTGTTCTCCATTTAACATCTTTGCCACCCTCTTTGCAACACTCTTTTTAGTGAACTCAACCCACCTGTACATATGGAGTAATGAAAACTCAAAATGAGGAAAAAATGAATGCAGCAGACTCATGCAATATCAGTCACAGAAATTTCACAATCTGCATAGAAGTTGTATGCTCATTCATTTTATATATAGTTCATCTTACTTGCTATATCCGGTTAAACTGAAGATTCAGACATCATTGTATGTAATGTTAATGAAAAGAAATTCAAGATATCAACCATACCCTTCTGAAAATTCTTGTCCTCGAAATCCACCAGCCTGCTTGCGCTGGACTCGAGCAGCAGGATCTGCAAAGTGAATTTTTAGTTATAAGAAGCAGCACCCATAAACTACTCCAAAGCCTTCAGATTGTCAAAGCAATCACAAAGTATGAGTTGTAGTATCAAACTAAACGGTTACGCTAATCCACATTTAGTACAACAATAACAAGTGGCAATTTGTTGCTTTCAAACCCTAAGGTATTTGAATTACTAATGAACAAGCAAACCGAAAAAGAAAACAGTCACTAACTTTCAGGTGTGAGATAAATTCTTTGAATTTCTCCATGCTGAGAGAGGATCTGTCTAAGTTTTAGAGGATCCATATGTGGAGGTATCCTGCTCAAATAGCAAATCCCACGCTTTTCAGCCTTCTTAGCCTCATATTGTAATCGCTTCTTCTGTTTGTTTTTCCATTTAGCTCCCTTCACCCCATTTGACTTCGGATCCTCTTCATTCGAGAAGTTGGTTTTATCTATCTCTCGTACTTCTTCAGACATTGTAATTGCAAACGTGAAATATCTGCAAGTGACAGTAAGACGAACGATTCAGCCGCTAAAACAGTCACCAACTTATTAAGCTACTGCAATCAACTATTGCCTTTTACCTAATGATATTAATTCTGTTGACCAGCTAGGACCAAGATATTTCAACTTAACTAAATGTATCTTCAAAAGTAGTTTATTATGGTGGAAAATTTCTGTTGTGCCATTTCTTTCTTTCTTTTTTCCTGTTTGTGACATTTCATCGAACATAAAGTCCGCAAAACAGTAATTACGGATAATCCCTACAAGAAAATTGCAGGAAAAGAATTGTACCTACAGAAAATTTCAAGAAAAAACGTATCTTAAATGCTAAATCCAGCTACAGAACATCATACCTCAAACATTAATCAGACAATATCAAACATTAAAAATAAGAGCCATACAGCAAATCAGAGAACTACCAAAACAATTGAAGTAGCAGAAGATGAAAAGAAAAACAAAACTTACCCCAAGGATTCTTTATGGGTTTTTCTTCTTTCTGCAAACTTACAAGAAAAAGAAAATTATAAACTTGTTAAGCTTAGGAAGGCGTGATCGAGGAGGGACAGGAAAAAAGTGAGCCCAAGAATTGGATGAAAAAAAAGGTGGATGCCAAGAGCTAAGAGGAGTTGACAGGTGACGGGAGAAGAAGCTCGAATGAGTAGTGTAAATGCATACCACTTCACTCTAATTTTCTTGCTGCTGCCACTGCTATGGTGTCTGCATAGAGGAAAAAAATGAATTAAAAGACAAAGAAAATAGGCAGATAGAAAGGAAGTTAATTTAATTCCGGAATTTTCTTGTTTAGTGGAACTAGTCTTTTCGGTGTCCTGTTTGATCAAAAGCAAATCATAGAGAGTACTATTAGCACTAATACAGCTATCAAAAGCAAATCATAGAGAGTACTATTAGCACTAATGCGGCTATAAACTATGTTATAAAAGTATCAGAAAACTATCAAGTATTTAAAGCTAAAATTACTAATTAGTGATTGTGGCATTGTTCATCTCCTCAATCACCTCTTCTAAGTTCAATCAACATCAATAATCAGATCCTTGAAGCACTAAATAGCCTTACTGAGAAGGACAAAATGTCATCTAACTTTCACAATGTATGGCAGTAAAAACTAAATCAGCATGAAATTAACCCAGATGAGCTAGACAAACCAAAAGATATTATAGATGAATGAAAGAATATCTGAAAACTCCCACAACTATATCTATGCTAGCATTGATATCTTCCATTCAAAATGTAGTTATGACATCAAAATTAACGAGAATGTTATCATCCTTCTGTCAATTGTGCTCCAAAAATATCAGCACATAAGAATGCTGGGAATATATCAAACAATCTGCAAGGAAAAATTGAGAATCAATTTCACTATCATTGGTTATCCTAGAAAGTTGCACTCCATCACGAAACAGCATAGCTGAGATCAAAGTGCACAATCTAATAAGAAACATTCTACATATAGGCATTAACTTATAGAATTCAGTATGCGTGTATATACTTTATGTTTTACTTGCTAAGGACCTGAGAATCATACAGTTACTAAGCAGCCATTCACGAGCTAATAAGAAACATTCTACATATAGGCATTAACTTGTAGAATTCAGTATGCGTATATATGTTTTATGTTTTATTTGCTAAGGACCTGAGAATCATACAGTTACTAAGCAGCCATGCTCTAGGACATAGTGTCAAGCAAACCATTGCCAAAAAATCAAAACCATTTTCATGCTTATGATCACAGGGGTATCTAAGTTGTATCAGAAGTCCAGCTAGAATCAGCTTTGCCCCCCCCCCCCTTTCTCTCTCACGACATTTCAGCTAATAAATATCCACTAATTATCTCCCTTGTGGTCAAACCTAGACTACTATATCCTGATTGTCACTAACAGTCTTAGAAACTACATCTGCTTCTACCTCATTTTCTCTTTCACCTGTTATGTTCACCAAAAAAGACTCTTAAGCTCAGTAATTATATAAAGAGTAGGTAGGACAAACTTACGTATTGCTTGCTGGAACATTAACCAAGAAGAAGATTAGTTAAAAGTGATCAGCCGGAATCAAAAGGAAGAAAGAAGTCATTCAAAGAAAAGGTAACAAAATAATCAATTTTGAGGATATTAATTAAATGAGTGATGGCTTATAACCAATTATTTGGCCTCTTGGTTCAGATACCTATTGAATTCCCAAGGTCAAATACACAGTTACTAGAGCTCCAAGTCGAAGGTCTATATGAGTTTATGCAATTTCAATTTCCAAGATGATATTAACTAAACCACCAAAAAAAAAAAACCTTAGCAGACTCTGTTCACATAAATATGTTTTGCCTGAGCAAGAAAATTAGTAGCAATAGAACAAAAATGCAAGCCTGCAGTTGTATCTTGTTTGTTTTTTCCCTGATGTGTCCTTTGATCCCTTGTTTTCTATGCCTAGTCCTACTCATACTTCCCTATCAAAGTTACCTCACCTAACTTTAAACTTATGCTCCTAAATATAACAAAAAAAAATGAAATTGAAAAAAAATGAATCAATTCTCCATTCCTAAGCGCAAATGGAGGAAGTAATCTGATTAATGACCCTGTCTCATCCCTCAATAGAAAGAACCAACAAGAATAAGATTAAAACATAAGCCCAAAGGCCAAAAAAAATCATTAAATCATATGGTACAACCTCTCAAAGCCAACCATACATCAATTACTTGCACGGTCTAGATGGAAAAGAAGAAGTAGCTGGCATGGTGATGAACAAGAGTTCTATCTTCTATGCGGAAATAGTCAAGGCTCTATCTCATTCAATATGATAAACTTCCTAGAGACTCTTCTTTCTACCACATTATCGGATTTTTGGAGCAGCCGCACACACTCAAAAGCTATACAACATTGGTCAATGACACTATAGAAAGTCATGAACTTGGCATTGTGAGTGCACACAAATAGTGACTTGTCCTACTATGGTCAATGAGTTTTAATCGAGTCAATCTAGAATTATGTTAAAACAATGAAACAAGATAGGGGTAACAAACATCTGGTCTTACAAAATGTAAAGAATTAGTAGTAAATTTGTTCAGAAGGCAACATCAGTGGAGGAGGTAATTGCCCACTCTCAACCACACCACTTCTTCTATATTAAGATTACCTATTCTAACAGTAATTTCTCAAATTGTTTATGAATAAATCAATAATTTCAGAATTTTAGCGTCTGTATGTCACTCTCAAAGAGGCAATAAGATCCTGTTAAAATGGTACTGACTTTTGAGTCATTAAAAGACCATTCTCCAAATGTTCATGGCTTGCAATTATTCTAAATTGTAACAAAAACAAACTAACTAATGACATAAAAAAATAAAAACCCAATTAAGAAAGAATTCCACAAAGCCATTCCAAATTCAAATAATGACAGATGTAGTCAAAATAATCCCAATCTAAGATCTCCATTCACCATTTATATAGCCAAACAAATGCATGTAGCTAGTTATCTATCTAAGTGCAAATTTAACATACATAAACAGTTTTCTTCATTATAGGAAACAGTTACCTATCTAAGCAGGCAATTAGTCAAGTTTTTGCTCATTAACTTTTCAATATTGTATTTTGTTCTCACTCATGCCTTGCTTGCAATTCATATAGATCCTAAAATGAAGCTAAAACACTAAATAAGACAAAATTAGATACTGCAGTTGCATAAAAGCACTCTCAGAATATATTCCTTAATGATTTCAAATATTCCCAGTAGGATAACTCCAACATATTAGCTATTTCCCAATAAAATCAAAGATTACATTCACACCCTGTAAGAAAATATTCAAGAATGATAGAAACATCTGGTGAAACTATCCTAATGGAGAATAATTTCATTCCTTATTGGGAATCAACAAAACCAAGTTAAAGGAAAAAAGAGTTGAGGTTAAACTATTGGAGTGCAAATTTACCATACATTAACAGTTTTCTTCGTTATAGAAAACAGTTATCTAAGGAGGCAATTAGTCATTTTTTGTTCATTAACTTGTTGATATTGTATCGTGTTCTCACTCATGTCTTCGTTGTAATTCATATTCTATCCTAAGAATGAGCCTAAACTGGAGAACTAATCAGTGATCAGTGATCAATATTTTCTCTATTTTGTATTTAACTACCGTGGGAATAACTGGTAGTCAGTCCTTTCTTTTTTTGAGTTTTAAGCTAAGAAGAAGGATTATCCAGCTATCCCTCAAAATTACAATTAAATACAAAGGTCGGAGAATTGTTGTTTCTCGCTGAAATCTAATATGTCGCACTATAGGACCAAAACAAAAAACAAGCGAGAGGCCCAAGAATGGAATCAATTAGCAGTCCTCTAAAAAATTAAGGCGATTGTTCACATAAATTACCATTAATTAACTGCAACAACAGTAAATTTTGAAGCACAGGTACAAGAATTCTAAAATCAGCAAGCCAAATATATAAAGAAACCAGAAATTTAATATATCTATAACTTTCCTGCGATTTTGACATACTGTAGGTCAAATCCTCGTGTATTTTTCATCCAAGTATAGTTTAATTTCCTAATCATGCAAGTACCACAAAAACTTTGGGAGGAAAAAAAATAACAAAAAGGGCCAAAAGAACCCACCTCAGGTAGTGAATAAGGTCTCTGAATTCCAAATCTTTTCAGAAAGTAGATGAATAAGTAGTTTCCTCCTAAAACCAGTGAGATAGAAAGCTGTGAAAAGGAGTGATTTGGTGGATAATTGAATAATCATAGAGGGCAGGGGAATCGGTAGTCATGGAACGACGAGTAAAATTTCCGCCCCACTAAAATCTAGCGGTGCGGTGCCTACTTCAAGTCTAGATATATCTAGGGCTGTGCATCGAAATCGAAATCGGTAAATCGGAAGTTTGAAATCGGAATTTTTCAAAATTTTGGCATACTGTAGGTCAAATCCTCGTGAATTTTCCCGACCGATTTCGAATTCGAAATGGCCTATTCCGATTTCGAATTCGATTCCGAATTCACCGAATTCAAAACCTGTTCCTTTTTTTTTTCCTTGCTCAAAAACCTGTTCGAATTTAATGACTTCTCACAAGAACTCTGCCACTTCATACGAGAATACAAAACATCATTCCAGTGAATACTGATACAACCATTCCTAGTAATAGAATTGAGCTATTATGAATTAAAATTGAGTTTAATAGTATCCTCAATTATTATTTATGATTACGTTTTGGCAATTTATGCAGGATTACCTTTCTCTAGTATTATTTTGATAAAAAAAAATCCTGGAATCTTCCTAAGTATCAAGGACAGATATTCTAATTCTGAGTTGTGAGATAATAGACAACTTGTTCAAGTTAAAAGGTTAAGGCTATTTTTCCAGGTGCGAGGCTGGAAATTCACAAGCCACACAAAGGAAGAGTCAAGTAATCATCAGTAAGGCATGCACTCATTTTCGATTAGAGCTTCACATGCATTTAAGCTCATCAGGATAAAATTGAGTACCAACAAGTACGATACCATTTCTTTAGCGAAGGATAACATTATGTGAGAAATCTCTTGGGGTGTGGATTGTGTATATACATGGCAAATGTTCCAGTAGCTTGTCTCAGATCTTAAATACAAACATGCAGGGTTATGCTTGATTCGAATTCTTTAGCAGTCAGTATGAAGCCAGCAGGGAGTGCCAGAATAACTTTTGAAGTTAGCGTGTGGCTTCCTACTCAGAAGCTGTTTGATGAAATGCCTAAGAAAAATAAACTAGAAACATAGATGAAAGCTAAGTAAAATCACCCGCGTACCTCAATTTGTCCTTGAAGATGAAGGATCTTGTTGGCTAGCTGATGATGGCTTGAAGATGAAGGTGAAACCGAGAGTGAGAGAGAGTGAAGATGAAAGTTGAGGAAGCAGGAAAGCTAAAGGCAGAATAGTTGAGCTCCTTCTCGGCTTCTCGACTCTCGACTGAAGACAACCAAGACTGGCAGACAGACCGGCGGTGGAGGCGGAGCCGCGGAGGAAGGAAGGTTTCTCAGAGACGAATTGAGGAATGAGGAAGAGGCGGAAGATTGGGTTTTGCAATTTGCACTTTTGCATTTTTGTCTTTTTTGAAGTTGTTTTGCAATTTAACTTATTATGTTAATAATATAAATTATATATTACATATATAATATATTGTTAAAAAATATTATATTATATATATATTATAAATTGAATTCGAAATTATATTTTCTTATTTCGAATTCCCAATTTGAAATCGAAATTATCGATTTCAAAAATATATATTTTTGAATTCAATTCAATTTCGACCGATTCGAAATCGAAATTATCGAATTTCATTCTGAATTATCGATTTACTGATTTCGAAATTCCGAATTTAATTCGAAACCGATCATTCAATTCAAAATCGATCGATAAATCGAAATTTTTCGACTTCACACGTGCCTAGATATGTCACCGGAGCGAGGACATTGCCCTGAACCTCTCTTAATGTCACGATTGTAAAACCCACTGGGATATTATTTGTTTAATATTTCATATTATAACTGAAAAAGAAGGGGAATAGAAAAACAAAAGAAGAGCACCGATGCTACGCTCATAAGGTGACCAATGCTACACTTATTTGTTGCTATTCTCAGGGTTGTTTGATAAAATTGAATTCTAAAGTTTGAACTGTAAATTTATTGAATTATTAAATATTAAATCTAATACATTTGAGTACATATCATGTTCAGTGATAAGTATATTTACTTATCATTTAATTTTAAAAGCAAGTTTTGCTTAGAAAATTCAATGTCACTTAATTAATTCAAATGTTCAATTTTCATTATCAAACGATCTGAATATATTAAGATTTGAATCCATTAAATTTAAATGTTGAACTGATTTATCAAACAGGTACTCTTAAATTAAAAGACTTGATGATTGCTATTCTTGAACAACCACGTGGCTTCAATTAGTGAATTGGGGGACTATGCTTAGAGCTGATAAACACATCCGGTTCAGTGGGATATCATCTGTTGTGGCTGAGACTTGTATACAGGTCTCGTTTTTGCCTCCCATTGAAGCAGAGCGAGTGGTCAGAAATTACTTTCCATGTATGATAAATGAAATGAACTTCAAAATATAAACAAGTCCCTTCTCATGTACTGTTAGCTCTGAATTTAGATACGCAGTTCAGTTGACACAAATATCACCTTCCAATTAATTACTAAACCAGAATAACAAAACATAGAGAATATGTGCCAAATTCTACTTTAACATAAACAGAAAACAGTAAAGGAAGTGTCAACCAAACCAACTTCAGCAACTCTCAGTTCTGGAAACAAATTTCCCCAACCCAAAACCTATAAAGTCACGTTTCGACTAAGTCTCCATTGCGCAAGGTGGGTTGGGAGGCAAGGGTTCAAACCTTGTCTCCCACCAATTTGCCACAATTA
The DNA here is from genome assembly GCA_023065735.1 of Coffea humblotiana. Taxonomy (NCBI): domain Eukaryota; kingdom Viridiplantae; phylum Streptophyta; class Magnoliopsida; order Gentianales; family Rubiaceae; genus Coffea; species Coffea humblotiana. The sequence goes on from CM041217.1 coordinate 12,002,144, forward strand.
AATGTGGTCTTGTTTAAAAAATTCAGACGTGTGTGTAGTGCGCATGTCTGATCCGCTAGTGGTTCAGTCCCCTCCGAGTTACCCTAAAATCTCTTCAGGTCCTCTCCCTTCCCATAATATAGGAAGCTATCGTATCGACTAAAAAAAAAGACAAAGCCTCCATTGTGCGTTTAAAAAAACACTTTTAAGTACTAAAAGCATTTTTAGATTGTTTGGTAACTTATTTTAGTCTAATTTTTTATAACTAAAAAGTATTTTTATTAAAAATACTTTTATTAGAATGTTTCTTTATAAGTCTTGTAGACGCAAGAAAATTTAGGAACTAAATGCTTTCACGAGCCCCATCTAGGGATGTAATTCGAGCCGGGTTCGCGAGCAGCTCGGTCAAAAGTTTGTCTCGAAGTCGAGATCGAGCGGCTCGATAAGTTAAACGAGTCGAGTTCGAGCATCTAAAAGCGATACTCGAAGGCTCGTCAAGCCTTATCGAGCTTTTAATTTTAATTATTTAATATATTATTATTATAAAATTACTCTTATACCCAAAAGAGTTGTTGAATTTACGAAATGTTTCAAATCGTATAAAAATTTTAAAAGGGCAATAATGTCTTTTCACACAAAATTATCAAGAAAATGAAATTTAGTAACTCGAGCTCGATAAAGCTCGATTGACTCGAGCCCATGCGAGTCGAACTCAAGTATTGCGAGTTCGAGCTCCAATAATACTACTCGCTCGAGCTCGAGCTTGAGCACCTTTCTCGCCATACTTGAGCTCGACTCGACTTGATTACGGCTCTAGCCCCGTCCATGCGAAACTTGGGAAGCGTGCGTCTCTGGTGAGTCTCGGGAGCCTTATTCTCTAACGCCTATATTTGATTCTTTTTAGGGAAGCCGACCTTTGCCGCTTCTGTAACGGTCCCCTCCTTCTTTCTTGTGCTATTTTTTCCCCCATATTCCTGTGGCCCTGCTTGTTCCAAGGAATGATGGATGCTTTTGGAAGAGCTAAAGCCTAAAAGCCTCTAACACTTTAATTAATTCCAAATCACTTGATAATGCTATCTTAAGTATACTCTTTTTTTTTCACCTTAAGTATACTCAATTAGGTGAAATCTGCATTTGTGGACAAAAAAGCAATCACTTGGTGAGTTTTTGAATATATCTTTTGTTACTTGGTTCTGAAATTTGTCAAGTTATTAGGCAGAAAAGAGGAGTTGATGATGATGCATGATTATTCCTGTCCTCAAAGTGGCGTAGGCTGTGGGCCGACCCCGGCAAGAAAAGAAAGCTTTTAAAATAGGAAAAAGAAAGCTGCTCGTCCTAAAATAATTAGTACCACTTCAAAAGAAAAAGGATAATAACAGCACAGCCTTCTGTGCCTTTCCCACGAGACTGGCTGTTACCTATCCTTATGGCTCATCCTTCCCTTTCCAGGAACATCATCTCCAAATACACAACTCTTTCAAACAATGTCGTTTGACCTGGATCGAATCAGTCGTTCCAATCAAGAACCGGTCTTCTTCTCGAATTGGTCAGTATCGCTAAACTACTATAGTAAAAAATCAATCAAAACCATATATAGATTCAAACCATGTCAATGTGCCTGCAAAAAAAAAGAAGTTTGATCTAACGTGCCAAATTGGTTAGTAGCGCTAAACTGCTATAGTAAAAAATCAATCAAAACCTAGTATAAACTCAAACCATTTCAATGCGACCTTCAATTATGACCACCAAATTGATAAACTCAAAATCAATAAGTTAACAGAAATATAGTGAAAATTTCACCTTTCAAAACCACCAAAAGTTCTCCACACTTTTCTGGTGAAGAAATTCAGCTATGACAATGGCGATGGCGGCGGGAGATTAACTGAAAAACTGCACAACTGTGCACAACTTGTTTATTACCACAAATCAAACTTGCAATTACTGATAATCAAATTTTGATCTGATTTTACCAAATACAAAAATCAATATGGATGTTAATGGAATTTTTCATTCAATCTGTCAAAACATTTAGAAATTTTAAGAAAGTAGAGGGGAAAAAAAGAAGTGGAGCAAAAATTTGAAGAAATTGAAAGACATACGTCGACTTGAACACCCTCAAGTCGCAATGAAAACATATGGGAAAATAGGACAAAAACTATATCCTTGCGATCTAAGTGGTGGGTGTTAAGGTTCTTAGATGGAGGGAGACAGCGGGATGGAGGGAGCATTAGGTACCATTGGACAAGATATTCTTGGAGGAGAAATTCAACTAAGCCAATTCTTTCAACCTAATTGGTAAAGTCCCAAGATGTTGTGTATGTGCGTGTGCCCTTTTTTTTTTTTTTTTTTGTGAAAGGCAAAATTTGTGAGTTAATTGGTAAAGAAGATGAGATTCAGATTAGGGAAGTACTGTTAATCCAGCAGAGTCCAATCGAGTATTTGATTCCAGAACTTGACTCGTGAATCTATCAAACTAGACTCGAGCTTGCTTGACTAAGTGGACAAGTCTTGAAGTGTACTCAAGATCGGCTCGACAAATGAGACTTGTGACTCGAGCTCTAGTTCGAGTTTGACTCGTTTATTACATACAATGTGAGTTTACACGAGCTCGAGTTTGAGCTCAAAATCTCAAACAATTTTTGTTGTCAATTTTGGTGATATTCATACAAATGCCACAATTTAATCACACAAGTTTATGAAATAACATATATGCCTTTTCTTATTGAGTCCAAACGAGCTGCTCAAATAACAAACAATTCGAACTAACTCGACTCGTTAATTAATCGAATGGGAAAATGACCTGTTTCATCCTTCACATTTCGCAAAAATATTCTTTTCGTCCCTCACTTTTAAAATGAAGCAAATTCGTCCCTGACATTTAAAAATTAAAACTATTATATCGCTGAACCTAATTTTCAATCTGAATCAAACCATTCAATAACCTAGTAATAAATTTCGGAAATAGAATTGATAGATCACTCGGTTAATTTCATCATATTCACATGACATTTATTAAACCAAAAAAATAAAAATTATAACATAAAAGGCCATTCTTTATCTTGGAATAGTAGAGTTTTTTTTTTGGTAAATCTTTTCATACACCGTTAGTATATCCGCTTGCGAATCTAGATGTGTATCATAAATATAAAATATGGTGTTTAAATTTAAATTAAAATGATATGGTGGTACATAAAACCGTTAGTGTATATAATGACAATGTAAGAAAGATTAATCTTTCTTTTTTATGTTATAATTTTTTCTTTTTTCTTTTTGGGTTCATTAAATTTTACATGAATATCAAGTTGAGTTAACCAAGTGATCTACCAATTACACCCTCAAAATTTGTAATCAGGTTGATTGGTGGTTTGATTCAGATTGAAATTTGGATTCAGGGATGTAAGAACTTCAGTTTTTAAATGTCAAGGATGAAATTGCTTCAGTTTAAAAGTGAGGGACGAAAAGAATATTTTTGTAAAATGTGAAGGATGAAACAGATCATTTTCCCTAATCGAATATATTTTTTACTCGAACTTGGCTCATTTGCTAAAATTAACGAGTCAAATTCAAGCATTATTGTGTTGAGCACATTCGAGCTTTCGAGCTACTCATTTCGTTCAACAACATTATAGGAAAGTGAGGAAGAGGACAAGCTATGGCCAAGTATTGAAATAGTGTTTTTGTTTGTTTTCTCATATCCGTCTTCCAATGTAGGCCAAACATTGGACAAATTGAACGGCCAAGATTGCAGCACTACGTGATCCAGTGACTAATATAAGAAACTAGAAAATTTTCCATCGCTCTATCCAAAATGCCCTCAAAGTTGCTTAAAATTACCAGATAACCGATCCACGTAAACTGTAGCAACTCCAACTCGCGATTAATAGAGTAAGGAAATAATGTTGTGTTGTCAATTGCAACTCATCGAAACAAAGAGAAGCGGATGCACGCTAGTATAAAGTTGTATAATTATAGTCCTTACATTACATGTATCGGATGATAAAGGTATTTAGTGAGTATTCATTAGTTGTAATTGGGAAGGATGGAAAGTGAGAATAAAAAGTGATTGAAAGAGTTAACACCATCGCCCCCTTTTTGTACTTTTATCAATAGAGGTTTAAACAATATGTTATTTTAATATTTTTTTGCACTAATCTTTCTAACTTTACATATTCACGAGGGGATACTTGTACCCACGGATGCCAACGGGACGGGGTTGGGGCGGTGGACAAGGGATGCCTACAAATTCCCCTCGCCCCCCGCCCCATCCCTCGCTTGCCCCGCCTCGTCCTTGCCCCACTTCTCCTGCAGGTGTCCCCGTGAAGCTAATAAAAATTTGTTATATAATTTTGTTATAGTTAAATTTTAGCAAATAATCAAGTACTATAATATCAATATATCACTAAATTATTATTCATTGTAATTTCATAATTGAAACTTATAAAAACAATCAAATAAAAGTTATTTGAATACAATCCAACATGATGAAATAAATACAACTAAAGTAGTCAAGTGTTCACTTTTGACACAAATACAATCACTAATTCATTATTGTGGTTGTGCTTTTTTTGAAAAAAAATGTTATTGTATTAAATGTAATTAGGGATTTAGTATAAATATATTAGTAAATTTAGTATAATCAATTAATAATTTGTATTAGTATACATATATAATTATTAGTATAATTGATAATATCAATTATATTACATATACTAACATACATTATATAATACATATAACTAATAATATATCATTATCATAAGTTTGTAACTAATTAAATTATATATTATATATAATCATATACATCTATAGATATTTTATATATTTAAGCAGGCGGAAACCCCCGCCCCTGCCCCCGCCCCGCCCCCGCCCCATTAGCCCCCCGCGGGGCGGGTGGCCACATTGCCATCCTTACTTGTACTATATTTTTCTGGGATAATTTCAAAAACCTCCCCTAAGGTTTCTCATAATATCACTCAACTCTCCGAAAATTTTTAAAATCTCATTTACTTCCCTTAAATTGACATTTATTGTAACATTTTAGCCCCTTTGAAGGAAATGCAAGAAACATAAAACTTTTATTCCAGTACTATCTTTATGTTATCCTACTTATAAAGTTTCCAACAACAATAAAAAATAAAATAAGGTTAACTTTTTATAACATGTAAATTTCTTCACTTAAACTATTTATTTTAGTTGTTTCGAAACAAAGCAAAATTTACACCTTGAAAAATACACATATATGAAGAGATTATTTTAATTTTTCAATACAACTTAAACAATATCATGTATTCAAATGTAGTTTCTAAAAAAATTTCTTGACTTTCATACAATTGTTTATGAAAGTTTTCAAGGTGTTAATTACACCAAAATCCTCCTAAGTGGTTGATTTTAACTAGATTTAATTTATCCACGGCCTTTGCTATCCCACCATGATCTCGACATAGAGAAATATAGACCATTATCAGATAACAAATTTTTTTTGTTCTAATCTACATTTTTTGGTTTAAAAATTTTATTTTGTTTTGATTTTTTGGTTAAATAGTTATTAAGAGTAAGGGTAATATTGTGGATTTGTGACATCTGATAAGAATATTTAGTCTTATCAAGTTGACAAGGGAGACAAGTGAAATTTTAGAAGCCTCAGGGTAGTTGAGTGATATTATGACAAACCTCAAAGAAGGTTTCTGAAATCATCCCTATTTTTCTACTAACTTTGCTGCTACTACGAAAATAATACACTAGAGAGATGTATGTATTATTGGACTATTTTTATATGGGGCAAAGAACGGTTTTAGGTTAGGTTTTTGTTTATTTTCAATTGTTTAAATTGGAGTAGATTACAACGTAGGAAAAATTAGATTGTTGTATCTAAGAAGCAACATATTGAGACCTAATACATAAATAATACCATATAAGGGCGTGAATCATTTTAAAAATAGAACCTAATTCATGCCTCCTCTATCATGCCATAATTACTTGAACGAAACTAATTGTCTTATTTTTATGTTACATCGAGGAAAGATGAATTTTGTTCATCTTCTATTTGAATTTAATGTTGGAAAGTATTTATAATTACTTAATTACATTTGGCGTAGAACCAATTGGTTATGAGGAAAACATCTTCTGCTACTAGAATAGTATTACCCCTCAATTTAACGAGTGCCAGAGTTTCAGGTACTATCCTCATCCACCAAGCTTCACAAACAAACTGAAAACATAGCAGAACACAAATGCATCCATAATGGTGAAGAAGTACTTGTAAATATCAATAGTGCAAGACCAGATATACAACCGCCTTTGTATTTCATCTAGGATAAAATGCACAGAAAGATTCTTCAGCTCTAGGCTACGATACTTGATTAGGCATTTCTCTGCTGTAAAATCTTCCCACTACTCTGCAGTCCAGTATTTCAATGGCCTTTTCAGACTTTAAATGAAGGATACTTTAAACCAAAAAAAGTTGCTTTCAATTGATAACAATAAACAAAATAACACCATTTCCTTGTGTCACCTTCATCGCCCAAGAATTAAATAAAGAAATATATGTGCTGCAAAGGGGCATTCCAAGGGAAAGCAAAGTGGAGAAGAGTCAGATGTAGATGATCTTTTCAAAAGAAAGAAAAATTAAAACCAAAATTAATCGTGTTTTTTTAGGTATTACAAATCTAGATAATTAATCGAATACTACACTGTGAAACTCCAAAAATATCAAAAGATAAAACACTTGTTGCCCCAATATCATCTATGCATGCTTCCAATGCTTTTTTTCTCCCAGATCTGCTAATGAACTGATTTAAATTTAGATGTTAAAGTGAAATCTAACGAGGTAGATCTAAAAGATTTCAGATCCGACAACCAAATATGCAAAAACTTAGATCTAATGCAAAAAATAGCAAAAAACTACAAAAGCTATCATTAGAAATCTCTAGGAGATGAGAAAACATCACTAAAAATCCCCAAGAGAGAATAAACTGTTACTAGGAAACTCCATGAGAGGAGGAGAACATCTTTTGCAACTAGAATAGCATTACCCTCAATTTGATGAGTACAAGAGTTTCAGATACTATCCTCATCCACCAAGCTTCACAAACAAACTGAAAAATAGTAGAACACAAATGCATCCATACAATGGTGAAGTACTTCTAAATTTCGACATTGCAAGACAAGGTCTATGACCTAGGATGAAATATGCAAAAAGATTCTTGAAGACCACAGGCTACGAGTCTTGATTAGGCACTTCTCTGCTGTAAAATTTTCCCACTACTCTGAGAGTCCAGAATTTCAGTGGCTTTCTCAGACTTTATGTTCTTAGGTGTCTTGTACTGGTTTAAAGAAGTTCCTTGAGAAACATAAAAGTACATGAGCACATTGAATGAACCTTGTTTGACAACTCTTACTTCCAAAGGGCCAATGGTGTTGCTCTGACTCCTCAGCATCTTATATTGCAGATCCAAAGATTGGTCCACTAAACTACAGCATTTTTCCATTTTAACCTGATCAAGTACAGGAAAGTCATCATTTGATCTCAGTTGAAGCTCCCAAAAGAGTACATAGTGACCAGGAAAAGACGATGTATCAGCATAGCTACTGTAATCCAAAAGAAAGAAGCCAAGTGGTTCAAGGATATGCATTGCAATTGTAACTGCATTCTGGAGGTCTTGTTCAGTTGTTTTATCTGTGTCAATGCTCAAAACCACATTTCTCCTTTGTACAAATTTGAATTGGGGAGTGATATGGTGAAAACCTGTCACCAGGAGAATATCCCCCATTCTGTACCTGTAAAACCTGAAAGTACACGCTTCTATCAATATTCTAGATATCAGAGCGATTGAGCTTCTAAACTCCCTAATCATCATTGTTTATGTTTATCAGGATAATAGATGTACCAAAAACCAGAATGCAGTACCTATATCTGACAAATTTGAACATCAGAACAACTCTTGCACATTACATATTCAAGGCAATTGTTAAGCAGAAACAAATGGAGATGCTTCCATTTTAGAACATGATAAATAGATTCAGATGGAAATCAGAAGACACCTTCTGGTGATAAGATGCAAACAGTTCAAGAGGGAATTTTGTGTCTGCAGAGTACTTCATGGGACAGACTAACAGAATTATAGTTCACGTCTACAGTATACCATATGCAATTAGGTCAATCAATAGTATTGAGGTCTCTTTTTAGATCAAAAGTGCAGTGATCTTACCTGTACAGGTCGTGACAAGAAGTTCGTAATGTTGGCCAATCTTAACATTAGCAAGATCCACAATGTGATCTTCCAAGTGAGCATCCTTGCTATTGGTGCAGTTTGGATCTTGATGATTGCCAATTGGTATGAACTCATAGTAAGCCATGTTTGGTATAAAAGTATATGAGACATCATAAGGACTGCATAATGGTTTCAAATTTATCCCAAAACATGCCTCTGAAGAAGCATAGGCTGGTGAAACTACAGGTAACCCGCCTGTATAGAATTCAAGAGTGGGAATGTACTGTGCCATGGACCCAGTAATTATGGCCGGGACAAACTTAAATTACAAAACTAGAATTCTCCTTTTCTTCCACTACTTTATATTTTATTTATTATTGGTATATTGTCATCCAAATCAGTTTGGATCTTGATGATTGCCAATTGGTATGAACTCATAGTAAGCCATGTTTGGTATAAAAGTATATGAGACATCATAAGGACTGCATAATGGTTTCAAATTTATCCCAAAACATGCCTCTGAAGAAGCATAGGCTGGTGAAACTACAGGTAACCCGCCTGTATAGAATTCAAGAGTGGGAATGTACTGTGCCATGGACCCAGTAATTATGGCCGGGACAAACTTAAATTACAAAACTAGAATTCTCCTTTTCTTCCACTACTTTATATTTTATTTATTATTGGTATATTGTCATCCAAATTGTAATTTGTTTAACAAAGATACATATAGGCTACCACCATGTTGTGTCAATATAATGTGTTTTCATGAAATTTTATAGAAATTTAGGAACATATTTGTTGTACATTTAATTTAATTCACATATTATTTTATTTTAAAAGCTCTAATTGTAACTACTTTAAACCCATTGGACCATAATGATCCAAACTTGAAACATTAGGGACTAGAAATACTAATTCAAAACTTTTGACTATCGCCAATTTGATGTTAACTATTAGTCATGATGATTATCCATTAGTTGTCCTAAAGCTGTCTAAAATCACGAATTTTGGGGAGTAAATTTATTTTTTGTGAAAATATTGGGGACTAATTTGGCATATAGGCTAAACATTAGGGACCAAAGCTATATTTCTACCAAATAGATAATCCCTTGTGTTATGAGATTATTAGATCTTCCCTTACCTAAATTTCCACATGTTTTACTTTCCATTTTATATGCATAAATTTCATTTGGTGGTCAACTGGGAGAAGGAACTTTCTGAAATTGCTAGGCAATTGCATCATACAATTGATGATCCACATGGTGGTGGTGAATTTGAAATTGGATTGATAGGGTTGATTGTCAAGACACAATTAGTTGCGCTGAAGAGAAACATTCATTTTAATTTTGCATATTGTTGTATTACTGGTATTTATGAGAGTTGGTTCAGTTGGTAAGATTCGTTCACATTATCTAATGGAAGTTCAAATATTAGTCTCGTTACCAGCAGTCTTTCATTAGTAAGTAATCTATAAGAACCACTATAAGGCGCTCCATATGACATATGGAGGATTTCAAGGTACTTCATATGACATATGAAGAATTTCCAGAAGAATTTGTCGTGCAATTTCCTAGCATTGTTTGTACCGATAAATACGTCATTAGCCTGCTTTGAATTGGAATAAGATAATCTTGTTCTCCACCCAAACTTTATTATAACCAAAAAGAAATTAAGACTACATGTTTTTTTTGGTGTCCTATTAGGACAGGTTTAGATCAAACTAGTTGAAAACAATGGTTGTGTCTAGATTTGTTGCTTTGCTACTAACTTAGTGGAACAACATTGAATGCTTTGCTACTAACTTAGTGGAACAACATTGAATTCCTACTCTATTCCGAAGACCTTGATGAACCTCAAAGTTTATGATGGCTAGTTAATGGTGGAGCAAATACAACGATTTCATATATGTTTCGACAATCAACGTGAACATACTGATCTATAGAAGAAAGTTATGATGTTTTTAATGTGAATGAGTTTAGGTTAATTAAAGTAGCCACATGCAATCAGGCTCAATTATAATTTAGCAGATCAAACCCCATGACTAATAGTCAAAGCCATGAAATGAACTTTGGTTTATGTCAGTAGCTGAAAAGACAATTATGCCATCAGAATTTCTAGCCTTGATAAGTTCACCCTTCTCATGCCATTGGATAAAAATAGCATTCTCTCATCGGAGGAAATATTATGTCATTTGAAAAAGTTAAATGCATGACCCCTGAGTTTTTACCCCTTGAAGTTTGCTAGTCTCAACTAAGCATTTTGACAGGTGGTCAAATCCAAAGGAGTACGCTCAACTCAATTCTCATGGTCATAACGACCAATTTACCCATTACTAACTATTATAGCCTGTCTGGGTATAATAGCAACCAATCTGGATATAGTTACATCCATGGTATCTAAATTCAATAATTTTCTAAACTCTTCTGGTGGTGCGTCAAAGAATTTAAGTCTTAAGGCGCATTTGATAAAACTAAAATTTGAAAACTAAAATATGAAGTTTGAATTCATTAAGTAATTAAATTGTTAATTATTAAATTGACAAATTCGGGCGTATTTCATATTATGTGATAAGTGAATAACTTATCACTTATTTTTTAGAATTAATCTTTTTTACACTGACAATGTATACATCGTCAGTTTTGGATGAATGATAACTATGCAAATCTGAATTTGAAATCCAACTTTTGCACGTGTGTCATGAATCTAACGGTGATAGTATATACACTGTCAGTGTATATAAAATTTATCCTATTTTTTAAAGCATGTTTTGACTAGAAAATTTAATGTCACTTAATTAATTCAGATGTTCTATTTTTTGTTATCAAATAGATCAGAATATATTACAATCTGAATTTATTAAATTTAAGTTTTAAATTGAATTATCAAACGGAACCTTAGTTTTGCTAAATAATCCGTGCACTTTTTACCCTCGTGCCATTCATGCTTCAATTCCCACTTCATTGTTTAGCTAGCCAACTCTTTATATGCTAAATTAGAGTGTAGTGTGGAATTTCCTCAGGTGCCTTGTCATTCAGCTCCAAACTCACGTTTGAGTCTGATTCAATGATCATATTTCTGCAGCAAACATCCCATGCCATACTCAACCCATAAATGATGGCCCATAGTTCTACTACCATGTTATTTGTAGTTCCCAAGCTGACATAGAACCCATTCATCCAGTAACGCCCTTCATCTCTAATTAGTCCTCCTACTCCAGCTTGTCCTGAACCGTTGCTTGATGCTCCATCCACTTTTAGTTTCACCCATCCAATTTGGGGCTTACTCCAATTGATAAACTTCAGCTCCTTCTGTACTGCTCTATGATACTTGGTGAGAGAATCCTGACTGAATTCGACTTGGGCTATCACTGTTTGAGCATTGATTTTATCTTAGTTGCAGTAATATAGGTTCCCAACATACCAGGCAAAATAAAAAAGTTCTTGAATCAAACACCTGCCAATCTGCATCATCTATCTCTACAATGTCATATTGTTTTAAGCTCCAGTCAAGCCATTCTTCCAAATTTGTGTTTCTAGATTTCCCCATCCACTTGGTAGATTAGCTTCTTCCATATTGTTGATATCCAGTCATAGCCTAGCAATCCATATTTATAATTAATGCAAATTGCGCGAAATGTCACTAAATTATTGTAAGGTGACGGTTCTGATCACTAAACTTTTTTATTAGTCGAAAATATCACTGAACTAGTAAATTTGTACCGTTTTAGTCATTCCGTGTATTTATGCCGTTAGTAGAGGCGGAAGTCACTTTTTATGGACAATTTCGTCTACATAGTTGTTAAAAAATTTATACCCTCATTCTTCTTCGCCCACAACCAGCCATCATCTACCTTGCCACCCACCATCATCACCTCTCCCTCCACTCTCCTTCCTCTCCCTTTTTCTTTCTTCTTCCTCCTCCTCCCTGTTCCTTCCCTCCCCTCCTCTCTCTTCCCCTACGCCCTGCCTTCTCTTTTCTACCCTCCTACCGGAACCCCTCCTTCCCTCCCATTTTTGATCCTGACCAGAGCTCTAGCTGCGACCTTCAATCCAAGCTCATCGAGAACAACAACAAACGGCACAATCCCGATGCCATTCGGACACAGAGGCACTAGTCTTTAGTACATCACACGTGCTAAAGAGCAAATCACGGAAGGCCTCGGCACTTGACGCCCATGGCTGGAGATGTTCAACTTCCACTCAATTTGACGCCCATCAACGCCCATGGCATATTTTAGGACGGCGAACGGAATTGCTATCACATGAGTTGCAGACTTGATTTTTTAGGGGCAAATTTGTTAGTTCAGTTTTTTTGGTTGAAGTTTGTCTTCATAAACGACCCCTGAACAATATAGGCAGCTCCTTCTCCCTTTTAACTCATCAGACTCTTGTGATTTTGTGCCCAAATCTGAGATGGGTTTACCAACTATTTTGGAATCTCTGATTTGTTGGATAGGTTGAAGCTTCTCTGAGATGGGAGACTTTCTCATTGCCTAATCTTTGAAATCTTGAGGACAAAAAACCAACTCTTAAGCACCACCAAATCCATACTTCTTTCCAAAGACAAGCATTTGCAGTTTGTCATAGCTAGCAAGCACACCAGCACCAGTAACAGCACGTAAGATGTTTGCACCAGCTTCCTTGAAGAGAGACCTTGCACCCTCATTCTTCAAGATCTGAGCAAATGCATCTAGGGAGCTTTTGTACTTCATTGCCTCGCCAAATGTCATCAACGTCTTGACGGTGCTGCCATTCAAATCGACCATCTCCCTTATGTCTTTGCTGGATACGGAACCATTGATTATGTAAAAGCTTCAAGGAAAAGATTGTGCGGACGAAATTGTCCCTCAAAAAGTGACTTTCCATCTCTCCTAACAGCATAAATATACAGAATGACTAAAACAATACAAATTTACTAGTTCAGTGACATTTTTGACTAATGAAAAAGTTTAGTGATCAGAATCGGCACCTCACAATAGTTTAGTGACATTTCGCGCAATTTGCTCTTATAATTATTGAATTACATTTGACCAACTTTTTTTTTTATAAAACATCATCACAACATTAAATCCATACTAATAGCACAAATTACATCAATCATACACAAATACAATAGATCTAAAAAACAAATACTTGATATTACAAATCTAGAAAATTAATAAAATATTACACTATAAAACTCCAAAAATATCAAAATATAAAACAGTTATTGCCCCAATATCATCTATGCATGCTTCCAACTGTTTTGCTTCTTTTCTCCCAGATCTGCTAATGATTTGATTTAAATTCAGATGTTAAAGTGAGATCTAATGAGGTAGATCTAAAAGATTTTAGATCCAACAAACAAATATGACAAAACTTAGATCTAATACAAAAAATAGAAAAAACTACAAAAGCTATCATTAGAAATCTCTAGGAGAGGAGAAAACATCACTAAAAATCCCCAAGAGAGAATAAACTGTTACTAGGAAACTCCATGAGAGGAGGAGAACATCTTTTGCAACTAGAATAGCATTACCCTCAATTTGATGAGTACAAGAGTTTCAGATACTATCCTCATCCACCAAGCTTCACAAACAAACTGAAAAATAGTAGAACACAAATGCATCCACACAATGGTGAAGTACTTATAAATTTCGACATTGCAAGACAAGGTATATGACCTAGGATGAAATATGCAAAAAGATTCTTGAAGACCACAGGCTACGAGTCTTGATTAGGCACTTCTCTGCTGTAAAATTTTCCCACTACTCTGGAGTCCAGAATTTCAATGGCTTTCTCAGACTTTATGTTCTTAGGTGTCTTGTACTGGTTTAAAGAAGTTCCTTGAGAAACATAAAAGTCCATGAGGACGTTGAATGTTCCTTGTTTCACAACTCTAATTTCTAAAGGACCAATGGCACTGATGCTCTGATTCCTCAGCAACTTATATTTCTGGTCCAGAGATTGTTCCACTAAACTACAGCATTTTTCCATTTTAACCTGATCAAGTTCAGGTATATCATCATTCGATCTGAGTTGAAGCTCCCAAAAGAGTACATAGTGACCAGGAACAGAAGATGTATCGGCATAGCTACTGTAATCCAAAAGAAAGAAGCCAAGTGGTTCAAGGATCTGCATTGCTATTGCAACTGCTTTCTGGAGGTCTCGTTCAGTTGTTTTCTCTGTGTGAATACTCAAAACCACATTTGTCCTTTGTACAAATTTGAATTGGGGAGTGGAATTGTGAAAACCTGTCACCAGGAGAATATCCCCCACTCTGTACCTGTACAACCCTGAAAATACATTCTTCCATCAATATTCTAGACATTAGAGCGTTTAAGCATTTAAACTGTCTAATCATCATTGGTTGTGTGTATCAGGATAATAAATGTACAGAAAAAACAGAATGTAATAAACCTATATTCGACAAATTTGAACATCAGAACAAGTCAAGCACATTAGATGTCCAAGGCAATTGTTAAGTAGAAATTAATGGAACTGCTATCCATTTTAGAACATGATAAAGGGTTTAAAATGGAGACCAGTAGACACCTTCAAGAGGCACTTCTGTGTTTTATTGAATACTTTTTCATGGGACAGACTAACAGAATTATAGTTCATATCTGTGGTACGCCACAGGCAGTTAGGGTCAATTCAAAAGTACAGTGATCTTACCTGTACAGGTCGTGACAAGAAGTTCGTAATGTTGGCCAATCTTAACATTAGCAAGATCCACAATGTGATCTTCCAAGTGAGCATCCTTGCTATTGGTGCAGTTTGGATCTTGATGATTGCCAATTGGTATGAACTCATAGTAAGCCATGTTTGGTATAAAAGTATATGAGACATCATAAGGACTGCATAATGGTTTCAAATTTATCCCAAAACATGCCTCTGAAGAAGCATAGGCTGGTGAAACTACAGGTAACCCGCCTGTATAGAATTCAAGAGCGGGAATGTACTGTGCCATGGACCCAGTAATTACGGCCTGGACGTACTTGGTCCTTGGCCAGATCTTTTTAATTATTCCTTCCCAAGATTTTTCTTGGCATACAAGATCAATTGAATCAGCCAAATCTGGCATTTGTTTGCTCAAAATCAAGGAGACATCCCTTTTGCATTTAGCGTCAGTGATCCAATCACTCATTTGTCCAGTTCTTATGTTGGAAGACATTTCTTGCCAATGTTCCCCAAAAAATTTGATTATCCTTAACAAACCCGAGGCGAAAAATGTACCAATGCTTACTATCGCATCTCGCTGCACAAGGCCACAAAGTAATTGACTATACAAGCTCTGATTAGTATCTTCACACAATACAACCTGAGGATATCTGTCTTTTCTGTTCTTTATCTCGCTTGCTGTAGTTGTTCTTAAAACTAAGCCACCAGGAGTGAGGATATCCGGGCTGATAAGGACAAAGAACAGCGCTTTCCCATCGTTTAAGCCGTGGAGGTACCTTAGTTCAAAGCTATACATTTAGCACCTTTTATTTGACTCTCATAATTCTGCTGATGAAATAACAACTGTAAATTCATTGCATTACTGAATTTACCTATTCTGAACAGTAGCAAGGAGACGAAAAAAGAAGGCCCTGCGCTCTCCCTCTTCAGCAGTTTTTGGAATCCACTTTTGCTTCCCACCTGAAGTGCCCGAGCTGCCAGCGAAGTTGATGTTTTCAGTTAAGAAAAACAAGAAATTCATGAAAACGAATAGAAATAACTCGCTCTTCAGCACTATTGACTTTACTCTTACTCCATTCAGGAGTTTCCTTTAATCTATTTACAATAAATCAAAGAAACTGATTTACCTGATCAGTAGCTCAGTAATGGAATCATTAGTTAAAATCTGAGATGGCTCTCCATCCAGTGCAATTCGATCGATGTAAATCTTGATATCTTCATAATCTACCACAGGAACTTTATTCTTGAATAGTCCCTTATCAGAGTGACCATTAAGAAAACTTTTCAAGTAATCAGTGCTTGCATTTTTAGTTAAAATCTCCTCCAGGACCTGTTCTTGTATATGACCAGCATTGCTGGTTATATCCTCCAAAATCCTCGAACCAGCTTCAGTATCTCTTGGATCAAAGGTTGGCAGCATTCTGGTAAAGAAAAGAAATGCAGAATCTGAGTTTGGGGATGGGAAATATACAGGGAAATTAATTAATGAATAAGCACGCTCAACTACATTGTCTAGAGAAAAAGATTTACGCCATGGTTAAGCCCTTTTAAACCCATTGGCCAGGTGATCCATCCTATCATCCTCATTCCCTTCTCCTAGATGCTTAGTTAGTTTGCTGTATGTTACCATTGTAAATTTGCAATGGTGTAAACAGAAAAACTCATTGAGTTGCTTGGTCTCCTAATGCTATGTTCATCACTTGCACAATCCAAAATTGCCAAATGATTGAGCTCTTATGGATCTATATCCATGCTTGAGTTCAGTCAAAATCGAACTCAAATCGAGTTCGAGTAATTTGAGTTGCTATACGAATTGAGTTGGTTCTCCATATAATATTCCTTATTTAGCTTATAGAGTTTTTATGTATATTTTGTCGAGCAAGCTCAATCTTGAGCTTCAGCTCGTCCTCATAATTTTCTTGAGTCAAACTCAAGCATGAACATATGATATTCATCGAACTTGAGCTCGGACTCAACCACAAATTAAGTTTCCTTGATCTTGAGTTCTAGTACCTCAATATTTGGGCTTGATTTGGCTAATAACACCCCTAGAGAGGTGATCCAAAATTTAAATGAATGGCACGTTTGTAGTCATAAAAGGAAGCTTATTCGTATGCATCTTCCAAAATGGGGCAAAAATATACTAGATACCAGTTGTACTCTGCAATATAATTAATAGGATAAATTATACTTTACCCATTGTGGTTTACTGCTTTCCCACATAACTCTCCTGTAGTTTACAAAGCTGTGTATAAATCCTTATGGTTTGAACTAAAGTTTCAAAGTGACAAAAATGGTACTTTGTAAAGGAACCAATTGATTGGGCTGAAAAATGAACTAACATACTCGATACTCGAATCGAGTTCACTTGGTAAGAGCTCGTTCGATCGTCGTTAACCAACTAGTCAAGCCAAATTTGAACAGTGTTTTATGTTCGATAACATTCAAACTCGATAAAAAGTTCGTTCAAACTCAGTTCAGCAAATAAACAAGCCAACCTTGAACAAAATTTCAAACTTATTAAAATAATAAAACAAACTTGAACATTAGGGTGTTCGACTTGATTACATTTGTTTACAACACTACTAACTAAAATGTTGAGATTACCCTCATTTAGAAACTAAAATAACTAAAATGGCCAAAATATGTAAACGTAGTGTGCATGACATTTTAGTCCCTTATGGTTTAGTGTTTTTTCACATAACTCCCTTTTGTTTTCAAAATTTATACATAACACCCCTCTGGTTAACAAGTAGTTTTCATATTAACATAGGGGTATTTTTGATATTCTAGTAGATTCTGTTACTGAATGTAAATTTGGTTATTTTGACATTTTAGTCCAAACTATGACGTAGTTATGTCTGCCGTCCGATTTTTGAAATGATATGAGGTTTATATGGAAAAGCACAAAACTACGGAAGGCTAAAGTGTAATTTAGCATAATTAATACAGAAGTGTTGATTTTCGGGGTTTTCTAGTAAACACTGAGTTTGCCAGATAAAAAGGTGAGTAGTGTTTTGATTACCAAATTACAGAGCTTCGTCTTTCAACCAAAGGCAACTAATATCACCAAACTTATCAGGATTAACAACTAAAAGGACTACAAATGCAAAGCAACTTGACTAAAAGAACTACATATTAAGACAGGATTAACAACTTGACCGTATGAATCTTGTTGACTTTCGGCCTACAAATGCAAAGCATTCGAAAAAAAATGTAAATATATGGCCAAGTAAGCATACAGCATAGGAAAAAAGAAAAACATATGAATCACATCAGAAACAACAAGAGGAAATTAATCAAGGAAGCCAATATACCTCACGAAAAAGGAACTTGATTGCATATAATCCTACGGCGCAAATATACCTCACCTGGAAAAATCTTGATTGCACTATGATTCCTCCGCAAAAATCTTGCAGAAAATGAAGCCTTTGAGACCTAATTTTTGTCGACTGCTACTCAGTGTTGCAGGCACTGGGGAGCAGTGAAGCTGCCAAGGTTGACCAATGACCAGTGATACAGGAAGTTGTTTGCGTCGGTCCCTATTCACCAAAAGTCCCGAAATTGTATATACACACAGGAGAGTTGCAGTTTCAGTTCCCAATGTTTGGCCCATGCGTCGGTCCCTTTCAATGTTTCGATTAAAAGAAATGGGAGAATTGTAATTTTGGTCCTTAACCTATCACCCATACGTAGAATTAGTCCTCCATCTATTTTGCAAAGCAAATGTTGTCCCCAATCTATCCAACTTTGCGCAAAAATGAGCAATTGACGAATTCCTTCCAATGTCTAACGGAATGATGGCACATGCAGTCATGTGCCAACACTTGAAAGCATTTGTTTTTAACTCTGAAAATTTAGCACTTAAAACAGACTAGTATCGGCTAAAAAGGAAAATTGGGGGAATTTCTGAAACGTGTAGTCTTCTTCTCCAATATTTGATGGAAGGGCAACTGAAAAAAAAAAGATGTGTACCTTCTGATAGCTTATTGCTGCAGCTTAGGAAACTCAGCTTCTAAAATTCCATACTTGGAGAAATATCCGGACGTAAAGTAATTCAGCAAAGCTCCAATAACTCCACTGCCTATGAACTCCAAAGTTGACAAGCCATCCCCTTTGCTGGCTTCCCCCAAAATTTTCAGTATGACTCCAACTAAACTATCCTCTCTGCTGGCTGAAACATCAACAAGAATACCTCTTTCTCCCAAAGCCCCGACCACCACCACCATTATCACTACCCTTCTTACTCTCATACTGCGAAATTCATCTTTCAATAATCTTCTCACTCATCACCTCATTCCGAAGCTCGTCATTCTCTCAGTTCCAATAATACCTCTCTTTTGATGACAAGTTTCTAACTAGCACCCTTTTCGGAGAACATTTCAAAGGGTCCCAATTGCTTGATCTTTGCACTAGAACCACATTAACAACCACCGGTTCGAGATTACTCTGCATCTGAAATCAATATTTTCTAAAGTAGCAGAATAATCCTTGAATGCTAGATTAAACCAAGAGAAACCCAATAAAGCAAGCTCTAAAATATGCCAAACAACGTAACTGCAGAAAATTGTAAAATTTTCCTGCCGTACTTCTTGGTTCCTGGTTTCCGGCGGCTTGCCAGTGATTGGAAGTAGGGCAGCAGCACTTGTCTGGCTCGTTTGGGGAAGATGAGTAAGTTTTCGAAATTGCAGCATAGTCCCCTAGTTTTCCTTTTCAGCCGATATTAGTCTGTTTTAAGTGCTGCGTTTTTAAGTAAAGGGGGCGGGGGGGAAAGATTTTTTAAGTATTGGCATGTGATTGCATGTGCCACGATTAAGGATGGCAACGGGCAGAGATTTTGAGGTCCTCCGTTCCGCTGCCTACAAATTCCCCCCATCCTTCGCTGCCCTAGTCCCACTTCACCCGCGGGGTTAATAAAAAATTATTATATAATTTTATTATAATTAAATTTTAATAAATAATTAAGTACTAAAATATCAACACATCACCAAATTATTATTCATTACAATTTTACAATTGAAACTTATAAAAAACAATCAAACAAAAGTTATTTGAATACAATCCAACATGATGAAATAAATACAACTAAAGTAGTCAAATTTTTACTTTTGACACAAATACAATCACTAATTCATTATTGTGTTTGTGCTATTTTTTTGAAAAAAAAATGTTATTGTATTAAGTGTAATTAGGGATTTAATATAAATATATTAGTAAATTTAGTATAACTAATTAATAATTTATATTAGTACACATATATAATTATTAGTATAATTGATAATATTAATTATATTACATATATTAATATACATTATATAATACATATAACTAATAATATCATTATTATAAGTTTGTAACTAATTTAATTATATATTATATATATAAATATATACGTATATATTTTATATATTTATTTTTTTAAAGCGAGTGACGGGGCGGGGGTACACTCCCCAGCCCCCCCACCCTGTTTCTAAGCGGGGGGAAAAAAATCCCCCCCGACCCATTAGTCCCCCGCGGTCACCCTCCCCCATTGTCATCCTTAGCCACGATTCCGTTAGAAATTGGAAGTAATCGGTTAATTGTCTATTTTTACACAAAATTGAATAGATTTGGGACTATATGTACTTTACAAAATAGATTGGGAACTAATTTAGTGTATAGGTAATAGATTGAGGATCAAAATTACAATTCTCTCAAAAGAAATCTTGTCCCCGTAGTTTTTGATTTTAGACTGATTTATGACAATTGGCGGAAATAGACCAATGACTAATGGTCAATATCAAATTGGTGCTAGTCAACAATTTTTACTTTGCACTTTTAGTCCTCAATGTTTTGATTTTGAATTATTATCTTCTCTTAAATTTTAAACAGTGATATTAAGGATTTAGTATTAAATGAGATTTAAATTAAATGGGTCATAGGAATTCTAATTAAGCTTCTTTTTCTTTTTCTATTATTATTTTATTTATTCATGCCAATACTATCCCATTTGTTTCTTTTCTTTTGCATAGATAGTCTAAAATTTGTTAAAATATATCTGTTTTATTGTTTCTCACTACTAATAATTAATTGATTATGAGTTTTATTATTTTTATTTTTAATTATAACTAAAAAACTTAATTAAGTTTCCATTTGAATATATACTTTTTGTAAGTAATTATTTTTTTTCTTTACATTTTAATAGGTTAACAATTGAGTTTGAAATGAAATTGGTATTTTGTACCCATCATATGGACCATTAAATGATTATTAAAGTACATAGATATTAAAATAAATCCTTTAAATCTATAGTATTGTAACATTGAATTTTAATTAATGGGAAAGACAACAAGAAATAAAAGAAAGTTTTATAAAGAATTCCTATAATCACTTCACATTTATACTTATTTTCATTAGTTTTTATAAGTACAATGGCTAACTACAAGAATTTAAAATCTACATGCACAAGACATGCAACAATTTGTGTAGTAGTAATTATAATAAACTTAAATTATAAAACTAGAATTCTCCTTTTCTTCCACTACTTTATATTTTATTTATTATTGGTATATTGTCATTCAAATTATAATTTATTTAACAAAGATATATATAGGCTACCACCATGCTGCGTCAATATAATGTGTTTTCATGAAATTCTATAGAAATTTAGAAACATATTCGTTGTATATTTAATTTAATTCACATATTATTTTATTTTCAAAGCTCTAATTGTAACTACTTAAAACTCATAGGACCGTAATGATCCAAACTCGAACATTAGGGTCTAGAAACACAAATTCAAAACTTTTGACTAACGCCAATTTGATGTTAACCATTAGTTTTGATGATTTTTCATTAGTTGTCCTAAAGCTGTCTAAAATCACGAATTTTGAGGAGTAAATTTATTTTGTAAAAATGTTGGGGACTAATTTGGCATATAGGCTAAACATTGGGGACCAGAACTATATTTCTCCCAAGTAGATAATCCCTCGTGTTGTGAGATTATTAGATCTTCCCTTACCTAAAATCCCACATGTTTTACTTTCCATTTTATATGTATAAATTTCACATGGTGGTCAACTAGGGGAAGGAACTTTCTGAAGTTGCTAGGCAATTACATCATACAATGGATGACCCACATGGTGGTGGGGTGAATTTTGAAATTGGATTAATAAAATTGATTCAGACACAATTAGTTGCACTGAAGAGAAACATTCATTTTAATTTTGCATATTGTGGTATTACTGGTATTTATGAGAGTGGATTTAGTTGGTAAGGTTTGTTCACATTATCTAATGAAATTTTAAATACAAGTTTCGCTACCAATAATCTCTCATAAGTAAACAATCTATAACAACCACTATAAGACACTTCATATTAGGGATGCAAATCCCAAAGTTTGTAACATTGTATTCCTACTCTATTCCTAAGAGTTTGATGAACCTCAAAGATTATGATGGCTTGTTGACGGTGGAGCAAACAAAACAAATTAATATATGTTTCGACAACTAACGTGATTTATAGAAGAAAGTTGTACTGTTTTTAACATGAATGAGTCATGGTCCTTATGAATCCAGCCTTGATAAGTTTAGGTTAATTAAAGTATGCAGGTCAAACCCCATGACTAACAGTCAAAGCCATGAAATGAACTTTGGCTTATGTCAGTCGCTGAAAAGACAATTATGCCATCTTGATAAGTTCGCCCTTCTCATGCCACTGGATAAAAATACCATTCCCCGGTTGGAGGAAATGTGTCATTTAAAAAAGTTAAATGAATGACCCCTGAATTTTTACCCCTTGAAGTTTGCAACTCTTAACTTGAAATATAAGCATTTTGACCGGTGGTCAAATCTAAAGAAATGTACTCAACTCAGTTCCCATGGTCATAATGACCAATTTACCCATTACTAACTGTTATACCCTCGTGGTGCACAATAAATTTTCTTCTCTATTGTGTCCTTGTTTGGGTGGGACTACAAATACGTACAAAGCACATGATCTTTAATGAAGGGTCTCCTTCAGCTATTTATTCTGTGCCAATATTTAAAACCAAAATTTCTCCTCTGTACGTATTTGAATTGGGGGAGTGGTATTGTGAACACTTGTCCCCATGAGAATATCCCCCATTTTGTACCTATAAAACCCTGAAAATAACACAATACAAAAACCTGAGTTGAATGGATATTGCATAGATTGTTGAGAGTGGGTTCAATGGGCAAGACTCATTTTGTTTTGCTTAAAAGAAGCTGAAATTTGACTTCCATTTTCAAACAGTCTCTTATTAATAGGCAATCTGTAAAATCCAATATAAGTTGTTGAAAGATGCGTCATTGGCCTACTTTAGCTTGGAATGGAATAACCTTCTCTCCTTCTAATCTTTATTATTACAAAAAAAAAAAAAAAACTACATGCTAGTTTTGGCATCCTGTCACTTGTCAGGACCTGTTTGTAGATCAAACCAATTGAAACACCAGTTGTGTTTAGATTTGTTGCTCCACTACTAACCTGAAATGCCTGAATCGGAAAAAGCAGATCAGCTTGCTGTATATTCTTCTTTGGATTGCTGTTTTCAACCTGACGCAATAATCAAGGAAAAGAAAAAGTTGAAAATAGCTTTTCTTTTTTCTTTGTTTTCTTTTCTTGTTTGTTTAGCACTTTAGAAACGAGATTGATGTAGAAGAATGCACAGAAGTTTGGCTTTTCACCGGTTGTTGGGATCAATTTGTGCTTCCATCCTGAAGTACCCTGAGCTGCAATATTTCTACAAGACTACTCAGAAATCACAGTGGTAATAAAACACAAAAAAAAAACCTTTTACGTTGATCAATGGAAGTAATTTTCGTAATCCGTAATTTACATTGGCAATGTGATTGCACTATATTAAATTTCCACGGGATGCTACAATTCTTGAAATTCTCAAATTACTATAATCTATCTACCTTATGATTGGCTCAGTAATGGTTTCAGCAGATATTAAATTAGATGGCTCTCCAGCAACTATTCGGTCAATGAAAGGCTTTATTTTTTCATCTTGAAAAGGCTCCTTATTAGATCGGCCACCTAAGAGTTACAACATTATGAGAATCTTATTTTTTATATATATATTTTTACATACATTACATCATAAATAATATGATATATTATTATTTTCAAAGGTTTTTTCAAGTAATTATATGACAAAACATTCTATAACACCTCTTGAATAACACCCCATGAGGAATAATTCCCCATTTTAATAACACAATACAAAAACCTAAGTTTGTACAATTTGTAGGTTACCTGTCTAAAACAACCTCTTGATATGCTGTCATTCATTGCAAAATATTTGTAACAATTTATAGCACAAATGTAGTATAGACAGTCACTGATCTGACAAAGCCTTTCTAATACTATCACTTTACTAGGAGCTGAGAATTCTGTTGCAGTAAAAAGAAACAAAAATATTCCAATAAACTTGAAGAAAATCAAAAATTCACCAAGAAAAATTGATTAACAAAAGTTAGTAATTGGAAATTCCCAACCAGGGAAAAGGAAAATACCTCATTACCAAAAACCTGTTATTTTGTCTTCTTTCTTCCTCCCTTATCCTCAAGAGAATAAGATCAATAGATTGATTACGGGATAAGAAGAATAAACCCTTCATTAAACAAAAAGTAAGAATAACAAAGGAAGGGATTTATTTAAACACACTTAAAAAAATAAACTAAAAACCTTCGAAGCAAATTAAAAATAAAGACAGGAACAGCGGAAGAAGAAGCTTTTCTTTTTTTGGATGCCTGTATAGTAGAGATGAAGTAGCCATCAATAATTAAGGGAATCAAGACTGTTTTATAGTTTAATGTTCACGTGATTAGACACGTAATTAACTTGCCTTTGCGTTTAGTATGTAGGCTACCAAAAGAGATTTGAGAGAGATTTGGTAAGTTCCTCTTATACCATACACAAGTTCCATTAGCTTCCCCTTATCCTCTACCTTGGGGGTAATATATAGTAGGAATAGTACATCGGTTGTTGCATGAAGGAAACAAAAATAAAGACGAGTATCCATTTTGGTCGGTCCATACTGCATTAGTTGATCAAGACAAAAATGATTACCCAGAAAGATATAATATTTTTCTTAAGTGTTTTCTTTGTGGCTTTACTTCTGGAAATATCATGTGTGCTTGGATATATCGTATTTTCAAACCAAAAAAAAAAGGTTTGACTTCAATCTGCAATGCGAACCATTCGACAGTGTAAACCTAAAATCTCGTCATCATCAGTGTAAACGCCAATAGGATCAAGATCTGTATCTGTATGGCTAATCACATATTAACAGCTTTTGAGCAATAGGATGGTGAAAAGTAACTTGGTCGAGCAGGAAAAAGAAAAGTTAATCATTGAGGTATCTAGATCCAATAGTTAGAAAGTGCCTTTCAGAACTTTTGTCGTACACTAGTTACCCGACCTAGATTATTACAAGGAAGCATCATTGTTTGAAAAACCAGAGAATGCAGCAATACACTCCCCCTCTCCTGTAAGATAAAAGTAATATAAAGTATTGCTATTAGACAGGAAAAGAAAAGTAGGGAAGAAGAAAAGCAAACATACCTGACTTAAAAAATTTCCACTGTCCTAAGATCCCACGGCAAAATACTGTACAAAAATGTGGCCTTTGAGAGTTGAGACCTGCTTTCTGTCCCAAAGGGAGAGCAGAAAAGAAAAGCAAAATCGAGAAATATTCCGACTTAAAAATTTTTGTTTGTACTAGATCCCACTGCAAAATACTGTAGAAAATGTAGCCTTTGAGAGGGAATAAGACCCAAGGGCAGAGTAGAGTAGAGTAGATACAGTTCAATAAATGACGACCGGATAATGTCATAATTCTTTACATTATACTAAAACTCTTATTGACTTTTTTATTCCACAGGTTTAACATCTTCCTTCCCTGAAGGTTGATTAAATTATCAAATGAACCCTGTGATTTGAGCAAATTGCATGTATACCCTTACGAGTAATAGCGTCTACACCCAACAAAAACGGTAGTAGAGAAATG